>JAVGWX010000012.1:25600900-26800900 GCA_036924085.1 Ariolimax columbianus
ACACTTGACATTGCAATCCCCACCCCTTGTGTAGTATTCCCAACACTTGGCATTGCACTTTCCACCCCTTGTGTAGTATTCCCAACACTTGGCATTGCGATCCCCACCCCTTGTGTAGTATTCCCAACACTTGGCATTGCACTTTCCACCTCTAGAATAGGAGTCTTCCTAGTATTTGGCATTGCATTCACCATCAAATGAGGAAGTTCTACTGCGTTTTAAAGAACACATTCAAAACACATCTCAAAACATGATATGACACATGGAATACAAGAGTGATCAATTTGCATTGCCCTAGGGTTACTGTTAAAGAACAATAACAACTCTCCTTAGTCCCTTTTTATGACAAGCATAATAGGGTGCACATATATGGTGCACATAATAAGGTGCATAGATCCTATTCTTTTCTTCACAGTAAAGTGTCCCGGGATCCACACAGGGAAATACCAGCTTATATTTATAGAACAAAAACTACTATAGAGTAAATTGCCCCACTAAATTATCACTTTATTTGTGTCACAACTGAGCATACCTGCTGGCGTACACGCCTAACAATTCTGTCGCCCTCCTCGGCGGTATAGACGATGAATTGTGAGACCTCAGTCTTCTTGCGCTTGTGTTGTTCTAGCATGGACTCTGCTCGGTTAAGGTCAGTTGGAAGATTGGAGTGGAGGTACTCATCCTCTGTTCTCTCAATCATGTCATCAAGCTAATGAATAGTGAGGTAGTAAAGAGAAAAATATCAAATATAATAAACATCAGTAGAAGTCATTTATAACTGTTACAATTATAACTAGCAAAAGAAAAGAAATGTTTTAGGAGACATGTCTCCAATGCTCATTTTAAAAATACACTCAAGAGGGATAGGAGAAGCTGGCTGGTGACATGTTTTGTAACATCATTTTCTTGAGTTGTGTGCCTGGTCAGGAATAATCCTTGACTTCAGCTAATATTACTCATGTGGCTATAAGAAAGTGGCTATTAGCAGCTTATTTGGAATCCATGTAAAAGAATCTCTAATCTGAGTCTGTTTTTCCTTCAGATGAGTCTGTCAGAATAGTTGCATGAGTAAAACAGTCTGCAGCATTTCTAAAGTACTTCTTCTTTATATTTTCATCCTCTGCTCTCAAATAATCAGATCTATTTCTTTTAAGAACTTGATGGTCTCTTGCAGGCTTCTCTCATCATTGCACAGTGTGTCACTCAATTGAGTTGCAGAGGGCCATTCTGTCAATCTGTTCCTCTCATGAAACAGGCAGACTTTGAGAACATGTTTACTGTTTTTCCATCCTATGCTGGCACATGTCTGTGTGTTGTGTTTTACAATTATCTTAAACAAATGATATTTCAGTCTGCAATAACATAACTTAACTTAACGTCTTTATACTGGTTTAGAAGACTCTGAAGAGTCTGTATACAACCAGTTTCTTTTACATTCACTCGGTCTAAAAATACCTATGTGCATCTAATCTATTCTTGAATGCATTAATTTACGCTGTCTCCACTATTTCCTGTGGCAATGCATTCCAAGCATTCATCACTCTCTGACTAAAATAATATTTCCTGGTATCTAATCTGAACCTTTCTTTAATTAATTTGTGGCTGTGCCCTCTTGTTCTTGTAAACGGCTGTATGTTGTAAAACATGTTATAGTCTAATTTATCTTTTCTGCTGATTATCTTATAAACCTATAATAAATCACCTCGAATTCTTATGTTTTCTAGACACTGTAGGCCGGTTTTTCTTAGTCTTTCCTCATAACTATAATTCTGGAATCCCACTATCAGTTTTGTCGCTTTTACATTGAAGCTATTCTATTCTTTCCTCACCAGTAAGGGGCTCTTATATCCACACCAAAATAAAAGCCTTGCATAGCTTGACAAATTGCATATAAACTGTAACAACTGTAAACATGTCATCTCTTACCTGTCCAATGTGTTTATAGAATTCGATGGTCATTTTCAGCAAAAGCTGATACTCATTGATCCGGCTTTGAAATCTCTGGTGGACCTTGGCCAGCTCATTTGTGATTTGATCTTTCTGTCCTTTGGTGTCTCCTTTCAGAGAAAGGAGCTCGGCAGTCTTCAGATGATCTTCAATCTTGGCTTGTGCTTCCTGAAAAAGAAGTTAGATTTGGATTATAAAGTGATTATTAGCCCTTCAAAATATATAAGAAAGCAATAACCTAAATGCTTAGATTTGTCATTACAGAATATGTCTTACAGAAAATATCAATCTATCATAGAATTCAAGTATGTCTCATTCATTTCAGCATTCATAATTGTTCTATCTTTTAATGAAAAGCTTAAATCACTCAAGCTAATACATAACAAACAGCAGAACTATCTTCTCTCAGAATTCCTACAAACAATGAAAAAACCAGTTAGAGCTGTTTTTATGTCTATCAGTTCCTGCAGTTATGCTTTATGATAAGTGGCCAGTTGAGATCACAAATTCAAGTGCTTTTACTCTGTGTAAGTGAATAAAATAATAACACTACATCAAAGGAAAGGAAATGAATCTTCACCTCTAATATTACATCAATATTAATAATCATAACACACAGGACAAGGAAGTAGACATATGCATATATATACTGGCAGTGCACAATGAGAGTTTATTACACAATCCTTTTTTTTTTTTTGTTTTTTTTTTTGGTGTTTGATGGATGTGCTGTGAAAACAAGCAACATTGCTGGAAAAAGAGACAGGATATAAAGAGACGACAGTTCAACTATCATGGTATGGTGGAAGTCGACAACAGAATTGATAAACAGCACTAGGGCATGAAGGTGTGGAGAACCATGATTCGTCAATGCCAGTTTGTGTGGCGCATGATGAAGAAGATGGGTGAATACCTTTGCTAAAGGAATAAAGTCATCCATTTTTGTCTGGAGTTCTCTGGCCTTTTGCATGGAGTTCTCCAGGGTTCCAGAGATATGAGGTAGGAAGAACTCCTTCTCAGTCTTCATGACCCAATCAATTGTCTGAGCAAAGCAATCAAGGGTGAATGTAAAACTTACAGTAAAACATAAGTCATGCACAGCTGCCATGTTGAGTGAGTGAGTGAGCATCATGGGTAAGTCCTTACCATTCTTACAGACTTTTGTATGATGTTAAACATGATAATGTGGAGAAATATGTTAGTGGGTTACATCACATCTCCAAGAGGTAGGTTTTTATAATTTTGTTACCTAAATGTTTTTCATAACTCAACATGACAGCTGGGCATTCTCAAATTGAACCAATGAGAATACCTGATAGATAGGCACAAACTGATCCAAGCGAGCTTGCAGCTGATTAGTCTGTTGTAACGAATCACCAAGCTCGCCTGATATGAGTGGGAAAAAGTCGTTCTCAATTTGCATAACTCTATCGATTGTCTGAAATAACAAAATAACAAATGTTTCAGGTTCGGACTTCCTGGACAAGCAGAATATGAAATGAGAAGTCTACTCCAGTTGTTTCAGAGAGAAATATTGAAGAGTTAGAGCACACGAAATAGAAATTTCACTGAAAAGTTCAGATTTCACACATTTTCTTACAGTATAATTGCTCCAGATTGTATTTCTGTATGAGATGTATGTTCTAGATTAATTTTATTTTAATAATTTACTGGTTCAATATATAATCAAATTTTTCATTGAATGCACTGCAGATTGGTTGTTGTAAAGGTTTATATTTGATAATTTTTATAACTTACTTAGTTGCTTAGTTGACTTCATCTACCTAGTGGCATGCAGTGATCTAGAAAGCACTTGGAGGATTGACCTTGCGGCATTAACCATGAACTTTCTACACAGAGTATGGTCCGAGCAGAGGCTCTCCTTGCAAACCAAGCTCTGCTTATTTAGATCCTGTGTCATTCAAATCCTCTTGCTAACTAGGGCCATATCATTGACAAACACCAGCTTCAATATATATATATACTGGTCTCATCTAAGTAATTTTTTGGTCTCCTTATACATATTTTGATGATATGCTCCATGAATAGTATGAAAAGGTATATGTTTTCCCATCTCTAACTCCTCTGACCTTTTGTTTCCTGTCCTAATGTAGTTTCTGCAAGTCTTATAGAAACTCAGTTTGGGATGTTGCTTTCTTTCCAGGCATCCTCAGAGCATGCTCAAGAATATCTTATTGAGTGCCTTTCCCAAGTAAAAAGAATTGGTGCATTTCATCATCATAATCAAGATCTTTTTCTCTCAGCTGCTTGAGTTTTGAGTACTTGTCTGCTTTATTCATGCTTCTTCTTCTCTGGTGTTTAGTTTCTTACTTGATTGTGGACATTGTTTTGGTGTGGCTACTCTTTCGATTGCTCTCTTTATTGTCACAAGGTAATGACAACTTACAACTTCATGTCCTCTCAAGGTTCTGGCATCTCTGATATACTTATAATAATCTTTCCTGTAGATGGCATAAACAATTATAGATTTCTCGTTCCTTGTCGTTCAACATCAAGTGTATGTGTGAATGCACTTGTGAGGAAACTGCATTTGCAATGGCCAGGTTTTGCTCTCCTCAGAATCTCTGGTGTGGCCTTCCATTATGATTCAGAATGTCATTGCAACTATCAATCACTGCATCCCATATAGAATTATCATCACTGCATCCCATATAGAATTATCATCACTGCATCCCATATAGAATTATCATCACTGCATCCCATATAGAATTATCATCACTGCATCCCATATAGAATTATCATCACTGCATCGCATATAGAATTATCATCACTGCATCCCATATAGAATTATCATCACTGCATCCCATATAGAATTATCATCACTGCATCCCATATAGAATTATCATTTCCCCCTCTTGCATTGAAATCTCCAAGAAGGATAATTTCACCATGACAATCATTCACCATCTTTTCAAGCAGGTCAAAGAATTCTGCTTTTGCATCTGCCATACCCCCTTATTCAGTGCATAAACAATGACAATGTTGACTATCTTGCCCTTTTCTGTGAGGTCCAGCACCATAATGTGATCAGAGATAAATTCCAATCTCTTGTTGCCGCTCTTTTGATTCTAAGTCACAATATAACCCATTCGTCTTTTGGTTCTGTCAGTTAAAGGAACTTCGTTGTAGAAAAGCAAGTTACCCTCGCGTTCAATGACCCCAGCGTCCTTTTTTTTCTTGGTTTCTGTGAGAGTGAGAATTTTAGATTTATATTTCTTAATTTCTTCCATTAGCTCATCCTCCTTTTCATTGACATTTGTAATTTTCCCTATTCGAAAAATAATAATCCATAATTTGTGCCAGTTCATCACCTTCAAGATCAGTCTGGTTTTCTTTCTGTATAGACTTGTAATCAAGTGTGTAGACAAACAGGTGATTGATAAGTGATTGATCTATTGTCTTTGCATGGTGGAAGGGCTGCCTCCTTTTGGCCTATATGCAGGCCACCTATTCTGGCTCAGTGCTGCTTATTAGATACAGACAGCTAACCTCCAAATATAGAAGTCATTTAGATAACCACCACTAAACTGATGCAGGCAGTAGGAAGTCTACCTCTCCCCCAAGTCATTTTTATCATCACATCACTATTCTCAGTTAATTTGGAATTTTACACATTGTTCCAAAATGATTTTAAGAAGCAACAAGAAATATATACTTTAAAACTCAGCTTGACCTTTTTAGGTTCTTTTTTTTTGTAAATGATGTGTATCTCACAGATCTATGTTTCAAGTAGAACCACAAACAATAAGTAAAGTTGGTCGCTTTCTAATCTCAGTATAGTTATCATTTTATAATACGCAACCTGGACATTAACACATTATTTAATTTTTCAGGAGCATGGTAATGGTAATTCAAACCTGATCATTTACTACCTCAGACATCTACGCAGTTATTGTTTATTCCTTTTCTAGATTAAGGATTCAAAATTAATTTTCAGTTTTACAGCTTTGGTATAAACATTATTTTTCTCCCTTTAATATAAGCTATGGTAACTTTATAACTATACCTTGATGATGATTTATTAAAGTGTTTTTTTAAATTTCTTCTTCCTTGATAAAAGTTGTTAGCTATTGTCATGTTTTTTTTAACTTGTCTTACATTCATGAAGTGTCCAAAGAACTGTGAATATAAACACTTTATTTTGTTGATAAACTGATGAATTTATTTTGTTTCTAAAATGTCATGCTCGATTTATTTTGTTAATAAACTGATGGATCTATTTTGTTGATAAACTGATGGATTTATTTTGTTTCTCAAATGGCATGCTCGATTTATTTTGTTGATAAACTGATGGATTTATTTTGTTGATAAACTGATGGATTTATTTGGTTTCTCAAATGGGATTCTTGATTTATTTTCTGATCTTTCATGGCATATAGTGAGTTTTTATTAAGAACGTCATATAGTATGCTTCACTATATATTTCGTCTATTTTACTCCCCCCCGCCCCCCCATTCCCCCCTCGAATTTCATATATCCTTGTGTCCCAATCTTTCATGGCCATAGCTAGATGTCATTACCGTGTAGCCCTGTGAAATATAGCATGCTGTCTCCGTGGTCACCATATGACAGGCTGACAAACAATGGGCTAGAATTTAAAATCCTAAAATAATACAGTCTTTATAACCTTATACTTAGCCCTCAACACACTTAGCGATAATTTGTGTGGGTGTCTATTCAATTCATGTCATTATTTCTATTTTTATCACAACCCAAAATGATCCATAGATAATGCCAGTGTCTATGACATCAATTAATTTTCTCTTTTTTGAAACTTATGTTTTTAAATTATGAAAAAAAATATTAGTTTCTGCGATGATTGTCTCCATTATAAATTTATTAGCCTCTAAGTTTCCCCTTATTTCTAGAGACAGTTAAATTGTTTTATCATTTTACGGTTAGTGAAAAAGTCAGATTTTTATGTAACTTAATTTCAACATTTCATTTTCTCATGTTCAGGATAGGGGATGTAGTTTGATATTTTCAAGACAAGATTAATTTTTATTTTAGTTTAATGATTTTATTAAAGCAAGTTATCAAAAGAATCATTTTGCATGTCTTAAAAGTTTTAAAAGACATGAGGATTTGTAAAATGTACATTTAATGTAAACACAATTTGTATTTACAATTTTTATGAAAAGTAAAGTAGTCCCACAGGAGATGCTGCTGTTGGGAATTAAGTGTTACAGAGACCCATGTTTGAGGTCTCAGTAGTTATGAGGGAGGTGGAGTGACCAGTTTCTTACCATGCTGCATGCATCCCCTAATTCTTAGTCAGGTACTAATATTTTAGAGCTGAGTAGACAGGAGCATGACACAACAGGTTTCAGACTTTACCGCACGAGGCAAGTGCTCTAGTCACTCTGCCACTCAGATGCTTGCTATTGACCCTATTTATCATAGAGTTAATATGAAAAGTTCCTACATTTATTCAATAATTGTTTAATTAATGCATCTCATATTTGTGCTCAAAACAGGTGCAAACCAAAAACAGAAGAATACTACACAGAACTACAAATAGAAGACATGGCCAGTGCAGAAGTTGACCCATCCCACAGCGAAAAATTCAGAAAGCAAACCCAAGAAACAGATTGTCTCAATACACTCAATTGCCTATTTCAACTTTCACAGTGAAATATTTGTAAAAATTCTGAAAATAAGCAGTTGCACAAAATGAGAACCACTTTATAGGATTCTGGGTGTAAAAATAATAATGAAGATGATAATGATAGTGCTTTCTTTATCTTCTTTGCTTTCAAGCATCAACTTGAATATAAAGATAGCAGATGTCAGCATTAGGTTATTGGTATCTCCATAGAGCTTTCCCAGGAATGGTACTAGTGATGGCTTTATGTGACTTCGCTGTACCTTTGTAGCAGATGTTGAGCAATTTTATCAGTACTGTAGACACATTCATTGGTATTCCATAGAGCTTTCCCAGGAATGGTACTAGTGATGGCTTTATGTGACTTCGCTGTACCTTTGTAGCAGATGTTGAGCAATTTTATCAGTACTGTAGACACATTCATTGGTATTCCATAGAGCTTTCCCAGGAATGGTACTAGTGATGGCTTTATGTGACTTCGCTGTACCTTTGTAGCAGATGTTGAGCAATTTTATCAGTACTGTAGACACATTCATTGGTATTCCATAGAGCTTTCCCAGGAATGGTACTAGTGATGGCTTTATGTGACTTCGCTGTACCTTTGTAGCAGATGTTGAGCAATTTTATCAGTACTGTAGACACATTCATTGGTATTCCATATCCTTTGCTTGTTAAATAAATGGTATCTCAATTTGTTGTGGCCTGTGCATCATTACAAAATTACTACTTGTTCACATCGGTAATGGTAGTGATGATAATGCCAAGTTATAATTGTACATATTCCTTTAATGCCTGTTGTTTGAATCTGTTTGTCCATCAATCAAATGATCCACGAGCTAAAAACACTTGGCCATATTCCCAACAATAATTTACTGGCCGAGGATTTGGTTCACTCACAGTTACCGTTAGTTCTGGTATCCAAATTCATTCAACCCTCTCTGATATTATATGAAATGAAGTTATGTGAGAATGTGAAGTTTGGTTCTGCTTTTTAGTCCTGCATTTAATTATTTCAGAGCTCAATCATGACCTCTCCTATGGTGACTGTAGTGAAGGATTTCAAGACTCTAATAGAAATATCTAAAGTAGAGGCTAAAAATGACCTACAGAGGAATATCCCTGCAAAGCTCAGAACAAAATCATATAAACAGCTAAATATATCTGATGATAGTGATAAAAACAGGTCTACAGAAAAATATTGATGCAAAGTTCAGAACAAAATCATTTGAACAGCTAAAAATATCTGATGATAGTGATTTAAACAGATCTGCAGAAGCATATCACTGTCAAATTCAGAGATAAATGATATAGACATCTAAAATATCCAGTAAAGATGCTCAATAAAGTCAATAAAAAGAAATTAATGTAACTGCAAAGTTCAGAAAGAGGTAATCTATTTTCAATGAGCACTATCTAAGAACAGACACATTGTAAACAGATTAAAATAATAGACAAATAGATAAAGGATATAAAAAGGGCAGACACTAGACAGACTAACAACATGACATGGTAGAAAGTCAACACCAGAATTGATTGACAACACTAGAAAGCATGCATTGCGAAGGACTGTAATTGCTTATGTCCGTCATCGTGGCACTACATGGTAATGAAATATGAATATATATGCAGTTTTGTAACATAGCTCTTGCAGAAATATCCCTATATGTTTCTGTTATGATGATGGTTAATGATAATGATTTTAACAGGTAGATGATGATTTGACACATAGATGATGATAATGATGGTGATGATAATGGTAATTTATTTTTTGTTCTTAAATATTATAATGAAGACAAAGAACCTAGTTAGAGTGATAGCCAAAAACACAGCACAAATGTGATTGTTAACAAAATATGCAGAAAGGGTTAGTACTTGAATTTCTGAAAACTCGTGTGAATATTTCATGCAGTGAAACTTGAAATGGAGAGAACATAAATACTGCAACAAAATATAATGAGCATTGTATTCTCACAAGCAATATAATACCATGTATAATAAAAAATATGTAAAGTTAGTCCCCATAGCAAACAAACACTGCCTTCGGGGATCACGAAATAAGAGACTTTAATGTACAAGGTCTCAGATTTTACTGAGCTGAAAGACAAGTGCTCTTCCTACATGCTTCGCTTTCCTTAAGTGCAGGTGTATACATCTACTTTTGGGTAGACTAGGGCATCTTGAGATCAGGGAATGAACTCTTTGTCATGAGAGACAAGTGCTCTAACGACTCTGCCACTCAGGTGACATTAAGTATAAGCATGTGTAAATTCAACTGATAGTGTGGCCAAATACTTTGAACATGTAATGTAAGCTCAGGTTTTCAGATGTCATATAAACTTTGCATGAGTGTCATTGCTGACACTGCTTGATCCATCCAACTGAGCAAGGGGCTTCACCCACAACTGGAGTTTGTGTTTATTTATTCCCTCAACTGGGAATAGAATTCAGGAGTCCACCTTATACTGTAGTCAAGGAAGAGCTGACTGTGGTCACTCCCCCAAACTGCCTTCTAGCTAGTCATTCTAAAATCTTCTGGGTGTCAACCATGTGACCCAAGGTTTAAAACAAAACAATCATTACACTTAAGTCTCTGTGCTTCTTACAATTGGTTCTGATGATCACACGTCAACTCCATTAGAGTGTTTAGTTAGCTAAATCCCCCAATTTATGTCATTCTGTCAGTGGCTGAAATTTTCTTTCCAGAAATTTAGGGGTAAAATCTGGAATACCTATTACTTCGTTTTCTTTTCTCTTGTTTGGTGAACACACTTTTAGAGTCCTTAAAAACACACTTGTCTTTGTAATTGTTGCCACTAGTTTGCTTACAAATTTCCAATCCTCTGAGCTTCTTCTGATTTCCATTAACACAGGCATTCACAGTATAGTCCTGACTCCTTAATTACCAGCTCAGGACAAGTCTATTGTCATGGTTTGCTCTCCTAGACCCCTTGTGTTTGGCCTGAGGGTTCACATTACTAGCTACCAGGACCACCCTAATGAGAATGTGACTGTTCACTACATACAACAGTCTTTAAGAATGAGAGTTTATACTAAATCTAGAGTCCATATGACACAGTGAAATCGTATTTTAAACAAGTAAATATAATATTTATCTCCAGAACAACCTAACAATCATCAGTTTTATAAAAAGCCAACTTCTAGGACACAGTAGGACTCTTAGCTTTAGACCTGAGCATACTGACAGCTCAAAACAAAGCAATGTACATCATCCATCTCTTCTTCTTTCTTGTCTAATTTCATCCTTACAAAATCACAGGACCACCACTCACTACAGTTGGCCCCTCATGGAAGCTGGTGCAAAGAACTTTTGTGTGCTCTTGCAGTAGTGATTTCTGTAGCAATAAGCTTTACATGATGAAGTTGCTAGACCTATCCACCACCATCTTTGGTCACATTTTATGGCATGCTTGGAAGATTGCGTTGGGCTTATTTATCTGTCTCTAGGACACACACGGGGGAATGCTGTATATATATAATGACAAAATATGTTGACAAAACTCATACATACAACAAAGACAGTAACCACGTATATGGATGATTCCCACCTTGGCATAAATCAAGAATGGGTATCAGTGTACAGGATGTAACACGTGCGCAGCTAACCCTAGTCTTCTGTATAACTGTGATATAAACTGAGCCACAGTTATGATAAGTGATATTCTCTTACCCTTCTGGCTTCCTGTATGAACTGGTGCCACTGAGATTTGAACTGTTTGCTGGATATAACATGCTGCTCCCAGGCTTCCCAGTATCTGGTAACTGAGTTCATCCGCTGATCAGACAGGACTTCTTTCACTGTCTGCACAGCACTGTTCACATCCAGGCTGGAATCATCTGGGATCTAGAGAAAGATGTCAACATCATTCAACAATTAAGATTGTTATCTGACACTGAAGGTAGTTAAAATAGCAACAATATTTATGTATAATTTAGCAATTGAAAATAATTTAAATTTATTGTTCTGCTTCAGACTCAGGAGAATAAGTTATTTAGTCCTTTTTATTTCCTGTATCATACATAAAAAATCACTTCTAAAGCTTTCTTTCAAATCCAGAGTGCTACATGACACTCAGCAGTGTGAATTAAGGCAGTCCATTCCATCGCAAGTTAAAGTATATTGGATAAAATGTTACAGATTTCATTGTACAAGGTCTCAGCATCTGTGAGGTGGAAACCCATTTGCAACTGGGTAGACTGGATACATACCGAGTCAGTTCTGCTGTCACAGACAAATACTCTAACCACTCTACCATTTAGCTGTTCAAATATCATAAAAGAAGACTGTTATTCCAAGCTGTGCATGCTAAGTTGAGTAAGCTCTTGACATTTTCTTGTTAGCAGGTTACAGTGGCTTTAGAAGGTAAGCCAAGTCCTCCTGGATGTAGCGCAATGTGAGGCTCCTCAGAAAGCTAACCACTATGGGGGATTACAGTGTCCATCCGCCCTTTACTAATCAGAATGCTGTAACACAACCTGTTTCCGGGAGCAAGAATGAGGACAGCAGGTAGGGTCTTGACCAGTATACTTCCACTGATCTTGATTACATGTACTTCCCGAAAGAGGACTGAAGCAATTAGAAATGGTCCCAAAAGTTATAAAATGTCAGATATACAAAAAAAACCTGTAAAACCCACCATGATTTTTTACATTATACACATAACAGATTGTGAATGTCCTACTGGGTTTGAGAGAAAGCTAAAGAAGCATCTTGTCAAATATATATATATCAAATGGCACAGGGAATAAAAAAGTGAAAAGATTATTTCCCCCACATATGAAAAAGTAGAAGTAGAAGGAGAAGTTGGAGAAGAAATATTCTGTTTCTTGTTCCCTCTAAATAAAGTTTATGGCCACCAATGCAGCTGGCCTCCTTTCAGTTAGCTTGTAACTGAACAATTACATGTGATCTTGCTGGGATGGCTTATGTAGGAATTGGTTTTGCATGATGATGTTGCTAGCTCCGTGCAACCCACTTTAGCAGCCTGTACTACCTGTATGAAAGACTAACAGTGATTTCATTTGATCTAATCTTTGTGCTTCTCTGATGGACAAAAAATATATCATACAATTATTTCTTCTTTTTCGGTATTCGTTCTGAAAAATATGTTGTGACGTAGTTTACAGCAAGGCTATGATATCTGTGTCTTTCAACAGAACACATCCAATTTCAACTGACTTTTTTTATTAGTACCTGGTTTGCCTTCCCACTGTGACCCCTATCCCTTGGTCAGCAGACTACACTAGTGACTAGTGCAGCTTGTTTCCAGAGCTGCCACGTAGAGGCGTAATAGGGTATTAGTCAGCTATGGTTCATTAACCCTGATACTAGCAGCCAGCTATGAATTGCTACCTGCTGTCAGTACATTCAATGCTGCATCTTACTTACTGTTTGACTAAGTAAACCATAAATTATATCAGATAACTTACCATATTTGCATTTTGCAAGAATTCATTCCCCTTGAGGTTGAGGTCATCGAAAATGTGTCGTGTGTTCGAAAACATGTCGCGCAGGTTCTGTACAGCAGTGTCTGTGATTTCTTGTAAGTCTTCAGTCTCAGACTGTACTATGTGTTCTAGACCATCCAGGTTGCTGGACAGCTAGGGATAGAAATAATCGCATTAATAATGTTTGTCTTCTGTGATATGGAGCTAATCTGAGTATAATATTATATGACTGTTCATGGTTCTATTATGGCTATTTGTACTAGTGGCAAAATCACCAGGCATTTTATTTACTTTCCAAAAACACAAAATATTTAATTACTGTGTTCATTCCCACTGCTGTAGTCCATCAAATAGATTTACAGAATTGAGCTGTAAAGGTTGCTCTAACCATGAAGTCAATATGCAGTGTGCAAGCTGGGTTTTTATTTGACACCCTACAGAAGAAAAACTTAGCCCCTACTGAGGTTTGAACCTGTGTCTCCTCTCCTAACCATGGGTGCTTGACCATCCACTCTTCTTTCTACATTCAATTTTCCTTTAATCCAGCATTATCATTGTGTGCTTCTCACTGCTACGTGGACTTCCAAAGGTCTCATAATTGATAAATGATTTATTTATCTGTAATTTCATTAAAGGTAAAGGTAAAGGTCAGTCCCATGGCAAAAATTACTTTCAGGGATGAATATAACTCTTCTTGTACTAAGTCGCAGCCTATGTGAGGTGGGGCGGCCAGTTCCCTTCCTTACTGTTTATACCTTTCCCAACTCATACATCAGACCCCATTTACATCTGGGTTGACTGGAGGAGCAATCATACCTGGAACAAACCACGACTGGATTTTTTTTGGTCTGTTCGTAATTTTGAACTTTGGCATGCTGTAATCCCAGTCTTAGCAAGCCAGCTCACTGTCGATAGACTACACACTCCACATTTAATTGTAATTTCAGTGTAATTTCATTGCACCATCATAAAATGAAATATTTGTCTACAAATTCCCAAACCTTACAATTCTACAGCTGCAAACATAGATAGGCCATAATAAAAGCTGACTGGAGCTTCACAATAATTTGTATAAGTATAAAGAATTCCAGAAATCAAAAAAGTGCAGCAACTACTTCTTTAACTCATCATTTCTGATAATTCTAGTACAATATTAGTGTTACTAGTTTTCTAGTTTAAGTGGATCTTCTCTTATTTAATTAAAACAGCAAAACTTTTGCTATAGTGTTTATGCAATGTAAGAACAGTAAAATTTATGCGGTTAAGGAATAAAGACCACTTGCTCCTGCAAATATGCTTATTTTATCACAGCAGAAAAGGGACGATGAGGCTAACATCTGGTCAGACAAAACACACTGATCAGATAATGTTAGTCAGATTCAGGAGAAATATACTGGCCAAGACCCTCACCTGACCTCCTCATTGGGCGTCCTGGAAACAGGCTGTTGTCGAGGACAACAGTCTGGCTAACAACGTGAGAATCAACGTGATCCCCGTAGTAGTGAGCAACATGCAGATGAAGCTAAGCATAGCACAACTGTCTGAAGGACCTCAGCCAACCTTCATCAGCACGCTCGAGATGTGAGGAAAGCCACTGCAACCCACCACTTAATGTCCTTTTCAGCACGCACAAAAGAGTAACCTACTCATTGTGGGCATTGGCAAACAACCACAGCTGGAAAAAACATGCCTTACTGCAGTTCAAACCCATGTCCTCCAGACTAAAGAAACTGTACCTCTAGCCACTCAACCATAAGTTCCTCTTCTGTTTTCTTCCAAACACAAAATGGATCAGAAAAGCCAAACATTATGTAAACTAAGAAAACCACATTTTGCTTTTGTTTTTGCTACATTAAGATCAAACTATTTCAACTAGTCTGCCATTATGTATAACATTGCAGGAGGAGCTTCTAAAAAATATTACAAATAAGACACAGATTTTAAAATCAATTTCAAATTAGGATTTTATAATGAAGTTAAGATCTGTTTCAAAATTAAGTTAAAAGAGAAATCCTAGAATGTGTTTTAAGAAGCCATATGTCAGTATCTACAATCACTTATCCCTACTATCAATTATTATTAGCAAGGAAGATGGAGAGATAAAACCCTTATCAGCAGATCTCAAGATAAAAGCAAATGGTATCAAAAATAAGATTGGAGACATGAAAAACAACTATGTCCATACCTGCTGCGCGAGTCGATGAAAGGAGATGTACATCAAGGCCAACTGAATGCGGTTCTCAACCACGTGCTGAAGATGCTGGTATTGCGTCTCCAGTTCATGTGCCCTATCTGCAGCTTGTTGCGCTCCCTGGTCCCCTGACTTAACCAGGTTGGAGGCAGCAGCAGACAAGGCTGATAACTCTGCATTCTTGTCCTACAAATCAAAAGTCACAATAAATGAATGTATGAGGAGACAATCAGTAGCATCTGCAGATAAATTCACACACAAAAAAGAGACAAAATGCTAACATTTGCAGATAAATTAACTACATTTCTTCTTATATCACATAATATGTGAACAGCTTCTTGTGGAGCTTTCTCTAAAACCCCGTTGATAATTTCACTTTATTAAGCTCTGATATTTATGTGAAATGTACATAATGTACCATGCACAAATGTTCCTGATGATCAATTTCTTTCACAACTATCTGCAATTTGAACATTGTAGTACTGCAGATATTTGATCACTTTATGTATGCTTCATTGATTACAATACGGTTTATGATCGAGTTGAGTGTAGCAGCCTATTTGAAATCTTGAAACACATCAAGATTGAACAACCAATACTCAGATTGATTGAAAACCTTTACATAAAAAAACATGCTTTGTTATCATTCAGGGGAGAAATTAGTGACCCAATCCAAAATAAGGAATGTGATGAGACAGGGCTGCCTACTGTCCCCTGGATTATTCAACGCATGCTCAAAGAGAAAGATTGAACAAGCCATTAATGGTTGTAACATGAAGACAATAGTCTCCAGTGATTGCAAGAGAACCAGAAACAGTAAATCTAGTTACAGAAGGTCAATGGATCGAACATGTGGGCCAGTTCCTATATTTAGGGGAAATCATTACAGATGACGAGCAGTCATAAAGATATAAGAGCTAGAATTGCAATTGGAAAAACAGCACCCAGAGAGAAAAAGAAACAAACACTTACTTAGAAAACTACAAACACTTTCATTTGTAAAAGGCTTGTCAATACATATATCCAGTCTGTAGCAATGTAAGGTTCAGAGACATTGACATAAAACAAGAGAGAAGATAGGTATTTGAAGACTTTTGAGATGTGGTGGTATCTTAGGATGGAAAACTGAATAGAGAGAGAGTAAAAAAAAAAGATGATGAAGGCAGTAGAAGTAAAGACAAACTTATGGTAATAAGAAATTGGAGATTTGTCTTGTCTTGGCCAAAATCAGAGACATGCTTGTCCAGTTCAAGATGAACTTGTAGATAAAAAAGGGCAGGAGGATGGCCAAGGAATATCTTCATTACACAGGTTTACAGAGATGTGGCAGTAACATCCTACATCAAACTCAGAAGGGCAGTAGACAACAGAGTTGGAGTGAGTCACTTCAAATTCCTCAAAACCAGTCCGAGGACAGAAAGACTGATGACAATGATGATGTATCTGATATATTCCTAGCCAAAATGTTTTTCCTTCCAGATCTTTCCATTATGTTTTCATCTGCTTCTTTTGTTTTTCATTTTCATAAGTTTTTACGACTCAACGAAGCATTAAGTCAATAAATGATAAACGTTTTCTTGTAACTTTTGTTATCAGTTGTCTTTGCTTATTCTTTCTGGTTCCTATTGGTCGAAAATACGGCTGAAATTGTTGCTCTACCCCAGTTTCTATTTGGGGTCATCCCTTGGCTCTGGCTTTCAATTTTCACCAGTTCTTTTCTGGTTTCCATATTCTACTTTCCCTGTGATTTCCAATGTAATACAAGCTTGGTAAAATGTGTAGGTTTATTTCTGAGAGTGTGATATCCATCTTTACTTTCTGTCTTTAATCTTTAGCTGTATCTGTTATTGCTGTCACAACTTTTTTTTTCTTACTGTTCAATTTAAGCTCTCTTGTCCATGAATGTAGTGACCTGCCTCTCCCCCTCTTGCCATGGATAACCAAACAACCGAGAATGTTTTGTAATGTTATCAGGATATCTTAATGTGTGACCTATCCATCACGTTCTGTGACCTTGAATGTCTCATTCTCCCAGCAGTTTCCAAGTTATATCTAACAGATCAGTATTAATGTACCATCTCAGCCATTTAATTCATTGCAAACAATCATTGATTAAACTTTGCCCCAAGTTATATCTAACAGATCAGTATTAATGTACCATCTCAGCCATTTAATTCATTGCAAACAATCATTGATTAAACTTTGCCCCAAGTTATATCTAACAGATCAGTATTAATGTACCATCTCAGCCATTTAATTCATTGCAAACAATCATTGATTAAACTTTGCCCCCTTTTTGTAAGGGCCATAATTCCGAATGTCTCAGAGGCATACAACTGCATGGATTTAACATTAGAGGTAAAAATAACTTCAATTTGGTATTTCAACCAATCACCCATGATTACCATAAAGATACTTACAAAATGAAAACCTGCCTTGCAATTTGAATTCTTAGATCAATATCCATTTCTGTAGCAATTAACTTATTGATATTGCTCCTGAGATAAATTAATGACTCTATATCCTGTATTAAATCATTTCTCCAGTGAAATCCAATTGACATAAAAAATTCAACCTCATTTTAACTTTGTCCCACATGTATGCACAGACCCACTACTTTCAACTTTTATTGTGAATCTGACTGTGGTTATAGAACAGAAGAGCAAAGTAATGTCCAGATCTTTGAGCTGTTGAGACATAGTCCACTTTATCCAAGTGTTTACTTTGAAAATTTTCATAAGCCAGTCTATTGGTAGCAAAAAAAGAAACAGTGATAAGAGGCATCCCTGATGGGCACTGGTTCTGATGTGAAAAGGCTCAGATAGATGACCTTCATGGAGAATTCTACATGTCAACCATTCATATGTTTTCTTAATTATGTCAGTAAGCTTTTGGGGCACTCTGAAGAGCTTCCAAATTGCTTTCCTATCTAAGCTGCTAAATGATTTGTCAAAGTTTATGAAGCCTCTATCAAGCGATAACTGCCCTTCTGTCCTCTGTTCAAGAATTATCCACAATGCAACAATCTGGTCTATGCATGAGCTCATGAACCTAAAGCCAGCTTGTTCATCTCTACGCTGCTTGTCCACGACATCTGTTACTGTTAGATATCCTAATCTTATTTTCCTGGAAGGATGATGCAGAACAACAATCTATTACTATAGCTTTCTTCTATATTTCATCTATCCCTCATGCTACCGTTCACACAGCATCCTACTCAGGAACTGTCTTCTGCCTCTGGCAGCTGATATTATTTATTCCACACCATTTTAAAATGAATGAAACTTACCCTGATATCTTCATCTAGTTGCTCATGAACTTCCAAAAAGTCTTTAGCACTGGCAAGTGTAGTTCCCATAGAGTTGTGGCGGGACACAATGTTTAGTCCAATTTGTTGCAGCCAGGTCTGAAGCTGTGAATGAGATGACTCACATGAACACTACTTTTCTCATCTTACATTACTCGTAGATGCACTCAGTTTTTTAAATAATTAAAATGGTTAAAACTGGTGCAGCTGTCTATTTTTCCTCTCAGCAGAATTTTGTTTCTTAATTATCAAGTCAATTAGAAAATACAGTTTATGATAAATACCCAGTCCACAAATTCAAATACAAGTGAGTTTGTCTGTCTGATTTTCAAATAAATAATAACACCTCTTTCAATCAGAAAACAACCAAATTAAAACAGTACTGTCAATTAGAAAAAACAAAACAATCACAATGATCACCCAGAAATGTCAATCAGAAACCGTGTCAACTAGCTACAGAGAAATGAGAGGTGTGAAAACTTACGCTGTTATATTTCTCCTGAAAGACTAGGTAGTCCTGGCTTCTTTGCCATGCCTCTGCTCGTCTGGCCTTGCACAGTGCTTCTAGTTGTGTGCATTTGTCCAAAAGCTCATCCATCTACACATATAATCATTTGCAAGTGCCATTTACAAATCATTGAAGAAATTGACATGTACAATTCATAGTTGGGTCTGACATACACTAACACATAGGTCAATGTCAAGTTAACATGGTAGCAATATTCTTCTTCTTCTGCTACGTTCATTTTCAATCTCTCGCTACCAAGCCATAAACAGGTCTTCGCAAGTAGGAAGTAGTGCGGAGAACAGAATGCGTTGTGTCGCTAGTTTACAGCTTGACTGCTCTATTTGCACCTTTCGGTCCGACACATCCGTCTTTGGCGACATAGCAATACTGCAGCATGCAAGTCAACTTGTATGGTTATCCTTAACTTGAATGGTTTTTTGGCATTTTCTGTAATGTAAGGTTGGTCATCAGTTTGAATGTGTGTTTTTTTGTCTTTAAAGAGATCTTTTTGTAAACAAAATAATGATTAAATCATACATTTGTATTTTTGTAAATAAAATAAGGATTAAATCATACATTTGTATTTTTGTAAACAAAATAAGGATTAAATCATACCTTTGTATTTTTGTAAACAAAATAATGATTAAATCATACATTTGTATTTTTGTAAACAACATAATGATTAAATCATACATTTTTGTCATGTCTTGCATGTCTCGGTTACATTTAAAAGGAAATATCAATATTCACCTTTTTGTTTCAATGTAAAGCATATGCTACCACTGCAGCTGGCCAACTTTTAAAGTAAGAGTTTCTAAGTGTTTGCAGTCGTTCATCTTTTTGCTCCAATGTGAAGCACAGGTTTTATTTGCAGTGAGTCCCTTTATAGGAAGTCTGTATCCATGCTTTCGCAGTGGATGATTATAATGATGTTGTAACAAGGCTGCTAGTCCCAAGTACAACCCTATTTAGTCATCTTTTACAACATGCTAGAAAAGTGACAGTAGTTTTATTATTTTAATTTCAGGTAGCAATCAATCAGTCAATCCAAATTGTGTTACCTGATAATTTATTTATTACGTTGATTGAAATTAGTTCCTGTCAGTTGTTTTACTTTTGAAAATTGGTAGTCTGCAGTTTTACAGTCCCCTAAAGTTACACATTACCAGGAATCCATTGTTACTGATATTTTAATCAATGAGTGTTTTATATTTGGGATGATATTCCTGATCAAAACTATACATTTCACAGCCACTATCCCCTACCCCAACTGAATGTAATAGTACATATTTACTAATATTGTCCCAAATTCCTCCTTTAAGGATTTGATTGGCTCAAGCTGATATGTATGCAGACGCAAACATTTTAGAAATGAGATGACTTATACGTAAATGGCTGAATCACTATATGATGATCAAGATAAGAAGGAACACAAAGCAAGAACATAAAGAAATGCTTAAATTACGTTATGTAGCAATGTCAGTATTACAACTGACTTATTCAAAAGTCAGCTAGTCAAAGTACACCACATCCTCTCAGCCAAAGTCCATCTCATTATCTAGGTCAAAGTAAATCTATTTTTGTTAGTTAATGTCCATTTCATTATCTTAGTCAGTCTATCTCATTATCTTAAAGTCCATCTCAGACAAAGTTTATCTCTTCATCTTAGACAAAGCTCATCTCATTATCGTAATCAAAGTCAAGAGCTGCAAGGAACAAATGGTCACAAAACAGTTCTCCTTTCATTTTCTCACCTTTCGTCTGACGCCATCCGCCCCAGGATCGACGCTACTGACCCTCTCAAGTAGCAGCCGCCCTTCATGGGTCGCTTCTGTTGAGTAATCAACGATGGCCTGAGACAAACGTGAATGATGCTCTGCCAACTCTGCACTGTTTCTTGGGAGATCCATGTTGTTCAGTTGGAACTCCACCTCTCCTAATTTATTTAGAGCCTGTCAAGAAAAGACAAACATTTAAAAAAAATACTGATGACATCTAGTGTAGTCAAGAGCAATCATCTGGCCATAGAACTGAAGCTGACAGAATTCATAGCAAAATCACAAACAGGAGCAATAAACTAAACTTTTAAGAAATCTGATGGTTACTTTTGCAAAAGATCTACCTAGGAACTTGCAATGGCCTTTACAAAACTTTTATTGGATGAAACACCTGCATAATTCTCTTTTACTAAGTTCCAATCAAGTACACATCTAGTTATAGGATTAAGTTCAATTTATGAAGATATGAGATTCTTATCTATCTCCACTTTCTTTACCCAATCTTTAATGTTCTTAATTCCTCTACACTTTCTCTCAATTATCCTTTCCTGTATTGGTTGATCTGTTCTTTTTATACTCATCTGACACTTGTCTATTTTTTTAAATATCTCTCTTAAGAAAACACATAAAACTGTTGATTCTAAACACAATTTCTTCAGCTTTCAGTAGATATGCATTTTTTCTACTCCAATAATTCAAAATCATTTCACAAGAAGGCTCAAAGAAAGTTAATTACCGTTTCTACGAGTTTGAAGAAAGCCACCGCCATGGAAATATTTTTCCTTCGGATGTCCAGGCGGTTTGAAAAGCTTTCTGCCTCGCGATCCACTGCAATGAGGCGCTGACGAATTCCTTCTGCATCCACACTGGCGCGTCGCAGAAGACCATCAGCAGTCCGGAGTAGGCTGAGCATGCTCTCTTGTACCTCCTGTAAAGGAGATTTGAGCAACTTGAAGTGGTTTTAAAACACACCAGGAACAGAGATGATAAAAAGTTGTTTCAAAATGTAGGCCAATGGGAAATTTAGCAAAGTTGACTTATGTGTATATATATATATATGTTAAGAATCCTATGGAAAACAAAGGTTTTATGAGGATGTTCTAAAATAGGTTAGAACACAAGGGATTCTTAACATTCTTCTTAGAGTTCTTCTTCTTCTGTGTTCGTTCTCAATTTCCCGCTACCAAGCCCTGAATAGAACTTTGCAAGTAGCAGGATGTAGTCCGGATGAACGGAATACGTTGTGTCGCTAGTTTACAGCTTGACTGCGATATTTGCACCTTTTGGTCCAACACATCCGTCTTCGTTAGGTCTTCTTAGAGTGTTTACTGGTTGCCTGTTATTCACTTCCATTTAAAAGAATGAACAAGAAGAACTGGTAATTTGCCACATTTGTTGTCTTCCCTCCTGAACAGTGAGCACAGGCTGTAAGAAGTGGTCATTCCCTAAATATATAGGCTATATACATGTTTCAATGGACACAAATGAGCAACAGTATATGCATACTGACTCCATGTCATCAGTGTAAGACATGCACCATGACTAAGACACAAGAACGAAAGATCACAACATGTGAAATGGGAAGCTTATAAAAAGTGGCCTAGAAAAAACAAAGTAGGAAATGGAGAAATCCTAAAGAAAGTGGGTATAACATTAAAAAAACACTACGTAAGTATGGATTGAAAATAGCATTAATTTCCTTTTTTTTAAATCTGCAACTTGTAATACCACAATCTAAACTATACATCTCTTCTATTCTAACAAATGCACACTTGCCAGAAAGAAAATTGTGGGATTCAAGAATTACAGTTATGAGAGGAGACTTAGAAAAACTAGTCTGTCTAGAACAGAGAAGAATTCGAGGTAACTTAATACAGGTTTATAAATTAATCAACGGAAAAGATAAATTGGACTATAACATGTTTTTCAAAGTTCAACTGACTATAAGAACTAGAAGGCATAGACTCAAATTATTTAAAGGCAGGTCCAAATTAGATATTAAATATTAGGAAACATTTTTTCAATCAGAGAGTGGTGAATGCTTGGAATGCATTGCCACAGGAAGTAGAAGAGGCAGGGTCAGTTAATGCATTCAAGAATAGATTGGATGATCAATCATTTTTTAATATCAGTGGAGTGAAATAGACTGGTTGTAAACAGACTCTATAGAGCCTTCTAAATCAACATAATGAAGTTAAGTTAAGTTAAATACTTACTCTGGCTTGAGCCTCAAACTGGTTATGATCTTTCTGTATCTGCTGGGCTTCTGTGTAGAATGAGCCCAGTTCTGTGTTGTGTAAATAGTTGTTGCCAACTCCACGGTACCACTCTAAGATCTGGAGAGTAATTATAATATAGGTTAGTTCCATTTTAAAACATAGACAACAGTAATTCTGATTAAGCACTTGTGTGTAGCTTAAAACTATAAGCAAATCACAAATAAATATCAACAGAAAACAAAATATTTATTAAATGTCTGGAACTTTATTTAATGTGTATATATTATGTTGTGTTTTCAAGAATTAACATCCCTGCTCTCCAGGAAGTCCGATAGATGCTCAGTCTCTCACTCAGCAAATGGTGACTGATGTGGGTACTAATGATTTCTGTTGCTTGCTGGCTACACACCAACCTGCCCATCCTTTCAGGCACCCTCTACCTGCTCAACCCAGGCTTGATGTCAAAACTACTACAGTCTGTGAATTACCAATTTACCGATTGCAATATCATCTAAGAGTCAGTCATTGATTGACTTCATTACGTTTCTCATGCCCTATTTAATGTTACCACAATGGATGTTTTCAAAGTCAGGTTGTTATCTCTTTCATTGCTGTAAACCTCAGCATGACCAGAGCAGTCAATCCCCACTATCCCCAAAATGTTTGAGGTGACTACGTCAGCTATCCATTGACGCTGTATAGTTGCTGCTTCTGCACAATTCGAAGCAAGGATTTAAATGGTCTTAATTAAACATAAATAGAACCATTATTTAAACATATACCACTTCCCAATATGTTAGAAGTGTCTACAACAGAGTCAACAACTTAAAAATACATACATCTGATGGCACTGTTGGTATGTGCAATGTAGTGATAAATCTTGATTGGGCTAATTGGAGTGAGAAGTAAAATCATTGGGGGGTGAGACATGAGAACAGCTGATATTCTGAGACAGAGCTTGAGCTAGTTTTTGCAGATCTGAAGATGCTATCTCAGACTGTTATCACAGCAATAATTGTGTTAGACTGACTCTCAGTTCATGCTTTGTAAAGTACAAAACACAAAAACAGCCTCAGTAGATAGCAGGTACTTCTGTGGCTCTACTGTATAGGTAATGATGAGATACAATGCAAAAACAGAGCTGATAGTCTAGGTTCAAAATCATACATAGAGGTAAAAAATACAGAAAGAGGTATGTGACTCAAATATTTCCTGCTATGAGACGAAGGATCACTCAATGAACCTGGTATCCTAAGACTGCAGAAATTTGAAATCAACATCCTACACATCCTAGAAACCTGCATGATCACACTGGAAAAGAGAGAACAATTGGGACTTCATGAGACAGAAACGAGACAAAAGTTGTACAGAGATGAAACAGTCTTACAATCAATGATGTCCTTTGTAAAAGAAACCATGACCTTGATCTGAGGATGAACGATGAAAAAGAACAAAAGTATGGCTTCCTTTTATTGGTCTGAAAAGAAAGTTCTAGAAAGATTACCTCATTTATAATTCAGAAATAAAAGAGCCAATTACTTATTTTCCCGATGATTGGAAAAGTTACGAATTTTACAATTCAGAATTCACACCTAGGATCAATTTGGACTATAACAAGTTTTTCAAAATATAGCTGCATACAAGAACAAGAGGCATAGCTACAAATTAATTAAGGAAATATTTTTTAGTCACAGATAGATGAATGATTGGAATGCATTACCACAAGAGGTAGTGGAGTCAGAGTCAGTTAATACATTAAAGAATAGATTGGTTGTGCATATGTGTTTTTGATGAAGTGAATGTAGAAGAAACTGATTGTATACAAACTCTGCAGAGTCTTCTAAACCAGTATAAAGACATTAAGTTAAGTTCAAACTATTGGAATATCAGTTCTGATGAAAACAAATACAAAATTATTACTGCTGTAGTCTCCAACACTCACTTTGTTTACATCTTGATCTAGACGGCAAAGCTGCAAGCAATGTTCCAAACGGATCTTGCGCTGGTTCCACAGTTCTTCCAGGTGTCGCCTGCGGTCATGCAGCAGTTCTAGTAGATGTTCAATGCCATAACAGGCAGCAGTGGTTGCGTGAAAGTTGGCAAAGTCCGCATGCATACCCATCTGTTTAATCTGGTCTAGCAGGGACTGGCCCATGTCTAGGGTTGCTTTGGATGTCTCCAAAATACCTACACAAAAATCAAGGTTAGGTCAGTGTTGAAGAATACGAAGGTTATTGGTTCTGACAAGCTATAGTCATGACAAAGTGAAAAAGATTATATTTATTTCATGATTCTGTACATTATTAATTACAGTTATTTCAGACACAACTAATCTGGCATTTTAGTGTTAGTGTAAATAAGGACTGAAATAAGTGAAGCAAAGCTGTGATTAGTCTCTGCGAACCATCACAGTAATTTCTAAGTTGTACACTCACAAACTGAAGCTGAATCTTTCGGTTATCATGCAACAAATACATATCACTGCCATTGCTTAAAAAGTGTTCAGATTGCTTGTCCTTGTAACTATATTATTAATAGCATTTCATACAGGCTTCCTGTAAGGGGTCAAATTCTTGTACGGAGCAAAAGAGTAGTCAATGAGAAGAAATTAGTACTTTATTTTGCTCTTGAGTTAGAGACAGCAAAATAATAGCAATCAAGGAAAAGAAATTGGTACTTGATTCTGCTCTTCAGTTAGAGAAAGCGAAGCAGTAAAGGGAGCTGGTCATTGAGAAAAATAATCCCACCTCATAAGGCTAGGAACTTAGTATAATAGAATATAATGTTTCATCTTTATTACATAAAGCTTGAGATCTGGTATGATCAAGTATAACGTTTCATTCCACTTCATTATGCTAGAGACTTAGTATTAGAGAGTATAACATTTCATCCCACTTCATAAAGCTAGAGACCTGGTATAATGGAGCATATGTTTCATCCCACTTTATAAGGCTAGCTAGAGACCTGGCATAATGAAGTATAACATTTCATCCAACTTGGCAAAGGTCTGCTTTTACACTACCTTTTTTAAAAAAACCCAGATCAAACCAAAGAAATAAAAAAGATTAATAAACAAGACTGCTTTCATTAGAGCATCAGAAAAATGCAGAGAAGCCATGAATGACTCACTGTTCTTCATGTCTAGGTGTTGCTGTAGAAGTCTCTGTGCTGTCTCCACATCTGTTGCCAGGGGAAGCTTGCTGAAGTTTCTCTGGGCTTGTTCCATTGTTGAGGACAACTGGAGGAAACAGTGACATCACAAATAATATGTCTTAATAAACCATTAGCTAACTTAATGACTCTACTGACTCTATGACTGGCTGTGCTGATTTCACTGACTGAATATTTCTACTTTAGGATCTCTAAATTAATGTAGCACAAAATTTCATGATTGACTGATTAAATACAATCAAGAATCATTCAGCATTTAAATATATGAATTATTTTTCAGTAATATGGTAACAATCTGTGCTAACTGTTACTGGATCTTGGTTATTCTAACACACTGGAGAAAGGACAGAAACAAGAAGATCAATAACATTGTCTAGCTGTATATTTTGCAACTTCTGAAAGATTCTTTTACTGTCCACAGATTTCATTTTTCACTTAATGGATGTTTATCTCTGCAGTTACAATGCAGTATGCAGGCAATGTTTTCCTTCAACTTCAGACAGACAAAAATGTAGGTACTTATTGTAGTTTGAACCCATATCTTTCTGACTAAAAGACTAGTGTCATAGCTGTTCAGCCACCCACTCTCAACCCCCAACACTGATATAAACAATAGCAACAACCCAAGAGCACCACTTACATCTTGAGCACTCTGATGGAAGGCCACGCTCTGGTCCAGCAGTACCCCCCTGTAAGCCAATTTGTCATTAAGGTCCTTCCAGGCCTCAGCCAGGGTGTCTGCCATAGCATTGTGGACATCAACCTGGGATCTGTTTTGGTCAGCCTGGGCATCTATATTCCGTAGAAGCTGGTGGACCTCATCTTCTTTGGACTAAACAAATTTAGACAAAATAAAAACATGTATAAATCTTTCATTGTAGGTCTTTTGTATGGAGTCTGTGAATGAAGGTTTTAAAAAAGGATAGCCGCATAACAGATAGTGCCATCAAGGATGAAGTATAAGAGCAGGATTTCTTAACCAGAGTTCAGCTTGAATCCTAGGTCTGCGAAAGGTGTCCATAGCTCCTCAAGAAGTAGTGAATTAATTAAAAAAAGAGGTATTCTCTTTAAAAAACTGCACTCACCTTGAACTGCACATGTATAATAATTGTCATGCAAGGGCTGCCAGAGACCTTTACATGATTTTATGGGTTACAAGTGACCTTACTATGATTTCAAGGGTTACCAGAGACCTTAACATGATTTCAAGGGTTACCAGAGACCTTAACATGATTTCAAGGGTTACCAGAGACCTTAACATGATTTCAAAGGTTACTAAAGATCTTAACACAATTTCAAGGGTTACTAGAGACCTTAGCATGATGTCATGGGTTACAAGAGACCTTAACATGATTGCATGGTTACAAGAGACCTTAACATGATTGCATGGTTATAAGAGACCTTAACATAATGTCATGGGTTACAAGAGACCTTAACATGATGTCATGGGTTACAAGAGACCTTAACATGATGTTATGGGTTACAAGAGACCTTAACATTGTTTCAATACTTCCTCTAGGATAAATAAAAAAGATTGAGAAAGGTTGCTTGAAAGACTTAATTGCCTTGATCTTGATGGTCTGTTCCTCAGCGTAGCTGGGGGTCCCAACTTCGTTTTCAGCAAAGCCTGCCTTGGGTCATGGAAGTCCAGTGCATGGTAAACCGTCCTCAAGATGTTGATGTGTATAGCAAGGGAGTCTGACCAACGGAATGGAGGTCTTCCCTGTTACATCTTTTTATCTTGGGGTAGCAGATTTCTGTCACCGTGCTCCATCAACCATTTTTTCGTTGCAACATGTGACTTGCCTATCTATGTTTTGCCTTGTCTGCGTAGATTATCACATCATTCACCAAGGACAATTGTTGTATGTCAGAATTGTGGAGATTTTGCATATGTTGGTTCTGCAGAGTGGTTCCAACCAAGCATATCTCAAGAGATTCCTGGGTCACTCTCAATTTGTCCTCGAGTGATTTTGTTAGTATCTATGTCACAGCACGGTAGCACATAGCATGGAGCACAATGGACTTAATTGTACGATGATAATATAATGATAATAAACCATTTAGCTCCAAGTAGAGCATAACTACACCACTACAGATGACTTCTCTACAAGTAGCTGTATCAAAGAATTTGAAGTTGCGTTTTCAATAGCAATGATTTTATATGATGTAGTTGCTAGCAGAAAAAACATCCCCTTAGGTTGCCTTTTTCAACATGTTCAGAAGGTTATCATTGTCATATTCTTTCTAGAGACTTCATTGTATGATGTCCCATCTATTGTTTGGTGGGAAAGACCAGTTACCTTCTCCGCTATCTCGTTTCTGAAACTTAAGAGTTAACTACTCATTTACAGCTGGGTAAACTGTGTGGCCCCATTAATGGGGAGGAAAGAATAAGAATCAGCATCTCAACTTAACTTAATGTCTTTATACTGGTTTAGAAGACTCTGCAGTCTTTATACAAGCAGTGTCATTTACATTTCCTTGATCTAAAAGCTATGCGCATCCAATCTATTGTTAAATGCATTAATTGACATTGCCTTCACTTCTACTTGTGACAATGAATTCTTAGCATTCACCATTTTTTGACTAAAAAAATATTTCCTTATATCTAATCTGGACCTTTCTTTAGCTAATGTGTAGTTATGCCCTCTTGTTGTAATGAGGTTGTATTTTGAAAATCTTGTTTTAGTCTAATTTATCCGTTTCTTTGATTATCTTATAAACCTGTATTAAGTCACCTCGAATTCTTATCTTTTTTACATGCATTAAACGTGACTAAAAATAGCTGTGCATGGATCTAGCTATCTCATCATCTGAACAAATTACTACATAAATCAGCACTGTATGAGCACACAAAGTGCTTTGAAACATGCTTCCTGTTAAGAGCCTTTTCCAATTCTAGCTGCATATTCTTTGCAAGGAGCCAAATGTGGCCGATAAAGATTGGAGCGCACCACTACCGGAGAACGAACTTAGGTGCCTTTACATTAGAAACCAGAGGTCTTAACCACTCTGCCGTACCCGATTGTTCTAATATACACCGTTTGTGTGTATATATATATATATATATATATATATATAGCTTCCGATTACTCATGAGCCATATATGAAGGTGCAGGCCAGAATGCCACAAACACGCTACTTATTTCGGGGTCAAAGTTCACACATCATCCAGAACCAACTCCAAGTGTTTTGTTTTGTGTTCCAGATTTGTTTGTCTGGGTTCTCCCAGGAACAGCAAGTCCTGATAGTTGAATACTGGCTGAGGTGCTATTTAGAAACGCCCTGTGAGACTCGAGCGCAATCTCGGTTTGCAATCCAAACACACCGGGTTCAAAATCACTTAGTGTTCAGTTTGACTGGGCATGTCGGGTTTTTTCTTGGTATGACCAGTTCTTCACGTGCAGAATAGTTTGACTAAACTACTGTACTGCAAAACTGACACAGTGAAGCACATTACAAACATATACACACACGTATCAACACACTGTTCTTCTTCTTCTACTTCTTCGTTCGTTCTCAATCTCCCACTACCAAACCCTGAAAGGGTAAGTAGCAGAATGTGGTCAAGAGAACGGAATGCGTTGTGTTGTAGTTTACAGCTTGGCTGCGATATCTGCAACTTTCGGCCCAACACATCCGACTTTAGCAAGCATTTTTTGAGTACCGGGTTAGCATTCCCCCTTGGATCCCTTCTCATTAGCCAGTCTGCCCTACTGCAGCCTGTTATCCAGTATCACCGCGTGGAGGTGTAGAAGGGTCTTGGCAGCTATGGTTCGCTGGCCCTGACGCCAGCAGTCAGCTATGGGTAGCTGACCATTGCAGTTCATGCGATGCTCAGCATCTTGATCCCCAATACACTGTTCAATATGTCTACATTACAGATAATGAGATACACACACGAATCGACACACTGACCAATACGTCCTGATGTCGACTAAATAACTACGGTCTAGGGTGGAAAGTTTCGTGCCTTCGCTAGTACTACTAGTAGAATTCAGAAAGGCAAACCTTGAATCAAATAAAAACTGCGTGTCCTTGTTTTTTCTCTCCTAGATTTAACCCCCGTACATAAATAGAGTGCCGATGAAGCGTAGTGGTTAGGACGTTTACTTCTCGCTGAACAGTTACTAGGTCCATTCCTGGTCTCTCTCCTGTCTCTACAGCTTTAATTGGGGTAGTGCCTGACTTCCAGTTAGAAAAGGACCGGTAGATATTGAAAGGAACTGGTGACCCAGCCTCACAAAAAGCTGAGACTCAGTACAATGAGTATCCACGGCAGTATCTATTTCGGGACCACTATATATGTGTTTACATAACATCCCCATTTAATTACGAATCACTGCAATGAGAGCGTATGATTGGTGTAGTGGTATTAAAACTCGTTCTTCGTGGCAAAGGTACGAGGTTCAATTACCGTAATCGTCATGCTCCAGTCGACCCAGCTGTAAATGAGTACCTGACAAAGTCAGGGAATGGAAAGCCACCTCACATCCCACAAGCAGTGGCTTTACATAAGTCAGTAACACTTCATTTTCGACCAGTTAAGTCTGTTGAAGGACACCCTTTGCCTTTTAACACTTCAATGGTATTAATTAAATTTCCGCAAGGACTGTTTCCATCACGGTCAGTGAACCACAGCTGGCCAAAAACCATATCCCGTCTCTAAGTGGCGGCCATGGAAACATGTTGCACTAATACAGTCCGACTTAGAGAATAGGGATCGCAGAAGGCAAATCCGGTCCCAAAAATGTGAGGTATTCAAACTGGTTGTGTGGTAGGCGAAAGATGCAGAAATGGTAGCCTCATTGTGAACTACGACACGACGTTATTTATTTTTTTAACAAACGTCAGAACGAAATAAAGACATTACCGCAAATTACTACTATTTAAAAAAAAACTAGTAGATATTTTGTGGTAAAGAAGAGCACCATTGTGCCCTACCTAGCAAGTCGTTAAAGACTGCAGTTAGAAACAGCTCATGCATGTTACAGGTAGGATTAGACAAATCGGAAAACATTCGCTTTCACATTGTAACCATTTCACAAGTGCGCACAAAAACATGTAAGGTATTTTTTTATAAATCAAAATAATAAAATGGGTAGAGGAAAAGTTAACCATGACTTCAACGGAGAAAATCAAACACTAAAATACATAACAGATGATTTAAAAAAAAAAACAATCAATACAACTAATATTAAACAAATAAACCACAAACGGATTTGTTTTTAAATAAAGACATACAAGAACAAGTACTTGAAAATGCGAAAATATGTCAACACAAATAAATAAAAACAACTACACATTTTCTTAGCAAAACATTAACATCAAACATTAATTACATTATCAGACACACGTAAACATCTATTACCGATATTTTGGAGAAAATACCAGAGCAACCTGAACTAACATCGTATTCACCTATACATTCCGAATTCTTCAGCGAACATAGTATTCACCTGCACATTTCAAATTCTACAGCAAGCATTGTATTCACCAACACATTTCGAATTCTAAAGCGAACATAGTATTCACCTATACATTCCGAATTCTTCAGCGAACATAGTATTCACCTGCACATTTCAAATTCTACAGCAAGCATTGTATTCACCAACACATTTCGAATTCTAAAGCGAACATAGTATTCACCTACACATTTCGAATTCTAAAACGAAAAATTAAATTTAAAGATATTTCTTATGATGATCTCATGACCACGCGAAAAATGACAATCCTAGGTTTAACTGAACAGCTTTCCTCTTATTTGGATCTTTTCTAATTGGACATATAGAAGAGCTCAGACACAAGTGAGTTTCTGGGAATTGTATTCAATTGTTTTTGGGGCATATTATGGCGGCATTAAAGGCGTCAGTCGTGCCTGTTGTTAGACTTGGTAGTGAGCAAAGTAGGAACCTCATTGTTACTTCTTCATTGCACTCAGAAACGTGTGGCACAGTTTCTTAACTCAACTCAACTCAATTCAACTGAACTTAACTTAACGTCTTTATACTGGTTTAGAAGACTCTGCAGAGTCTGTAAACAACCAGTATCATTTACACCACCTTGCTCTAAAAGCTATGCCCATCCAATTTATTCTTAAATGCATTAATTGTCCCTGCATCCACTACCTCCTGTGGCAATGCATTCCAAGCATTCCCCACTTTCTGACTAAAAAATATTTCCTAATATCTAATCTGGACCTCTCTTTAGTTAATTTGCAACTATACCCTCTTGTTCTTGTAGGTATTTTGAAAAAAAAACTTGTTTTAGTCTAATTTATCCATTCCTCTGATCATCTTATAAACCTGTATTAAGTCACCTCGAATTCTTCTCTCTTCTAGACACTGTAGGCCGGTTTTTCTGAGTCTTTCCTCGTTTTGCTTTCTCTCTCTGCCTTACTCTCTAACCTCTTATGTTCTCTCTCTCCCTCCCTCCCTCCCTCTCTCTCTATCTCTCTCTCCCTCTCTCTTGTGTACGCTTATTCAACATACTCACCTTTAATCTGCCTATTAACTGGTCATGCTCCTGCTTTAACTGTAGAGCTTCTTCGAGGTTGGAACCCACATCCATTAGGTCGGGCTCCATTTGATGTACGCGAACACGTACCCATTCTGAGCTCTGTTGAGGAGAAAATTCTTGGAGATTAATTTTCTTGTTAAAGATTATATTATTGTTTTGATTTACTCTAGAAGGCTATTCTCTCTTGATAATTCGCACATATAGCTGTGTTCTATTAGTCTTCTGGGTTTTTGAGAAAGCCCTATAAACAACCACACATATTACATGATACAAAAAATACAAGAGAGAATACATCGTTTGCATATAGAGGTGCAGCAGCAGAATTAGAAGAAGAAGAAGAAGAAAAAAAAGAAGCAGAAGCTCACGGTGAATATGATATACACTGTCTTTTCACAATTAGTATTCAGTTCCCATGTTTGGCAGTAGTCATGTAGTCTCCTTAGGTCTCCATTTAACCTTCGTGTCCCACTCTCAATATCTTCAAGACTCAGCCATACTGCCTAGTCATCTGCATGCAAAGCTTTTTCGGTTTTGATCTGGTCAGACAGGTTACTGGTGTAGATCTGTACATGCGTACAACTTAACAACGAGCCGTATCGTAAGACTTCGTTAGAACAAATCGTATACTTCATCTAGACCGTTCGCTCAGTCAGGCATAAATTCCTACCAGTTGTAGAGCTTGTGAATTCCCACAACCATCTTCACCAGAAGACATTTCCCCAGATACGATTGTAAGGTTGGTGTTAATCATCTTCACCAGAAGACATTTCCCCAGACACGATTGTAAGGTTGTTGTTAATCATCTTCACCAGAAGACATTTCCCCAAGCACGATTGTAAGGTTGGTGTTAATCATCTTCACCAGAAGACATTTCCCCAGACACGATTGTAAGGTTGGTGTTAATCATCTTCACCAGAAGACATTTCCCCAAGCACGATTGTAAGCCTGTTCTAGGTTAAAGAATGTGGCGACTGTATGTTTATTGTATTGTTCCGGAAGTAATTATTTATTCTTTGGGCCTGCCTGGAAAGGTGGTCATCTGCTAGTAAAGAAAACGCAACGAGGAATGGAACTGGCCACCACGCTTCATACAAAACTTAGGCCTAGTTAAATGAGCTGCTGATTAGCGCTGCTATAGAAGACTCGCTTTTCATGGTACAGGTATGAGGGTTCATCTCCTGCTACCAGCAGCTCCATGGGAGCCAGCTGTAAATTGGTACCTGACTGAGGGCTAAGAAAAGCAAAAGGCAACGAGGAAAGGAACTGGCCACCCCACCTCACAAAGCTGTGGCTTAGTACAATGCAGGCTTAACACTTCACCCCCGACCGCAGTGTCTGCTACGGGACTACCTTTACGTAGTTTAATGAAGATTTAATCTCCGACAATAGCGTCTGCTAAGCGATTTTTTAATGTTACTTTCGACCAATATTTTTTGGTTATATCCTGACCTGGTGACCTTGGTTTAGCCCTTTTAGGGATTGGTTGTGTTGTAGTGCACGCTTAAAAACCGTAAGGGTGTTCACCGGATCAGGACTCGTAGCCATTCCCTTCTATCTATCTCTCTTTCTCCCCATCTATGTATCATACAATCAGGGCTGGCATTAGATAAATACGGCGCCTGACTGCAGTATATCAGTTGGCCCGTTGATAAAGGCAATATTAGACAAGAACGTCTGAAATTAATTTTTTTTGGGGTCATTTTCACGAACGAGACGTCTAAAAGTTCCGATTGCCTAATCAGCCTAGAAGTCGACTCTACCTATAATCCACTTGCTCTATCATTCCTCTGTCTATCTATCTGTCTGTCTATATTATAGTCATATTTGTTTATTTGCATGTCTTCAACATATTAATCTAAAATCAACCCCAAAATCTAAAATTAAGTATGTCTGTTCTTGTCTTCAAGCTCATCCCTACAAAGCATAGAGGCACAGCCGATAACTGCCATTCCATGAAAGCACGCGCTAAAACTCTGTTTGCTATTGCAGATAGTTAGTTCTGTGCCAATTTTTTTACCCGAATAAAGTTGCTAGCTCCATGCACAAACCTCAGACGCCTTCTGTGACATGCGTTGAAGGATGTAATAATCCTATTCTTTGCTGCCAAGGTGTGAAGGTATGTTGGAGACTCCAGTTATGTTCCTATTATATATATATATATATATATATATATTGTTCGACTTTCCATCAGTCTGCATCTTCTCGATGTTCTCAGCAAAAACTTGGACCATTACCTTTACCATGCTGCTACACATTAAGCCAAACTTCTTTCCTTCAAAACGAAACGTTTCTTACGACAAGCCAAGGAATGCAGGACTGGGAAACAAACTCTCCTTTTCTTTATCGCTAAGGATGTCATCTATTTAAAGAAAATTCGGAGATCGTTACCATGGCAACCTGCGCAAAATGTGCCTATATTTTTACCGGCAGGTAACAGGAGAGAGCAGATGTGAGACACAGGGAGGTGAGTTCAGGTAGACAGCATCGATATGTCTGCAAGTGTGTGAGCGAACGCCTACCTTCAGTCGAGTGTCTGAGTGTTCAAATAAAAGTTGTGCTCGGTTGGATTTTGTTTTTGAAAGGGGGGGAGGGGGGGGGGGTGGGTTCCTTTGATATACAAGGACTGAGGATAGGAAGGGGGGGGGGGGGACTCCTTTGATATTCAAGGACTGAAAGAGGTGAATAAGGAAAGAGAGGTGTATATATATATATATATATATTTAGGGAAAGTGGGGGAAAGATGTGGGCAGGCGGAGTAAGATAGATGTAGCTCATTCCTGATACCCTATACCAGCTTCTCTCGGAGGTGAAACGTTTTCAGATGTGAGATAACTTGGCAAAACGACAACAACAATCCTGCACGCACTTCTCTGGAACCTCATACCACCTTGTGTGTGTGTGTGTGTGTATATATATATATATATATACATGAGCGCGTGCGCTTGAATGTGTGAGCTCGCGCTTGAATGTGTGAGCTCGCGCGGACACACATGTGCTAATGTATAAAAATAGAAAGTTACGTAGCAGACGCTACTGCCGCAGATAATGACGTCACTGTGCTGGGACTGAAACTGTATGCATGATGTAGGTGGACAGATTCACTTTTTCGATGCCTTGTGTTCCTCATAGTAAAGTTAGGTACCCATTTTAGAGTTGGATGCGGGCTGCTTTCTTGGTAAAATTGCTAACAAGGTGGGGAAATTGATGTGATCCCCCGTAGTGGTAAGCGACACGCAGATGAAGCCAAGCGGTTAGTAACAGGGTCCAGAGCATGAGTTTGCCAGATCCAAATGTTAAAAATTGCAAGATCGCACCCCTATGGAACTAAGACCATGAAAATATGTGCTGAGATTGGATGTACTGGGATATTTGTCCCAAAACACAGTGCACTGCACACCTTCTTAAGAGAAAAATGAAACACAAAAATATGTTACAAAATTAAATAACAATTTGGATAATGGCCAATCACCATAACAATTCAAATAATACAGTCGAACCAGCCTAATCGCGATAAGCTACTATCATCTATTTTATACAATCTATTTTAAACCTCAGTACAACCGCAGCCTCGCCTTATTTTTATATTTAGACCCAAGAGGTGCCCACACAGGAAGAAAAGGATATGGTCACTGTGACCTTTCAAGTATGTTGTAAAAGAAGACTTAAAACTGATTGTGTATGGCGATAGCAACCTCATCATGTCAAATGAATTTCTAGAACAGCAACTACTGGAAGAACACACGGGGCTACTTTGATACATGCCTCCTGTAAGACAGCCAGTTACAGCTGTACCCTTATGATTTGTTTGGAGCAAACATGGAACAAGAAGACGTTGAGAATGGAACTACCTCCACAGTTGGCCTGCGTGCAGGATACCTACATCAAACCATGTATGTCGTCTTTCAGTTGTGGCTTCTGTAGCACTGTTTTGCATGACGAGATTACCAGCTCCACGCACAACCCTCCTGAATAATATTTTATGGCATATGTAGTATGATATTAGCGGATCTATATTTCCATCTGCACTAAATGTCTACAGGGTCCATTCAGAACGATATTAGCAATAATCAAAGGAAATAACCAAACGTCATAGAAACCAGATATTTGCTGGAAAAAAACACAACACCTGTCATTCATATGCATGTTCAAATTAGAAGTAAAGGTCAAGGTCAGCCCCATGGCAACAATTGCAGGCGGGGATGAAGATAGCTCTTTATCTACTAAGCCGCAGCCTATGTGAGTTGGGGTGGCTAGTTCCCTTCTTTGCTGTTTATACCTTCCCCAACTCATACGTCATGTACTCATTTACAGCTGGGTCGACTGGAGGAGCAGTCGTACCAGCCACGAACCACGACTCGCATTAGTTTATGTCCGCCCGTGATTTCGAACCTAGTCACACTGGAATCCCAATCTAGCAAGCCAGCTCACTGACGACTAGGCTACACATGTTCAAAACATGTGTTTTAAAAACTTATCCACGACATTGCTCTGAGATAAGTAACCATTTATAGTTGGTCAACTGGAGCGTGTCAAAAACAAAATTGAGGCGAGATCGATGTGCACATATGTGAGTGTACAGAAAGTAAGAAAGAGCGAGAAAGTGTGTGTATGCGTGTGTCTGCATTGTGTGTGATGGTATATGTATGCAAGTGTGTGTGTGTGTGTATATATGTGTATGTTGGAGCAGGTCCGCGAGTGTGTATGTCTGTGTGGTGTGTGAGTATGTATGTGTGTGTGTGAATGTATCTGTGTGCGTGGGTCTATGTGCGTCTATGTGTAAGTGTGTTTGTTTGTGTGTCTGTCTGCCTGTGTGTTTATTTATATATATATATATGTGCAAGTGTCAGTGTTTATATGTGTATGAGGGTGAATTTGCATGCGTGTGTGTCTATATGTGTGAGTCAGTGTATTTGCCTGTGTGTGTGGGTATATGTGTGTAAGTGTGTGTATATGTACGTGTGTCTGTTCATGTATCTGTGTGTGTGTGTGTGTGTGTGTGTGTGTGTGTGTGTGTGTGTGTGAATGGTATAGATGGACATGAATATTGCTTCCTCGTCATGTAGACACATTATGTTGGATGTACCACCACCTGTTAGAGAGGACGATGGTTACACGTGGTTGTACGGGTGGCTGCGTTGCCAAGTGGTTACGGCTCATAGCCCAAATATGTGTGCCCAGAGTCAACGTGGTAGTTTCCCTATGGGAACTAAACACATACAAATGCGTGCTAATCTAGGATTACTGGACAGTAAGGCGCAAAACTTAGTTCAAAGCAAATGAAAAGAATGTACGGAGAGACAGAGAGAGAGAGAGAGAGGCGAGAAAGTGTGTGTCAGAGAAAAAAGAAAGTCTGTGAGAGAGGAGAGGTATTATATGCGTGAAAGAGAGACAGAGAGAGATAAGATTTAGTGTGTACGAGAGAGAGAAAGACACACACACACACACATATATATATATATATATATATATATATATATATACAGAGAGAGAGAAAATGTATGTTTGAAAGAGAGGATAAAAAGCGTGCTTGCTGTTCGTGTTTGAGAGAGATGAGGGAAAACGTGCGTGAGAGAGAAGCAGGGGAGACAGCGTGTGAGGTGGAGGAGAGATAGTGTGGAGAGAGCAGAAAAAAGTATATATGTGAGAGAGAGAGAGGAGAGAAAGTGTGTGCGATAGAGCTGAGATTTGTTAGTTGGTTATTGATCCAGCGGCCTACGGGCTCCTGCCCTTTGGCCCAATGCCATATAGTGGTATCAGCAAGTGTTTGTAAGCTGTTGTTTAGTTTCGTACAAAGTGTTCCATGCATCTGGCATCGGAGGAAGAAGCTCTTCTCTAAAACCAGCAATCTTCGGACATTCAAAAAGATGATACCCAACAGTTCCGTAGGGATGTGTACACGGTCGGCACTCCGGAGTATGTTCTGGTTGGATTATGTTCAAGTGACTGCTAAGTTGTATGTCTTGAGTGTGAAATCGGAAAATGGTGCTTTGGTCTCTCCTTTTCAGGAGGCTGATGTTGTCTTTGGGATGGTCATATGTTTGTAGATTTCTCTCCCAGTATTCCCAATGGCCCATCTATTCAGCCAATCCTCTTTGCTCGCAGTCTTCAGTAGTTGTTTGACTGTCTGTAGGTTGTTGATGTGTATTGTTGTTCTTGACTTGATCCCTTCTTAGCCAGTCTGTCTGCCTTATCATTGTCAGGTGTATTTGATTGACCAGTGATCCATTGCGCAACTATTCTGACTTCATGGGATCTTAGAAGTTGGTTAGCATCTAAAGATATTTTGGTACGTTCAGGCTTACAATGACTAACATCCTCCAGAGCTTGAAGGGCAGATAATGAGTCTGTAAAGATTACGATGCTTTGGGTTTTGATGGGAGAGAAAGTAGAAAGTACATGTGAGAGAGAAGAGAAAGTGCGTGAGAGAAGAGAGAAAGTATCTGAGAGAGAGAGAGAGGGAGAGAGAGAGGACAGAAAGCGTGTGAGAGAGATAAGAGAAACGTGTGCGAGAGAGAGAAAAAAAGTTTGAAAAATAGGAGAGAAAGTGTGTATATGTGAGAGAGAGGAGATAAAGTGTGCGTGTGGGTGAGAGAGAGAGAGATAAGAGAAAGTGTATATGTGAGAGAGATAGAGAAAATACGTGCGTGAAAGAGGATTATTGCTTTGTTTTGATGTGTGTAGTATAGAAACGAGTGGGGAGGCTAAGGAATACCAGGTGATTTACGGTGGAAGAAGAGGTGAGTACAGCCAGAATCTTTAAGTGGATCTCAAGAAGACGGTCATACTAGCAACAGATAGAGAGCATTAGTTGTCTCCATGGGCAACCGGATGGATGGATGATGATGATTATCGCTCATGTGTGTAATAATTTGCTAATGTGGTTGAGCATCCCCATTAATCTTATATAGTGTCCATGATAATATTCTATCTAATCACATATCTCTTACACTAACATTAATTTATCGTACGCTAGATTACCATCCCATCTGTCAATAAGTGATAATCTAACATATAACTGTAACACCGATGGATGATAATAAATTATGGAGATCGAGCCAGGTCAATTAGAAAAGTATCGGGATTTTGGAAGAGATTGCAGAAGAATTATTTTTTTAATGTTGATGGGGGCAAAGGTCGGCGGATAGGCGTTTCAACATGATAGAAATAATATAACCTATGCTGAGACCAATAGGTTTATCAGCAGCGTTTGGGCACGGAAGCAGATTCTAACACAGCAGCGTATGAACACGTTGGAAGCAGATTCTCTTAGGGGTGAAGTAAGTCCTTAGCCTGTTCACTGTGACAACTTCCGAGGCAGGTGACATGTATTTTTCAACCCTATAAATCAAATTTCAGCTATGGTAACAACGTCGTAATGATAGTCTTTTTTACATGATGGCAGGTACATTTCACAGAAACGCGTGGACACAGTTGAGATCATAGACATAGGGCCGCTAGAATGCACATATTGAGAAAAGAAGGAATGTGTGGAAACAGCTGAGAACATGGACCTATGATTACTAGAATACACATATTGAGAAACGAAGAAATGAGGCAGTGTGAACATGTTACCTGGCATAAAATGACGTGAACATCTGACAAGAATTATCCTAATTCTAGCCACAGGTGGGTCTATGACACTTGACATGAATACTTCTTAGAAAGAGGAAGACCATGAAATATAAGAACTGATAGTAATGAAATACTAAACAAAAGCATGGATTGAAAATAACAGTCACACAGATGGCACACGAAAGAAGATTGCATATCCTCACGTGGTCTAACGATAAAAGTGGGCACATGATACGTGCAGATACGATTTGATCAGGAGTTCTAACTTCTAATCTTGTTTTGTATCATGAACCCCTATAAGTCTTGTAAAACCTATGAACCTATTTAACAGTCTGGTGAAACCTTAGAGCTCCTTTAAGTCTGTTGAAATATATGAATCCCTTTAAGAGTCTGGTGAAATATATGAATCCCTTTAAGAGTCTGGTGAAATATATGAATCCCTTTAAGAGTCTGGTGAAATATATGAATCCCTTTAAGAGTCTGGTGAAATATATGAATACCTTTAAGAGTCTGGTGAGATATATGAATCCCTTTAAGAGTCTGGTGAAATATATGAATCCCTTTAAGAGTCTGGTGAAATATATGAAACCCCTTAGGCGCTCTCCAGGCGGTTGTGCTATATTTGGCTTCATCTGCGTGTGGTCAAATATATGATCCCCTTAAGAGTCTGGTGAAATATATGAACCCTTTAAGAGTCTGATCAAATATATGATCCCCTTAAGAGTCTGGTGAAATATATGAACCCCTTCTCAGAATGATTCACGAATACTAAAAAAGGAAAACGTGCAACATTAGAAAAACATGTGTAAAGCAGGCGAGTCCGATATGAGGACAAACAGAGGGTTGTCTGATACCTTATCGGATACAAATCTGCATGGTGACGTATGTGCCGATGGAGATGTGGTAGGGAAAGGGCAAAGTCAAGCAAGTGAATATACTGCTACATTGAGCAGATTTGTTCCCCATTATTTTCGTTTATAGTCCGTTCCATTCTGAATTATTCACAACTGTACGTTTCAAACAAAATATGGGGACGGCGTGGACTAGTGGTTAACTGACACGGCTCACAATCCGAAGATGCTGAGTTCGCTCCCCATCACAGCACTGGTCGTTATCCCGGATAATGCAAGAAGAAGCCGACCCTTACATAAAATAAATGCCGAAGTCAGATGCACTGGGCGGACAGGCGCAAAATACAAGCATAGTGCAACGCACACTGCCTTGAGGAATATAGAAATAAGGCGAACGCCAAAATAAAAACAACAAAAAACAAAAAGGATAGGTAGTCCTTCAGTCGAGGATGATGTGTTAGAGACTTGATCCTACTAGATCTCATATCTTTTTCTGAAGTAGGGTGAACAGTTATCTTACTTAGAAGTAATTTAGGTACCCATTTACAGCTATGTCAATGATAATCAGCAAAGGTTGCAAATAATGTACTAAAAATAGTGAACTAAAATAGAAAACAAGTTAAGACGAACGAATAAATAGGTTTACTCGAGGTAAAGTTTAGCGGTCGGTCGAGTATTAACAGGCCCCGATAGGGGGGCAAGGAATAGTGATACTGTAACCAGTAAGAGGGTGGGGATGGCTACTCCATCTTAAAGAAACGTTAAGCCATAAAAACGTCAACGGGTATAGACGTGTCATGTATCTGTTGAAGACATGTGCTCAAGTGAAGCTGGAAAGGTATCGAGTGGTTGATTAACATTTTAGGATATGTTATGTTGTACAGAATCAACATCACAGTATTCTAGGCAAACTGATAGGTGCTCATTCTCTGTATAATGATATTGACGGACCTGTTGGTTAGTGATTAGTTGCCCAATTGTAAGCGATGACGGCGTTATTATCAGACGGTTTTTTTGTCTCGGCAATGTAACTTGCGCTGTATTTTGATTTCAGCGTGGAAGTAACTGCGCTGGTCATCAACCTCATTCTCTGGTCCCGAGCTACCTTGGACCAGTGGCAAGACGATCAGTCGAGACGACTGGAGGTAACTCAGGATGCAGGTACTCTGGTCTTACCTCCCTTGTTGGGATCCAAATGGGGCAGTGATCGCGGAATACAAGAAGCATGTGTCTCATAACCTGTCCTGCCTAAGTCTACCTCACCTACGCGTTGGTGGATCCTGTTATGCCCAGTAATCTTGACATAGGTTGGGTGTTAACCCCAGCGGAGGTACGATAAAATAGCAAATGAGGTTAAGGCAAAGTCAAAGCCCCCAGCCAGATGGGGGAGGTGAAGCACACTCCACCACAGAACAGATGCTGAAGACAAAGATACCATACCAGGAGGTGAACCACACTCCACCACAGAACAGGTGCTGAAGACAAAGGTATCAGGCCAGCAGGCGCACTAGCAACCATGATACTATGCAATCCGTACGACCCCTTTTTCTTGTATGTCTACACAAAGGTCAAAGAAAAATAGATATGGTGCTCGCACTGTGAAATCCCTCCAGGTAGCTGGCGAACGAGAAGAAGAAGACCTCCCTTGTTTCCATACTACCATTACTATAGCGACACATTCTCGTATATTTATAAAGCCAACCACCAATTAGTTGCATCACTCATCAGGAAAAAACGGTGGTCATACTTCGGAAATATTCTTATAATTGATAGCAACAGACTCCCTCTGCAAACATTTATGTGGTCACCATCTGGCAGCAGAAAAAGTGGAAGGCCGAAAGAAAGTCTCCGCAGAACAATCTCCAGAGTGGGTTTCACTATAGGTTTGAACAACATACATGAACTGAAAAGAGTGGCGTCACACAGATCAAACCGGAGAGCACTAGTTTCTTCCTGATGTCCCGTGTATGACACTTAAAGAACATTGAATTATTGATAATAATGACAGAAGATATGACATACGAAAGAAGACTGCACTTCCCGATGACGTGTGAGGTCATAATAGACAGATGAAATAAGAAAACTGAAGTCAAATTGTGAACAAATTTGAGAGAAAGGAACGGGCAAAGATGCAAAAATGTATTTCTGGCATCATTATTTCTTCTGTTCATTTTTATCTCATCTGTCTACTTAAGTGGTCAGACATTGTGGGGATGGTGCAGATATCTTAAGTCTGACATATGTGTGATCATTGTTATTGACATTCGTGCGTCTGTAGTGTTGCTTTAACATAGTCAATCCATCTTTTTCTTGAAATTTCTCTTGCTCTAGAGCCCTGATGTGTGGTGTTATTATGCTCGAGTGATAGCTATGTTTGGAAGGCTTAAATACCAAGCGTCCAAACAGTTTAACTATGTCTGTTCATATATATTGTTCTTCTTCTTATTTTTAATAATCAGTCTACATGAGCGATTAGCTCTTGTGGATTCTAGATTAATAGTACTGGGGAGTCCTATAACTTTCATTCCCCACCGCGATCAAAAGTCAGATAAGTGTCTGGCTCCTTCACGGCCACAGCAGTGAGTGTGATACATTCAACGGTGTGCAATGCCGAGAGCCGAGTTAAAACAATTCTGACGAGCCGCTGGTGGGCCTGACGATCCCCACCAACATCTGGGGTCCGGATGGAGTCCAGTATCCCTAATTTCCGTCGTGTTTTAAATTTGCATATGGGCAAGCGATCACATTTCTCGAGATGCATTTCCGAGTTGGGCGTCCTCGGCGATGTGCTATGCCAACTTGATTACACTTGGCGCAGTGCAGTGCCAAGCTGGCACCGGAACCCTGGCGGGCTATCACCTCTACTAACCCACAGGGTTTACCCGTCAAATTAGATCTGTAGCTTCTGGAAAATGACTGGTTCTGAGCGGTCTCGGTCTGTCGGGTCAGGGTAAGAAGCGGGATGGGAATGGGATCGGATTAGGTGAGCCCGCAGCCGCTTGTCGATGGGCTGGTCAAGCTTGGGAGATGGCTTCAACCTTTTCGTGGACCGCCCCAGCTATGCGGCGGCTCCGTCCCTGGTGTTGTTTGCGTCGGCTGGCATTCAACGTTCAACTCAGAATAGACACAGGCCAGGTGAATCTGACTTTATAATTAAAACACATCACTGCGACGACCGACACCTGGAGTTGACGCAACTTGATTTCTGTCTAGTGTTCCGAATATTAAAGTTAAGAAATTAAACCAAACCCTAGTTTTGTTTAGTTTAGTCGAAGAATCAACGTCATTGCACACGGTTTAACCCATAAGTGCTTTATTCTTCTCCATATGTTTGGAGAATCTCAGCACAATGAACGAACTCCGTAGCACCGGCGAGGATCCAGTAATAGATTGGGTACATCTTTAACATCATTTTGAATTTTTACCCCGGCAGCGGCCGTTAAGCCTACTCTAATAAACGGCGGGAGTAACTATGCCTATCTTAAGATGGCCAAATGCCTCGTCATATAATTAGTGACGCGCATGCATGAATGGACGAAGCGTGCTTTTGTTATGAAGAATTATCAGAATGATTTTGATCTAGTAATGATAGGACACGTTTTTGATATTGTAAAAAGTATGGCTTACGGCAGCGGCAGAAAAAAGGCAGGCGCCAATAAATTGTAGTAATGAAGGGAAGAAACAATGTGGACGTTTGTTAGCAATTAGGCAAAGATTATCTCCGTTGCTCCTCCTCCCATCTGCCTTCTTCGAAAAGTCATACTAGCTCTCTTTCTGTTGTTACTACTGGTATCATAGAGAGAGACATAATTAACTGTCCAACAATTAAAAATAATAGGAGTATTTGTGGAGAGACAATAAGGGTTTGGAGATTTGTTCGCAACTAGACGAACAACATCCACGTCGTTCCGTTTCCATCCTACCCTCTTTTAAAAATCGCACTAGTTCCCTTCCTTATGGTCACGGGACCATGGAACGTTGAGATGGGGCTGGCAACCTTATGTACGTAAAAGCTATAGTCTACAAAACCATATGACAACTAATTAGACACAAGATTCCTATAAGCTGTACAGGTTAAGTCCAAATGTGTTATTGGGACCAATGTTTCATTAATCCGGGTAAGGTCTATGTATGTACGTATACACATGTCAAACATGGCGTCATTTCCACTTTCTGTGGTATTTATTTGTTTCAAACCGCCTCTTCTAATGACTATGACCGTTTTTTACGAGCTTCGAAATCACGGATGTGCAGAAACAAATCCGGGCGTGTTTCGTTCCTGGAACGACCGCTCGTCCAGTCGACCCAGCTGTTCATGGCTACCTGAGGTATGAGTTGGGTAAGGTATAAACAACAAAGAATGGAACTGGCCACCCCACCTCAAATAGGCTGCGGCTTAGTCAATGAATAGTTATCTTCATCCCTGACAGCAATTGTTGACATGGGACCCACCTTTACCTTTTACATTTCTCTTGTTGTGATCTTTCATCAGTTACATCCTTCTAAGGTAATATTTCATCATGGTATCATATTGTTGTCTCTCATGTCCCCATATCCTTCATGTTTCTACTTTATTTATTACCACTTGTAATTTTTCGGTGAACTTTTCCAGCCCAACTCCCTTCAAGAGATTTGTTAACTGTTAGTGTAGCCATTTCAAACATTAGGTAGTGATGGTGGATGGGTAGATAACAATTCTCTTGTTTCAGTGTGATCCAGAGACGCGTGTATGCAAACAAAGATCCAGATAATGTATGAAGAAGTGCGATTCGGAACGCGCACGGGTTAATCTGTTTATACTCGACAACACTCAAAACCCGAGGAGTTAACTCCAGAAAACCATCTAGTGGTACTGTGAAACAAACATTTATACTGGCAGGCCTGATGCCCTAGCTCCGCTCAGAGATTAGAAAGTCAGTTCTGTCGGTACAGTGAGAGATTACTTGGCACTGAAATCTGGAGGCATATGGCGAGAGATTGCTTGGCACGGAGATCTCCTGTAATAGTGATACTTATGGCTAGTAGTTATCGTTACAATGATAACAAGGAATACGGAACGCGATGCATAGTGATAACCGTTTACCAAGCGTAGGGGCTTTGCTGTAAAAGGGCATAATCGTCTTTAAATACGATAGTAACGTCTCAGGTACTAGGTCTCAAGACATAAGCTAAATAGGGCGATCTGGATTTCGGGGAACAATGTTAGTATGATACACAAAGATCTCTGAGCCAAACGTCTGAACGAAGTCCTGATAACTTGGATTAATTAATAGATTGTTGAACAACAACAAAAATCGTTCCAGCTATTTGAAGTAAAGGTATGCGACTGCATTTGGCCCCTTACGCTACTAACCCATTTACAGAGAGACAGTATCAATGAATTGTAGTGGCTGTTTCTAAACAATGGCTAATATCATGAAGTTGCCGGCCCTCCGCACAACTCTCTTTAGTCGCCATTTATGACATACTAGGAAGATGAAGGGTTCAATTATTTTCATCATGCGCACCACTCGGATGTGATGACTGCGAGGTAAGCACTGCTAAGACGCCATGCCTTCGAGGTACTGTGTAAATGAGGCATTATGACTCTGATGTAAGAATTAAGACGGTGCTATGACTCTGAAATAAGCATTATTAAGATACCTTTTATCCTTAGCAATACTTTTTAATTATTTAAGTTTTGGGTAAACTGATATCACTGCAATCTAGACAGACCCAAGGGTGCTTTGTTTCTTTGTTTCTTTCAGCTGATGGAGAAGGGTATGGACATTGGTAGTTGATGCAGTCTCTTAGTTTACAAACTCCTGGTCCGTCGTCTCGGATTCTACACGCCAGCAGTCCCAGGCATACTGATTAATATATTGCAGTATTAACTTCCAACATATGATAATTGAACAATGTCAACATGACCTCTCTGGTCATATCTAATGGAATTATAATACGGTCGTAGCCAGGAGTGAATTCGGCAATGATCTCTCAATTCTGTCTAAATGATTCTGAGAAGAACAATAGATAATCTTTGATAGACCAAGCCAAGCGCATAGCCTTGGGCAAGAAATGTTTTTACTAACAGAAGTTGTGAAGTGTGAGTTTCTGGCGTCTTAAAACCAGAGTACTACAGGTAGATCAAGCTATAGTAAGTCCTAGTTCGTAAATCAACTAGAAGTAAACTCAACTTCAAACAATATTGTATCTTGGTATCTGGGGACAGCGAAAGACTAGGGAGTTGATTCACAGAAAAAGCTTGCTGAAAATAGATGTGCCAGGCCGAAAGAAGCATGCATATATGACAGTGTAATTGTAAAGTGCGTCACAGGCACCTTACAATTAAAGAACGTATAACGTATTGGACGAAGTGGAGTACATCGTATATCTCGACTTTATGTGTTTTAGAAGCAAACACATCAACTTTATCATCGCGGCGTACGCAAGCATGGCAAGGACAATACATTCTCACACAAGCTCCTAATGTTTTGAGACCTCCATGAAAGCTACCGATATGTTCAAATAGTTGACGCAGGTACAAGTTAGTCCGATGACGTCAGAGGCATAAAACCTCAAGTCCGTAAATAATTTTGCAAGCACGCAAGACTTGAATGAGCAGTTTCAGTGCCCTAATAAATGATGGTGTTCTGATGTACTCGGCAATTTTATGTTTCTGTTTAGACCTTCTTCGCGGTCTTTAGTTGTTGTTTCTATTTTAACGTTAGTCAATTCTCGGTGTCAGAATATAAAAATAAAGCAAGCAATAAAAACGTCCATTTCAAAGCTAACTCAGTCTTTTATAATTCTTCTTTCTACCGCTGGGAGTTCCATACATCGATATATTGTCTTCTTTAACTGGTAAATCAGGTTTCTATGTCCAACTGGGTAGACTATTACAAGCGTGAGCCTGGTTCTCTATATCAGAGACGAGCATTCTAGCCACTTTGCCGTTCGTATTATTATATTACATTCGTTGATGAAACAAGTGCATTATTATTTACAATTTGAGGGAAGTAACAGGGACAAGCATTGAGTGGGAACAAATAGAGAGACGTAGCTGTTGGGAACAAATAGAGAGACGTAGCTGTTGGGAAGTAACAGGGACAAGCATTGAGTGGGAACAAATAGAGAGACGTAGCTGTTGGGAACAAATAGAGAGACGTAGCTGTTGGGAACAAATAGAGAGACGTAGCTGTTGGGAACAAATAGAGACAAGCATTGAGTGGGAACAAATAGAAAGACGTAGCTGTTGGGAACAAATAGAGAGACGTAGCTGTTGGGAACAAATAGAGAGACGTAGCTGTTGGGAACAAATAGAGAGACGTAGCTGTTGGGAACAAATAGAGAGACGTAGCTGTTGGGAACAAATAGAGAGACGTAGCTGTTGGGAACAAATAGAGAGACGTAGCTGTTGGGAACAAATAGAGAGACGTAGCTGTTGGGAACAAATAGAGAGACGTAGCTGTTGGGAACAAATAGAGATACGCATTTGTTGGGAACAAATAGAGAGACGTAGCTGTTGGGAACAAATAGAGAGACGAATTTGTTGGGAACAAATAGAGACACGCATTTGTTGGGAACAAATAGAGAGACGAATTTGTTGGGAACAAATAGAGACACGCATTTGTTGGGAACAAATAGAGAGACGAATTTGTTGGGAACAAATAGAGACACGCATTTGTTGGGAACAAATAGAGAGACGAATTTGTTGGGAACAAATAGAGAGACGTAGCTGTTGGGAACAAATAGAGAGACGAATTTGTTGGGAACAAATAGAGACACGCATTTGTTGGGAACAAATAGAGAGACGTAGCTGTTGGGAACAAATAGAGAGACGAATTTGTTGGGAACAAATAGAGACACGCATTTGTTGGGAACAAATAGAGAGACGAATTTGTTGGGAACAAATAGAGACACGCATTTGTTGGGAACAAATAGAGAGACGAATTTGTTGGGAACAAATAGAGAGACGTAGCTGTTGGGAACAAATAGAGAGACGAATTTGTTGGGAACAAATAGAGACACGCATTTGTTGGGAACAAATAGAGAGACGTAGCTGTTGGGAACAAATAGAGAGACGAATTTGTTGGGAACAAATAGAGACACGCATTTGTTGGGAACAAATAGAGAGACGAATTTGTTGGGAACAAATAGAGACACGCATTTGTTGGGAACAAATAGAGAGACGAATTTGTTGGGAACAAATAGAGAGACGTAGCTGTTGGGAACAAATAGAGAGACGTAGCTGTTGGGAACAAATAGAGAGACGAATTTGTTGGGAACAAATAGAGACACGCATTTGTTGGGAACAAATAGAGAGACGAATTTGTTGGGAACAAATAGAGAGACGTAGCTGTTGGGAACAAATAGAGAGACGTAGCTGTTGGGAACAAATAGAGAGACGTAGCTGTTGGAAACAAATAGAGAGACGCAGCTGTTGGGAACAAATAGAGAGACGTAGTTGTTAGGAACAAATAGAGAGACGTAGCTGTTGGAAACAAATAGAGAGACGCAGCTGTTGGGAACAAATAGAGAGACGTAGTTGTTGGGAACAAATAGAGAGACGAATTTGTTGGGAACAAATAGAGAGACGTAGCTGTTGGGAACAAATAGAGAGACGAATTTGTTGGGAACAAATAGAGAGACGTAGCTGTTGGGAACAAATAGAGGGACGAATTTGTTGGGAACAAATAGAGAGACGCATTTGTTGGGAACAAATAGAGAGACGATTTGTTGGGAACAAATAGAGAGACGCATTTGTTGGGAACACATAGAGAGACGAATTTGATGGAAACTAACAGAGACACGCATTTGTTGGGAATAAATAGAGAGAGAAATTTGTTGGGAACAAATAGAGAGACGTAGCTGTTGGGAACAAATAGATAGACGTAGCTGTTGGGAACAAATAGAGAGACGAATTTGTTGGGAACAAATAGAGAGACGAATTTGTTGGGAACAAATAGAGAGACGAATTTGTTGGGAACAAATAGAGAGACGTAGCTGTTGGGAACACATAGAGAGACGAATTTGTTGGGAACAAATAGAGAGACGCATTTGGTGGGAACTAACAGAGACACGCATTTGTTGGGAACACATAGAGAGACGCATTTGTTGGGAACAAATAGAGAGACGAATTTGATGGGAACTAACAGAGACACGCATTTGTTGGGAACAAATAGAGAGAAGAATTTGGTGGGAACTAACAAAGACACGTATTTGTTGGGAACAAATGTAGAGACAAATTTGTTGGGAACAAATAGAGAGACGAATTTGGTGGGAACTAACAGAGACACGTATTTGTTGGGAATAAATAGAGAGAGGAATTTGTTGGGAACAAATAGAAAGAGGTAGCTGTTGGGAACTAACAAAGACACGCATTTGGTGGAAACTAACAGAGACACGCATTTGTTGGGAACAAATAGAGAGACGAATTTGTTGGGAACAAATAGAGAGACGCATTTGGTGGGAACTAACAGAGACACGTATTTGTTGGGAACAAATGTAGATACGAATTTGTTGGAAACAAATAGAGAGACGAATTTGTTGGGAATAAATAGAGAGAGAAATTTGTTGGGAACAAATAGAGAGACGTAGCTGTTGGGAACAAATAGAGAGACGTAGCTGTTGGGAACACATAGAGAGACGAATTTGTTGGGAACAAATAGAGAGACGCATTTGGTGGGAACTAACAGAGACACGTATTTGTTGGGAACAAATGTAGAGACGAATTTGTTGGGAACAAATAGAGAGACGAATTTGGTGGGAACTAACAGAGACACGCATTTGTTGGGAATAAATAGAGAGAGGAATTTGTTGGGAACAAATAGAAAGAGGTAGCTGTTGGGAACTAACAAAGACACGCATTTGGTGGGAACTAACAGAGACACGCATTTGTTGGGAACAAATAGAGAGACGTATTTGGTGGGAACTAACAGAGACACGCATTTGTTGGGACACTCACAAGCAGTAGAAGCGTTGATAAGAGATGTGATGATCCTGTTTACGATCAGTAGACAATTTTTGATATATAGATACATGAAGTTATGACAATTACAGATACATGAAGTTATGACAATTACAGATACATGAAGTTATGACAATTACAGATACATGAAGTTATGACAATTACAGATACATGAAGTTATGACAATTACAGATACATGAAGTTATGACAATTACAGATACATGAAGTTATGACAATTACAGATACATGAAGTTATGACAATTACAGATACATGAAGTTATGACAATTACAGATACATGAAGTTATGACAATTACAGATACATGAAGTTATGACAATTACAGATACATGAAGTTATGACAATTACAGATACATGAAGTTATGACAATTACAGATACATGAAGTTATGACAATTACAGATACATGAAGTTATGACAATTACAGATACATGAAGTTATGACAATTACAGATACATGAAGTTATGACAATTACAGATACATGAAGTTATGACAATTACAGATACATGAAGTTATGACAATTACAGATACATGAAGTTATGACAATTACAGATACATGAAGTTATGACAATTACAGATACATGAAGTTATGACAATTACAGATACATGAAGTTATGACAATTACAGATACATGAAGTTATGACAATTACAGATACATGAAGTTATGACAATTACAGATACATGAAGTTATGACAATTACAGATACATGAAGTTATGACAATTACAGATACATGAAGTTATGACAATTACAGATACATGAAGTTATGACAATTACAGATACATGAAGTTATGACAATTACAGATACATGAAGTTATGACAATTACAGATACATGAAGTTATGACAATTACAGATACATGAAGTTATGACAATTACAGATACATGAAGTTATGACAATTACAGATACATGAAGTTATGACAATTACAGATACATGAAGTTATGACAATTACAGATACATGAAGTTATGACAATTACAGATACATGAAGTTATGACAATTACAGATACATGAAGTTATGACAATTACAGATACATGAAGTTATGACAATTACAGATACATGAAGTTATGACAATTACAGATACATGAAGTTATGACAATTACAGATACATAGATACATGAAGTTATGACAATTACAGATACATGAAGTTATGACAATTACAGATACATGAAGTTATGACAATTACAGATACATAGATACATGAAGTTATGACAATTACAGATACATGAAGTTATGACAATTACAGATACATGAAGTTATGACAATTACAGATACATGAAGTTATGACAATTACAGATACATAGATACATGAAGTTATGACAATTACAGATACATGAAGTTATGACAATTACAGATACATGAAGTTATGACAATTACAGATACATGAAGTTATGACAATTACAGATACACGCATTTGTTTTAAATAAATAGAGAGAGAAATTTGTTGGGAACAAATAGAGAGACGTAGCTGTTGGGAACAAATAGAGAGACGAATTTGTTGGGAACAAATAGAGAGACGAATTTGTTGGGAACAAATAGAGAGACGTAGCTGTTGGAAACAAATAGAGAGACGAATTTGTTGGGAACAAATAGAGAGACGTAGCTGTTGGGAACACATAGAGAGACGAATTTGTTGGGAACAAATAGAGAGACGTAGCTGTTGGGAACAAATAGAGACGAATTTGTTGGGAACAAATAGAGAGACGTAGCTGTTGGGAACAAATAGGGAGACGAATTTGTTGCGAACAAATAACGAGGCGAATTTGGTTGGAACTAAGAGAGACACGCATTTGGTGGGAACTAACAGAGACACGTATTTGGTGGGAACTAACATAGACACGTATTTGGTGAGAACTAACAGAGACACATATTTGGTGGGAACTAACAGAGACACGTATTTGGTGGGAACTAACAGAGACACGTATTTGTTGGGAACAAATAGAGAGATGCATTTAGTGAGAACTAACAGAGACCAACATTTATATAGGGGAGATATCTAGAAAGTCGGTTTATCTTTCTGAGCATCCCTTATTTGAGATGTTTAGAATGTATTTATATCTTTATAGGAATGTTTTATATATCAATATGTTTTATAGAATGTAGTTTAATCTTTCTATGCATGCTGTATATAGATGATTACATTTGTAAAGCATTCTTTATATATATATACACATATACATATATATATATATATGTATATATATATATGTGTGTGTGTGTGTTTTCTAGAATGTAGTTTAATCTTTCTAGGCATTCTTTATATAGATGCGCTATCTAGAATGTAGTTTAATCTGTCTAGGCATGCTTTATATCAATGATTATATCTTTCTAGACATGCTTTATGTACATGTGTTTTCTAGAATGTAGTTTAATCTTGCTAAGCATTCTTTATATAGATGTGTTTTCTAGAATGTAGTTTAATCTTTCTAGGCATTCTTTATATAGATGTGTTTTCTAGAATGTAGTTTAATCTTTCTAGGCATTCTTTATATAGATGCGCTTTCTAGAGTGTAGTTTAATCTGTTTATGCATGCTTTATATCAATGATTATATCTTTCTTAGACATGCTTTATGTACATGTGTTTTCTAGAATGTAGTTTAATCTTTCTAGGCATTCTTTATATAGATGTATTTTCTAGAATGTAATTTAATCTTTCTAGGCATGCTTTATATACATGATTACATCTTAGCTTTATATCGATGATACATTTTAAATGTATTTATAACTTTCAGGACAAGTTTTATATGGATGATTGCCTAGAATGTAGTTATACCTTTCTATGCATTGTTTATATAGATAAGTTGTCTAGAATGTAGTTATATATTTTAATGCATGGTTTATATAGATAAGTTGTCCAGAATGTAGTCATGTATTTTTGAACATACTTTATATTGATATGTTATCTAGAATGTGGTTGCTAGTTCATATATTGTTGTTGGTCGTTGTTCCTGATGAAGGCCTTTTTGTTGTAACGTAGGTTTCACTTCTGTTTTTGTCTTGGCGCTATATCTGACCATACCTATTTGTTTTCTTTACACTAGAATAGAATTACCTGTTTCCTTAATTCGCATTATAAAGCGATGACATTACTAGAATGTATTTATATATTTCTGGAGTGCTTTCATTGATGAGATTTCTGTAATGTAGTTATATCTTTATTTGCATGCTTTATATCAATGTGTTGTTTAGAATGAAGTTATATCTTTATTTGCATGTCTTATATCAATGTGTTGTCTAGAATGTAGTTATATCTTTATTTGCATGCTTTATATCAATGTGTATCTATAATGTAGATATATCTTTATATGCATGCTTTATATCGATGAAATATTTAGAATGTAATTATATCTTTCTGGACATGCTTTATATCAACGTATTGTCTAGAATGTATTTATATCTCTCTGAACATGCTTTATATCGATGAAATATCTAGAATGTAGGTATATCCTTCTGGACATGCTTTATATCCATGAAATATCTAGAACGCATTTATATCTTTCTGGAAATGCTTTATATCAATGTTATTTCTAGAATGTATTTATATCTTTCTAGACATGCTTTATATCGATGCTATTTCTAGAATGTATTTATATCTTTCTGGTCATGCCTTATATTCTTACCCTGAGCACAGCGAGCACAACCTTAGCTCTTCCTGCCTGAACAGCGACAGTGCTAATGGTTGTTGTGGATGGCGGTATCTCAGACAGGTCCATGGACTCTGCTCGTTTGGCCGCCATACCTGGCTTTCAAGTTATCAAGTTGGTGCAGATGAAAAACTCATAGCACTAAATGAGAATCTGGGATGGAATACTCTTATATTCTGGACACTTTCCTCTTGGTTGGAATAATTATAAAACTCTTCGGACAACGTCAAGAAAAGCGAAAGGTAGACTCCACGTTTTGAAGTTTGAACAATATTGTGAAATCTTCGTAAACTTGATTTGTTATGATCAATTGGAGTCGTACACAAAAGTTGATGGTATTGTATAGGCATGCATGCAGCAGCACCTTCTTGGTCGAAACACGGCTCTAAACGAAGCTAAGCTGCTCGGATGCTTCCCCTTTACCTCTTTCCCACCGGCGTATCAAAACGCGCGTAGTTCGCGATGCGGCACTTCAGGGGTGATAGCACAACTCACAATCTAAATTTAGTAACATGCGACATGAGTAGCTCATTCGTATTCAAATATGAAGAGTTTACAAAGTTTATTTGACATTTTTAATTTTAAAATTATCAATGTTGACAATTTTGATACGTTTTGTTAAAGTTTGAAAGAATGAGGAAAACTCTCAACTACCTTCATGTAGACTGTTCCCGTGATAGTAAGCACTGCAGAGCTGGGATAAAAATAGTATCATCCCCCATATATGGAAAGCTAGCGCAGGTGCACGAAGTTGCCTACGGGTAGATCAGGGAAGAGGAATGAGTAGATGAGGTTTGGAAAAAAGGGGTAGGGCGATAGAACAGAAAGTGGAGTATAATATGAAGAAGATTGAATAGAATCTGTTTTAATTCTTCACAAGTAACATATCATTGGAATTTATGGACAACGGCTAGAAGGATTAGCTCTTGTTTGTAATGGAGTTTCTGTGTTTGGTTAGGTTTCTCCAGAATGCAGCATTAAAAATAAGATGGATTAAAACAAATCTTTACTTTTAATACTTGGATAATCTAATATCATCATATGGGGACGATGCAACTCAGAGATAAATAACAAAACGTACTAGCTAAACCAGCTTTCCAGAAAACGAAAAGAATTATATCTAACATACGGGGATCAAGATGCTGAGCAGCGCATGAGCTGCAGTGGTCAGCGACCCATAGCTAACTTCTAGCGTCAGGGCCAGCGAATCAGAGCTGCCAAGATCCTTCTACACCTCCACGCGGTGATCCTGGATAACAGGCTGCAGCAGGGCAGACTGGCTAAGGAGAAGGGATCGAAGAGGGAATGCTAACCCGGTACTCACAAAATGCTTGCTGAAGTCGGACGTGTTGGACCGAAAGCTGCAAATATCGGAGTCAAGCTGTAAACCACGATACAACGCATTCCGTTATCTGGACTACATTCTGCTACTTAAGCCCTTTCAGGGTTTGGTAGTGGGAGATTGAGAACGAACGAAGCCAAGCCAAGCCATATCTAACATACTGTAGTATAGGTGCGAATGATAGTTCTTCAGTACTATATAGCCAGTCCTGTCATATGGAAATAAAACATGGATAATCAATAAACAAACAGATTGCTGGAAGACACAAAGACGTGGTTCTATAGAAAAATACTAATAATGCTAAAGACAACAAAGAATTGTAACGCGAGTGGTTGAGAAACGGAGTTATGGACTAACATTGCAGTCGCGAACAAACTACATGGGGAAGGATACGAGAACATCATAGAGGGTATGTATTATTTGATTTAACATCACGGGATGGAAGACGGGCAGGGCAGTATTGATTAACATTAATTCAGACCGGAAGTTGAAGAGATCCATGATCACCTCAGCAGGTCGGTGTGGCACAGGCTGATGATGATAGGTTATCTCAGTGTAAATCACAATATCATGTTGGGGACGAAAGAATAGGCCCAATACACGCACAAAGCGTGTCGTAAATTGGGAATATGAAAGATTGGGCCCGGAGCTGATAACCCTGACGTGATAAAATAAAGTGATACGGCAATTACTGCTACCAAAACACATACATGATATGGTACAGACATATTGAGTGGAGGCCAACTGTAGTGACGACTCTATGCCCCCCTCCTCAATGGAGCGATACGAATAGACTGTTGCCAGGTTGAGTTCTAATGTTGTGTAACTACTCCTGCTCCATATGCGGCTAATGGAGAAATATACGAGTGGGACACTCACAAGGAGTAGAAGCGTTGATAAGAGATGTGATGATCCTGTTTACGATCAGTAGACAATTTTTGATATATAGATACATGCAGTTATGACAATTACAGATACATAGATACACAAAATAACGACAATTTTGGTAAGGAAAAGCGTCTAGTAAAGACAATTACTGATAAAGATATACATCAAGTAAGAACAAAACAGGTAAGGATATACTTCAACTAAAGACAATTACAGATAAGGAAAGACGTAAACTAAAGACATTTACAGATAATGAAACGCATCAACTAAATGAAATTGTTAATGTTTTGACACTACTCAAACTGAGTTGTTTACTCGCTGCTCATTATCCGGCAGCTAGTTTGCAATGGCTTTTGTTACATCCCGGAACACACTGGAGAAAGTAGGCCTGCTCGATGCAGTTTCTGTTTCTAAGAATTGGTATCAATGCAATCATTCTCAGCAGACTCACAAAAGAAAAGGCGACGATCCCCGTCTTGATAGTGAGGTTGCTGTAAAACATCTTGTATCCAAGAGCACAGTATGTTTCAACTGCCTACGACGTGAGTACTCGGTTATACAGAAAACCATTAACCATTGAAGGTCAACATTCTGGGACCAAAAGGCGAAGAAGTTGACTGGTATACATAACGAATGAGCGTTAACAGGGACGCATGAGGGTGTATAGTGAGCGAACATTGGGGTACAGGGTCATCTTCATCTTCTTCTTCGTTTGTTCTCAATCTCCCGCTACCAAACCCTGAAAGTGCTTTAGTAGCAGAATGTAGTCCAGAGAACGAAATGCGTTATAGTTTACAACTTGGCTGCGATATTTGCACCTTTCGGTCCAACACATCCGACTTCAGCAAGCATTTTTTTAGTACCGGGTTAGCATTCCCTCTTCGATCCCTTCTCCTTAGCCAGTCTGCCCTGCTGCAGCCTGTTATCCAGGATCACCGCGTGGAGGTGCAGAAGGGTCTTGGCAGCTATGGTTCGCTGGCCCTGACGCTAGCAGTCAGCTATGGGTCGCTGACCACTGCAGCTCATGTGTTGCTCAGCATCTTGATCCCATAGGGTCATCTGACTGACAAATGCCATCGGGTCTGATGGTCACTGATTGCTTCGTCAAGCACATCCCGTAATTCCAGAAGAAGAACGGCTTATTTGGTGTTTACAACAACAATGGACACTTTGTATGTTAACCTGGATGAGACAAGGATTGCAAGATGAAAAAAAAGATTACACGCAAAAATTGAACTGTAGAAACGCTCATTAGATAACTAAAATGTAGATGGTAAAATAGATTTTTTAATGCATCACTGGTGCATGTCATCCCACGAGGCCATCGCATGCCAGTAGAGAAAGGTGGGGAGGGGTACTAGTGTGCTCCAGTCATCTAGCGAGTTTAGTGACGTATCCCGGTGGGAACATATATTCTTGGCAGGGTCACCCAAGCCAGACAGATCACTGGTGAGGGAACAAACTAAGAATGGAATCCCGGTTTTCCGTTTTCGGTTGGTTTGGCACAGGGCCAGCATTCGACTCATGTCTACGTTAAAAAATAATTACTTTGTTATAGAAACAGCCAGATAAAATGACTCTTCCGTGGGATGGACATCCGGAGAATAAAGATCGCATGACTTCAGGAAGCCATGGCATGGCCGCGGATGTCCTGAGCGCAATACGCGATAGAAGAATTAACAAGAGGTAACAGACCAAAGGGAATGTAACAAAACATGTACACCCCCCCCCCTCCTCCCACCCATCTCCTCCTCCCACCCCCTTGTTTGTGTATTATTGTGTTGTTGTTGCAAGGAAAGCTGTTGTGGGAGAAGTTAAGAAACGTTATAAATGGCGGCATCTACCCTAGATCAATAACCAAATAAAATGCTAACTTACAATGTGGATCATAAGTGAAAGCAGCAAACCATACTTGGAATTTCGTGAAGAATTTTCAAAGATTGGATAACATCAGAAACATTAAAAACTAGAGATGATAAAAACTTATCCAATGGAATGACCTGAAAGCAAAGTACACTAAACTTAAGCAACGACCAGTTTAGGCAACTAAACAAGAAAGAGAGGTGTTACACTAGTAACAATAGAAATACATTCTTGGATGACCTTGCAAGACAGGCTGAAGAGTCAGCACTAAGAATTTAACAAAGCACAGAATACAAAATAACAAAAAACGTCATTAAGAAAATAAAGTGCAAACAGCATTAGACCAGTGAAAAATAAACATGGAAACACCACAAACGTGAATGGGCAAGAAGAAAAATAGGCAGAACATTTCAGAGAAATATTTTAATAAGAGTCCACTCAAAACACAGCTAAACATTCCCGAGGCTGGAAAAAATCTAGATATAAACACACACATTCCTCAAAGACAAGACAGTATAACAGCTATCAAAGAGACACAGAATGGAAATACCCAGGCCATGACAGCTTCAACGCACAAGATTTTCAAACCCTGCATTGGCATCAGAGATATTCAATCCAACATTTGCACACATCTGCCAGACAAAGACGTCACCAGAATGAAACAAAAGAACGATAGCAAAATAACCTAAATAAAATGACATCTGTCAGACTGCAATAACTGGAAAGGAATCACTGTTTTCTCAGAACCAAGCAAAATACTTGGCAGGATAATAATGCAAAGAATATGAAATGCCAGAGTGATCGACCGAGGTCTTTGTGTATGTCAAGGACACGGATAGCACAACTGCCCCACAGAGAGCATGTGACATGGCATAACACCGGCCATGGTTCGGTGGTTGGTTTAGAGCAGCATAGATGGCATCTAACAGGCTGCGGGTCTACTTTGCTCTAGTATTTCAGTTTATTAAGATGGACTCGCACATCGGTTAACCACCCTCCGTAAGCTCCTGTCCCAACGCAGCGGAGTATTAAGCTGCTCGAGCCTAGTCCCCTAAGAAGGAAACCCTTCTTCCTGCTACATCTATCTCATACCAGAACTGGGACCTGCACATGGGCATCTGCCCCTGTAGAAGTACAGGTCGACTAAGAACTAAGACTAATTTTAAATGTACTAATTTCAAAAATGAGAAAGGAACAAGCAGAGTTCAAAAAGAAACGGAAGATGCGAAAGGCCATAATTTTCTCCCCCATAAACATAACATAACATAACATAACGATCATTTTCTAGCACGTCCTACGCTATTAACATGAAGCCTATGTGTGTAAATTTCATCGGAATTCGTAGATACACGAACTGTTTTTCATGTGTAGTAAAATACGCGTTGTTGGATAGGACGTCACTACGGATTGCGCACCGTCCTGGTTGGTGTGCACGACCTGCTTGGAAATTGCGTGCCATGACCGGAAGGTGTAAGGTCTGCTCATGCTTGGCGCCGCATTCCAGTGGCGCTGAGGTCGGCTAGCTCTTCCCTGGAAGAGTGAAAAGTGAAATTAGTAGCCTGCCGTTTAAAGTGAGCTCACAAGCCAACCTCACCTCCTCGGGGTACACACTGGGCAACTAGAACCGTGAGGCTCTAGGCTAACGAGGCAATGGCTCGCCTGGGGGGACGAGCTCCTTCAGGTTACTTGCAGATGTTAGCCCACCGCAGCTTGGAGAGGAGATTGGCGCTGCCAGGTGATTTCAAGCCTAAGAATCACACATGAGGACAAAAACGAAATCTATGATACCGGATCGGTCGCAGCCCGGACAGACAGAGAGGGTTGGCGTGGGATTTTCATGTCTTCATGTGTGCCCCAACGACCTGATGGGTTACGGGATGAACTGAACTGAACTGAAACATAACAGAGCGCAATTGTCAGAATGGGAAAGACATCTGTACATAAATTGTGTTGATTATGAACATATCTCCAGCATCACGCACAGGAATAGTAAGTGAAGGATACTAAGAGCTTATGGTATCCCTAGCCTCATTGTTTCAATAATTGTTGTTGTTGTCGTCGTTGAATGCACACAATGAGTAGCATTACTCTTTTATGTGCCCTAAAAAGGACGTTAAGTGGCGGTGTGTCAGTGCTTTCCTCACATCACGTGCTGATGAAGGTGGACGGGGTCCTCCGGGCGGTTGTATTATGCTTGGCATCATCTGCGTATCATTCACTACTACGGGGATCACGTCGACCCCTTACCTAGTTAGCCAGGCTGCCATGAAAACAAAGAGGACTACGAGGAAGCCGAGGTCGGGGTCTTTTCCAGTATATTTGGCTGACCCTGACTAACATGTCTGATCAGTACGTAGTGCCTGACCAGATGGTAGTCTTCCTATAATTAAAATCTATATTCAAATGTAACGTGCAGTATTAGACACTGACTAAACCTATGATGAAGTGAAAACAGAAGTACGATGGAGATGCCCCTGATCAGCCATTCTCTTCCTAATTGGTTAAACCTATGAAGTGAGAACAGAAACAGGAGTACGATAGAGGTGCCCCTTATCAACCATTCTCTTCCTAACTGTAATTGACTGGGTGATACAATAGGCCGCAGAGGACACCACAAGAGGAATAAGAAGGGCATTACTAGTAACACTGGAAGATCCGATACATGCAGATAACATTGCATTATTAGCACACCTTCTGCAACACATTTAAGAGAAAAGAGAAAGACTGAGTTCACATAGCCAACAAGTGGGTCTTAACATTAACATTAAGAAGACAAAAGTAATGATACTAAATATATGAACTCCTACACCATTTGAAAAAAGAAAATGAAAAAACTATAGAGGACGGATACATTTACCTATAGTTGAATCACAGTGAGACAAAATTGTGAAAAAATGCAAGCTCATCAAAAGCAGAATGTGCAAACTCAGAAAAGCATTTGCTAGCTTAAATAACGTTTGAAGGTCTTCGCGGTACATTAAAAAAAAACAACAACACCAAACTGCGAATACATAAGACTTGTGTAGTTTCCGCTTCAGTATATTGTTGAGTGTGGAAGAATCACACTTAAAAAAATCGTCAAAATCGTTATCTTTCCACGCAACCAGTCTAAGAAGGACCCATAGGATTTTCTGGATGAACATCATCACCAACGGAAAACTGCTTGCCGGGAGTAACCGAAAAAGACATGCACACCATCTAAACGAATCAACGCTTGAATTTGATCGGCCATGTTCTAAGAGAACCCCAGTCACCAGAACCGCCATGGTATTGACGCCAGGGCGAAGGTGAAAGAGATATTGACTTAAGACAACTTGGTGAAGAGCCGTAGAAGTCGAAATGGTGATCATGAATCAGAGCTGAGGCATCGTACGAAGGAAAGCTGTAGACCATGCATGGTTGGGAAAATGTTTGCTGGCCTCAAAGACGCCATCAGGCGTAATGGTCATTGGCGGCTTTACAAGTTCTCGATCGCGGAATTAAGAAAGAGATCACCAGTGTATGAAAAAACAGACTCACAAACACACGATACATCAATATTTAGATGGGAGAACATCTTCTAAACACAAGATACACTAACATTTAGATGGAAGAACATCTTCTAAACACAAGATACATCAATATTTAGATGGGATAACATCTTCTAAACACAAGATACATCAATATTTAGATGGAATAACATCTTCTAAACACAAGATACACCAACATTTAGATGGAAGAACATCTTCTAATCAGAAGATACACCAACATTTAGATGGAATAACATCTTCTAAACACAAGATACATCAATATTTAGATGGGATAACATCTTCTAAACACAATAACATGATAAAAACGGGCTTCTAAATACAAACAAAATGTAGATTTAAAAAAACAGACTTCTAAATACAAAAAGATCTAGATGTGAAAACAGATTTACAAACACATGAAGATGCAGATGTGAAAACAGATTTACAAACAAACACATGAAGATGCAGATGTGAAAACAAATTTACAAACATATAAATATGTAGATGTGAAAACAGATTTACGAACACATGAAGATGTAGACGTGAAAACAGATTTACAAACACATGAAGATGTAGATGTGAAAACAGATTTACAAACACATGAATATATAGATGTGAAAACAGATTTACGAACACATCAAGATGTAGACGTGAAAATAGGTTTATAAACACACGAAGATGTAGATGTGAAAACAGATTTACGAGCACATGAAGAGGTATATAAGAAAACAGAGTTAAAACAGAGTTGAAACAGATTCAAATTTAGACGAGAACACAGATTTCCAAACAAGTGATGATGTTGTTGTTGAATTCCCACAATAAGTAAGATTACTCTTTTGTGTGCACTGGAAAGGGTGTTAAGTGGCGGGTTGCAGTAGCTTTCCTCACATCCTGAGCGTGCTGATGAAACATAGATTTGGAGAAACGATATTTTGACATTGAACATGCTAATAAGTAGATTAGACAAATGAAACGGCAGTACGCCAATATTGTAGAAGGCAAGTGTCCAACCAATGAGTCTGGAAACTGCGTTTCTTGTTTTGTTGCCGGCACAACACGAGGTGTGTAGGTAAGCAAAGCATTCCAGCAGTGAGTGATAGCGGTCGCTCTAACACACTCAGATACTGCAGGCTGACTCCAGGTGAAGATGCAAATAGGTTTTAACTGACAGGAGATAAGGAAGAGAGTGTGCATTTCGGGAAAATGTCAAGAAAATTTGTTTCAACTTATAAAAGTGAAGCGTAGGTGGGTGAGTGGGTTGAGAGTGCGGAGAGTGAGTATAGGCAAAAACAGGTGATAGGCGGGTACCTGTGTTTTACTAGCTATGTAACAGGCATCCGTGAAGGGTGAGCAACTCGCGCTCAAGAAATAACGTCCAGAGACTGGTCTATATTAGTCACCGTATGATGGTTTTAAAATGTCTGATAATTATACTTCTTCTTGGGCGTCCGTCCTGAAAACAAGACGTTTGTGACGTCGTGTCCTAGTTTACAGCAGGGCTAGGGGAACTGAGACACAACATAGAGGCACAACATACTGACTAGGACGTCACGTCAGGGTCAGTCACAATACACTGACCAAGACCACAATCTCTCTTCCATGTAGCGTTTCCTAGGGAAAAGGTTGTTTGCAAGGCAGCCTGGCTGACGAGACGTGGATCGATGTGATTCCCGTAGTAAAATCCGTGCAGATGAAGCCAAGTATAGCACAACCGCCTGGAGGACCGCGATCAAACTTCATCAGCATGCTCGAGCAGCGCAAGAGCTGCAGTGGTCAATGACCCATAGCTGACTGCTAGCGACAGGGCCAGTGAACCAAAGCTGCCAAGACCCTTCTTTCTACACCTCCACGCGGTGATCCTGGATAACAGGCTGCAACAGGGCAGACTGGCTAAGGAGAAGGGATCGAAGCGGGAATGCTAACCTGGTACTCAAAAAATGCTTGCTGAAGTCGGATGTGTTGGACCGAAAGGTGCAAATATTGCAGTCAAGCTGTAAACTACGACACAACGCATTCCGTTCTCTTGACTACATTCCGCTACTTTAGCCCTTTCAGGGTTTGGTAGACGGAGATTGAGAACGAACGAAGCCAAGCCAAGCCAAGCCATCAGCATGCTCGCAATGTTAGGAAAGCTACTACAACCCACCACTGAACGTCCTTTTCAGAGCGCACAAAAGAGTAGACTTACTCATTGTGGGCATTAAACAACAAACAACAACAACAGCAGGGCTACGATATATGCACCTTTCGGCCAGATACATCCGATTTCAGCACGTCATTTTGGGGACCGGGTTTGCCTTCCTTCTTCGATTCTTAATCTCTTAGCCAGGCTGCATGGTTTTATTGTTTCCAGGGCCGCTACTTTGAGACGGAATAGTATCTTGGTTAGTTGCGGTTTCTGACAATGACGCAAGCAGTTAGCTATGAGTTGCTGGCTGCTGTCAGCTCATTTATTTGGTAATCATACAACTGGCTATTACGGTATAATTAATTATCTCAATTCTTTAACAAGCTCTATGAGACATTCATACTAGGTGTACCCAGGATGAAAACAATAGGGCCACTGTAACCTTCGAAACAGACCACTAAACGGGTATATACATAAGGCTAGTAACTTGCTCGTACAAACCAATGCTATGAAAATGCCACTGCAAATCCTAAGGTACAGGCTTCCAGTGAGGGGACAGCTGTTGTGGTGGCTCTATGCTTCCCTTGGAGCTATTAGGTAAATTAATCGATTAAAAAAATAAAGACCAGGTAGCTGCATCTTCCCACAAAAAAGTTGGTAGCCAATGTGATCGACAAGCCTCCGGTGATATCAACAGTTTTGGTATGGTAACAATGTCTGGGGGGTAGGGCAGAAGTGTGTAAGGGATAGCACCTCACGGTGAGAGGCAGCCACATCCTTGATGGCCAGGATCCTATTTGGTTCCCCCACTTCTGTCTAGCTCCCGTATGGCTCCTAGAGTCTGCCTGTGTACGGCAGCGCCACCCCCCGGGCAACGGCTTTGGCTGGCCGGCTAAACTACGTGGGTGAAATGACAAGAAGGGGAGTCCACCCCTGACAAGTACACACAGCTGCTGGTGGAAGAGGCGGAAGATCGACCTGTGCGACAACGACTCTGAAAGCGGGAGCTGGAAACGCCTGGTATCGGGCTAAGGGCGCACCAGAGACCATAGTTGGTAAGCGGCCAGAACAACGTCCAGAAAGCAATGGCAACCTACTGGATGTAAAATGCCAAGAAACCTATGACAGTCGAGAGAAACGAAACTCAAAGATCTGATGGTGAGGCCCTCAGACCAGGCAGATCATCGACGCCAACTGGGGAAGAGGCCAATTTCAGAGTCAGTACAAGTAATAGAGATGACGGCCTAAAGCCTGACTGCATTACAGTGGACAACTCTGAAATAGGACTAAAAACAAAACTAAGAATAGGCACCTGGAATGTCAGGAGCCTATACCAGGGCAAGTTATTCATGATCGGAAGAGAAATGAAGAGAACCAAGATAGAGATTCTTGGAGTCTCTGAGCATAAATGGGCCGGTCAAGGGCACTGTACCAGCTCCTCAGGAGAAACATTTATATACTCTGGGACGGACAAGGGTGGAAAAAGCGGGGTCGGCTTTATTCTGTCAAAGAAGACAGCACCCTCACTACTCGGTTGCAATCCAGTCAACGACCGCATAATTGTAATCAGACTAAAGAAAAAGACTAGAAATTTAACAATAATTCACGTGTATGCACCAACATCAGCAGCAGACGATTGTGAAATGGATGATTTTTATAACACCTTGCAAGAAGCGATGGAAAAAGTTGAAAAAAGAGACATCTTGGTCATCATTGGAGATTTCAATGCGAAAGTCGGAGAGGAAAGAGCCGAAGAGGAGAGAAGTGTTCGAGGACCTTTTGGTTTGGGACACAGAAATGAGCGAGGAGAAAGACTGGTTGAATTCTGCACGGAAAACTACCTCTCCATTGCCAATACCTTCTTCAAACAACATCCACGAAGACTGTACACGTGGACCTCCCCGGATGGCAACAGCAGAAACCAAATAGACTACATCCTAGTGCAACAAAGATGGAGATCAAATGTGCTGGCGACAAAAACACTGCCAGGAGCAGACTGCGATACGGACCACGAATTACTGTTTGCAGTTTTCCAAACAAGACTACGCAGGATCTACAAAGGTTGCCAGCCAATACGCTTCGATGTATCAGCAATACCTACTGAATACAACATCAAAGTAGAAAACAAATTTGAGGCGTTGCTTGCTATACAGGAAGAGATGACATCTGAGGAGTTGACATCGTACGCAAGGGAGATTTTGATCTCGACAGCAAAAGAAATGATTCCAAAGATATTGCACAAGACACAGAGCTATATAACAGACGAAACACAGAAACTCATTGCAGAAAGGCAACAATTAAAACAAATGGGAAGTAAGGGGACCAACACAGCATATAAAAACTGCGCAAGAAAAGTTAGTAGAGAAATAAGAAAAGATAAAAGAAAATACATAGTAGAAACATGTAAGGATATAGAAAACCTACAACAACAAGGCAAAGAAAGAGATGCATTCAAAGCAATAAGAACACTGACAAGGGAATTCCGTCCGGTTCCACATGTCATAAATGACGAAGAGGATAACATACTAACAGAAACCAAAGACATACTGAATAGATGGAGAGAGTACTGCAGAACCATGTATGGAGACAGCACAAAGCGCTCAGTTACAATCCTACCAAAGGATGAGAAAGAACCTGAACCAACATTGGAAGAAGTACGCTCTGCAATTAAAAGCCTGAAAAAGGGAAAGTCCCCAGGATGCGATGATATCCCAGCAGAGCTAATACAAGCAGGAGGAGAGGCATGTGCTCGAGTCTACCACAAGCTGTGTAAACAGATATGGCACAGTGCAGAGTGGCCAGAAGCATGGAAGAAATCAATTTATATTCCCCTCCCCAAAAAAGGCAACCTGAAGCTGTGCACGAACTACCGAACAATCGCACTGATCAGCCATGCTAGCAAGATACTCTTGCGAGTCCTATTAAGAAGGATAGAGAAAAGGTTTGAATCTGAAATTCACGTAGTCCAGGCAGGTTTTAGGAAAGACAGAGGGACCCGGGACCACATATTCAATTTAAGGAATATCTATGAAAAATGTAGAGAGTTTAATGTAGACCTGTACACATGTTTCATTGATTACGCTAAGGCCTTCGACACGGTAAAACATCAAAATCTGTGGAGAATCATGAAGGAAATGGGGTTTCCTTTGCATATAGTCCATCTCATTGAAACATTATACCAAGATCAACAAGCCGCTGTCCGAGTATCTGGGCAAACATCAGATTGGTTTGCAGTACAAAAGGGAGTCCGACAGGGATGTATACTCTCACCTTATCTGTACAACATATATGCGGAATGTATAATGAGAAATGTGCGAGAAGATGAGAACATTGAAAGTTTCGACCCATTTACGATTGGGGGGTACGAGATTCCAGAGTTACGATATGCAGATGACACAGTGATACTATCAAGAAGTGCGGAATGGCTAGAGCAGCTACTTTCAGCCGTTAATGGACATAGTAAAGATCAAAATCTGTTCATAAACATAAACAAAACAAAGATAATGACCACCGATAAAACACAATGTCAGCATACATTTACAGTGGGTGGTGAGGAAATAGATCAGGTTACACATTTTGAATATCTGGGCTCCAGAATCGACAAAAATGGTGACTGCTCGAAAGAAATCAGAAGAAGACTAGCTATGGCAATGCAGAGACTGAACAGCCTGAAGAAATTATGGCAGGGCACCAACAAAACGATAAAAGTAAAAGTCTTGAGAGCCTGTGTTTTTCCTGTGGTAGCTTATGGCTGTGAAGCATGGACGATTACCAAAACTTATAGACAAAGAATCGAATCCTTCGAGGCAAAATGTTACAGAAAGATCCTCAGAATACCCTGGACAGAGAAAAGAACAAATGTAGACATTCGGCAAGAGTTGAGCATAGAGGAGAACTGGTTTATCAATTCCATTTTGGCTAGAAAATGCAAATACTTTGGTCACATCAAGAGACACAACGGTCTTGAGAGGACGGTGATGGAAGGTATGGTGCCAGGCAAAAGAGGAAGGGGTAGACCAAGAAGACGATGGCACCAAGATATCCAGCAGTGCCTGAGTATGACAGTGGCGGAAGCTGGAGTTTTGGCAAGGGAACGAGTTTCTTTCAGACAGATTGTGATGGGAGCGACGTTCTACAAAGGACATGCTACATGAGAGAACAATGTCTAGGAAAGGTTTTCACTGGGAGCGACCAGTGACGGTTTGTGTATGTCCAGGTGAGGATAGCTTGAGGGGAACACACGTGACAAGTGTGCAAGAGTGGGTTGTTTGAGAGTGAGTGATAAAGTGAGGTAGCGTGAGTGAGAGAGTGAGGTAGAGTGAGTGGGGAGTGGTTGGTTCGGTATATCCAGATGTGGCTATCTAGATGGGAACACGCTTGGGAAAGTGATGTTACAATGGAGTATTTGAGAGTGAGTGAGAGTGAGTGAGTGATAGAGAAGAGAAGAGAGGAAGAGATAGAAGGAGAGAGAGAGAGAGGGTTGTGTGCTAAGTGTGCAAAGATAGTCAAAATGAGAAGATATAAATAACGATGATTGCCCCTAATGGTGCTCAAGGGGACAAGAACACGACCACTGCAACATTACAACAATTTCGTAATATGCAATAAAAGAAGTTTGTCCATGGAGCTAGTAAACTCATCATGTAAAACTAATAATAATAATTATAATAATAGCTGTCCATCGTTGTCGATGAGGACCGCCGACATCATCCTTGTCACAGATTTCCCTGTTTGGTGTGGGTGCGCATGTGGCTGAACAGGCCAATGCGGGCACGAAAACATCTGCTACATATTTGGCACACGAGGTTTGTAGAAGAGGATGGTGTTCCCGCTGCTCGGGATTTCCGCGTCTCGCGTCTGCTCTGGGCTTTCACAACACGGTCGTCTTCACCGGCAGCTACACCCGATTTGACTGCGCTTCTCCAGTCAGATCTGTTTTGCGCAAGACATTCCCAGGTCTCGATGTCTATCTGGCAACTTTTCAGTGAGTCCTTCAGACCGTCTTTAAAACGTTTCTTTGGGCGCCCTCTCTCAGCTCGCCGTAGAGAAGCTTTTTTGGGAGCCGCTCGTCTGACATACGGACGAGGTGTCCGGCCCATCCTAGTCGTGCTTTCTCTAGCAGTGCATGTATGCTGGGCATGTTAGCGATCGAGAGAACCTCGATGTTAGTGACACGATCTTGCCTCAAGCAACCTGTGTGGAAGTGGTTTAACCTCCATGCATGTCCAGAGTATACGGTCCAGCTTTTGCAAGCGTAAAGTAGGGTTGGAATGATGGTTGCACGGTAGACTTTGAGTTTGGTCTTGACGCTGGTGCCACGACGTGCCCAGACCATCGAGCGCATTCTACCAAAGGCTGTGCTGGCTTTTGCTATTCTGCTTGCCACCTCATCGTCTAGGCTGACAGATCTTGACAGCGTGCTGCCCAGATATGTGAATTTGTCTACGGCATTCAACGTCTGCCCGCTGACTGTAGTCTCTGGTTTTGTGTACGGCATGCCTGGTGCTGGTTGGTACATGACCTCTGTTTTTTTGGCATTTATGGTCAGGCCAAACTTTTCGCATGCGGTAGAGAACTGGTCCATTCCAACCTGCATGTTCAGTTCTGAGTTGCTCATTAGAGCGCAGTCGTCAGCAAATACAAGTTCCCTGATTATGTCGCCAGCCGCTTTGGTTTTGGCCTTCATTCTTCTGGGATTGAGTTATTTGCCATCTGTGCGGTACTTTATGGGTATTCCAAGCTCCAGTGATCTGTAGGCGTCTGTCATCGTGGCCGCGAACATCATGCTGAACAAAGTCGGGGCGAGTACACATCCTTGTTTTACTCCGTTTGATACTAGAAACGTTTTAGAGATTGCACCGCTGTCCAGTACACGAGCACACATGCCTTCGTGTAGCTGTTTCACTATTGTTATGAACTTGTTGCGGCAGCCAAACTTAGACATTATCATCTCCAGCCCTCCTCTGTTTACTGTATCAAATGCCTTTGTCAAATCAATAAATGTGGTGTACAAGGCCTGATTTTGCTCTCGACACTTCTCTTGTACTTGGCGAGCGGCAAAAATCATGTCCACTGTTCCTCTTCCGGCTCTGAATCCACATTGGCTTTCTGGGAGGTGGTGGCTTTGTTTTATTTTGGTATTTCTTTGATGAATGTGTATTTCTGTTTTTTTAATAAAAAGTTTGATGCGTTCAACTGCGGCGTCATCACTTGATCACGTTTATGTGTCGAATATGAAATTGGCGAGATCAAGTTGGTCAACATGCACAGCCAGCTTCATCTTTGATGATTATCATCGTTCATTTCGATTTCTTCACCTGTTATCTTCAACGTTTACTTTTGTGGTTCGTGATTCTCCAACTCAATGCGATTTTATGTTGCTGACCTCGCTGTCAATGGGCGTACGAATATGTTTTTTCCAACTACGTTTTCGGTAAGAGCTTGTGAATGACTTGTCTAGGATCGGTCAAAATTAGATTAGATTAACAAGTCGGACTAGTAGAGGCTGTGTTCCCAATTTCAGCTCTCTAGGTTATGGGGAAGTTGGACGCAAACAGTGAGATGACATATCTAACAATTGTGTAATGTTGATGACCAACACCGAATTACTAAAAGGAGTTGGCCGCATAGACAGACGACAGATTTGACTGCCCAATGTTGAAAGGTAATACCTGTTACACAAAGACGGCCAATTTCATTGTTTCCTTTTGGTGGCTAATTTCGATTCCCGAAGAGACATGGGACGCACAGAACCATTTGATTAAATAATGTTGATGGGTAATACCAGTTCACATAGAGCAGCGTGGGGCACATCTAAGTTGACCGACACTGACTCAAAACGAAACGGAAGTGGGCGGGGCAAACCAAAGGACAATCAATCTGATCGGTTAACATTGATGTATGACGACAACAAGAGCATCAACAGAACATAATAAAAATGTGGAGAGCATGAAGAAAGCACACGAGAGAGAGAGAGAGAGAGAGAGAGAGAGAGGTAGATAGATAGATAGCTAGATAGATGGATGGATGGATGGATGGATGGATGGATAGATAGATAGATATTATTTGGCTGGAAGGGTGGGTGGGTGGATTTGGTAGGTAGGTAGGTAGGTAGAGAGACAGACAGACAGACAGACAGACAGATAGATAGATAGATAGATAGATAGATAGATAGATAGATAGATAGATAGATAGATAGATGGATGGATGGATGGATGGATGGATGGATGGATGGATGGATGGATGGATGGATGGATGGATGGATGGATGGATGGATGGATGGATGGATGGATGGATGGATGGATGGATGGATGGATGGATGGATGGATGGATGGATGGATGGATGGATGGATAGATAGATATTATTTGGCTGGAAGGGTGGGTGGGGGGATTTGGTAGGTAGGTAGGTAGACAGACAGACAGACAGACAGACAGACAGACAGACAGACAGACAGACAGACAGACAGACAGACGGACGGACGGACGGACGGACGGACGGACGGACGGACGGACGGACGGACGGACGGACGGACGGACGGACGGACAGACAGACAGACAGACAGACAGACAGACAGACAGACAGACAGACAGACAGACAGACAGATAGATAGATAGATAGATAGATAGATAGATAGATAGATAGATAGATAGATAGATAGATAAGATAGAGCGAGAAAAGTGAACTCGGATATTTGAGATTTGGAACGACTTCGTCTTCCTCTTCTTGTTATATTTCTTCTTCGGCTTTCGTCCTGGTAAGGGCGTTTATGAAGCCGAATCATCGTTTTTAGTTAGACTGCGATGCCTTCGCCTTTCGGCCAAACACAACCGATTTCAGAACGACATTTTTGGGACCTAGTTTGCCCTCCCTCTTCGCTCACTAACATCTTAGCCAGGATGCTGGCTGCAATCTGTTTTCAGAGTCACCACTTTGAGGTGGAATAGGGTCTTAGTCAGTGACGGGTATGTGACCCTGATGCAAGCAGCGTGCTTTATGTCACTCGCTGCTGTCAGCTCATGTACAGCTGCATCTTGGACCCTTTTGCAACGACTGGACCGTTACGAGTAAATGTATTTAATGCTCTCCTGTAAAACACATCCAGGTAGGCATATCACCATGTGTGCTGTTAAAGTGAAGTGAACAGAAAGGTGCAGTAAGGTGAACAAACTAAGAGGGGATGATAGTTCGCACTCGTCGCAGCGAATACATGGTCTGTATTCCAAGAACGCAGTAGGATTTCCTGGCAGTCTTTCATAGCTTTGTTTGCCAAATGTTAAAGTTGAGAAGTCACTTCAGATGGTTCAGTTTATATTTCCTTATTCTCATTCCCCACCCTACCAGATGAAATCTGCTCATACTAACCGCTGGTAAGTGGAAGCGACTTATCTACTATTTCACCCCCTGGACAGTTTCATATTTCGGGAGTTTATTGTCAAAACTATGATTGAGCATATGTGTTCTTCCTAGACTCGTCAATCTGCCCCGTGTTTCTCTCGCACTCTCTCTCTCTCGTCAAATTACATGTACAGTGTATCCTTCAATAGAATGAAGGTCACCCACGATGTTACTCTGCCCCTTTCGTGCAGCCGACAGACCTGGAGAACATGCTGTTTTCTCCCTCTCAATACTACGTATTAACTGTTAAGGCAAGAGGGTTTTATTCCTCAACTCTACAAATTCTTTCGGCAGACCCCAGCAATGGAAATAAAGGTCGCAGTGACTAAAGGTACACACCAGGCTAATTGCCGAGGACATCTACACCCCAAGGTAGAAAAGGAGTGACTAAGAAGGAAAAAGATGAATAGTGGTCTAGGGCGAGCTATGGGTGAGAAAATGTCAATACAGAGAGGAATAAAAACTTAATTGTCAATGTGTAGGATATTAGATCGCATGTTAGTTATTGTGAACAGAAGAATGCAAATAAGAGCCATGCAGAATTCATCAGTTATATCTCTCCAACTCTTGGTCTTACGCTCCTCGTCGAGTGTACAGTAGTCGACCCAGGCTTTGATAACAAATGACAAAACTGAGACTGCGAATATGCTCTACTAAATACTGATATATATATTTCGTAGACTGAGTTTTTAACTTAACCCCTCCCCCACTCACTCATAGATTAAAACAATCCTAGGCCTTACTGATTAACCTGTATCCAAACTGCTCAGTGATTATATCTCTCTTTGTCCTATAATACAACCGAACACATCACATGCATAACAGGCGTCATTCTAAGTTTATCATACAATGAGTCGTGCTACACAAATATAACAGGCGTCATACTAAGTTTATCATACAATGAGTCGTGCTACACAAATATAACAGGCGTCATACTAAGTTTATCATACAATGACTCGTGCTACATAAATATAACAGGCGTCATACTAAGTTTATCAAACCATGACTCGTGCTACACAAATATAACAGGCGTCATACTAAGTTTATCATACCATGACTCGTGCTACACAGACATAACAGGCGTCATACTAAGTTTATCATACCATGACTCGTGCTACATAAATATAACAGGCGTCATACTAAGTTTATCATACCATGACTCGTGCTAGATAAATATAACAGGCGCCATACTAAGTTTATCATACCATGACTCGTGCTACACAGACATAACAGGCGTCATACTAAGTTTATCAAACCATGACTCGTGCTACATAAATATAACAGGCGTCATACTAAGTTTATAATATCATGACTCGTGCTACACAGACATAACAGGCGTCATACTAAGTTTATCATATAATGACTCCGTGTCAGCTGTAGACGCCAACAAGATCAGATGAATTCCACATTCGGTCGTTGGTTCGCTTGACGATAAGGTAGATGATACACGTGTCTCAGCTTCATCTCACATTCCGACTCATTCAACAGAATGTCATCCTCACTCCCTCTCAACAATCTACTCATTCCAACACATTCTCTCGTTTCTTCATACTTCCTCCTCCTGTTCCTTCTTTCTTACCAACAACATTCCGACTATTCTTTTCACTTTATCTTACCACCTCCTCCTTTTCATTTCATCTAAGCAACACCCTCCTCAGAACCATTATTAAATCAACAATTTCGTTTCTCACTACATGACCATTGCATTCTTTTCTCCCAGCACGTGAGTCACATCTATTTTTAGGACACCATCAACTCCTCAAAACGATAAAAATGGCGGCCTCTCTTCCTGCAGACCTTTTCCTGAACTTGTTTTGACCGATTTTAGGTCTGAACAAAAAACAGAAACTGCGAAGAATATTTCAGAACATAAATTCGTGTTTTTGACACAAAGACCAGGTACAATATGTCAGTGTCACTCGTCCGCTTTCTGTCTCACACTTTATACCAACAGCTAGAAGATGTAATACGTTATAGCTATACACCAGCACTGTATGTGTTGGTAAAGTGGTTAGCAAATGGTGGGCTGGGACCTAGTACTTCGTCCACACGTTGTACTCTAGTACTGTACAGATTGGTAAAGTGGTTAGCAAATGGTGGGCTGGGACCTAGTACTTCGTCCACATGTTGTACTCTAGTACTGTACAGATTGGTAAAGTGGTTAGCAAATGGCGGACTGGGGCCTAGGACTTAGTCCACGCGTTGTACAATTGTACTGTACAGATTGGTAAAGTGGTTAGCAAATGGCGGGCTGGGGCCAAATGTAACCTGCGGTTGGTTTCTGTTTGGTCCTTTCCCGGATCTTACGGTTAGGTAATTAAAACGGTAGCCTCATAGTAGATATAGCATCATGGTAGACAGCCTAAACGTAGACGTAGCCTCATAGTAGACGTAGCCCTATAGTAGGCAAAGCCTCATAATATACCCTCATGGACATAGCGTCATAGTATGCATATTTTCATAGCAGACATAGCCGTATAGTAGACCTAGCCTTATAGTAGACCTAGCTTCATAGTAGACATAGCCTCGCAGTAGACATGGCCTCGCAGTAGACATATCCTTATAGTAGACATGGCCTCGCAGTAGGCATAACCTTATAGTAGACCTAGCCTAATGGCAGACCTAGTCAATAGTAAACATAGCCTTATAGTGGACCTAGCCTCATAGTAGACGTATCCAATAGTAGAGATATCCTAGCAGTAGACATATCGTTATAGTAGACATAGCCTCTAAGTAAACACGGACTCGCAGTATACATAGCTTTACAGTAGACATAGCCTCGTAGCAGACATAGCATCGTAGTAAAAATAGCCTTATAGTAGACATGTTGTTGCTGTTTGTTGTTTAATGCCCACAACGAGTCAGTTTAGTCTCACAGTAGACATTGCCTTATATTAGGTATCCGCATAGTAGACATAACCTTATAGTAGACATAACCTTATAGTAGACATATCCTTATAGTAGACATAACCTTATAGTAGACATATCCTTATAGTAGACATAACCTTATAGTAGACATATCCTTATAGTAGACATATTCTTATAGTAGACATAGCCTTATAGTATACATATCCTTATAGTTTACATAGCCTTATAGTAGACATAACCTTATAGTAGACATATCCTAATAGTATGCATAGCCTTATAGTAGACACAACCCTATAGGAGACATATCCTTACATTAGACATAATCTTACAGTAGACGTAACCTTATAGTAGACATAACCTTACAGTAGACATAACCTTACAGTAGGCATATCCTCGTAGTAAACATATCCTTATAGTAGAAATAGACTCATTGCAGATGTAGCATCGTAGTAAACATAGCCTTTTAGTAGACCAAAACCTGTCATGAATGTCGTAAGAGACACTAAGGAAGTATGGACATGGGTTGGCTACTCCATTCTGTAGAAACTAAGCCTGATAAACATCAACGATTGATGGCTTGCTATGTATTTGTTCACTGCCTATGATCCCCTGGGAGCTGAAACGGTTTTAATTTATTGATAGCAGACAACGTCGTCGGAGATAAAGTGTTACATTCTTCATTTTACGATGTCTCTGATGGAAACAGTCCCCTTCCTTGCCCTCTCTAACTGTAAGTTATGCCAACATTTACAGGTAGATAGACTGAAGCATTGAGAGACATCATTAAAAACACGCATACATACATACACACACGCGCGCGCACAAATTATATATTTGTAATATAGAATTGATAATGCCTCTTCGAACAGACTACATAAAATTTCGGCGTCTTCATATGTGTTCAGTCCCTTTAATAGACGAAAGTACTAAAGACAAAGCTTTAACTATGTGGCCCTCACGGCGGGTAAGATATTTTCCCCAGACGAAGTATCCATTTACAGTTATGTTGACTCGGAGAAGCAGTCACACCATGAAAAAAGCACAAGCCATGTCTAGTCTGTTAAACTGAGCGTGACCTGGTTTGAACCTGGTGGGCTAGGTTAGTAAACCAAGCTGACAACACCTAGGTCACATGGCCCACATATCTATTTATATATACATGTTTTGTTGTTGTCAATGTTCTCCTTGTTAACTACCATACAGACCTTCCACCCCTGTCACAAGACCAGGTACCTTATACGTATAGAAAGGTGTATAGATGGGTGGAGAACTGAGATGCTAGTCCGGTCAGGCACAACATACTGACCATGGCCACTATCTCTCTTTCATGTAGCGTTCCTCGGAAACAGGTTATTTTCAAGTCAGTCTGGCTGACGAGATGTGGATCGATATGATCTCTGTAGTAGTGAGTGTCACGCAGATGAAGTCAAGCATAGCACAACAGCCTGGAGGATTGTGGTCCACCTTCATCAGCATGCTCCGGATGTGAAGAAAGCTATAAAACCCACCACTTAACTCGCTTTTCATGGCGCACAAAAGAGTAATCTTACTCATTGTGGGCATTAAACAACAACAACCAGCATCAGTCGATGCGACTGGAACTCCTTTGGCATTAACATCAATGGCAGGCGATTTAACCACCTCCGCTTTGCAGACGACATAGTGTTCATCTCATAAACACAGAAGCCAACTAAATGGTAGTTATGCTTCATAAGAAGGGGAGGCGAGCAGATCTCGAGATGAAGACGAAGCGAATGCGCAAGCGTTCCGCTACCTACGATCCAGTCTTCCTCGATGGCAGAAATCTGGATAACGTTGACGAATAGAGTTACCTGGGACGTCCACTACTGAACATTCAGAACGACATCAACCCAAAATTAGCAAGACGGCGCCGTGCGATCTGGACAGTATTTGACCATAACCACGAACCGAGTACTGCACAATACTTCATGTAATATGCTTTGCCGCAGAAACGTGGTCACTTATTAAAAAAATGAGCCAAGCCTTCCACCAGAGATCGGTCTTTCCCTCTACAACCACCAGATGAAATATCTTCACAACATCGGCGTACGGCAATTGTCATTGGAGAAAAAGATCACCCATGTAGATAAGATAAAACATCGCTGGGCTGGCCACATGCTTAGATGAACGGTTGACCAGTGAAGTACCAAGACAGCAGTCTGGTACACACGAACAGAAAACGACCACAGGAAAGCCCACTAATAGGCTGGGCCGACTTCCTCGAACTCAGAAACAGCATCCTCGATGCTTCAGACAGAAAACTAACCGTATCGCCCACCGTGGCTCAAAACAAAGAGCATTGGAATATATATATATATATATATATATATATATATATATATATATATATATATATATATATATTAGAATACTAACAATGTAGACCTGGAAAATATGTCGTAAAAGGCGGCTAAGGTGGAGTAAGCATTGGGCTGGCTACTTCATCCTGTAGAACTTTGAGTCATAAAAACTTCAACAAATATGGACAAGTCAATCAAAAGATGAGAACATCTCAACCACCTACAACATGGCGGATGACTCAGGGCTGGAGTACTTGACGTGTATTTATTGAAGACATGCGCTCTGCTGTGCGCTGAAAAGGTTTTGATTGATCGTTTGACTGAAATTAAAAGCATATTTCTGTCAAGTTCAATTTGGGGCGTGGAAGAAAGGCGGGAGAGGGGGGGGGGGGGGGTGAGAGAGAGAGAGAGAGAGAGAGAGAGAGAGAGAGGGAACATGTTATTCTTGAGGTCAAGCTTCCCTTTTCTTGAAATAAATCATGTTAAATCACTGACTGTTAGGTTAAAGTTTCTACTAGCCCGCCATTGTTCCCGTGCGTCTAGTCTGGCCCGCCATTTTTCCCCTGCTTGTTATCTGGTCCGCCATTATTCCCCTGCGTGTTATCTGGTCCGCCATTGTTCCACTGCGTGTTATCTGGCCCGCCATTGTTCCCGTGCGTCATATCTGGTCCGCCATTGTTCCCGTGCGTCTTATCTGGCCCACCATTGTTCCCGTGCGTCTTATCTTATCTGGCCCACCATTGTTCCCCTGCGTCTTATCTGGTCAGCCATTGTTCCCGTACGTCTTATCTGGCCCGCCATTGTTCCCGTGTGTCTTATCTGGCCCGCCATTGTTCCCGTGTGTCTTATCTAGTCCGCCATTGTTCCCGTACGTCTTATCAGGCCCGATATTGTTCCCGAGCGTCTTATCTGGCCCGCCATTGTTCCCCTACTTCTTATCTGGTCCGCCATTGTTCCCGTACGTGATATCTGGTCCGCCATTGTTCCCGTACGTGTTATCTGGTCCGCCATTGTTCCCGTACGTGTTATCTGGTCCGCCATTGTTCTCGTACGTGTTATCTGGTCCGCCATTGTTCCCCTGCGTGTTATCTGGTCTGCCAATGTTCCCGTATGTGTTATCTGGTCCGCCATTGTTCCCCTGCGTGTTATCTGGTCCGCCATTGTTCCCGTACGTGTTACCTGGTCCGCCATTGTTCCCGTACGTGTTATCTGGTCCGCCATTGTTCCCGTACGTGTTATCTGGTCCGCCAATGTTCCCCTGCGTGTTATCTGGCCCACCATTGTTCCCCTGCGTGTTGTCTGGCCCGCCATTGTTCCCGTACGTGTTATCTGGTCCGCCATAGTTCCCGTACGTGTTATCTGGTCCGCCATTGTTCCCGTACGTGTTATCTGGTCCGCCATTGTTCCCGTATGTGTTATCTGGTCCGCCAATGTTCCCCTGCGTGTTATCTGGCCCGCCATTGTTCCCCTGCGTGTTGTCTGGCCCGCCATTGTTCCCCTGCGTGTTATCTGGCCCACCATTGTTCCCGTGTGTCTTATCTTATCTGGCCCACCATTGTTCCCCTGCGTCTTATCTGGTCAGCCATTGTTCCCGTACGTCTTATCTGGCCCGCCATTGTTCCCGTGTGTCTTATCTGGCCCGCCATTGTTCCCGTGTGTCTTATCTGGTCCGCCATTGTTCCCGTACGTCTTATCTGGCCCGCCATTGTTCCCGAGCGTCTTATCTGGCCCGCCATTGTTCCCCTACTTCTTATCTGGTCCGCCATTGTTCCCGTACGTGTTATCTGGTCAGCCATTGTTCCCGTACGTGTTATCTGGTCCGCCATTGTTCCCGTACGTGTTATCTGGTCCGCCATTGTTCCCCTGCGTGTTATCTGGTCTGCCATTGTTCCCGTACGTGTTATCTGGTCCGCCATTGTTCCCGTACATAATATCTGGTCCGCCATTGTTCCCGTTCGTGTTATCTGGTCCGCCATTGTTCCCCTGCGTGTTATCCGGTCCGCCATTGTTCCCGTACGTGTTATCTGGTCCGCCATTGTTCCTCTGCGTGTTGTCTGGCCCGCCATTGTTCCCCTGCGTGTTATCTAGTCCGCCATTGTTCCCGTACGTGTTATCTGGTCCGCCATTGTTCCCGTACGTGTTATCTGGTCCGCCATTGTTCCCGTTCGTGTTACCTGGTCCGCCATTGTTCCCGTACGTGTTACCTGGTCCGCCATTGTTCCCGTACGTGTTATCTGGTCCGCCATTGTTCCCGTACGTGTTATCTGGTCCGCCATTGTTCCCGTACGTGTTATCTGGTCCGCCAATGTTCCCCTGCGTGTTATCTGGCCCGCCATTGTTCCCGTACGTGTTATCTGGTCCGCCAATGTTCCCCTGCGTGTTATCTGGCCCGCCATTGTTCCCCTGCGTGTTGTCTGGCCCGCCATTGTTCCCCTGCGTTTTATCTGGCCCGCCATTGTTCCCGTACGTGTTATCTGGCCCGCCAATGTTCCCCTGCGTGTTATCTGGTCCGCCATTGTTCCCGTACGTGTTATCTGGCCCGTCATTACTTTCCTGCGTCGTATCTGGCCATAACAACCAGTTGCCGATCAAAGCACTAGCTTAGACTTCTTAGATTTAACCTCACTATATAAATAGACTAGTAAAACACTGTAATGTCGGTCCGCAAGGTGTTTACAATATTTAAAAAAACAAACAAACTGTATTCAGTAAGTTGAGATAAAGTTAATTTTTATTTCAAGAGAGAATTTTAAACAGCAGAAGATGGAAATTCTTGCTATTTGCTTCTGGCTGCGCAGCCGTTCGTCATTAGCAAATACTGTTAACTATGTGAATCTTGAATAACGAGGTGCATACATTGTTGTTACAGATACTACTAGTATGCAGCTGAAAATCTCGAGGCAAAGGGATTGGGGGGAGGGGGGGGGGTGTGTGTTTGTGTGGGGGTGTGTGTTAAATGGTTAAATGATGGACAGAAACATCAGGTGGTAAACATAATAATAATTACTGTCTACATTTACACATTAACTTCAGCCCCACATGCCAAAAATTGATGGGCAGATCTGTAAATTAAATAAAACTTATCGGATTTCTGGAAAACCTTCACCGGGTAAAGTCAAGGAGCCTGAGTAGTTAGGGTAGAGAGAGAAAGAGAGAGAGAGAGAGAGAAAGAAAGAAAGAGAGGGGGAGAGAGAGAGAGAGGGAGAGAAAGAGGGGGAGAGTGAGAGATAGGAAGAGAGAGAGAGAGGGAGGGTGGCACGATTTTTCTGTGATAAACAGAACGGTGAAATCACTAGAATCATCCCTTGCACCTTGTCTAGAGACTGCGTGCTTCTTGGCACACCGACATAAGCCAGCGTCAGGGTTAGCATGACTGATACAGTCAAGGTGAGACAGGTAGCCAATCCCATAACACCAAGTACCCGTATTACTTCTCCTTATAATTGTACACATTCGTTGGATCGTGCACTGTCCCTAATTCCTGACATCCCTCACACATTCAAGCCCTCACTCATTCCTGACATCCCTCACACATTCAAGCCCTCACTCATTCCTGACATCCCTCACACATTCAAGCCCTCACTTATTCCTGAAATATCTCACACATTCAAGCCCTCACTTATTCCTGAAATCTCTCACACATTCAAGCCCTCACTAATTCCTGAAATCCCTCACACAGTCACGTAAACATGCACACACTCTTTCACTCACAAATTCAAGCCCTCACTTATTCCTGAAATCCCTCACACAGTCACGTAAACATGCACACACTCTTTCACTAACACATTCAAGCCCTCACTTATTGCCATTCGTGTTGTTTGCCATTCTTGTTATCCTTAACACATTTATTAACACGTTCACTTTTGTCTACACCCATTCTCTCACTGCCACGTGTTTATTCACACCCTTGCGCATGCATACACTAACTCTTTCATGAACTCACTCACTCATTAACGTCTCCATTTACTCAAAAATTCACTTCTTTCTACAGCAACTCACTCATCAATTCATTAATTCATAAGCTCACTCACTCACTAATTTATAACCTCACTCACACATTCAATAATTTATAATCTCACTCATACATTCAATAATGTATAATCTCACTCACACATTCAATAATTTATAATATCACACACACATTCAATAATTTATACTCTCACTCACACATTCACTAATTTATAATCTCACTCACACATTCACTAATTTATAATCTCACTCACACATTCACTAATTTATAATCTCTCTCACACATTCACTAATTTATAATCTCACTCACACATTCAATAATTTATACTCTCACTCACACATTCAATAATTTATAATCTCACTCACACATTCAATAATTTATAATCTCACTCACACATTCAATAATGTATAATTCTCTCACACATTCACTCCCACACTAATTCACTTATCCATCACTCCCACACTTACTAATTCATACATTCACACATCACTCAATGATAGCAAACGGGATATAGATCTTATCTCAAGTGAACACGCCAAGAAGCAAGCAGCCCACACATCTCAAGATTGTTGTTTTGTTCGTAACATTCCCAAACCAGTGAACTAACTTTGCCAAATTGCCCACAGTTTTATCACGTGCTCCTGGCACGAGTCCAGGACAAAAACACCAATCAGGTGAGTGAACGAGGGAGTAAATAACAGAAGAGAGATGAGTAAGAAGATATTCTGGAAACTGTTGCCGTTCTTGCAGCCATAAACTAGGTGCTGCTGTTATATTTCCAGCGCCATCTAAATGCAGGGTGATCAGGCAAATTCTGAACTGAGTTTTATATAATCAGCCATGAGATATGGAAGTGAAGAAGAGGTAGGTTCTGTCTAGTCCAGGTGTCTCAAACTCAAACTACCGTGAGAGCCACATGAATTCAAGTACCTAGTATCCAAAGGCCTCCATGGAAACAATTTAGATAGCAGAGTGACGGCACCATAAAACCTGCATTCGTCCTTGATGTAGATCTTTTCATGGAAACGTGGTTTATCTTATACGTTTTCTATTCAAGACGTAAAACTGATTTGCCATTAGGATATTTGGCTTGTTTTCAATGCTCATCTTCTACTTTAATTTCACGTGTAATGTATGTTCTGTTGTGTGTTATTATCATTGTTACTGTTCATGTTGTCACTGTATAACTTAGCTGAGCTAGGCGGCCGTATCTCAAGAAATAAACGAAAGCACGGAAAGGTAGGTGTTAGAACCCCACAAGTTTCAAGCGTACCCTGGTCTCAAGGATAGCGTGATCGGTGCCTAGTCCTATTGGAAACGGGCGATAAACTCGGGTTGTCGTGTACACGCTGTACGTGTAAAAGACCCCTTTCCAGTTGTAAAATGGAAAAGAGCTGTTAGCAAGCAGCTGTCTGGGCAACAATTCTAAAGGTAACACAATTCTTACCAAACAGTGGCCTGCATGCAGGTCAAAACGAGGTAGCCCCTCTATTATGCAGAGACACTAGCAGGTCAACCACCTGTTCGTCTGCGAACTCGATTGCAAGAACATACAAAACAGGACCTCTACGGGTAGAGAAAAAGGACTAAGAGAAAAGTTACTTAAACAGTTTATACTCTGTGGCAAAGTGGTCAAGCCATTTGCCTCATGTTCAGATGGTCGGGGTTCGAATTCGAGATGATACGGTCGGTTCATGATGGCAATTTTTCCGAAGATCCCTGGGATCATCGCTGGAGAAACGGAGTTCGTGCTTTGTGCTCTCGGTAGGCGTCGTACCGTTCTGTGGCGATAGACTGAGCCCTATGGGAAAAGCCGGGGCCAAAAAGTCGAGCCCTCGCCTTGAACCTTTTAACCTTTGTGCTGCCCTTCACAAACTGTTATCTCTATCCAACACTGATGTGCATCGCTTTGTTGGTCGCAGAAAAATCCGTATATAGACCACATGTTGCATTTGAGACTTCTAGTCTAGACCATGGGTCTCGATTTGGGTCTCAAACTCGCTGCCACCCCCGAGACTGTTGTCTGCTGCTCGCTATAAAGTATATGATTGGTGTTGCATCGTGTGATTTGGGATTGTACGTTTTGAACCAGAGTATTGGGTTTTATATACCATATTAGAAATAATTTACGGGATCAAGATGCTGAGCAGCGCATGACCTGCAGCGGTCAGCTACTCATAGCTGACTACTAGCATCAGGGCCAGCTAATCAGAGCTGCCAAGACCCTTCTCCCCCTCAACGCGGTGATCCTGGATAACAGCCTGCAGCAGAGCAGACTGGCTAAGGAGATGGGATCAAAGAGGGAATGCTTTCCCGATACTCAAAAATGTCTACTAAAGTCGATAGTTTCGGAACGAAAGGTGCAAATATCGCAGTCAAACTGTAAACTACGACACTACACAGTTTTCTGGACAACATCCTGCTACTTGCAAAACCCTTTTCAGGGGTTGTGACATACAATTTTCAAAAGCACGGTCTAACTAGAGAGAAAACAATCTATTAAATATGAGTTTACTTCCCGTAGAAAACAGAGTTGATCAAACACGCTACCAAAACACTCATAACAGAAAGTATATATTACAGCGCACTGGATAAACACAATGAAAATGTGAAATAAGTCTCAATGGCCAACTGATACACCAGTCAGGAGGTTTTCAGCCAACTCTTTCATATTCTGTCGTTCCTAACCAACACACGTTTGTCAGGATGGGATCAACGTCTTGAAGATTTTTTAATCTCTACTTTCTTTTTCCAGGTTATTGGTGACATTTTATTCTCTAAATATATTGTGATCGATTCTTGCAGGAATCAGTTCACTATATTTGTTCTACCAGTAACAGTTACACAAGACCAATGTAAACTGCACTTTAGGTGGAACAACTGTTCATGAAACAGTGCATGCCAGTCTACTGTTTTATTATGTGTGTGAGGATGTATTGGGGGAGACGGGTTGTTGAGCACATTTTTTTAACTACCTAGTTGTGATAACAAAACATTCACAACAATTTTGATAATTTCTGAAAGACTCACGAATCACAAATGGTGTTTTACACTCATTTGATTGATTGTTTAAAGGACTAGTAGGTGGGTGAAAGATTATGTCTAGACACTCGGGTTTTGAAAAAAATATACAAAATATATTTACATAATGTGTAATAACAAAACCTATTTGGAGGAGGAATAAGAGAATAAGCACATACCAACTGTCAAGTTTGCAGAATTTCATTATCCTCTGACTCATAGTTTCGTTAGCAGACTGTTGAAAACATGATGGGTGTGATGCAGAATCTGCCCAGAGTTGATCAGCAAGCGGTGTTTCGGTTTCTAACAGTTGAAGGATGTCGACCAGTTGACATTCATCGCAGAATGCAGGCAGTGTATGGTAACAAAAGTGTGTCGAAGACAACAGTGAAGAACTGGACAACGATGTTTAAAGAAGGACGTGAGTTAACAAAAGATCTTCCAAGACCAGGTCAGCGCATATTGTTGTGTCAGAAGATGCCATCGCCAAAATTGATGCAGCAATTCAGGTGGACCATCACTGGAGCTTGCGTTCAATAGCAGGGGAATTCGTTGTGTTGCTAGGGACAGTTCAAATGGTGGTTAGCAAGAAACTGAAGTATCGGAAGGTGTGTTCACAATGGGTACTTCGGTTGTTGACCAACCACCATAAGGAAGAATGCATGGAATGGAGTTTGAACTACTTGCTGCAATATGAAGAGGAGGTTGATTCATTTCTTTTGTGCATAGTGACAGTTAATAAATTGTGGTGCCACCACTTTGAGCTGAGCAACAAAACTGCTAGCACGCAATGGAAACATCCCAGATCACCAAAACCAAAATAATTCAAATCACACATTTCCGCTGGTATGGTTATGCTGACACGGTTTTTTTTTACCATGAGGGACTTTTGTTGGTAGACTTTAAAGAGCCTGGCATGAACATCAATGTCATGCACTACAATGACGCACTAGAAAAGCTGCATTCAGCAATCAAGCATAAACGACCCGGCATGCTTTCGGTGTGGCCAGATTCTGTTGCACGACAATACGAGTCCACATGTCGTGAGCATTGATCTTCTTCTTCTTCTTCTGCGTACACAGTCAGACAGTAACCATTATTTTCTCGAAAAAAGCGGCGGTCATCCTGATACTCTCGCCACTACCATAGAGCTTGTCTTGCAGTTCCACTGGCAATGGCCACATCTGCTCTCTCTGATCCTCGTATGTCGGGCAGTTCTGCAGCAGATGTTCAGTGGTCATTTTACCAGTACCGCACGGGCATTCGTCGGTACACCCTATCTTCAATTTGTTGAAGAGGTGGTACCTCAGTCTGTTGTGGCCAGTGCGAAGTCTGAAGACAACGACCTGCTCTCTTCGGTTCAACTGGTAATAGGCATCGTTTTTGGTGTAACCAGTATGTTCGGTTTCCCATTTGGACATGTACCTGGCTTTGATAAGCCGTTTTGACTCTTCGTACGTCATACTGGTATCTATTTGTGGTAGCCTTGCACCTTCTTTTGCCAGTCTGTCTGCCTCCTCGTTGCCTTGGATGTTGCAGTGTGACGGAACCCACTGTACCACTACCCTTTTTGGTGCGGACTGTTGGCACAGTTTGCAGAGTGCTGCTCTTAAGTCATTAAGCTCAGTGTTTTTCTGGCTTTTTAGCGCTGTGACTACTTCGAGAGCATCTGTCAGCAGGACTATATGGCTCTCATTTTCACTGTGTGTTACCATTTCTTCCACTGCCGCCCTCAGTGCCTCTGCCTCTGCTCTGAAATTGCTCGTGTACTTACCAGTAGCGAATGACAGTGTTATTTTTCTGCCATTTGGTAGGTTCAGGAATGCTCCTGCCCCTCCGTTCTGTGTAGTGTTTGTTACAGAGCCGTCGGTGTATGCATGGGTCCAGTCCATGCTTGGGTAGCTTTTCGTTATGAAGCTTAGGGTAGTATCTCTCCTTTCTTTTTCGGTCTGGCAGTTTTTGTTTGCAATGCCTGGTATATTTTCTACCACCTCTGGAAATATATCCTGCCTCCAAGTAGGTTTTCGTACAGTAGTGATGGGTTTTGGTGTTGTTAGTGCGTTTATGGGATCTTCGTGCATCTTTGCTTTGGCTATTTCTGCAAAGTTTCTCCGCTTTAGTTTCCCAGTTCCCAAATTGTTTAGCCTCTGGTACATTGGATGGTCCGTCAGTCTTCGGAGTTTCTCTGACTGCAGCTGGGCTCTGCAGTCTCTTCTGTCGGTCATGGATTGCAGTTTTGTAATCTTTTCAAGTTCTACAATTGGCGTTGACTTCATGCCACCAGTTATGATTCTCATAGCTTGGTTTTGAAGTTTGTTAACTTTGTCGAAGTTCGCCTTCGCTGCTGTTGTCCAAGCCGCGATGCCATACTCGAGAACTGGTCTCACTCTTCCAGTGTACAGTTTCTTTAGTATGCCTTCGTCTGCTCCCCAGCTTGTGCCAGCAAGTTTCCTCATGATCGCCATTCTTTCTCTGGCTTTCATTCGGTTTCTCTCAATCTGACTTTTCCATGTCATGCGCCGATCAAATGTGACTCCCAGATAGGTTGGGTTGTCGTTTGGCTGCAGGATTTTGCCATTTAGGCTTAGTTTGGTACTTTGGGGTTTTAATGAGAGCGAGAATATTGTGCACGTGGTTTTCTCCTCGTTTATTTTGACCAGCCATGAGTTCGCCCACTCTTCCAGCGATGTTAGGGCCGTTTGCATCCGATTTCTTGCTATGGTGAGATTCTTTTCAGAGGTCCACATAGCCAGATCGTCTGCAAACATTGAGCTATGGACTCTTCTTGGTATATTCTCTGTAATATCGTTTATATATACCAGGAAGAGTGTGGGTGACAGTACTCCCCCTTGGGGTACTCCCTGCTCGAGTGTCACCTTTTTGCTCATCTGCCCTTGTACTTGGACTCTGGCCGTTCTTTGTTTGAGGTAGTGGTTGATCCACTTGTACATCTTCCCACAAACATCACTTCTTCTTAGCTTGACTCTAAGTCCATCCTTCCAGACTTTGTCAAATGCCTTTTCCAGATCCACCCAAACAGCTACTGTGTGTTTCTGTGCCTGGTAGGCATCTTCTATCTCCTGGGCTATGAGGATGACCTGGTCCTCAGTGGATCTGTGCTGTCTAAAGCCGGCTTGCTGTGGAATTAGTATTCGTTTTTCTTCCAGATGCCACATCAGTCTGGTGTTTATCATCCGTTCCATCAGCTTGCCGACACAGCTCAGTAGGCTTATGGGCCTGTATCCATTCGGATCTGTTTTGTCCTTTCCTGTTTTTGGTACTGGTACCAGTATTGCATCTTTCCATGCCTGGGGTACAATACCCCTTTTCCAGCTTTGGTTCAGGACTGACAGTAGTTTTTCCTTCGCTGTTTGGCCCAGCCCCATCAGCATTTCGTTTGTTATCCCGTCTTTTCCGGGAGATTTCCTTCTCTTTAGTGTTCTCATAGCCTCTTCCATTTCGCGCATTGTTAGTTTGGCCATCATGTGCTCTTCAGGAGCCGTATTTTTGTTTTCGTGCCCCTTTAGCTCTTCGCTAATGTCTGTATGCTTATCTGCAGGGACCTCGATGTGGTTTGCTCTGGCATAGTGATCGACAAAGGCGTTTGCGGCTTTCTTACCTGTGATCAAGTTCTCGCCTTGCTTGATAGTAATTTGTTTATTTGACGGGGTTTCGTCGTTCATGGCTCTGACTAGCTTCCATAGCTTGTTCCCTTCTTTGTCCAGGTTTAAACTTTCCGTTTTATTTTTCCAACTTTCTCTTGCTGTTTGCTTGAGAGTGTGTTTGTACTTCGCCGCGGCGGCTTTGAGGGCGATGTTTGCCTCCACAGATTTTTCTCGTTCTGCCATGTTTCTAGCATTTGTTACTGCATCTTCCACTTTCTGTAACTCATCATTCCAGTAGGGCTTATAGTTTTTCCTAGCTCCTCTTGGGATGGTTTCAGTGGCGGCTTGCATTATTGCCTTGCTTAGGCTCTCTACCATGGGCTTCATTTTGGTGTTTCGTGTGTTGATGGTTTCACACAGCCCATCTGTCAGGATTGCAAATCTGTCCCAGTCGGCTCGTTTGTAATTCCAACGTGGGAGCGGTTTTGTTTCCTGTGGGCCTACTTCCATGTCAATGGTTAGCCTGATCGGCCTGTGGTCGCTACCTGCCAGTTGGTTTAGCACCTGGCGGTCTATTTTATAGTGTATGTCCTGTGTGGAGAAGGCCAAATCTGGAGTCGAGGTGGTATGCCATGTTCTTGAATAGAAGCTAGGGCTATCCTCCGGCCTATTGATTAGGGAGAGATTTGCATCTATCTCCCAATCTTCCACTTCGTCACCTCTGCTGTCTGTGTCAGAGTATCCCCATCTCTCCGAGTGGCTGTTGAAATCTCCAACCACTATGCAGTTGGAGTCTCTGACCTCCATACTCGAGAGCGATAGGTCTCTGTTTGGTGGTCCGTACAGATTGAAAATGCGGAGCTTCGTCTCTTGAGCCATTATGTCAACTCCTACAATTTCTGCTTGTCCGGTGTGATTGACAGGTACCGCGCTACTCGGTATGCTGTTTCTGGTCAGTATCAGGACCCCTCCTTTGTGGCCTTCTCTATCTAGACGGAAAGTCTGGTATCCTCTGATTGAGAATTTATGGTTATTGTTGAGGTGCGTTTCCTGGATACATGCCACGTCAATCTTACCTTCATGCAGGTGATGTGTTAGGGAAAGTTTTTTGTTAATGACTCCCTCCGCATTCCACTGTAATATTCTGAGGGTCTTGAAGTTTTGGCCAATAGTCGTTTCCCCATAGCCATGTGCCTTGACTCCACGACACATGGGTGGGTGACCACCAGTAGCCAAGGGTGGGCCCCTTCGAGGCGTGGGGCCCGGCGCTATCGCTGCCTGGCGGGTCTCCTCAGGATGAGCGCCATACGTTTTTCGAATAGGTTGTGCTGCCATCATACTGTGATTTACGTTGCACTGTTTTGTTAGGCTTGCGGCCCCGTGCATCCGATTTCAACAGGCGTTTCTGTAGGGATGCCCTCCTTAGCCTTTGGCTGTCCCCAGCCTATCTGCAAGGCAGCAGTTGTTTACGATCAGAGTTTTCTCTCCTATGGAAGTTGTCTTACCAGACTATCGAGTCTTCACTACTCGTGTCTATAGGGTGCAATGATGGTATGTGATATATGAGATGGACTGGTTTACCCGGAAGAGAGGCAGTCCAGTGTGTCTGTATCCCAGGATCGTCACGTCCTGCCAGAAACGTAGCATTTGCATGTGAGTGGGGTATCTCTTTTTCCCTTTATTTTCTTGGCTTCTATGCAGGGATGGTACGCCTAGCATTCCCCGCCACCTGGGGTGTTGACACAGTGGGGCAGGTGTGCAATGTCCGCTGGTCTGCATCTCTTCTGCGTCCAGCATGATAGTTATGGCTGATAACGTACAGAGGTAGATATCGTAACCGGAGTGCATTTAGCCAGAGGACAAGCCTGGTAATGTCACAGAGATGTTGATCGCCTGGTGTGCGGACAACTCTCATGGTCAGTGGTTGAGTCTTGACAGTTCACAGTGTGGTGGCTGCTCTACTGTTTTCGACACCCCGACCAGGTTCTAAGTCTTTGGTTGGTGTTTTTCGCACCCCATCGCCGTATAGGGTGAGTATCAAGCAGTTTTCCGCCCGCTTTGATTTGCGGGCGGCAAGGACCTCTTACTGTGGCTCTACCTGATAGGGCTGGGGCGCAAGCCCCAGGTCCCGAGCATGTAGGAGCCTCCCATTGCAGTGGTGCTGAGATTTTGGGCGGGATTGCGGCTTTCAAGGGTTCGGCCGTAATCCCCCACATGGTAGCCTCGCGCCCTTGGCTTATCAGCCTGGTACGTGAACCAAAGTGTCTGCGGCTCCTCTCGATTTGAGCTGGTTTTCCGTAGCAACGCCCTGTCATTTGTAGGGTAAAACTGACCTGTCTTCAGATCTATTTCCAGCACCCGTTCACTATTTTGTCAGACGAATTTATTGAGGGCTTTTGTTTGTCAATGACCAGGTATTTGAAATCTGCAGAGTTAAACACGATTTCCGTAGCGTTCTTTCATTTGAGCTGACTTGTCGTCCGTGAGTCTAATACCAGCGTACGTTCATTATTAGACCCAAACGGCAGTGCTCTCAATTTGTCAGTTGTTCTACAGTATTGGCGTGTTCAGTCAAATTAAGCCGCAGGTTCCACACCTGGTGGTGCCCTTCCGTCAATTCCCTTAGCGAGACAATCAAGTTTCTTAAAGGGTAGCCCCAAAGATTTTCGAGGGTCTAATTCCAGCACATGTTCTCTATTAGACCCCACTAAGGTGTACTTTTTGATAGTCATTCTGCAGTATTGGCGTGGTAAGTTAACTTAGGTCTCAGGCTCCACTCCTGATAGTGCTCTTCCGTCAATTCCTTTATCAAACACTGGATGCAGACAAAACCGAGCCACAGGGGACATAACCCCAGATTTCTGGGGGTCTAAGTCCAGCACCAGTTCCATATTAGACTCCAGAAGAGTGGTCTCGGCATGTCAATCATTTCAGTGTTGCCCGTGTTGAGTCAAATTAAGCCGCAGGCTCCACTCCTGGTGGTGCCCTTCCGTCAATTCCTTTAAGTTTCAGCTTTGCAACCATACTTCCCCCGGAACCCAAACACTTTGGTTTCCCGGAAGCTGCCCGCAGAGTCATCGAAGCAACTCCTGCGGATCGCTAGTCGGCATCGTTTATGGTCAGAACTACGACGGTATCTGATCGTCTTCGCGCCTCTGACTTTCGTTCTTGATTAATGAAAACATTCTTGACAAATGCTTTCGCAGTAGCTCGTCTTGCGGCGATCCAAGAATTTCACCTCTAACGCCGCAATACGAATGCCCCCGTTTGTCCCTGTTAATCATTACCTCCAGTTCCGAAAACCAACAAAATAGAACCGAGGTCCTATTCCATTATTCCATGCACCATTATTCAGGCAGCCGAGGCCTGCTTTGAACACTCTAATTTTTTCAAAGTAAACGCGCCGGCCACCCAGGACGCTCAGCGAAGAGCACCCGTGGGAGAGAGCCGGCAGACGGTAGGGCAGGAGACAACGGGCAGTGAACCGGCGCGAGCCGGACCGCCCGCCTGCGCCTGAGATCCAACTACGAGCTTTTTAACTGCAACAACTTTAATATACGCTATTGGAGCTGGAATTACCGCGGCTGCTGGCACCAGACTTGCCCTCCAATAGATCCTCGTTAAAGGGTTTAAAGTGTACTCATTCCAATTACGGGGCCTCGAAAGAGTCCCGTATTGTTATTTTTCGTCACTACCTCCCCGTGCCGGGAGTGGGTAAGTTGCGCGCCTGCTGCCTTCCTTGGATGTGGTAGCCGTTTCTCATGCTCCCTCTCCGGAATCGAACCCTGATTCCCCGTTACCCGTTACAAACATGGTAGGCATGTCACGTACCATCGACATTTGATAGGGCAGACATTTGAAAGATGCGTCGCCGGCACATGAGGCCATGCGATCAGCACAAAGTTATCCAGAGTCACCAGTGGGGACGCCGCAACCCCGCGAGGGGAAACGACGATTGGTTTTGAACTAATAAAAGCGCTCTTTCCGCGAGGGTCGGAGCTTGGTAAGCATGTATTAGCTCTAGAATTGCCACAGTTATCCAAGTAGGATCGTGTCATCTAAGGAACCTCGACTGATTTAATGAGCCATTCGCGGTTTCACCGTGAGACAGTGTGAACTTAGACATGCATGGCTTAATCTTTGAGACAAGCATATGACTACTGGCAGGATCAACCAGATATCTGTCGGAGACGTACGTACAGCACACACCGGTCGGCGGAGGAAGGGTGTGTAAAAAGCCTCGCTGGGACGACGGCCGCAGGGACCGACTGACGGGACGGACGGTTTGTTCCACCCGTCCCTCACTCCGTCGACCTAGGACCGCCTGACAGGGGCCTCCCACACGCACCAGACGACCGACCGACCGGGCTCGCTCGAGGAGGGATGGCAGCGCTCTGTGCAGAACGGATCCCAACGACCTCGGCGACGAATTTCACTGGGACTAGAGACACAATTTGGCCTGCCCTTCTTCTCCGTAGGGAGAACGCAGGGCCTCGAGGCAACGATTCCTGCTTTCCATTTGCCGGTCACAAGCTCTTTGCGAGAGTCGGACCACCAGCGAGACGTACTGTCGAGCTCTGCTATAAGCCTTAGATAAATCACCACGGACGGACCACGTTTCCTGATACGGACCAGACTAGCGCACCTCGGTGGAGGAGCCACTACCACAAACCGCACCCAATTCGCACTACGGGGAAAGGCAGGCGAGCGTTTTCCGCAAGCCCACGCTATCGCTCCGCCTGGCGGGACTGAGATCGCTTTACGAACACTGGTTGAAATTGAGTCGCCGCGGCGAGACAACTACCCCAGATGAGCATTGATCTGAAAGCATTAGCACAGAAAGGTGGGAAGTACTGCCACACCCATCCTATAGCCCCTGATATGTCTTCTTGTGGCTTCCATTTGTTCGCACCCTTAAAAGAATTTCTGAAGGGACAAAGATTCGACTCTGATGCAGACGTCATGGCCTCAATGACCAAGTGGTTCAAACAGCAACCAAAGTCATTTATTTTGGACGGCATCCGCCGTCTACCCAAGCAGTGGGATATATGTCTGAATGTCAATGGCAACTTTTTCTAACTAACCCTGTGGCATGTTTGCTTCACAACAATTGCTGTATTTAATTCTGTCACACCAAATTATGTAACTTTCATATGTTTGTAATAAAGCCACTGGGTCGGGTTTCATTTGAACACTCCTTGTAGTTGTACATGAGGCTGGCAATCACATCATACAACATAATGATACAGAAACCACCACCGAAACAGTACACGCATGTTTTGGTGCAGGATTGCTGCAAGTTGGCACACAATAGTGGTGATTCCATGCTCCTATTACAGCTAAGATGGAAGATCGAGCTACAGGAACCATCAGTATCTTCACTATTTACTCAGAAGGACTGAGACGCCTATGGGTCTGCCTAAAGTAAACAGAACAAAACAGCTAAGATGGAAAGACACACAAGGAAAATTAATTACCTGTTGTAACTGTTGCTTCAAGTTGGCTTGTGGATCATACAGAGGAGAAAGCCAGTCCAGATCCAGGAGACTTCTCTGGGGGCGAGGCTGAAGTGGCTGGTTGCTATACAATGGATCTGTCAATTCTGATGGTGGAGTAGAGCCTAATAAGGACACTTCCTCCTTTTGAATACTATCACCAAAGATTTCACCATGAGAATGTTGCTGAGACAGTGGTTGACTGCTGTACATATTTTGGACAGGAGATGGATAACCATGACTGTTGTTGTTGCTGTCAGAGATCTGATGGACATGACCAGGTTGAGTAGTTACTTGAGCTGAGGAGGTCAAGAAGAATGAGATTTAATCACTTTTCTAATTTAAGTTACTACCAAACACTCAAAGGATTTGCTATGAAGTCAGATTTAGCAAACTCATATGGAGTAGAATACTTTCTATTACACACCTCACCATTCATACAGATCGAAAATATGTCTATATGTATCCATTTGGTTTTCTTTGTCCCCATAGTTGACTCAAATGATCATATCTATTTCTCTCATAACCTTGGCGGTCTGTCTCAGGTCTCTCCTGCTACCATACAATTTATACTTGGGCACAGTTTGAGAGGACTATGCTGTCACTGTGTTCCTCTCATGGAGCTCACAGACCTGGAGAACATGTTCTACTCTTTTTCTGTTCTCCCACATGTCTCCTTATACATGTTTTTATTTGTTGAACAAATGGTTTATAAGTATGAATGGATAGCTTGCTTTTGTGGGGATTATAATAATTAAAGATGTCTGTGTTTTCCGACATCATGTCTTCTTCTTCTTTGGCATTTGTTCTGAAAAGGACATTGAAACGTTGTCGCAGTTTACTGCGAGACTGTGATATCTGTGCCTTTTGGCCTGACACATTCGATTTGGCTTTTTTTAAGTATCGTGTTTGGCCTCCCCTGCAATCCCTATCTCTTGGTCAAGCTATTCTAGTGAGAAGTGCAGATCATTTCCAGGATGGCCACATGGAGATGGAATAGGATCTTCGTCATCTATGGTTTGCTGACCCTGATGCAAACAGCCAGCTATGAGTCACTGGCTGCTGTAAGCTTATGCACTGCTGCATCTTGGCCCTAGAAACATCATATCTGATGGGACATGCTAAACTTGCTGGCCAAACAGGATAAGGTTTAGTTTTGAACTGCAAGGACTGTGTATGAACAAGCTCTAGAAATAACATCCCAAATATCATACAGGAGATAGAAAAGTTAAAACTTGTTATCCCAAGCATTAATAGATGAGTTTTCTCACACACAATCTATCTATCAGGATTGTACCAGAACCAGAAATTATGTGCCATACATACATTTGTACGAGAACATTTTTCTGAACAAAAGAAAAATCATTTATCCATGACAAAGTAATCCAACGTGCAATTATAATATAACATTTTAGCATCTCCTGTCAAATTTGAAGATAACACATATGGTCATCTCAGTAATGTTCCTAAAAAAATCTCTAAAAAGATTAATAAACTAAGACCGACCACTGTTTTCTGCAATATATTCCAGCTGACTACTGAAAGAGTATGAACAAGGTAAGGACAAGCTCTATGGAGATAACAAATCTCAGGATAACCACTACTCCTTTTAGATACCATGTGACAAAAATAACTATAGACTCATAAACAAAAATATTTAAATTAGAGCTGAGGAGTTGTATACAAAGAGATAACCCAATTATAAAGATGAGGTACATGCTAGGAATTCTGTCTGTGACATCCAGGCATAAACTAGGATAGGGCAAAGCCTATATACGAGTTGCCGCAGACAAGGGACACCTGCTGCACGTTAGGCATCAAGACAACAAGAAACAAGGGATCAAGAGAGGGATGTCATAGATGGTACATAAATAGAGAACGATTGGACAGGCGACTTCAGTCAAGGTGATAGTCAATTTAGAAGAATGGGTTTACACTGGCGATATAATAAAAGATTACAGCTGAATCACCATAACCATAGGTAAGGAATGCAGGGAGTGGTGCAAGGAAAAAGTAGAAATCAAGGTTAACTAGCTCCCGGAGAGTGATGTCATCATATACATACTGACAGGATGCTATACAGTGGGAAATCAAGTTGCGGCTTCTCTGCTACAGTGAGAGATCAAGTTGTTGCTGAGCAGAGCGGAACATACAGGACAGTAACCTCCAGAATAAAGACGAGGCAGTGATCTCAGCTCTGGGATGGCTATCTAAGATCTCTTTAACAAGAGCAGTCATCATGTCAGACTACACAATCCTTACTTTGCAAGGTATAGAAAGAAGGGCTGGCTAAGACATGAGTGGATGTCCACTGTAGATGCCTCAAACCCCCAGGGGCTGCTGTGGATCTACTGTCCGGGTCATGCTGGGGTTCTGGACATTGACAGAGCTAACATCTTGGCTATGCAAGCATCCATTATGGGCACATTAGAAATGGACAGGGGTGACATTTTCAAGTGTATGAATGTCCGGCTGTTGAATGCAACACTACAATAGATGACTCAGAAATTCACAAACTGCCAAACTTTGAAATAAAACAAGGATTGAGTGGAGCTGGGCACATGAGGGGAGGGAACAAGAACCATCAGTATCCAATCCACAGCCATCACCATTTACTAAGAAAGACTGAGCACTCATGGGTATGCCCGGAGTGCAGTGAAGTTGATGGATGTGCCCAGAGTGCAGTGAAGTTGATGGGTATGCCCAGAGTGTAGTGAAGTTGATGGATGTGCCCAGAGTGTAGTGAAGTTGATGGATGTGCCCAGAGTGTAGTGAAGTTGATGGATGTGCCCAGAGTGTAGTGAAGTTGATGGGTATGCCCGGAGTGCAGTGAAGTTGATGGATGTGCCCAGAGTGCAGTGAAGTTGATGGGTATGCCCAGAGTGTAGTGAAGTTGATGGGTGTGCCCAGGGTGCAGTGACGTTGATGGGTATGCCCAGAGTGTAGTGAAGTTGATGGATGTGCCCAGAGTGCAGTGAAGTTGATTGCTGGGTGTGCCCAGAGTGTAGTGAAGTTGATGGGTATGCCCAGGGTGCAGTGAAGTTGATGGGTATGCTCAGAGTGTAGTGAAGTTGATGGATGTGCCCAGAGTGTAGTGAAGTTGATGGATGTGCCCAGAGTGTAGTGAAGTTGATGGGTATGCCCAGAGTGCAGTGACGTTGATGGGTATGCCCAAAATGTAGTGAAGTTGATGGGTGTGCCCAGGGTGCAGTGACGTTGATGGGTATGCCCAGAGTGTAGTGAAGTTGATGGATGTGCCCAGAGTGCAGTGAAGTTGATTGCTGGGTGTGCCCAGAGTGTAGTGAAGTTGATGGGTATGCCCAGGGTGCAGTGAAGTTGATGGGTATGCTCAGAGTGTAGTGAAGTTGATGGATGTGGCCAAAGTGCAGTGAAGTTGATGGGTATGCCCAGGGTGCAGTGACGTTGATGGGTATGCCCAGAGTGTAATGAAGTTGATGGGTATGCCCAGAGTGTAGTGAAGTTGGTTAAGTACATAACAGAACAAAGGATATCTGAAGACTGATGGAAGTGGAAGAAGTTTGTCCTTGCCCTGAAAGATACCATCAGGCATGCTGATTACTAACTGCGTCACCAGTCATGCACTCAAGAGGTTAAGAAGTGTGACACAACTGTCAATGTCAGTGGTAATAATTATCTGAACAGCTACCAGCATAAAAGGTAACAACAGTGATGACCAATGTAGCTTGACAGTTCCATTGCTTCTGTAACAGTGCCTACCAGATTGTCTTTCAATATAGTTCCCATCTGGAACTGATGTCTGACGTCCATGGTAGTGTCTGGTACCTGATCCATCAATTTCATCTGGCTGACTTGGTTTGTCATCTTGGTAACCTCTATAATCTTCTGAGCTACTATCAATAGACTGGTTAAGCTTTTGTCTGTCAGAAGCTAGTGGGTATTGAGGGCTGCTGAGATTAGGTCTCATTGGTGCCTCTTGTGACGATGGGCTAGCCAATGATCTGTGAAAGATATAATTATTATTCAAGGATAAGCAAAACTAGGTGCTTAAAGATGAGGTTGCATTGAGTCAACTTGTACAGTAATTAGTACGCTTTTATATACACTGTGTCCTACTAGTTTAGACTGTGTCCTACTGGTTTAGACTGTGTCCTACTGGTTTAGACTGTGTCCTACTAGTTTAGACTGTGTCCTACTGGTTTAGACTGTGTCCTACTGGTTTAGACTGTGTCCTACTAGTTTAGACTGTGTCCTACTGGTTTAGACTGTGTCCTACTGGTTTAGACTGTGTCCTACTGGTTTAGATTGTGTCCTACTAGTTTAGACTGTGTCCTACTGGTTTAGACTGTGTCCTACTAGTTTAGACTGTGTCCTACTGGTTTAGACTGTGTCCTACTGGTTTAGATTGTGTCCTACTAGTTTAGACTGTGTCCTACTAGTTTAGACTGTGTCCTACTGGTTTAGATTGTGTCCTACTAGTTTAGACTGTGTCCTACTGGTTTAGACTGTGTCCTACTGGTTTAGATTGTGTCCTACTGGTTTAGACTGTGTCCTACTAGTTTAGATTGTGTCCTACTGGTTTAGACTGTGTCCTACTGGTTTAGACTGTGTCCTACTAGTTTAGACTGTGTCCTACTGGTTTAGACTGTGTCCTACTGGTTTAGATTGTGTCCTACTGGTTTAGACTGTGTCCTACTAGTTTAGATTGTGTCCTACTGGTTTAGATTGTGTCCTACTGGTTTAGATTGTGTCCTACTGGTTTAGACTGTGTCCTACTAGTTTAGATTGTGTCCTACTGGTTTAGATTGTGTCCTACTGGCTTTCACACCAAATTGCTTTGTTATGACAAATTATGTAGTATTACAGTAAGAATTGTAATCATTTCATCAAATCTATACATTTCTGCCATTGTTGAATTTGACTTCGCAGCCTCAGGACGACCGCTGCTTTTTTCGAAAAAAATACAGGTTGACGTCTGACAGTGTAGGAAGAAGAAGAAGAATTTGCCTCACCTTCTCAAACAATTGTGTCTATAGGTGAACATTTTGTAATTTACATTTTTTTTTCTTTCTAATATACATATTTTAGTGTGTCCATATACAGGTTTCCATCTGCTGAAGTAGAGATGTATATTATATCACACTAAATTCTGTCTTATCGCCTCACACTTGCAGACTTTAATTTGGAAAGTTTAGAAAGACTGGCTATGTTGTGAATGGATAGTAAACACAGTAGCATAAAAATTTCATAGGCTTGTGTTGGTCATGTTGGAGTTCATGGTAATGAAAGAGCTGATATGTTGACTTCTAAAGCACCCATTGTAGGAGCTGTGTATATGGATAAAGTAACTCAATATCAGCCTTGTTGGATGATGATAGAACTGTAATCAATGAATCAGTGGTCCATAGACTGCAGGAGATTGGAAACACATATCATTCAATGAAAGAGGGGGGGGGGGGAAGAGAAAAGAAGGGGGGGGGGGTTGTTGGGATGATAGATCAGCAGTGTATACAACCAGTGGGCTGCATGAACTATCCGCATTCATATCATTTGAAAAGAAATAATACAGCAGACACTACTTTCAGGGATGAAGTGCTAAAGACATCATTATACTTAACTTAACTTAACGTCTTTATACTGGTTTAGAAGACCCTGCAGAGTCTGTATACAACCAGTTACATTTACATCACCTTGCTCTAAAAGCTATGCGCATCCAGTTTATTCTTAAATGCATTAACTGTCCCTGCCTCCACTACCTCCCCTGGCAATGCATTCCAAGCAGACACCACTCTCTGACTAAAAAAATATTTCCTAATATCTAGCCTGGACCTCTCTTTAGTCAGCTTGTAGCTATGCCCTCGTGTTATTGTAGGTGGCTGTATTTTAAAAAACTTCTTATAGTCTAATTAATCGATTCCTCTGATCATCTTATAAACCTGTATTAAGTCACCACGAATTCTTCTCTCTTCGAGACACTGTAGGCCGGTTTTTCTGAGTCGTTCCTCATAACTGTAATTCTGGAATCCCACTATCATCTTTGTCGCTCTATTTTGTATTCTTTCCAGCATGTTTATATCCCCTCTATGATAAGGACTCCACACCTGTACACAGTACTCCAATCTAAGTCTAACTAAAGCTTTATACAGTTTGACGATCACTTCCTTGCTCCTATGTTTAATACTAGACCCAGCTGTTTATGAGTTTGTATGGCCAGTTCCCATCTTCGCTGTCTTTCCTTCTCTAACTGTAAGCCAGTTGTGCTCTAATATTTTTGTAGTCCAGCAACGTTTCCTTTTTACATTGATGCTATGAATTATTGTTTCTTTTTTAGACAGGGTCAGATCAGCAGAAGTGGAAAAAAATACAACCTACAGTTCCTACAAGTCCATTAAAATATTAACACTAACTGGGGATACCTGACATTTCCTGGACTAATTATGAACGTTTTGCATTTTCAAATCCCCAACTTCAGCCCAAAAAGCCGAAACACATTTTCTGATACCAATTATTCATAAACAAAGTAGAAAAAAAAAGCTCTACAAATATCACACAAATTCTCTAATGTCAAATAATTTCACAAAAGGCAAAACTAATTTTCTGATGCAAACCATCTGAAAACAGTCAAATTTGCATAATTCGGTTGTAAAAATTCCTCGCCATATATGACGCCTGGGGGAACAGCCAAAAAACTATGACAGATTTTTATAGTCAATATTAAATACTGTTTAAATGTTGCTAACTAAGTCAAACATGGCAGCATTTATATTGCACAACATATTTGTATAAGAAAATAGTAAATAATTTATACATTTTTTAATCTGTAGCCATAAAATGATAATGAAATGAGCTAAAGTGTTGTTTTTTAAATGGCCAGATTTTGGGCTTTCCGCAATAGCAGTTTTATTTTTATCAGTTAGACTCTGAAAAAAATCATCCAGATCTGGTCAAAATTGTCTAAGCTGACAATAATGTTACTACAGAATAATAAAGACAGAGAACCAGTTAGCAGAAGACAGCACACACAAGAAACAGAAAAACAACCTTATCTGTTCAAGCAAGCTCCTGTCACAGATGTACCCAAAATGTCAGGAAAAACCTGGAGAACCTACTTTTTCATCTGATCAGCCTCAGTAGATGGTGGTCCACGGCGTCTGGGTACTGGAACAGGTCGTGCTTCATTCTGACCTGGCTCTTGTCTCCTCTTTGAGGCTATACCAAATGGATCACTTCGCTTTCTCCTCTCCTCTCCTTCTGATGATAATCTGAGTGGGAAACAAAAATGAAAACTAACACGATAAGCATATTAGGTATGGTCTTAAAAATGGTCTGGCGCAAGGTAGCGTTCTGGCACCTATGCTTTACAATGTTTACGTCAGTGATCAAATGATCAGTCAAGACACTAGACAATTCATATATGCAGACAACAGAGATGGTTGCTGCTCAGAGAAAGTATTTCAATAAAGTGGAGCTCAAACTCACTAAAGCCTTTGACAGATTGGCTGACTACTATGAGAGTAACCATCTCAAATTAACCCCAGCAAAACTCATGTCTCTGCATTTTGCCTGAAAAACAGAAGTGGGACGGAAAATCCAGATTAGTTGGCAGGGGCATGAACTTGAACATAATAATACACCCAAGTACCTAGGAATTACAATAGATTGCACATTGTCCTACAAGAAACACTGTGAGGCTGTGAAACAATAAGTTAGTAGTTGAAATAACATACGGTATAAGCTAACAAACACGGCATGGGGAGCATCACCAACAGCGTTGCGCACATCGGCCTTTGCTTTATGCAGCAGAATGCACTGTGCAAGTATCAAACGAGTCAGCACACACGAGCCATGTCAATATGATAGTAAATGAGGCATGTTGCATTGTAACAGGAGCTTTAAACCAACACGAAGGGAAAGTTTATACAATCACTGACATTGCACCACCAGAAATCAGAAGATGTGTTGCGTCAGAAGTCGAAAGAAAAAAGCAGTCCTGTGATTAGAGACATCCCCTTTCTGGATATAATTCAGAAGAGTGACAACTGAAATCAAGAAAAAGCTTTCTTAACACTAAAGTTTAAAGTTTAGCATCCTGAGTAAAACTGCACTGAAAAATGGTGTCAAAGATATGGTGAGGGATAGATGGAGATCAAAGAAGAACTTGCGACAGGGTATAATATGCTGTGCTCTGTGAGAAGAGCCCTGAACAGATTAAGGTCAGGAGTGTATTTAAAAAAATTGGGATATGCAGACGACGATGTCTGCAAATATGAAGTCATCCAAGATCCTGAACATCTATATAACTGCCCAAGGATGCAAGAACCATGTACTTTGTTGACTAACGAATGTGGATCGACATGATCCCTATAGTATTGAGTGTCATACAGATGAACCACAATAGACTGGAGGACCCTGATCCACCTTCATCAGCACACTCAGGATGTGAAGAAAGCTACTGCAACCTGTCACCTAACATCCTTTTCAGGGTGCACAAAAGAGTAAAGTTACTCATTGTGGGCATTCAAAAACAAAGTAATAACATATATACTTATAATTGATTGATGCAGATTTTTTTAAAAATGAAAAGATTGATAATATGAGAATGGTGTTGTGTCATAATTTACTGCAGTAATCTCTACTACCAATGTGACATCACAATACAATCGACAACAAAGCTACTTCCTCCCTGCCTCACAAGAACAACCAATCAATGGTATAGCTAACCTTGGTTTGGGTTTGCGGATAGTTTTATCTTTTCTCCTATCTGAAGGAATCCTTTCAAATGTCCTTGGCTGGAAGTTGGCATCTGCTTGAGCTTTATGAAGTTCTTCCCAGTAGGCATCAGCTTCGGCCATTTTCCTGTCCAGTTTTCTCAGGCTATTATTAATGGTTTCTGAAGCCCCTTCTTCATCAATGCTCAATCTCTTCTCATCACTGCAAAACACAACAATGACACCCACTTTAACAAATTTTATGTAAAAAAGAACAGGTAAATATATACAGCTGTTAAATATGGTGCCAAAGCTGCATTACTTTTTGATTAAAAGAGGGACAGTCATCAAGTAACAGTAATTTTATTATACAGTGCATAGAAGAGTGTGTACAGTGAACAATTTTATTTAAGGATACAAAATGGCTCTTTAACAATACTCCATGTAGGGACTCTGAAGATTGAACAGTATGTGCATGCACAACATAGAGCAAAACATGACCACCACATTGTCAACTTGTACCGTGGAAGAACAACGAGGTGTTATTCGTTTTTTGGGGTCAGAGGGTGTGAAACCTTCTTAAATCTACAGATGAATGAAAGTTTAGTATGGAGACAGTTGTTTGAGTCAGAGGAGAGCGTACGAATTGGTAGAAAGATTTCAAAATGGAAGACAAAACGTCATTGATGAACTGCGCTGTGTTACACCAGCAAGTGTGTCAACTGACACAGTGAAACAACAGATTTAGCAGCTAGTCCATGGCAACCAGCAAGCCACTATTGATGAATTAGCCATAGATTTCAACATGAGTCATGATGCTGTGCAAAAAAATTGTTCAGGATGACCTCAGTTATAGGAAAGTGTGTAGCAGATGGGTCCCAAATCAGCTGACAATGAGGTAATGTGAGCAGTGCAAAATTGGTTACAGATCACACTAAAAGACTTTTTTTTATAAGACATCTGCAAGCTAGCTGACAGGTGGACAAAGTGTGTTGCTAGCCATGGAGACTACATAAAAAAATAAGACACAAATTTTCTGGTTAGCACTCTTGTAAAAATGTTAATAATAACTGTCCTTCATAATAATACATGTGCAGGTCTAACTCATACTGATCCTGAAAACATTGCAAGATATGTCAATTTTATGTTTCCAAAGACTATTTCATCCTCACTTGCCTATTACACTACAATCGTAACAGAGGACCACCACTTCATTTCATCTCAATGGTGAAGCCTACACCAAATCGAAACATATGTGAGCTCCTGCAGTCATAGTTTCTGTAGCAATTTGTTTTACTTAAATATGGATACAATAAAAAGCATTGTTATTCATTAATAATATTCACATATAATTAAATTTAAGAATTAATGAGAGACATTTCTACTGGACAAAATCTAGATCCAAACAGCACTATTATGATAGGATCACATGCACAGTACAAAATATATGTCTCTACACATTTATGGCAGCCAAGGATTTCTTGTACCAACTACAGCTCCAGAGACAACAAAAATTGGTTGGAACTAAAAAAAAAGCTCTTAATTTTCCTCATGAAAGCCAAAGGACTTTCACCTTCCAATTTACCCTTTTCCCTTCACCTTTTCTGTTTAGCCCTCGTTCAACCATTTTCTTTAGTTATGCCTCACACCTATGGTTTTCTTCCAGTCATTTGTTCACATGCTGTGTCCATCTTTACTCAATTATCTTAGTCATCCCACTTCTACCATAGGTTGTAAGGCTTCTTTACCTTCTGTGGCTTACAAGATGGGGCAGTCTGCCCCATGTCCAACCCTCCTTAGTCCTCTTATAAAACATGTCAGGCAGGTTTCAGTTTTACTATTCCTTGTTTCCCTTCTAGACTTTGGTTGTTGAAGAATTATGTCTAATGAGCAGTCTTCTCAGTGAATGCCAAATTGAAGAATTTGCAAGTGTTAGGGTGCCAGACAAGAACTTTTCTCTTTCAGTGACAAGCAGCACATGTTCTACTGTCTCAATAGGATGGATGGGTATCAAGATGCTGAGCAGCGCATGAGCTGCAGTGGTCAGCGACCCATAGCTGACTGCTAGCGTCAGGGTCAGCGAGCCATAGCTGCCAAGACCCTTCTACACCTCCACGCTGTGATTCTGGATAACAGGCTGCAGCACGGCAGACTGGCTAAGGAGAAGGGATCGAAAAGAGAATGCTAACCCGGTACTCAAAAAATGCTTGCTGAAGTCAGATGTGTTGGACTGAAAGGTGCAAATATCGCAGTCAATCTGTAAACTATGACACAACGCATTCCGTTCTCTGGACTACATTGTGCTACTTAAGCCCTTTCAGGGTTTGGTAGCGGGAGATTGAGAACGAACGAAGAAGAAGAAGATATGGATGGATGTAGTCGCAGCAGTTAGGTTCATGTGCAGGGTTTAACTTGTTTATGTATTTGTTAAGTCTGATGTGTTCTGTCCTAAGTTGGAAGATTATGTGTTGCTACTTGTGTTACAGTTCTCAGGCTCTGCTAACACATAGGCAAGCTATCTTGGATTACCTAGCTCAAATTCAAATAAAATTAGTGGCATTATTTTATCTATTGCTATCTTTTGTTAAGATCAATACATTTTCTCTTCTGTATGGTCATTAAAGCTCTTTTTTATAACACATGATTTGCTTCTGCTATTAACTTTTTCAGCACTGTTCTGTAAGATTAGGTGGCCCGCAAAATATCAATTACAGTTCGGTTCAATGACATTTGGTATTCAGCACTAATGTTTTGGCGTTTAGTTTAGTAGACGTTGTTTACATTATTTAGACTGACCTAGAGATGGCCAAACATCTTTCGTTTAATATAGTTCTATCTGTCAGGCCTGTATTTGCCAAATATGGTGAATTTTTAAACTTGCTGTATTCTACGCAGTGTTAATAGAATTTTAATGGCCAAGAAATTACTTCTTATTTGATTAGGCCAATGATCACATGTGTCTTGAGTACACATGGATATTCAATAGAAGTCAGACTCACTCTGACTGGGCCAAAGAAGAAAGGGTGTCTGTGCTAATGCCATTGATAGAATAATACTAACAAATAAGTTACATCATATTTTTCCTCCACATTAATGACATTTTAACACACCATACTAATATATATGTTATAAAAATACTTCATGCCATAGATAATTCAATTATGTATTGCTAAATCATAATTTTAGCAAAATTTGTTCAATTTTCATTTATTTTATTTTAGAAAAAAATATTTGACATACAGAGTTGTAGCACATGCCTTGGACAGTAAGACACAATTTTCAAAATTCAGCGGATTTTAAAGGGTTATTAGTATTTGTAGTTTAAAGAAGCAGTGAACTGATTTTTATTTCACATCACATTATCCTAGGCATCAGTCCTGCAAATATGCAACATGTCAGAAAGCCAATAATATTCTGCACATGCATCTCGATCCTTTGCAGTGCTGTACAAATGTCTAAGTTTTTGGTCAGTCCATCTCGTCATTACATAGGTGGGTGGATGTGTACAGGCATATGGCCACCAAAATGTTGTTCTATGTATACATCTGTTGCCAGGCATGTGTACTACATGCTCAAACAACAATTTTTGCATGATATCGCAGCTCCTACAATGTCCTGAAACAAAATTTGATGTTGAATTTCTTCATTTTAGATCTTATCCATTATTTTAATTTTTAGTGTGCATCGTTCCATTACTCTGAGTGACTCTGAGCTTCTCTGCATCTATTTTACCCAAGTTCCACAGTTCGTATCTGTAAATCATTGCTGAAATGACCATGGTATTAAAAATATGTGTTCTTGCCATGGTGTCTTTTATCTCTCAGAGTATTGACTTACTGGAGACAAGAATGCCAAGCTACTTTTTGTTGTGTTTTTATTTCATTTAAATTAATTTGTAAGTCCCTACAAATTGTTCATGTTACAGCTCTTTATTTTTACAGATTATATTTATGCTGTTATTTATATTACCTATGCTGTTAATATATTTGTTTATTATCAGCATAGCCTGTTGATTAGCCTGGTTAACAATACATTATGATACCTACTTACAAGTAAATTGTTCCAGTCCACACTATTATTCTGAAACATTCTCTTCATTATTTGACCCTATCTCACATTCTCTAGTTCCAGCCCGCCTTCCTGTCTTACTTTCTCCTGTAGAATCTACTACTGTCTTGACAAGTACCATAATTATGATATAGATTTTTTAGACATCCTAATTTGTGCTGTCCCTAGTCCCTGATGAAGCCCTTTTGGTCATAACATGGGTTGATGTTTTTTTGTATTTGAGCACATGTAAACCTGGCCCACACTTATTTCTGTCATTAATTAAATTTAAAATATAGCTATCTTATAAACTTCACTACCAGGCAGAGAAACATACCCTTCATAAAGGATGATTGGTAGAGCCAATCTCTGAACAAGTGCTTGTCCCATCTGGCATGTGTTATCAAAGTCTTTACCAATCTGGGTTCTGGGTAAAACAAGATTGTTGACAGCTTCACTGATGGCCTCCTCTCCTGCCAAAGCTCTGGCACAGGCAGTGACAAAGTTTTCCATGGTGTCCAGGAGCTAAAGGAAAGACATAAGTGTGATGATATGCGTTGTAGTACAACAGTTTTGGTGCAGGCTTTCTTCAAGAAGGTTAGGTGCAGAGGTAGTTCTATACTTTTTACCTGTATATTTAGAGTTTTCTCTATTTTACTGACTTTCATTTTCTCTGTCTTTGCTGACATAACACCCTGCTGAAAACAATACTGGAAGGAAAGGTGGAGTGCAAATGTTCCAGATATAAACAGTGCTATAATTGAGAGAATAATATTAAAAGATGGTCAGGGAAAAGTCTAGCAGATTGTACCATCAAGGCAAGAGACAGTATGTTGAAGATCCATTGCAGTCAACCTTTGCTGTGGAGATGGCGTCTGAACAGCCTTTATGTATGTAAGCTGCTAACTAATTATGTAACTCTTTTGATGATGACTAACCTTGTCAGTTTCATTCAGAAACAAGGACAAGACGGTGAGACGATTGGCTCTCTCACTTGTTCCCTTATAAAACCTTCGCCAAGCTTCTTCCAATCTCTGTGCTCTGTCATGGTTTGGTTCAATGTCATAACGCATGGATCGACGAAGAACAAGAGCAGCTTGCAGCAGCTGTTTGCCATACTCATAGGTTCCCTGTCAATGATAGTATTACAATAACAGCATAACTTTGAGGTGTTTTCAATTATATGGATATTTGAAAAACATGTTGAAACACAGACAAACTATTACTCTCATTGGAACACAGTAAACATATTTAGAGGGCATGTTTTTTAGAAAGAAGACACAGAACCCATGTGCACAATTGCTAGGGGAAAAAAGAGGAGAGGATGACAAGCTGAGACAATGCCGGGTGGTTTAACACCATGGCATGGAAGATGGCCAATAGAAATTGGAATGTGAAGTTATGGGGATTCAGAATCGTAAGTTTCGTATGATGATGATAATATTTGATTGGCATCCTGTCAGTCTCAAGAGACAATGGACTTCACACTAGAGATGGGACAGTCAGTTGTTGCCCTTGCTTTTGCCGCACACATCTGGGGTCTGCATCTTGTCGCATCTTGTCTTTCCCTGCCTGCAGACCAACACACAAAGCCTGCCTCCAGTCGAGTCTGTCTTTGACAAGTTCCTCCCAGTTGCAGGTGTTCATAGTCAACGCTTTTAGGTCACACTTGCAAACATCGTTGTAACGGAGGAAGAGTCTACCTTTGTTTCGCTTGCCCGTGGTCAGCTCTCCGTATAGGATATCTTTTGGTATCCGCCCTTCCTCCATTCGGCACACGTGACCAAGCCACTGCAAGCAACGCTGGCAGAGGATCGTAACTAAACATTTTTTGTTTATATAGCACTAAGATGTGTCAGTAAATAGGTCACAGATGACTATCGAGAAAAAACTAAATGAGATACAAACTTGAAAACCATTTATTATTGTACTTTCATTGTCCCAAAATAGTTTCCACCTATGATACACTTATCCCATCAGTGCACCAAAACCTGCAACACAAGAGTTTTTGGTTTGCTGTCTCAGCCACATTTGCATGTTCAACCTCTTCATCATTAATGAAATGTCTCCACCCAAAGTAGGGTTTTGGTGCACCAAACAGGTAGACATTTCTCAGGGCTAAGTTGTGGCTGTAAGGCGGATGTTCAAGAAGTTGCCACCCTAACTGGTCAGTTAATTGAGCCGTAGGTTGTCTGGCATTGTCATGATGAAGCAGTACTCCTTTAGTCAACAGGCCTAGATGTTTTCTTCAGATTGTATTCAGAATCATCAACAGTACGATACAGCATTCACTTTGTCATCTGTGTTCTGAAAATCGATTAACAGCACTTCAATTGAATCTCAAAACACCGTAGCATAACCTCTCTGCTGTAGGTGTATTCTTGAATTTTTGGCAGAAGGTGAAGAAGGATGTTTTCATTGCATTGAAGGACAATTTGATTTGGTCTGGTAATGATGCACGCATGATTCATCCCCAGTAACAATTCTATTAAGCATGTCTTCTCTTTCCTTTCCATACTGACAGAGATGCTGCAAGAACAAGCCTCAGTCAGTTGTCAGGTACCCACATGAGAATACTTTCCAGAAATTCTTCAGTCAATCTTGCTTTATACTGTAAGCTAATCATGTGAACACTGCAGCACAGATGCTTCTGTTGCAAGAACAAGCCTCAGTCAGTTGTCAGGTACCCACATGAGAATACTTTCCAGAAATTCTTCAGTCAATCTTGCTTTATACTGTAAGCTAATCATGTGAACACCATATTGCAGTTTTTATTGTTACTTACCTGTCATCTTAAATCATCTCCTCATCTGCAGCACAGATGCTTCTGTTGCAATCTGAACAGCAGCACACTGTTCTTTGATTGTACACTCTGTGAGCACGAACACCATTTTGTATCTGAGCTGCGCATGTACATGCAACACCTAACTTCTGCTACCTGAAGTAATCATAAAACTACGTGCTGCTGCCACCGAATGACACCTTTCAGCTATCTCATATCAGTTTGTGACCTACTTACTGATTTACCCTCTTAATAACAGAACGCAAATGATGTACAAGAGAAATAAAGAACAGAACTGGTCAAGTTAAAGTATGCAACCGGTAATTTAAAAAAAACATACTTACATTATAAGTCTCTGTCAATAGAAATGGGAAAGTAGAACCAATACTGTTATAGGGTTGTGAATCTTTGACAATGAAAAAACAGATAAATCACAGCAACAGAAATATGGTTTCAGTAGACACACTTAAGGATACCATAGACAGCTATGAAATTAAATTAATTAAGACATGTGGTATCTTTAAACAGTGTTTAAAGAACATGGCTAATAAAAGCAAAGATAGATGACAAGCAAAATACACAGGGTTTTGGCATGGAGATAGATGCAGAAAAGATAAAGTTTATGAACAACAACACTGAAGGAATCAACACTATGATTATAGCAAATGGACAGGATCTTGAAACAGTGAACTGTTTCAAATATCTGGGCTAAACAATCAGTGATGAGGGATCAAAACCAGAGGTCCTGGCCAGAATAACACAAACAACAGCAACGCTTGCGCGATTGAAACATATATGAAAAATTAAACGACTCTCTTGCCATATAGGTCAGACTAATGCCTACAAAACATGGACTATGACAGCAGACCTCCAGAGATGAATCCAGGCCATGGAGATGAGATATTTTAGAAGACTCCTAAATATCACCTACAAAGGCCGTAGCACAAATGATGAAGTATGACGTAGAATTTAGAATGCAAGTGGAATGTACAATGACATCCTCACAACAATCAAAAGGCAAAAGCTGACTTGGTATGGCCACGTCTCGAGGTCTAATGGACTTGCAAGTACCATACTACAGGGCAAGCAAAGGTGAGGATGTCCGAGAAAACGATGTGAAGATAGCATTCATGAATGGACTAACCTACGACTCAAGGAGGCACAAAATGCAACCGCAGACAGAAAGGGATGGCGCAGGATTGTAGAGGTGTCAGCAGGGGTGCCCCAATAATCTCAAGAGGTCACAGGATAAACTGAACTGAAACTGCTTTGTTCAGATACTTCAAAATCAGGGCATTAAGAAATGTGTCAAAGGAAATGCACCTGTGTGTTACCTAAACTATTGTAACACTGTCATATTCAAGGCATGTTATAAGAGGTGACTAAGGAGAGTTAGACATGGGGCAGTCTTTACTATTTTTTAGGAACTATAGGCTACAAATATTTCAACAGTATACAGTAAGGTCATTTATAAACAAAAGTATATCTGAACCATCCAAGATAGAAGATCTTCTGTCAAGAAGGAAAATGACACAGAGCAGAGAAAGCTGTTACCTACCAAAGCTGTAGCTTCAAACTTCTTATGGTCATCATGTAAGGCTTCAACCTCCTCTGAGTTCTGGCCCATGTCTGTATGGGAAGCCACCATCACATCACACAACTCATTTATCCAGTCAATTGCCTGAAACAATTAAGACAATGATTTAATTAATTTCAGATTAGCAAAGTTGACTGCAATCCTCGAGTGTATCTTTGAGTTCCTTATCAGAGGAAAAATAGGACCAATAACAACCTCATTGTGTAAAAAACTTTGCTACAGAAACTACCACTGCTAAAGACACAAAGTGTTATGGTGCAGTATTCTTAAAAGACGCCAACTGTAGTAGTGGCCCTTTATTTCAGCTGGAGTGAAGAAGGGACAAGAAGAAAAAAAACTGACTGCACATCTGGAGAATAAGTTGATCTTCAAAATTACTGACTTATCTCTTCTGATTGTTTAGTGAAGTAGTTCGACGTACTTAACTTGCAGGCATTGTCTCAATGATTGATCGCAGTCGTCTCTTCCTCTTCAGTCACGTTGCTCGCCTTTCCCAGGAAGGCTCAGCCCATGAGATGGTCTGACAGGCTGTAGGGGCAAGTTACGGGAAGACGATGTGCTGTGCTCATTCTGGAGATGTCCTCAGCATTTTCTATTTTCTCGTGCACCCTCAGATATAATTTCAGTGATCATTCAGAAGGTATATTTATTTTATTTGGCACTTGGTTGTGAGACAGAAGAGCCAAGTCATCAGTCCAGATCATCATTTAGTTGTGAGACAGATGAGCCAAGTCATCAGTCCAGATCATCATTTGGTTGTGGACACGGATGAGCCAAGTCATCAGTCCAGATCATCATTTGGTTGTGAGACAGAAGGGCCAGTGGTCAACCTTCATCAGCACGTTCGAGATGTGAGGAAAGCTACTGCAACCCGCCAATTAACGTTATTTTCAGGGTGCACAAAAGAGCAACCTACTCATTGTGGGCATTCGCAAACAACAATTCTCACATATATCTATTTCATCATTGATCTCACAGACATTCTTTTCATCCCTATTTTCACAAATTTCTCACAGATCTAAAACACTGTTGTTCTAACACACATATCACTAACCACTGTCAGCCTAACTACTCTGATAATTATGTCAAGATTGTCTCCAAAACTACTTGTCCCACAAAAGACACCAGCTAACTTGCCTTCAGAGCAAGAGGAAGTCTAAGAAAAAGATGCATCGATGAAGTTAAATAAGTTCTTACAGTGGCATGAATTGGAAATAACAATGGTCACACTGATTCATTACTTAACACTTTACACCCTAATATGCCGGAAACCACCAGCAAAAAGGCTTATGCACTTTCCCTTTAACCAACCAGCCATGGCAGACGGACCAAAAATGCGAGGACAGTGATGGTTTTGATGAAGAAAATGACCCTGAATAAGGCATCTACTCTGAAACAAAGTGTCATCACTGATAAAGATGATTCCTTTATGGCTTAGGGTGTAATGGGTTAACAATGTCTAAATACATACAAAGACAGATGAGATGATCCGGCCCTTCCGTTGCCTAACTGAAATGTTCATAATTATCATTCATATTAAATCCAACGTTCCAGCTACCCTCTGTAACTCATAACTAAAAACTGAAATTGACTGGTCAACTCTTACCTGGTCTGTATCCCTCTCACATGTCCTAAGCTGAAGAAGTTGTTGCAGTTTGAGCTTTCTGACATCAGCCAGCTCATCACACCTCACCTTCCTCTCCTGCAGCTCCCCTAGTCTCTTATTGACATGTCCCACTTGGTTAGTGTAATCTGGAGAGATGTCCTTACCAAAAGCATTCTTGATTGGTCGTGACATTTCATCCAGCAAACTCTGTCCATCATTCAGACTTTGTTCTGCTACGCGATCTGAGAGAGAAATAGGAATGACAGAGCCAAGGAATTTTTTTTTTTTTTAAAGCAGCAAAATCTTACTGTGTGCATTATATAAAATAAATAGTCAGACTGAAGCATTATAATCTATATAGGAATTAGTTCTGTTTTTACTTGAGCAATTATGTACATCTCAAAATATAATTGTCCATTGTATATAGGTAGATATTCTATTTGTATCTTAATTCACAGCTGTCGAGTACGTAAGTACAGAGTGTGAAAATACAGTATCTCCCTTTTCTTCATGTACTTTCTGAATATATTTAAAGAAAGCAGTGATCAGTCCAAATATATCCGTGTCTCCACAGAGCTTGTTTGACTTGACTCTACTTAATCACTCCTCTTCTACCCTGACGTATAAAGGTTTTCTTTCTTATTTTTTGTGGCTTATAATTTCTACAAGATAGGGTAGCAGGCCCATGCTTAACCCTTCTTAATCCTTTCTTACAACATGCCTGCCACATCTGGGTAAGACCTCAGCATAGAGCTTGTTCTAGAATGGTTTACTTGATGGTCAAACATTGGCAGCAGCCATTTGACAATCATTCTGTCATTGCCACAGACACTTGTTTTCACATAGGATCAAATAGCACGCAGGTCAGTAAACTTCCCAATCTGTTACCATCTTTTTCAATAAAATTAGTTAAATATATTCTCAATTATGTTGTCCTGGAAAAAAACCTGTAGATTAGAACAAAGGGGGTTGTTTTATATTTGTCACGATATCAATATTTGTCTTGTTCCCTTTTACACTCCAGCTGAAGTATATGGCCTCCGCTACAGTTAGCCTCCTTTAAGAAGCCTGCGCTAAAGCACTTTCTGTGCTTTTGCAGTGGTTTCTATAGCAATTTGTTTTACAGAATAAGGTTGCTAGCCCCATGTACAACTCTCTTTAGTCATCTTTTATTATGACATACATTGGAATTTTCAATTGTCTTATTGCTTTTTTTAGTTTGTTAAACAGATGGTATCTTGATCTTTTGTGGTCTGACATCAAATCATGTCATTCACTCAATTCTATTATCTGGTAATATTCACAATATTTAGTGCGACCTTGATGATCTACTTTCTGCATGCTCCTGTATTTAAGCCTGGTGTTCGTAGTGTGAAAGTAGACATGCTTTTTGTGTCATAACAAAATATAAAACAAATAAAGAAATGCTGAACAAGCTTGTAATTAAACAGATAATTAATTAACAAAATCAAAGTCAGATAATTATAATATTTTGCAAAATAAAAAGAAACAGCACCTTTTTCCAAACCACAATGGAAGGAAAAATAGAAGGCAAACATGTAAGAGATAAAGAATGCTGTAAGTGGTAGGATAACACAATGAGATGAACAAGGAAAAGTCAAACATCTAGGCAAGTGATAGAAGATATTTGAGATTCATCAAAACTGACCTTAAATGTGGGAAAGGCAACTTATCTGATGATAATTCAGTGTTCAAATGTATTTTTGTTTTGTAAAAATTCACTTTGTACAAATAAAAACTGGTATGTTTATTGTGTCGTAATATATAGGTTTGGGAATATATGCTATTTGTGACATAATTTTAGCACATATGTTGATTTTGTGTTACTGGGGCCTGAAAGGAAAGCAAAGAATAGCAACACTGTAACCTGTCAGACAAACAAAGAGGGTTGGGCATGGGGTCAGCTACTCCATCCTGTAGAAACTATAAGCTACAGAAAAAATAAAAGAAGACCTCTACCCCTCATAGTAGAAGAGGAACGACTAAGACAAGTTAAGAGTCCAGATGTTCATACAGTTAGAATGTGTATGTCCTTGTGCATGTTTTTTTTTGCCATTAACTTATAAGTTTTAGTATATATGCTGTATGAGCTATACTTTTTAAGTTTGAGCATAAATGCTCTTTGTGTCATAATTTGTAGGTTCAAGTATATATTTTATTTATGACATCATTTATAAGTTCCAGTAAATATGTTCTTCTTGTCATCATTTATAGATTTGAGTTTATAGGTCTCAGCATGTATGTTCTTTGTGTCATAATTCAGAGATTCAAACACATATATTCTATCCAACTTAATTTATGGGTTTTCTTCTTCTTCTTTGTCATTTGTTCTCAAATTCACACTACCAAGCCCTGAAAAGGGCTTTGCAAGTAGAAGGACGTAGTCCGGAGAACGGATTGCATTGTGCCATAGTTTACAGCGATATTTGCACCTTTTGGCTCAACACATCTGACTTCAGCGTGGCATTTTTGGGAACCAGATTTGCCTTCTTACATTGATCCCTATTCTCTTTGCCAGACTACACTAGTGCAGAGTTTTCAGGGCCACAGCTTGCAGATGGAATATGATGGGCAGCTCTGGGTCTCTGACCCTAATGCAAGTTATAAGTCGCTGGTTGCTGCCAGCTCATTCATTGTGCAGCATCTCCAGCACCTGTTAAGCCATTAAGATACACTCTATCAGAAGATACCTACCACAATTATCACACTTGTTTTGCAGTGTCTTCATAGCCTCCTCTACTGCCTCCACAGTTTCTGCCTCAACTTCTGTACAGAAGAGCTCCAACAGCTCATCCAGGCAGGTGGACAACTGAAGGTAGATAGTTGTTTTGTTCAAATGTAATATAGGAGGCTAACAACAATTGCTAGCCAGAGATCAATTAAATTAAATAATTACATTTCTAGATATAACCTGGTACACAATGGGTTGACCATAATGTTTGCAAATGAGGCCATTTTCTGATTTTTTTTTTAACATTAAAAAGGAGGATTTTGAAAGATAAAAAGGCATTAAAAATAGGTTAAGGGTAAAATTAGTCCCATAACAGACACTACCGTCAGGGATGAAGTGTTACAAGACTTTGTTGTATAAGCCCACAGAATGTTTATGAGGTGTTGTATGGTAAGCCGGCACTGAAAAAAAACAACCCAAAAAACACAGGTTTTCAAAATTGGTTACTTGTGTTGGTTAGCTGGTAATCTGCAATAGTTTCCTCAGATTGCATTGCCGTTGCTAATCTCCTTCCGGTTTCTTTTGAACAGTTGCCTTTGTTGTCATTTCTGGAGCCTAGCTAGTCAAAGTTAGTGACCTGTTCTCCCGTTTGAATTTGAATTCATGTCAATTTCTTGTTTTGTCAATGGTCATAATCTTTATTTTCTTTATGTTTATGAAGAGGATTTGATCTTCACTGCTGACCTGTTCAAAAAGCGTCAGTAATGTCAACACAAACTGAAAATGAAAATATATAAACTTTTTGGGTCTAAATTGAATTGTAGAACTTGAAAAGATTACAAATCTGCATTCCATGACTGACAGAAGAGACTGCAGGGCCCAGCAGCAAGCAGAGAAACTAAGAAGACTGACAGACCATCCAATGCATCAGAGACTAAATAGATTTGGAAAAGGGAAACTAAAGTGGAGAAACTTTGCAGAAATAGCCAAAGCAAAGATGAGCGAAGACTCTATAAACACCATAACATCTCAAAGGACCATCCCTACTGTACCAACCCACAAACCCACATGGAAGCAGCATATCATTCCGGAGGTGGTAGAAAATATACCAGGTATTAGAAACAACAACAGCCAGACTGAAAAAGAAAGAAGAGACATAACCCTGAGGTACATAGCGGAAAACTACCCAAGCATGGACTGGACCCATGCATACACCAACGGTTCTGTAACAAACACAACACAGAATGGAGGGGGAGGAGTATTCCTGAGCCTAACAAATGGTAGAAAAATAACACTGTCAGTGGCAACTGGAAAATTCTCAAGCAATTTCAGAGCGGAGGCAGAGGCACTGAAGGCTGCAGTAAAAGCAATGCTGACAGGCGAAAGCAATGAAAGCCAGATAGTCCTGTTTACAGATGCCCTGGCCGTGGTTACAGCACTAAAAAGCCAGAAAAATACTGAACTTAATGATTTAAGAGCAGTACTCTGTCAACTATGCCAGCAGTCTGCACCAAAAAGAGTAGTGGTACAGTGGGTTCCATCCCACTGTAACATCCAAGGCAACGAGGAGGCTGACAGACTGACAAAAGAAGGTGCAACACTACCACAACCAGATTCTAGTGTAACCTACGAAGAGCCCAAAAGGTTTATTAGGGACAGATACATGGCCAAATTGGAAACAGAACATACTGGTTACACAAAATATGATGCCTATTACCAGCTGAACAGAAGAGAGCAGGTCGTGGTCTTCAGACTCCGCACAGGCCACAACAGACTGAGGTACCACCTATTCTTCTTCTTCTTCTTCGTACGCTGTCAGACGTCAACCTGTATTTTTTCCAAAAAAGCAGCGGTCATCCTGAGGCTGTCGACACTGCCATAGAGCTTGTCTAGTGTTGCCACTGGTGATGGCCACATCTGCTTTCTCTGATCCTTGTATGTTAGGCAGATTTGCAGCAAATGTTCAGCGGTCATTTTCCCGGTACCACCACGAGCATTCGTCAGTGCCACCTATCTTCAATTTGTTGAATAGGTGGTACCTCAGTCTATTGTGGCCAGTGCGAAGTCTGAAGACCACGACCTGCTCTTTTCTGTTCAACTGGTAATAGGCATCTTTTTTTGTGTAGCTAGTATGTTATGTTTCCCATTTGGACCACCTATTCAATAAACTGAAGATAGGTGGCACTGACGAATGCACTTGTGGTACAGAGAAAACGACTGCTGAACATCTGCTGCAAAATTGCCCGACATACGAGGACCAGAGAAAGCACATGTGGCCATCACCAGTGGCAACACTAGACAAGCTCTATGGCAGTGTTGACAGCCTCAGGATGACAGCTGCTTTCTTCAAACAAATTCAAGTTGACGTCTGACAGCGTACGAAGAAGAAGAAGAAAGGGTCTAAATTGTCACATCACCTTTTTACCTACTCGTATTTAGTTGTAGGGTACTATTCGATAAATATCAATTGTCCATAAAATGCACTATTTGGCACCTCAGGTCAGGTCAGCACCTAATCAAATACAAATTAGTTACTCAATGCATCCACATGTGCAACTAAAATTATATGGGTTATAAAGGTTTTAAAATAATTTTTGACAAACCATATGACCATAAACAAATGTCTGTTTGCACATTTTAATAATAGTGTTGTCAAAATTTTTTTTGGTGGTAACTTTGTGTGATATATTTAATAGATTACAGTGTTCTAATTTAAAGTATTACAAATGTATGGGCCCCAGATCCAGAGTGGGGAATGTCATTTAGTTTTCTGTCAAAGTACATATGCATTGAACAATGCTTATTTCATAGTTGTTTTTCTTTTTTTAGTCACAATCATTATCACATGCCATGTCTCGTGGTTGTAGTGATCAATTCCCTCCAGAATGGGTTGTTGTTGTTTAAAGCTACTTGATTCTTGATTCTAGGAACCCACATCATCACACAGGGGACATTCCCATAAGTGCTCCGTTCTCCGTCCAAGCAGCCAGTCAAGCGTATATGTACTCAGAGTCCCAGTCAGGTGTTGATTTTGCATTCTTCGGATCTTTCCAGACAGAACACACTTTCTTCCCTCTCCCTTAGTCGCTCCCAAATCTATCATCCTCTGCACATTGGCATTTTCGAGACCCTCAGTCTCTTCATCATTCTGTAGACTGTCCATGACTGCCCTTATCAACTCATCACTGCGTCATTCACCACAGAATGTTCTGCCACTGAAGCAAAAATCTGCTTGTGGTGAGTTAATTCTTGAACTGGAACTAGAGGGCACAACTTCAAATTATTTAAAGACAGGTCCAGATTAGATATTAGGAAATATATTTTTAATCAGAGAGTGATGAATGCTTGGAATGCACTACCACAGAAAACAGTGGAGGCAGGGTCAGTTAATAGATTCACAAATAGATTGGATGCACGCAGTTATTTTTAGTTTAGGTAGAGTGGTATAAACTGGTTGTATACAGACTCGGTAGAGATTTCTAAACCAGTATAAAGAAGTTAAGTTAAATTAAGTTGATCTTTCTTTGGTAGCAGGTTACAGTGACATACTTGAGAAGATGGACTGGGGTTCCTCTTGGCTGTAAAACAGTTGGGGCATGAGGAGGGTTGTTGTTGTGTGTGCGTAATGTGTGTGTGTGTGTGCATGCATGCATGTGTATGTTTAAAAAGAACAGAAATTGCATAATACCATATATAAATAACCATAAAGATGTGTTGTTAACTTTCTTCCATCAAGACAAATACCAATACAGGCAAAACCTAAGATATTTTCATGAGTATTCAATTCAATTAAGAAATCTCACTTCTTCAGCAAATCTGTGAAACCTCACAGATGTGATGAGCAAAGTTCTCCTTCTCTCCAACCTGGTAGCAAAACTGCGACAAACTGTATCCATGTAATCCCTTTCAGCCCTCATATCATCAGCGACAGAGATGCCCTCAGCCGTGACTTCTTCTACAGTGTGACGAAGCTCTGCATACTGGCCATAAGTGTCCTGTGGAGCAGAGATAAGACATGAATGATGATGTTGTTTTGGTGTTTGAAGCTAATTGTGTTGAGTTAACTTTTGTGATATTTCTTTAGTAGCAGGTTACAGTGGCTTTTTTTACATACTGAGACATACTCAAGGAAGTAGACAATAATCATCCTGGCTGTAGTACTTCTTCTTCTTCGTTTATTCTCAATTTCCTGCTACCAAGCCCTGAAAAGTCAGGATGTAGTCCGGAGAATGGAATGAGTTGAGTCGCAGTTTACAGCTTGACTGTGATATTTGCACCTTTCAGTCTGACACTTCAACAGGCATTTTTGAGTACTGGGTTGCCTTCCCTCTTCGATTCCTTCTACTTAGCCAGTCTGCTCTGTTGCAGCCTGTGGTCCAGGATCACCGCGTAGAGGTGTTAAACATGTTAGTCAGGGTCAGGCAAAACACACTGGCCAAGACCCTCACCTCGGCTTCCTAGTAGCCCTCCCTGGAAACGGGCTGTTTTCATGCAACCTGGCTAACGAGGTGAGGGATCAACGTGATCCCCTTAGTAGTAAGTGACACATAGATGAAACCAAGCATAGCACAACTGTCTGGAGGACCCTGGTCCACCTTCATCAGCTGTTTGGGATGTGAGAAAAGCTACTGCAACCCGCCACTTAACGTCCTTTTCAGGTCACACAAAAGGGTAACCTACTCATTGTGGGCATTTGCAAACAACAATAACAAGCCAAGTTCAGCATGAACGGAGATGTGAGATGGGGCCTTGATCAGAATGTTTGACCCTGATTACTCTTCACTCCCATCAATCATAATAAAAACTGGCTGACATCTAACGTTGTCTAATGTGTCTTTCCCATAACCGCAAAAGGTACTAAGGACATCACTCAGCGTGTGAATACCTTGGGCATATCTCCCAGGCTGTATTCCAGTCCATTATAGTTGTGCCTAAATTTCACACACCAAAACTGACACCGTTTGTAGTCCTTCTATCACTTACATTCATTTGCAGTCCTTATCTTGAGTAAGTGCCTTCTGAGTCTGTTATGGTCTGAGTGAAGTCTGAAGATTACCACTTGACAAAATGCATCCCTTTTTGGTAGATTGGATGCTCTGCAAATCATTTGTTCTTGTATCTTTTCCTTGTAAATCTCTTGACTTCATCATCTTATGTTTGCATGAGGTGAAGATACTTTCTCTTTGACAATCTCTTCTGTAAGCTTCTTCTAGCTTCCTTTTTTAGTTACTCCATCAATGTATTTTTTTTCTTTTTTTTTTTCAGATTATAGCTTCAACAGGATGGAGTAGCTTTACTCGCCACTTATAACGTAACTCATCTTTACTTCCCTTTCAAACCTGTTAACACATGAAAGGTAAGCTTGTTCATTGAATCAGTACAAGACACACCTCAAAAGCATTGTACCTCATTACCCCAATTAAAGCACACTAACCACTTGAGTATTGACAGCCATAAGTATGACATCACTTACTGTGCACTTTATTTCCATCTCTTCATGTCTTCTCCTCAGTTCCTCTGCTGCTTCGTAGGAATCTCCTATATCACTCTGAGAGGCCAGAAGTTTCTCACCTGGTCCTAGCACCCAGTCAACTACCTGAGAACAATACATAAAGATCAAAATTAAAAATATATTTTTTAAGGTCACATTAGTTTAAGTATACAAAATTATCAGTGTAGTTTCTGGTTTGTTTAGTGATTGTCCATTATCTACTTCTGTATGGTGTGACTGGTCCATTTAACACTTTAGAAATATCTTTCTCACATCCAAAATAATGTACATATAGTACTTCTACTTTGCATGTTATAAAAGGAAACAAAGGAGGGTTGTGCATGAGACTGGCATCCTTATCATGTAAAACATAGTACTGAATAAGCCATTACTGCAAGAGCATATAAATGATCTGGTGACAGCTTTTTCTAAGGAGGTCAAATGCAATGGACGTATCCCTACTGCAACTTCAGTGGTGGCCCGTGCTCCTATGGTAGCAAAAATGGAAAGATGACAACATTAGGTTAACAAAAGTAAGTTATTTCTCTCAAAGGATCCTGTGAAAGATTTATTCATTATCTCATTCACTAGACCTGTCTAAGACATTGTTGGACACTGACCACTTTGACATTACGCTTCCATTCAGTGTACTGCATGCTGGCATTGAGAGATCTGTCTCTATCCTCTAAGTATTCTTGAAGTTTTTGCACTCTGTTGGTCAGGTATTGGAGAAGACGCTTCACCTGTATGCGAGAAAGACACAATGATTTCTAATTTGCTGTACAAATGCTCAAAATCTCACGCAAAGAAGAAAAATATAAAACACCACAAAATGTTACAAATCAAAACAAAAAACCATTTATGCAGTAGAAGTTGACTATAATAGGTCATTAACTTTTTCTGTCTTTTGCGCTATTAGTATATGGATTTGCACCACAATATAATTTACAAATGTGCTAAAGTACTTAAGACCTCTTTTGGTGGAAATGTAATTCTTCCTGTCATTTGATCTATGTAAACATGTTGAACAAATAATTTATTTATAATTCACCATTGGAATTGGGAAGCACGTTAGCTCAGTTCATAGCCAGCAATTCGCTATTTTCTGTGGTAACAGTGTGCTTCGATTCAAATCGCGTCCGGAGACTAAAAAATCAGGTTCGCGATTTTAATCAAGGACCGTTTCTCCAGTAAACCCAGCTGTAAATGGGTAACTGATACATGAGTTAGGGAAAGTAAAAAACAGCAAGGAAGGGCATTGGCCACCCCACCTCTCACAGGCTGCGGCTTAGTACAATGAAGTCTTCAAAGACTCCATTTCCAACCAGCGGTTAATTCTGCTGAATTTCCACTTTACTTTACTTTTACATTTGAATTGCTCACTTCTTATATTTGGTCTTTGATCTTTATCTCCCATTAAATTGATGTTTTATCTTTTATTATTGCCATTATTTATCTCTTGGAAACTATATTCAATTTTTAACAGTTTAATGCACTACTTCTCAAGCTGTTATTATTTCTTATCCCACATTCTGATGTCTCGTCCTTTATTGTTTGAGCAACTTGACAAGACTTGTTGTGTTGCATGATAACTGCAGGTCTCATATATCAGACCACTAATTTACATCATTCTAGCCGAATACACAAAAATACATCAGAATATGAATGTGAAAGACAGGAGACATTACCTGTTTCTGAGCCTCCAAGTTGTCCAGTGTTGGGATCACACCCTGACTATCACTGTAACCACTGTAACCATTCTCCAGAAGGGAGGCCAACAATTCTTGCCCTGGACAGACAATTGACAAAAGGACATAATGTTCATTCATAATACATATATTTTGGGAGAGAAACATTATCAACACTCAGAATTTCATTCTTCTCCTTTATAGGCTTTTAAGTATCAGCTTGTTTCTGTTTCTAAGAATCAACATCACTGCACTCTGGGCATACCCATAGTTGCTCATTTTCTCTCAGCAAATGGCGCCTTGTGTGGATGCTGATGGTCCCTGTAGCTCGCTGATTGTACACTCTCTTGCTCTGTCCTCTCATTTGACCTACTCAGCTCAAACCTCGTTTAATGACAAAACTTTGCAGTCTGCGGATTGCTGCTTCATCTATTCCAGTGTCCTCATCTAACAGGCAGTCATTGATTGATTTCAAAATGTCATTTCTATCTATCACTAACGTGCCCATGATAGGAGCTTGTGAAGCCAAGATGTCAGCATGACCAGGACAGTAGATCCATGTCAACCCCTGGAGGTTTGAGGCCTCAACAGCTGCTATCTACTCGTACCTAAGCCATCCCTTCTGTACCTTCTGAAGTACGGCTTGCGCATCTGTCACGATGACTGTTCTTGTTTTAAAAGTCTCAGATATCTATCTCAGCGTTGAGATCACTGCTTCCATCTCTATTCTCAAACTAGAGGTTGTTGATATGTATGCCCTACTGCACTCAGCAAAGACCTGTCCTCTCCCTCTAGCCGAGAAGCCCCAGCCTGATGTTTTGTTGAGCCGCATTGATCAGTTGGTGTATATGATGGCACCACTATGCTGCATGTTCTCCTTTATCAGCCGATTCACCTCGTGCTCTGTTCTCCCATTGTCCCATTCTCTGCATTCCTTGCCTAATGTTATGATGATTCTCTGGTACTCTACCATTCTATCACCAGTGGGGACCCATTTTTCTCCTTGGCTATTGTCTCAGCTGGGGTGACATATCTGATTGTTGTCTCTGCTTGTGCCATCCATGACATCCCTCTCTTGATTCTTGATGTCTGAGATACTACTGTACAGAGGGTGAGCGTGTCTGTGGTGACATACATATAGGCTTTGATTTGTGCCAGTTTATGTCTGGATGTCACCGATAACAATCCAAACATGTACCGCATCATCACAATCGGGGTATCTCTAGTGCAACCCAGAACCAGTCGCATACCTTCATTCTGAATGTGTTCCAACCTTTCACACTGGGCCCAGTGCACAGATAGCTATGAATCCAGTCCTCAGGCACAGATGTCTTCTCTATAGTGTGATTGAAGTCCTTCACCATATTGCTTATCTCTGTCTCATCCAACTGCTTGATGTGGCAATACTGTACTCCATCAGGACCTGAAGCAGTGTTCTTGCTAGTACATATTCTATTTGCTACCTCAGCCTTGGTAATGAGGTCTGCATAAACCTCTTCCCTGCTCTGGCTGCATCTAAAATGCCTTTTCTAATTTCCTGATGGGCTTCTCTGTTTTGTCAGTCTGGGAAACATAAAGAGTGAAAAAACCCAGACCCTTCTCTTCATCTGTCTGCAGGTGAGTTTCTGTGGTGTCTTGAATGTTGGAGATAAGCTGGCCTGTGGTCTTTCCATTCATCTTCCAATGCATGTGCCAGAACTTTTGGAGGGTATTATCATTACCCACCGCTGAAATGAATTCCTCCCACAGCTCGATTTTGGACTTCCTAGCTAACACTTTAAAGGAATCGATATCTTTGCGTTTTACCTCATTCAACACGTTGACATTAGTGTCGGATTTCTTTCTGGCTTTCCACCACTCCTTTGTTGCCACCTCCTTTTCTCTCCAGGCCATATAAACCACTTGATTCCACCAGGGTGATTGGACAAAGGGGTATCTGGTGGTTGTGCGTCCAATCATCTGGCACAGCTTGTTCAATGCATTATCATATTCATATGTATATATAAACACCTGAATATATCAACTTGAATATGTTTAAAGAAAAGCAGATGTTATCTGTATCTCTATAGGGCTTGTTCAGGAATGGTACTGGTAATAGCCATATTTGCATTCTCAGTTTCTCATAATTTTGAAAATTCTACATCATACTAGGGATGGTTAAAAAGCTGTGTATTTTATTATGAAGGAGTCAAGGTATTTACCTGGAAATTGGTGTGAATATAGTCCTTCTCTATGTATTCACGCTGGAAAGTGACACACCTCTTCCATCTATTCTTCACCTTTCTGATGCTTTGATTGTAGAACTCCTTCGTTTGGGACCTGAACCACGTCTCCAGTTCACTAATCAAGTCTCGGATGTCAGAAAAACGTAGTCCACAAAGCGGATTCTTCATATTTGTTTACAATAAGAAGTAAATAGGTGCCAAGTTGGTGAGTATGGTAGGTGGGGTATGATTTCACACCCACACATTTTTCTGATGTCCAGGACTTGATTACTGAAATGGAGATGTGGTTTGGACCCCAGACAGAAGAGTTCTACAACCAGGGCATCAGGAAGGTGAAAAATAGATTGGAGAATGGTGTAGAATTGCAGGTAGAATACATAAAGAAGGACTAAAGTTCACACCAATTTTCAGGTAAGTGACTTATCTACTTCATACTAAAGTGCAAAACTGTTTGACCATCCTTCGTGTGTACAGCTGCCATATTATGTCTCACATTTACACTGATTGGTAGTTCCTATCTGCAGTTTGCCAAGAAGATGGTACACAAATCTGTTGTGATTTACTGAAAATCTATTGACCTGGTTAATATGCACGATTTGTTGTATTGTCTGAATGCTATGCATCCCACATTATATAACACAATCTAACAATAGATGCAGGTTTTTAATTATTTATGGAATATTATAATTGTGAAGAAAATGGTTATATCTAAAAGACTAAGTCAGTAGGTAGATCAGAAACTGAAATGGGATTGCTGAAAAATGTATTTAACAGTTTCTAAAGGTGTCATTAGATGGTCGCAACATACAGCTTTGTGATTATTGCAGGTATGCTAGGTGTCACATGCACATGCGCAGCTAAGATACAAAATGACATTCGTACCCACAGAGTGTTCAACAGAAGAATAGCCAGCAGTTGTGTGTTGTCTTTGGAAAAAGAACTTTCTGCGTGGGATATTCATCAGGAAATGCTTACTATTTAAGATGAAAAGTGTTTTCCACCTGGCTGTTACATTAAAAACCCACCTTGATGAGAGACACTTCACAAAAGACATAGAGGTTAACATGAAGCACAAATGTGGCCGAGACAGCAGACCAAAGAATTCTATGCTGCTGGTTTTGGTGCACTGATAAAAGCGATGAGATAAATGTATTCAATGTTGGTGGAAATTATGTTGAGGAAAAAAGAGACAATGTAAGTGCAACAATAAATGGTTTTTAAGTTTGTAAATCTTTAAGTTTATTTTAAATAACCATTTGTGACCTATTTACTGACTTGCCCTTTCATATTACCACTTTTCGAAGACAGAGATGAACATTAATTGTTTCATCTCAATAGCTAATAATATTAAAGCACATTTTGTTCATCATATCATCAAAACCTTAATAAATTTTAACCAATGAAGTGATTTCAGTATTGCTTTTGTTGTTGAAACATATTCATGATAAGTTATTCAATCTTTTTCCTGGGAGTGGATTAAAGTGACTTTTCTTATATTCTGTGGCATACTGAAGAAGGTGAGACTTAGCCCGCTTGACTGAAGCACACCTCGGAAAAGCCCACAAAAATGTTAAATTTGCTATCAATGATGCACTCAGTTTTGTGAATGCAATGGAGATTGCTTGATGTTGTAATAACAGCAATGAGCACATTCTATCCACCTCATAATAATATGTGCAAGCCAATGGTAGCTTTAGGGATGTAAAGAGAAGGTGCTGGTGATAGAAATGACACACATTATTTAAAACAGCTGATAACATTACAAGGCAATCACTGTTCTGAAATTTTCATGACAAGAGAAGTGGGAGTAAGAATGTGGGAAACAATCATGAAAAAGGAAAGTCAAGACAAACGTAAAAATGGCAGGAAAGACATGGGTGGATTTGGAAATGACGGTGCATGACAGAAAGACTTGGCAAGTATTTGTTGAGAACCTAAGCTCCGCAGAAATTTGAAAGTTTTTGATTGAACGACTGTTTGATTGATTGAATAGTAACTATTGTTTTATTGACTGACCAAACCCCTTTCATTACATCACATAATCTAATAACAGCTGTTACTCTGGGGAACCCAGTGGTCTCGAGGTAAGGTGTTTGCCTCGAGTGCTGGAGGTCACGGGTTCAAATCACAGTGGACACCGGGATTTTGTCAAGGGGATCATCTGGTAAAACTTTTCCCTGATCTCTGAGTAGTGAGATCAGTGGCATAGATGGCGCCTGACAGGCTGTGGGTCTACCTTGCTCTAATTTATGCTTCCTCCACTACCAGTCCCGAAAATAGCCGATCGTATATTTCAGGGGCTACCAACCTAATGGTTGGAACAGATACTGGGATTGACCTAGAAAGTCACGAGTGGATTTTACTTTGCAAAATATATGAAACAAAGGAGGTTACACCTCCCAACCTCCTCTAACGACATAAATGGACTGAAGATAGATAGATAAATAGATAGACTCTGGAAGTATTCTGGGACAGGTATTATTCTAAGAAAAATATTATACAATTATCTTTATTCCAACTTTTAATTTATTTAAGAGACAGTGATTTTCAGAAACTTCAAAACTATAGCACTCACTGAGACACAGAGCACAGTAACTGACCTTGACGTATGACTTCGGTAGGAACTGTCATTATAACATCCTGGAAATGTCTGTGTTTTCTCAGAGCTTCTAGTGGACTGGCTTGAAGGTCTGGCTGATTGTATGACTGCTGGATCTCTCCCTCCTGGGCATCCAAATGTTCCACAGTAACCTGAGCATCTTTCAGGAATTTCTCATAGTTCTAGGCAAAAGAAAATGTTTCCTTCATAATCAGAAACAAATCAAATAGTTTTAATGCTAAATGAATGTAACATCTCTGGATGTAAAAAAAAACACAAAATCTGTTGTACACTTTTATTCCCATTGCTTGAGTAGTCGAGAGATTTTTGTTGGCAGAGAACTACAGGCTGCTTTGCCACTGCTGTCGCCACATTGTGTATGAGCTATGTTAGTTAATTTCACCCCCAACAGAAAAACAGCATATGCTTAACCTAGTGATAAATTAAAGACAAATTAATGTTTCCTATACTTCATCATCGTATCTGTCCCTTAATGTTGGCAGACAATGTGGGGAAGTGCAATCTTCTTTTGTGTGCTATTTGTATATCCGCTATTATTTTCAATTCATGCCTCTGAAATTTTTTCTTTTGCTCTGAAGTCTTGCTATCTGATATCACAGGTTTATGCTGCGCATATGTTTGGAAGCATTCCTGCCAGATGCCCAAACCATTTAATTCTCTGTCTGTCTGTATATGCTATGCATATTGTTGTTCCTACTGGAGGTCAGATTTCTTTTCACTGTTTCTTTTAGTGATCCTGACCATTTTTACAAGCATCTCATTTCACATGTTGGGATAGGTTTTTATTGTGCCTTGGTTAGTCTACCACTGATAACAATGAGTTGGTAGGAATATATTTTGGAAAAATTTGTCATTTTGTTTGGACTTCTTTGTAATTGTGATAGCTCATAAGTCACTGCATTTGCTTTTTAATTTCTTGCTTTTATTGCCCTGTTCATTCTGACATTGTCTGTGAACATGCTTCTTATGCATAGATGTATCAATTATGTAACTTGATGAAGTTTTGAATTTTTGACCTGGACATGGTATGGCTTTTCTGTTCTGTTCACTTTCATTATTTTCATTGAAACTGCTCCACAAACAGCTTAAATGAGTTTTTATTTGGACAACTACAAGAGTTAAGTATGGTGCAGTTAAAATTGGTACTGTAGTTACTACACTTCACCTTTCCAGCAATGGTGCTGAATTTGCGACCCTGTTGTGGAATTCTCAATTCACAAAGTTGTAAGAATGAGTGACTGATTCTACTCTAGTAAACAAAAAACAGGGAATTGAAAAAAATCAGGCCAGTCACCGCAGCTCATAAAGATGATGAAGTTGCAACCTAATGAAACTTTAACACTTCATCTGCTACGCCAGTATTTCCTTTGGACTATTGTTTTTACTAATTCTAAAGAAGAGAAAAAATATTAATTTAAAAAAAATAAAATCTGGCAAAGATGGCGCCATAACTGGCTGCAAGTCTACATTTCTCAACTGTTTTGGATCATTATGGATGCCGCCAGACCACGGATTTGCCTGGAATTCACCCTAGTCGACGACTTACACTTGTGTTCATGGAAACATGGTGTTGTTTTCCGTCTGGACTTGTTATTTCGTTCTTTTTTGTGATTTCTTCCATCCGTTTATCCTGGTCTGGACGCCGGCTGAATGGCACTACGCTTATACCTGTGTCGTATTTCACGGGTTAGGTCTGCCGGTTCACCTACACGAATTTGGCGTGTTGGAATTTTAGATGCTACTATGATGAGCTGAATACAGCTGGGGAGAGATGCCAGACTCACTCACACGCTGAGTGTTGTCCATACGACCTCTTGTGGTTATCGAAAAGGCACGACAAACTGCGTTAAATGCCATCCCACCATTCTACCCTGCGGGTTACATGTTTACAGAAAGGCTTCGGTGGTAACACTGAGGCAAAATCTGCATCCTATGCTATCTCCAGTCGTCTCGATGAATGTCTTGCCACTGGCAAAAGGTAGCTTAGGCTCTGTGAGTGAGGTTGACAAAAGGCGCAGTTTCTTCCTCACTTTAATCCAAATCACCGCACAAGTCACCCATTTCAGCTGACACAGCAAGAGATACGACTGTCCACACGGCTGAACAAAGAAAGTGGTCTTCATCACTTGTGATGGACAACTATTAAAGAAGAGAATTCCATATATTGTTATTGTCATCACATCAAAGGATTTTATACATCTTTATTGTCACTATATGAGGATTTAATAAATAATAAGCCTCAAACAGGCAGGCCGAAGGTCACATGTGGTCTGCCATGTCGTATCCTGTCCCGCAACCCAGGCTGGATGCCACACAATCAAGAAAATAAACATAGTCTGATATTACCAAAACAAGCCTGTATGTTGTTGAGAATGTGCATCACCAAGAAATTACAAAGCCTTCCTTGACAAAAAAGAACAGGTAGAGGATCTATCTAGTGATTTACCAACTGTGTCTGCAACCAGATGTTGTGGTGGTACTCCATACGGCCTCCTAGTTCAAAGGTCAGCTGTTTAGGGTCAACGTACTTATGTAACTGATTGACTGTAACAAACCGAGGCTGGAAAAAAAACAAAAAAACAATAAATACTCAACATTATTTTCTGATAGTAGTGGTAGAAATGGTGCAGGTATCTTCAGTTAAGGTGCAGGTATCTTCAGTTAAGTTCAGTTCATCCTATGACTTCTTGAGATGGTTAGGACACCCCTGATGATACCTCCACAATTCTGCGCCATCCCTCTCTGTCTGCAGTTGCTTTTTGCGCCTCCTCAAGTTGTAGGTTAGTCCATTCATGGTTGTTGCCTTTCCATCGTTTTCTTGAACATCCTCATCTACGCTTGCCCAGTACTGTGCCCTGTAGTATGGTGTTAGAACTCGAGGCATGGCCATATCAAGTCAGCTTTCGCCTTTTGATTGTTGTGAGGAGGTCATTGTGTAGTCCACTTGCATTTTCGATTCTACGTCGTACTTCATCATTTGTGATACAGTCTTTTTAGGTGATATTTAGGAGTCTTCTAAAACATCTCATCTCCATGGCCTGGATTCTTCTCTGGAGGTCTGCTGTAATAATCATTGTTTCTCAAGCATAGAGCAAAATCGAAAGAACGAGTGAGCGCATTAGTATGACCTTTCATGGCAAGGGGGAGTTGTTTATCATTCCATGTATGATCATTTGTGCAAGCACTGCTGTTGTTTGTGCTATTCTGGCGAGGACCTCTTGTTTTGATGGCTCATCACTGATTGTTGAGCCCAGATATTTGAAACGGTTCACTATTTCAAGATTATATCCATTTGCTTTGACAACAGCGTTGATTCCTTCAGTGTAGTTGGTCATCAACTTTTGTCTTTTCTCTTTTGTCTTTTCTGCATTTATCTCCATGCCATAACCCTGTGCTGTTACATCTAGCCTTCGGATCAATTCTCTAAATTCTGTCTCCATCTCCGTCAGCTCGTCAATGTCATCCGTAAAGCATAAGTTGGTAATTGTTCTAGCCCCTATCCTTACTCTGCCAACATGATCTTCAAGGGCATCACTCATAATTCTTTCAAGGAATATATTGAAGAGTGTCGGGGAGAGTATACATCTTTGTCTTACTCCGACGGATGTGCGGAACCATTCACCCATTTTTCCATCCACAAAGACTGGGCTTGTTGCCTTTTCATACAGATTGCTGATAACTCTCACAATCTAACTGTTGATGTTATTTATCTTCATTGTTGCCCATAAAGCATCATGCCAGACTCTACCAAATGCCTTTTTAAAGTCAACAAACATATGGTATAGGTGTTGTTGGTGTGCCAAATATTTCTTGTTTAGTATTTGTACATTGAAGATCTGCTCGGTGGTGATTCTTTCTTCCGATTCGAAAACCCGTCTGTTCTTCGGTAATGATGTTCTCAGCATGAGATTTCAGTCTGTCAAGAATTATTCTGAATAAGACTTTGCTAGGGTGGCTAATGAGGCTGATTGTTCTATAGTTTTGACATAGTTTCTTGACATAGGTATCGGCAGGACCATCGATTTTAACTTGGTGTCCAGCCATTTTCCTGTCTGCCATATTCTACTGCAGATGGATGTCAGGATGTCAATTATTGCATCACCACTTGCCTCTATGAGCTCTGGATATTATCCCCTCCAGCAGCTTTCTCCTTCATCAGCGTTTTCACCCCTGCATCCACCTCTTATTTAGTTATCAGTTGATTATTGTCAGTCTCAAGAGGTAAGGGGGCGATAGAGGAAATATTTTTGTTTGTTTGATGGTCAGATCACTTGTGGTTGAGATTGCTCTCCTTGGACGTGCTGGGGATGAGCTTTAAAATCTTGATGTATTGTCTGGTTACAGATCATGTCTCTTCTTGCCAATTGAACCACCTTTCCTAAGTACCTCATTTTTGAGTACTGCAGCTGACTTTTTAGGTCATGGTCATTGCCCATGACTCGCATTCATATGTCAGGACAGGTACACATGCGGACCAGTATAAATCCATCTTTGTTTTCTTGTTTATTTCTCTTTGGCTAGGAATCCTCTGCTTATTGCATGAAAAAAGTCTACCAGTTGCTGCCTTCCGTACAATTTGCTCTTCTTTGATGTCTCCCTTATCGTCTATTCCCACTATAAGATATTTAAATTGGCTGACCTGTTCCAGCGGCTGTTGTGCTTCGGACTTGGTAATCAGGACCATATCATCTGCAAATGCCAGCTCCTATACAAACGGTCATCTTCCAGTACCCAACTGCATACTTTATTGTCCTTTTCATGCAGACTTTGATGACATGGCCCATCAGGTGTATGAAAAGGTATGGTGATATGATGTCCCCCTGTCTTACTCTAATAGTGATCTTGAACTCCTCTGACTTTTGATGTGATGGCCGCACATAATTACTGCAAGTTTTATAGAAACTCTATATGACACAAATCAGGTTCTTTGGATACTTTTCAGCACCTAGCACTCCCAGAATGACCCCAAGGAACTTTATCAAATGTCTTATTTAGATACAACAAACAGAAGTGCATTTTATCATCATACTGAAGAGCCTTTTCACTCAATTGTCTGAGTGTAACAATAAGGTCTTGAGTATTTCTGTTCGCTCAGAAACCACACTGGGCTCCATCCATATTTGGCTCTGTTACGTCTCTTAGTCTTTGTTCTAGGATTCAAACATAATATACAAGTATTTCCACCTTAGTGGATCTCATTAGGATCAAAGAATAAAATTACTATAATCTTCACAATATGTTGTAGGTGACAAACCAGGGTGCATGAAGCTTGAACCTTGTTTCAAGTAAAACAAATTTGTACAGAAACCACCACTATTTCAGCACACAAAGTGCTTTGACACAGAATACTGTAAGGAGCTAACTACAGCTGTGACTCTATAGTTTATTAGGAGCCAACTGAAGAAAAGATATATTCAACTGAAGACAAGATATATTCATGCTCAGTCAACCATTTCTTATTTCAGCTTGTTTATTTGTACACATTCTTGTACAGGCTGGCTCAATTCAGACATGATGGTGGGCATTCACTTCATTTATGTATAGGCATAAACATTAAGCTTTCTCATTACACAGCCACTGACACAGAACTCATCACACCATGACCAACCCCTGATTCTCTCCTTAGCATTCCTAAAATGCAATGACACATTCAATCAGAGGTTCACAAAGTGTTGACATTAATGGGCTGCTTCATGAATAGTGAGAACACACATGTACCACTTAATGGATTGTAAACTCACACAATGACCACTTTATGGATTGTAAACTCACACAATCACTACTTTATGAATATTCAAAATGTACAAGCACCACTTTTTAGAGTCAAACTACACACATACCACTTTATGAATGTCAAAACACATATGGACCACAAATTGACAATACACTTTACAAAGAACTATTTTTGGGGCTATAACTTTCAAAATGTATAATATTAATATAATTGCTTTAATTGCATTCAATAGTAATATTTGTAATAATAATTATTATATTCTTTCATATTAGTAACTTGCTATAGTCACTCCTCTTCTACTATGAGCTGCAGAGGTCTTTTTTTCTTTTTCCTATGCCTTATAGTCTCCTATAGAATGAGACAGTGTGAAATGTTATCTTAAATCTATTATCTCGACCTATATTTCACAAAATTTCAGACATATTTAAGCTGTAGTTTAGCGTCCAAATCGAGCACATAACAACACTAAAACACTATATACTATTATTATTAGTTATAATATTTTTTGATAATTATAAACTGGTTTTACAATACCAAATAACTTTTGCAATGTTTTGTGTGAAAATAAAAAACAACCTGTGTCATGACTAGTTGACAAAAGTATTCAACGCTATAACCTAAGTCAAAACCACTTTGCTTTCAACTGCTGCAAATTTTCAATCTGCTTGTGAACCACTTGCTGGACAGCCGCACGCAACCAGTGGTTCATAGACCCATACTTTAAGAAACACTGCATTAGGCCGTGTCTTTCTAAAATCAATTGCCAATGCAGTTTAGGTGCATATTATTTTCCTCTACTTTTCCTTACGTTACTTTTATAGTTTTGATACATTAAAAATATTGTTATTATATTGTTTCTTCTGTGCTGTTTTTTGAGTCCAGGTCTTGACTGATTGAAATGTCAGTTCTTGTCTATGTCTATTCTTACATAAAGCTGCATTTTTTCCTCATCACCATTCACTTACAAACAGAGAATGTCACGAAGTACTTGTTACTAGACAATATTAGCATAGAAATGGTTATAACTTGTGCAGACTCTTCATACTTAGCAAGTTTTGCAAGATATTATTAGATGCTTCAAGATTCCATTAATGTTTGTGAACAAGAATATATGTTTCTGGACAAGAACACATGTTTCTGAACAAGAATAAATGTTTCTGGACAAGAATAGATGTTTTTCTAGACAAGAATAGATGTTTCTGGACAAGAATAGAAGTTTCTGGACAAGGATATATGTTTCTGGACAAGAATAGATGTTTTTCTAGACAAGAATAGAAGTTTCTGAACAAGAATAAATGTTTCTGAACAAGAATAAATGTTTTTCTAGACAAGAATAGAAGTTTCTGGACAAAAATAGATGTTTCTGGAGAAGAATAGAAGTTTCTGGACAAGAATAGATGTTTCTGGACAAGAATAGAAGTTTTTGGACAAGAATATACATTTCTGGACAAGAATAGAAGTTTCTGGACAAGAAAATAAGTTTCTGGGGAAGAATAGATGTTTCTGGAGAAGAATAGATGATTTAACATGGTGTTACAACTTGACTCCTTCCTTCTGCTTTCCCATAAAAAAAACATGGCTGCTTCCACAGCCCCCTATCAATTTCTATTCTGGACTGTCTTCTTGAATGCCATACATGATACTCCAGCTCCTCTGATTTTTAATAGTTTTGATTCAACTGTTATTTAGTCTTGTGACTCTTTATTCTCCTGTGGGTTTCAATCTAGTGCCAAAATTAGGAAAATGCTTCCTCTTCCAAGGCTAGATAAATGGAACACTTTGAATGGCAACTAAACAACAGCTAAAGACATTTTGCAGACAGTGTTTTTACATATCCAGCAGCATCTGAGCTGTCGCCCTTCGGCCAAATGCCATGTAATGGTATCTGTACATGTTTGTCAGCTGTTGTTTAGTGGTCAATTTATCTGGCCTGGGAGGAAGAAGTATTTTTCTAACATTGTTGAGCGCTGAGCACTCAAAGAGATGAGGATCAACGGTTTTGTATGAGTGTGTACATAGCTGGCACTCCAGAGTGTTTTGTGGTTGGATTCAGTTCAGGTGCTTGTTAAGTGGAATGTGCAGATTCAATCATGATATTGAATAGAAGGGTATCTTCTTCTTCTTCTTCATCTTCTTCTTCTTCTTACGCTGTCAGACATCAACTTGAATTTGTTAGAAGAAAGCAGCTATCATCTTGAGGCTGTCAGCACTTTCATAGTGCTTGTCCAGTGTTGGCACTGGTGATGGCCACGTGTGCTTTCTCTGGTCCTCGTATGTTGGGCAATTTTGCAGCAGATGTTCAGCGGTCATTTTCCCTGTACCACATGTGCATTCGTCAGTGCCACCTATCTTCAGTTTATTGAATAGATGGTACCTCAGTCTGTTGTTGCCTGTGCGGAGTCTGAAGACCACGACCTGCTCTCTTCTGTTCAACTGGTAATAGGCATCATTTTTTGTGTAGCCAGTATGCTCTGTTTCCCATTTGGCCACATATCTGTCCCTAATAAACCTTTTGGACTCTTCATAGGTCACACTAGAATCTGTTTGTGGCAGTCTTGCATCTTCTTTTGCCAGTCTGTCTGCCTCCTCGTTGCCTTCAATGTTACAGTGGGATGGAACCCACTGTACCACTACTCTTTTTGGTGCGGACTGCTGGCATAGTTGACAGAGTACTGTTCTTAAATCATTAAATTCTGTATTTTTCTGGCTTTTTAGTGCTGTTACCACGGACAGGGCATCTGTAAACAGGACTATCTGGCTTTCATTGCCTTCGCCTGTCAGCATTGCTTCTACTGCAGCCTTCAGTGCCTCTGCCTCCGCTCTGAAATTGCTGAATAGAAGGGTAGGAGTTCAAAGTTCGCTGGGTTCATAACATAAAGATGTTAAAGTTACGATTCTTAAAATGTATAACCTGCTTTTCTTTTCATCTTCTTCGTTGTTTAACAATAAGGCATCCTCTTGATTGTATTACAAGAATTCAGTGTTCAGCCAGAGGTCATTTGTATCTCAGCAGGGCTTGTTCAGAAATGGTACTGGTGAGGATCATATATGCTTTCTGTGTCAGGTATGCTAGGCATGTTTCTCAACAGATGCTGATCAGTCAATTTGATCAGTGCCATAGGCAGAATCGTAAGCAGTTTATATCTTTGTTCAATAGCTTCAATATTATTTCTACAGAATGATGATTCAAATAACCATTCAATGAAAGGGAGATCATTCAATGATAGGGAGATAATTCATGAGTAATAACATCATTTATATATCTGATGCATGTCTGCCCAACCAGAAGCCACTTTTATTTCACAATAGACAAGAAGGACAACGTGAGGCTGCTAAACAAACAAAAATTAAACCAAGCAATAGAGCTATGAATCATGTGACTTACATCAGTGTTTGAAGGCATGTCCTGATTGGCTCGTTTATCATTCTCATGGAGGACCACAAGCACTTGCTTCAAATAGCCACCAATAGTTTTCTAGAAACAGAAGATGGGTAGAAGAGGTTTCACCCTGGGGGCAACTCTTCTCTCTTCTCTTACCTCACTCTGTTTCATTTGACTCTGTCCTACAGTCACACTCTTGCACAACTTTCACACGTGCCCTCATGGTGAGTCCCTTCCATTGCACTTTGGTTGGGCTAGATTCTGAGGGCCCACAAACCTAGCATAGGTACATACAGACGCACACATTCATCTAAGCACTGGTTTATGCGTCCTGATATCGCCCAATGGACTACGGTCTGGGGTGGAAAATGACGCTCCTCTGCCAGTAGAAACTAGTGAGGCAAACATCTAAGTAACAACTAGAAACAGAAGGCAAAAGATCATATTAGTATTCAATAACTTATTTATGTACAGAATAGATAAGCCATATTTATTGTTTTATCACTAATACACAAAAAACTTCACAAACGCATTCATACAATTCAACAGTTAATCTTTCCTTCCACAAAAAACACAATTCAAATATTCAATACAGGAATAATTGTATTCCAATTCTAGATCTTGCGTATCCCTTTATTTCCCAAGCCAACTGGCATATACGGGAATGGTTCTATACAACTTATGTCCCTAGTAATGTTTCTGCTGCTGGCTTTTTTCCTACCATGACGTTAAGCTGTCAATATCCTATTGGGAAGCATCACAGTGTTATTGTTGTTGTTGTTCAAAGCTAGTCGTACTAAGTTCTTCCCTCTTGGTTGATCTTCTCTGGTAGCAGGTTGTAGTGACTCTTCTTGTTTCATGGATTGCACTGTCTGAACTCTCCCAGTTGTTGTGTGACACAAGCCTTTTTTTCAGGCTCATCACTACAATGATCAGTGAAATCATCACCTTATTGGTCAGGCTGCTGTAACACAGCCCATTTCCAGGTGCACACAGTAGTTAGGAAACTAATGGTGACTCAAAAATACAAATATTTCAAATGTAGTTTTAACCTTTGGTGTATTCTAATCACTGTAGGCTGTCCAGTATCTTCCCTCCTAGTCATCCAGTGCTAATTCAGCAATCAATCTTCTCTGTTGTCCATTTATGCTCTAATTCTTCTCTTCTCATACCATGTAGGGGATGGGGGAAAGTGAGATGGGGTACCTTCTCCAGCTATAGAGGCACTTGTGTGAAAACAATCTGCAGCTTCAAGTAAAAGGGTCCCACGGGAAACATTCTTCAGTTCATATAATAGAGGTCTCAGGTGATAACCTTTTCTCACTACATGTTATACGGGCTTGCAGAGGGGCATGGGAGGAACCTTGTCCAGCTACAGGTGATAGGGACCCATGGAAGAAAAATCTTCCTCATCTATATGGGCTCAAGAGGAGAGGTGTGGGAAATAACCTCCAGCTTTAGGTTATAGAACCTGTATTGGGAAGATCTTCTCCAGCTATAGGTTATAGGAGGCCCATGACAGAAAACCTTCTATAGCCATATGTCATAGGGGCTCATAGGAGAATATCTTCTCCAGCTATAAACGGGCCAACAGGCGGAAGCCTCCAGCTATAGGTTTTTGGGGTCTGCATGGAAAAACTTCAAACTGCAGTGATCCATGATGGAAAATCTTCTTTAGCAATAGAGTATAGTGGCTTCCAGGAAAAAAATCTTTTCCAGCTAGAAATTTTAGGATTTTCCAGGTCAGGTTATAGGGTCTCTGGGTGAAAACCTTCTCCAATTACCAATTATAGAAGCCCTAGGTGAAAAACCTTCTCACGCTACCGGTTATAGAAGCCCTAGGTGAAAAACCTTCTCAAGCTACCGGATATAGAAGCCCTAGGTGAAAAACCTTCTCAAGCTACCGGTTATAGAAGCTCTAGGTGAAAAACCTTCTCAAGCTACCGGTTATAGAAGCCCTAGGTGAAAAACCTTCTCAAGCTACCTGTTATAGAAGCCCTAGGTGAAAAACCTTCTCAAGCTACCTGTTATAGAAGCCCTAGATGAAAAACCTTCTCTAGCTATATGTTATAGGGCTCTAGATGAAAACCTTCTCAAGCTACCGGTTATAGAGGCCCTAAGTGAAAACCTCTTGCTACATGTTATAGGAGCCCAATGTGAAACCTCCAGCTATATGTTTAAGAGACCTACATGAGAAAACCTTCTCTAGCTATATGTTATAGGGGCCACAGGTGAAAGCCTTCTCCAGCTATAGGTTATAGGGACACCAAGTGAAAACCTGTACCAGTTACATGTTATAGTACTTCAGGTGAAAACCTCCAGCTATATGTTACAGGAGCCCCAATGGAAACCTTCTCCAGCTATATGTTATAGGGGCCCAGGTGAAAACCTTCTCCAGCTACAGATTATAGGGACCCCAGCGGAAAATCTCTAGCTATATGTTATGAAAGCCCCAGTGAAAAACCTGCAGGTACATGTCACAGAGGCCCCAAGTGAAAACCTTCTCCAGCTACATGTTATGAGGGCCCCAGTGAAAAACCTGCAGGTACATGTCACAGAGGCCCAAAGTGAAAACCTTCTGCAGCTACACGTTATCTTACATGTAGACATGCCATGAGCACGTTGAGGTTTGCCCATGATCCATCTCTAGTGTCCACTACCACAGAAAATCCAAACTTTTTGGTTTCCTCACTGTAAAAAAAAAAGAAGAAAAAAAAACAAATTCACACAGAAGACAACAACAGTTATTTATTTGTTTATGTTATGTTATTTGATGTTACACAGAATCGACATCACTGCACTTTGGGCAGACCCACATGTTCAAAGTCTCTCTCGACCAATTACGATGGCATTGATACCAGTGATTTCTGAAGCTCGCTGGTTGTACACGTATCTGCTACCTCTTCTGAGGCAACCCTCCATTTTTAAAGCATGTTTGATGTCAATGTCCAGCATTCTGTGGATCGTCAGTTAATCGATTGTAGTAGTTTTTATTCTGTGTATGTCCTCTTACATATACTGCATACCCCATAATGGGTGGTTTCCGAGCAAAAATCCAAGCACGCTCATTGGTGTTAACCTCAGCATAAACTACACAGAAGATCCAAACAAACCACTTCAGGTTTGAGACCTATTTGTCCCCTATCCACTTACGCACTTACGCCGTAGCAATCCCTTCTGCACCTTTAGAAACAAGGACTGTCCTGATTAATGAGGTCTCAGATTACACACCGCAGCTGAAGTAACTGCCTCGATCTTCATTTTCATTTTGAATAATGTTGGTGGGTTTGTTTCACACCGATCGTCAACGACACTGCCTCTCGCTCAAGCCAAGGAACCCCATAATAATTCCTTACTATGAATCATAGATTCTACCAAATACACCACCTACACTCCCCTATGCAATAGGATGTATAGTAACATCGCAAAAAAAGGATGTACTTTTGATAGTGTCTTGGTTACCTGGCAGCCGGCATACGCCTACCTGTTTGGATACCAGGATCCCTAGTATTCCAGGCCCTAGTATTCCAGGTATCTGGTACTCTGTTAGTACCCCTCCCTACCAGTCCCCAACACGTCTGAACTCTCATATAGTCAGTTTCAAGATCAATATCCAATCAGTGCCACAATCAATATATAATCAGCAGAATAATCAATACCTAGGCTAAGCCATGTGACATCTCAGCCTGATCCCATTCCTCGTGTCTGGCTAAGACATCAGGTAAGGGAACTAACTAGCCACACTTTATCAATGGCAACAACCCCCCCCCCCCCCCCCCAACCAACCCACTTCACCCCCCCCCCCTCCCTTTCCCTCCCCAAAAGAATCTTTTTTTTATTATGGGATGCACCGAGAGGGATGAAGAGATAAATATTTAATAGGGCTAAAAAATAAAGGTCATTTGTGCCGGTAGTGTGCAGCCTATGCGCTTATTTCAGGCCTGGTAGAGGGAAAAAAACGACGTTTCCGGGGTTTGAACCCGTGTCTCCAAACTTTGAAAACAGTATCCCAAATGCTTGGCTACGAGGTCCTCGCATTATGTCACATAGTTAAAAACATGCGCATGTTTAACCCAGGTATGATATGTTTATACTTTATTACGATTACGAGGGGGCTTCAAATGAAAACATTAAATATATTTTTGGGGTAAGTGTATTCTGAAAAAATAAAACACAACCATTAATTCGACGTAATCACCATCGCGTTCGATACGTCGCCCAGAAACTGCATGGGATCCTGCAGAAACAAAATTATCTTGGTCTCGTGTGCAACCACTCATGCACCACCTGCCGGACCTTTTCATCGAACCGGAAAGTATTTCCTTCCAATGTCTCTTTTAGTCGTCCAAAGACGTTGAAATCACTTGGAGCTAGGACTGTTGAGTACGGCGGATGTGGTAGGCCTGGAAGTGGAGGTCTTCGATTGTTGCCGCAGTTGAACACTGTCATGTTGCAAAAAGACATCTTTACTCAGAAGTCCACATCTATTGGATTTGATTGCGGGTCAAAGATGATTCCTGGCAGGATCTGTAACCGTGGCACAGGTGACAGTGTTTCCCTGGGCATGGAGTGCTCTAAAATAACGCCTTGTTCATCCCAAAAGGGAGTCAGCATAACCTGATTGCTCGTGCCAAACTTCTACGGTTCCGGTGAGAAGGGATGTAACAACATACTTACCAGGACGTGGCGTCAGGGACAATATGCTGCCCAGGACATCGCGTCAGCAGGACGTCGCGTCAGGACAATATGCTGACCAGGACGTGGCGTCAGGGACAATATGCTGCCCAGGACATCGCGTCAGCAGGACGTCGCGTCAGGGACAATATGCTGACCAGGACGTCGCATAAAGGACAATATGCTGACCAAGACATCGCGTCAGCAAGACGTCGCGTCAGAGACAATATGCTGACCAGGACGTGGCGTCAGGGACAATATGCTGCCCAGGACATCGCGTCAGCAGGACGTCGCGTCAGGGACAATATGCTGACCAGGACGTCGCGTCAGGGACAATATGCTGCCCAGGACATCAGGTCAGGGACAATATGCTGCCCAGGACATCGCGTCAACAGGACATCGCGTCAGGGGCAATATGCTGCCCAGGACATCGCGTCAGCAGGACGTCGCGTCAGGGACAATATGCTAAGCAGGACGTCGCGTCAGGGACAATATGCTGACCAGGACGTGGCGTCAGGGACAATATGCTGCCCAGGACATCGCGTCAGGGACAATATGCTGACCAGGACGTGGCGTCAGGGACAATATGCTGCCCAGGACATCGCGTCAACAGGACGTCGCGTCAGGGGCAATATGCTGCACAGGACATCGCGTCAGCAGGACGTCGCGTCAGGGAAAATATGCTGTCCAGGACGTCGCGTCAGGGACAATATTCTGACCAGGACGTCGCGTCAGCAGGACGTCGCTTCATGGACAATATATTGACCAGGACGTCGCGTTAGAGTCAATATACTGAACCAATATCTCTCTTCTATGTACCAGGCAGTCTGGCTGACGAAATATTGATCGATGTGATCCCCGTAGTAGTGAGCGGCACGCAGATGAAGCCAAGCGTTGCACAACCGTCTGGAGGTCCACTTTCATCAGCACCCTCGGGATGTGAGGAAAGCTACTTTAACCCGTCACATAACGCCCTTTTCAGGACGCACATAAGAGTAAACTTACTCGTTGTCTGTGGGCATTAAACAACAACAACGGTCATGGCTTTCGTGGGCTCACCCTGCAGTGACATCAATTGCAAAGACGATTATGTTTCTAAGAATTACGTGCACATATAAAAGCAAACAGCAAAACAAAACGTAAAGTAACAGACACTGTAAGTGATGCCATAAGTTACCTGGGTATCTGTATGAGGTATTGCAAACAGGTAACCACATCATCAGGACTCGGGTCTGACCTGTTCTGTAGAGAAGGTAGGGTAATTACCGGGCCTCCTTGAGAGTCTCTGCCGCCTGATATGGAATATAGGATCTAGGTAACGATTGCTTAACGATGTGACCATCATATATATAGAGCAGAAGATGTGATTAACAAAATGGTGTAACTGAAAATGGTATATTGGTAGTTATCCCTTAATTCACCCCAACCAAATATTAATATCTATATTAGCACCAGATGTCTATTTTTAGCACCGGATTTTGGGGTAGTGACGTAACAGAATAGTCCACTTTTTAACAGTCAAAATTCAGGTCTATAACGAGATTGCCAATAAACCTAGATGTAATCATCAAACTGTAAATGACAATAGCAAAAACAGCACAGGCATATGCTTGATTCGTACATGTGCGAGTTCACGTGGCGTCGACGCATCAAATTAAGCGGTTTGGACGTTTTTAGCATCATTCTTGCCGACATTGTTCTATTCTAGCCACCTCAATAATTAAAATTGTGGTGTTGGGACATGTCCAGGTTTGAACGTCTAATTATTTTAATTAGGCAGATCAATCTGGCAGGCAGCCATGACATTTCCTTCTGCTCCTTTTTAGAGCCCTACATTCTTCCAGAAGATTAGTTGCAAAACTGAATTTAACCATATTTTCTACACATCTATCTTTACCTAAGTTTCTACTTATTTATTTACAATAAAATAATATGGACCTGTCCACCCAGTAACCCGAAATGGAATATCCTGCTACAATCATCAGCCATGGCCCACTTTAGATGCACCAGCTGTCAAATACGAATGATGGGAATCCTGGTAACTCTGTTTGAGGTGAATTAATAAGGGGCAAGTGCCGTTGCATTTATGTCAAACTTGAAGTGTTTTCTGTCCGAGACAGGATGTAGTATCAGCGTGAATGTAAATATTAAAGTTGTAGAAAGAACAGACTGACTGGGGGACATTACCTGTTAGCAGAACGAATCCGTGCTGTAGCAATCCAGCAAAGTCAATCCCATTCAGACCACGACCTGTCAACAACAAACAAATGGTTACTGCTGAAATTTTATAGATACACATAACATCATCTTTCCACATTTATCATAAGCCAAGTTTGTTCCCACTTGTCACTAATAGCGCTAATAGTCGAGAGGTAAGGCACTGGCCTCTAAAAGCGATGAACGGAAACGGTAGGCGATCGAATCCCGAAAGTTTCAAGCGACAGCTGACCTCAAGGAAGGCAAGAGTACCTGAATCATGAGCTACCCTCAGTCGTCTCGCCACTGGTCCAAGGTACCTCATGACTAGAATACATTGGATACGCATAGCTTTTAGAGCAAGGTAATGCAAATAAAACTGGTTGTATTCAGACTCTGCAGAGTCTTCTAAACCAGTATAAACACGTAATGTTAAGTTAGACAGTGAGGTTGGTGACCAGCCCAGTCCCCCCCCCCCCCTCACTATATAATCCATATACAACGCAAATTAAAACATCACGCTCAAAAACATACCGTTTGATGATGTCGCGATCATCGATTGCAACTAACTAATATACCCACCATAAAGCAACAGTTACTTCTGCAATAAAGTTGCTATTAGTGTCTATAATGATATAACAAGTAAAATATGCATAACGTTATAAATTGAAAGAATCTGATCGCCAGAGGGGATCTTTTCGTGGCGCAAGTGTTTATAAATCTAGGTCATATTACAATGAAAGAAGGCAGCTGTGATAAAGAAATAAGAAGGAGAATAGGTATGACCAAGATTCATCATGATGCGACACATACTGGTATCTAGAACAGATAAGCCATACATTGAAAATAAGAATTGTTGAGGTATTATGTATACTCGTCACTACTTTATGGCGCAGAAACATCGACACTGAATAGTAAGTTGAAAAAGAGTACTGAAGCCTTCGAAATGTGGGTATATAGAAGATTTGGTCGCATTTCTTGGAAAGAGAAGACAACAAATGTGGAGGTTTTGAAAGAGTCGGGGGTGAAAAGATAATTACAGACCGAAATCAGAGCTAGACAGTTCAGTTATTTGGCCATATAACAAGACATACCTTTTTGATGACAAACCGTACTGGAGGATAGGGTGGAATGCAGCGTTTAAGAGGCAGAAAATGTTATAAATCGATGAATAACATCAGGAGATGGACTGGAAAAAGCCTGTCAGATTGCATCAGTGCAGCAAGAGATAAGAGTACACTGGAGACTCATTGCAGGCGACCTTCAATGCGAAGATGACACTCGAACTGGACTGAACAGAAATTGACTTCCAAATGTCTTGTCTCCTAGTTAACTAGTTTTCAGTCTTCCCTTCTCTGTGTCACGAAGTGTACTTTCTTCAGTTGTTTTGGGTTTCCATACAGCCTGTTGAGTATGGAACAGTTTTCTGACTGTGGAAGAAAGCTCTAACTCTAAACATGGGGAAGCCAGAGACAAGGAAAAGATACCAGCTCATACATCGCCGCAGAACAGTCGGCGCTGCTGAGTACTTACCTCATTGGCTGCCTACAGCACAAAGTTTCATACGAATACACATTGCGCAATGTAGACAATACAATGGACATTAAAACTGTTCAACTGATAACCTGAAATGTCAAAATGGTGCATAACCCCTCACCTTGTGCGCATGTAGTATCCGTTCCATAAGATGCAGTTATACGGAACTATTCTTAGTCTCCCCCCCCCCCCCCCCCCCTAATTGTTTTTTTCCCCGTAACACAATTCTTTAAAGATCATACAAAGAAGTCATTGCCTAGTTACCAAATCCCTAAATACCACAGAAACGATGGCTTTATTATTAGATTCGTGATCAATAAACGTATCGTTCATTCCTTGACGTCTCTGCTCAACCTCTCACATTTGTTTTCTCTGACTGATAAGTTCTAGCTAGATTTAGCACTGGACGTCACAAACTGGATACACACAATCTACTACTTTGTCGTTTGCTTTAGCATCTATTTTCAGAATAAACTTAGCGGTCTGTCTTAGGCTTCTTTCATTGTCATACAATTTATTCTGTAATTAATTTGTGGAAGAATACGTTGTAGTGATTATTTGTTCTATTTTCGCTTGTTTTCTTGAACATTTGATTTTACATTCACGCAATGAATATGGGAAGAACGCAGCAATCAGACGTGAAAAACAACACAATCAAACGTTATTTATAAGAACACATTGATGAGACATGAACATAATTCAGCAATTAGACGTATGATGAACACACCAATGAGATGTGCAAGAAACACGGTAATGAGACGGGAGTAGAATTCAGAAATGAGCCGTGAGAAAACAGTACAATCAGGCGTGAGAAGAGGACACACTTGGCAAAAAAGACACGTAAGACAAATAGTACCGGTAGAGCAGGTTTCTGCAGTCCTGCCAATTCACGCTGTCCCTTGACCCAATTCTCACGTCAAATCGGCAATATGTGTTTGGCATATAAAACATTTGATTCAAAGAATTGCGTTTCAGAGTGTTAACTACAAATATCTTCAGCTGCGAAGGGTCATGTTCAAGGAGTGAAGGGTTGAATAATTAATGGTACTGGCAATTATAATGACACCAGCTGGAGGAAACGGTATGCCACTGCTAGCTTTCAAGCTATTTAAAATGGCGCCTCAGGGTTGTGCATGGCAAGTGTTGGCAATTCAGCTTAGGTATGTGCAGCTAGAAATGCGTTCCAAAATTGTTGGTTTGGCAAAATCGTCAACATTTTCAATTTGATTTAAAGCTAAAGAAAATTGTAAATTTATGCAATCATACGCATTAAAAAAGGTGTGTGTATATATACATTGGCCTCAAACATGGCAAGTGGGCGGCCACGAGGCGGGTGGATAGATGGCAGAAGGATTGTACAGCGACACGGGCTTACATTGATCGACGCAACGCACTTGGCGTATGATAGACGACTTAAGCTCCCAAACGCCGCTCAACGACACAAGTGGAAATAAAATTAACTAGCTATAGGCTTTGAATGAAATATGTAAGTTGATTAGTTTTTTTCCAGCCTAATGTCAAATACTTTTTTTTTTACATCCCTCGTAAATACGAGCTACTGAAGCAATTAAATCTGAATTGGAAGGCAAGGGTAAGTGTAATAACGGGACTGTAGAAATAGATAGAAATGCCTTCTTTTGGCTGCAGAGCAACTGTAATAGACAATGAAATATAAAGCAGTAAGTTTATATACACAATAAACACTAATTTCAGCAGCATCACCCGACGCCAGATTAATGAATATGATATGGTAGTCGAATCTATCTAACAACCCCTGTTGCATATTGCGCTGAAAAGTTTCTCTTCGTTATCCTTACAAATCACAGTTGTGTTAAGGTATCACATACATAGTTCAACAAACAAAAGATAACGTTGAAGGTATGTCAAGACTTCCGCTAGAACTATTCTTTGCTAACATTTGGCTCGTACGCATGGCTGACTTCCTAAAAGCTTTTTTTAAATTATCGCTCCGAAGCGGTGAAAAATATTACAAGCTTGCACACACGTCAAGCCCAAAGTCTGACACTAAAAAGCTGCTACTCCAAATTACAGGCCGAACGCCATTCATCTTTTCATGCCACACTGAATGGCGAAGGCAGTCATATATCTTATACATTTTCCTATTCAAACTGATTTATATCAGTTACGTTATTGACTCTTTTCCATCATCATCAATGTACGTCGCTCCTTTCTGGGCATATGCCATTGGCAACTATACTCCAGCAAGTTTGGTCTTGATCTGTTCTTTCTGCCTCTCTCTAGATATGGTCGAGGGGACGAAGTTCATTCGTGCAGTCTCTTCTCCGGGTGTTCCTTGGTCTACCTCTCTTTCTCTCTCCCTGTGGATGCCATGCCAGGGCCTGTCTGGCCACGTTCTATGGTGATTTTTGTAACGTGTCTCCCATCCAACTCCATTTCTTACGTTTGAGCTGTTGCTCCACTGGTTGTTGTTATCTCCTTCCCCATAAGGCTTCATTCCTTACCGTACAGGAGTACAGACTTGACGTGGGAATTAAACAATCTTAAATTGGTATTGGTCTTTATTTACCTGAATTTACAATTTATTATCCAGTAAACAGGAATGATGTCCCTGCCTTTCAAATTTTAGCCTTCACATCTGCCCCTGTGTTCTCTGAAGTATCGCGGATGCCAAATATGCGAAGATGTCAATATTTTCCAGTACCTCACCTGCAAGCATGAGGGGCTCTTTGCTTAATATGTTGTTTTTAAACAGCTTGGATTCATGTTAGTATTTATTCTCAGATTGGCTGAGTGCTCCCATCGTCTTATTTAGTTTTTCTTGCATCTGGCTATGGATGTGCAGTACCAAGTCGTCTCCATAGTCCAAGTCCTTTAACTGTGACCAAAATGGCCACTGTACACCAGTTCTCTTCCATGATGTTGACATTTTTATAATCCAGTCTATCGCCATCAGGAACAAGGGTGATGACAATGGACATCCTTGCCTCACGCCCGTTTGTATTTAAATACTGTCGGTCTATACTCCTTACTACAAACTGTGTTTTCATACATATTCTGTATGAATAATATTAACTTCTCTGGTATCCCGTAGAGTCTCAGTAGTAGCCATAACATGCTTCGATCTGTACTGTCAAACGCCTTCTTAAAGTCTATCAAATGTGCGTATAGGGATGAATTCCACTCAATCGTTTCTTTGACCATGATACACGAGGTGTCTTTATGATGTGTACATGATCTCTCTTGACGAAATCCCGCTTGTTCTTCTCTGAGCTACTTGTATACTTCCTCTTTTAGTCTAAGATAATTCTATTGAATATTTTGCTAGGTACTGATAGCAGTATGATTCCTCTGATGTTGTTGCAAATTGTCATGTCTACTTTCTTGGGCAGTTTAATCACAAGACCTTCCTTCCACTCTAATGACGCTTTCTCTTTTTCCCAAATCCTCTGAAATAATTTGTGTAACACATTTGTGGCATTCCCTTTATCTGATAGAATGGCTTCGTCTGCCAATACGCCAGGGTTCGCTGCTTAACCTCTCTTAAGCTTAAATATGGCCCTTAAAATTGTCGTTTTACTAAGTGGGTTACAATTCAAATCTATTGTTTCTGTTGCTGGTGTGAAAGTAAGAGTTCTAGAGGTGGTCTGTTGAGTCTCTCTTGGAAATATTTAACCCAATTTTTATTTTTTTCTTCCACTGATGTCAGCATTATGCCTTATTTATCATTGATTGGTTTATCTGTTTGGTGAAGACTATTTGTTAATGTCTTGTTTATTACTTAAAGATCGTCCATATCCATTTCTTCAGCTGCTTTCTCCGTCTCCTGTGCTACTGGGTCAACATATTTCTTCTTGTATTTCTCTGCATATCCCTTGACCTTTTTATCTGCCAGAGTGTGGATTTTCTGGGCTTGTTTTTGGTAGCTCTAATTCTACATGTGAGATAGGAGTTCTTCCTTCTTCTCTCATCAATCTTGCAATGTCTTTGTTGTAATCCACTAATTATGTTGCCCATTATTGAATTTTATAGTTTCTTTACAAGCTTGATTCCAGATCTCTCTGCCTTGTGTCCACATCCTGTTAATACCAAGCCCATCGTTCTCATATAGCTGTTGTAGAACATGGTATATGTCATTCAGTTTCAGGCCTATTATGTCTTGGTTTCTTTATCTTGACATGTTATGTCAAATTGTCTAGTATTTTTTGTCTTCGTTTCTCCTTTCAGCATGTTATCTGTTTTAACAGCATTCTGTTCCCACAACATGTCACTCACGCCAAATATTTAACCAAAACAAAGAAAACAACAGATAATTTTGTACACACTATATATATATATATACACTAGAGGCGTTCAAGTCCAACCGGGACGTTTTTGTAAGGAAACAACATTTTTTTTCAAGTTTGGTCAAAATGTCATTAATGTTTTTTATATAAATCTCCTGCAACGTTTTTTCACTTATCCCAGCGTTTAAGTATTGCTTGAAAAGCTTCCCTGTAGAACGATTTGTAATTACGTATGAACCAATCCAGGACAGCCTGTTTCACTGTGTCCTCAGTGCTGAAATGCTGATCTCCAAGGAATTCCTTTAGGGGTCCAAAACAGGTGGAAATTGTATAGAGCGAGGTCTGGGCTGTAATGTGGCAATACCTTCCATCCGAGTTGCTGCAGACGGCACATAGTGCAGTTAGCCGTATGAGGTTGAGTGTTATCTTGCAGAAGTAGAACGCAATTGATGATCAAACCCAATGTGCACTAAAGTTCCGAAAATGCAAATGCTCACGAATGATAGTGTTCCCCGTACCTAGAGAAAGACTTGCCTCTTATGCATTTGTGTGACAGGTTATGCGCCGATTTACTATGAAAAGGCGTTCCACAATCTGGATATTTAGAGGAATGACGGTGGAAGATTGAGAGCCACCACGGCCGGGATCATCACTCACGGATGTACGGTCTTATTTAAAACTTTTACACCATTCAAACATCTTACTGCCGCTGAGTGTCTCATCCCCGTATTGTGATTGCAGTCTTCTGTAAATTTCTGCAGGTTTCACGCCTTCTTTCCCAAGAAAACTACTCGCTGTTCCATGCAAGCATTACCAGTGTCGTCCACCATTTTTATTTATCTTTCACATGACTGACCCATTGCAAGTGGGCCACCTATCAGTAATACAACACAAGTGCCCTTAGTTAAGGATAATTATTCCAGCACGCTGTAACCCATTCGGGTAGAACTAGAACAACAAGTATCGGTTTGATTTCAACGCCATTCATATATATATTATATATGCTGGAAAACGATATCTCTGTGATTTTCATTCACCTTCCTGTTTGCTTGCTAATTTTACGCGATACACTTCTGTCTGACAGGGTCGTACCAATATAACATTGACGAACAACCAAACTTTATTAACGAAGACTTGTTGCATAAAAAACTTCGACGTATTGTAATGTTGTTATCTGGTCAATTCAAAATTAAATACGCTACAGTCGACCCGCTGCAAATGGATATCTGGTTAACTATTAGGGAAAGAAAGAGGAATGAAACTGGCCATTGCTCCTCATAAGCAAGTCGAAAGAAACACTTCATTCCCGATAACTCTGCTATGGAACTACCTTCACCTTTTGAAGAAACAGCGTGGTGAAAATGAGCAAAGTTATTGAGATTGTAAACAAGCAAGTGCAATCTTGTGAAAATTGATGGGGACATGTATTAACGATTATAGTTCTTTGGCATTCCATTTCAAGTAACCCCTTTTATTTCACTCATTAGAGCGCGAAGAGTGACATGGGAGTCAAGTCAAATATTCTGACTAAAACCCTACAAACATCAATGCCATGTGAAACATACTTACCATGACCCGATCTAACATCAGGGACAGGTGAACATGCTGATCATTACCCCATCTAACATCAGACACAGGTGAAACATACTGACTATGACCCCATCTAACATCAGGGACAGGTGAAACATACTGACCATGACCCCATCTAACATCAGGCACAGGTGAAACATACTGACCATGACCCTATCTAACATCAGGGACAGGTGAAACATACTGACCATGACCCTATCTAACATCAGGGACAGGTGAAACATACTGACCATGACCCCATCTAACATCAAGGACAGGTGAACACACTTACTATGACCCCTATGTAACATCAAGGACAGGTGAAGATACTGACCAAGACCCTGCCTCCCTGCAGTGCTCCTGGAAACAAGTTGTGTCATAACAGTCTGGCCGAAATGGTGGGGATCGACAATGTGAACCTCATAGTGGTGAGCTTGCTCGTAAGGTTCGCATTGCACTACAACCAGAAGAATTCAGTTACGCCTTCTTCGGTACGCTTCGGGATACAACAATAGTCCCTGTAACCAATTACCAAAGAAACGTCACCAAGAGTGAAATGAGCTCAATACGAGTAGCTTTGAACCATGTTTGAAAAATTAAAGGTTTCACTTTCCGGATTCTACTGGCGAAGGCACGCGCTTTTCCACCTCAGACGTAATGGTCAGTGTATGTATCTGTTTGTAATGTGTTCCACAATTGAAGTTTTGCGGTACAGTAGTTTGGCCAATCCTTTCTGTGCGGGGAGAAGTGATCATACCGAGTCAAATGACCACTTGCCCAGTCAAACTAGAAACCAAGTGATGTCAAATCAGGTATGTTAAGATTCCAAACCAAGTTTGCGCTCGATTTACACCACCACACCACGCACCTCCCCCGGCTTCGAACAATGACTTTCGTTCAACAACTTGACAGTTTGTCTCAAATATTTTCGAGGACATACAGTTCATCTCTGAAATAATCACACCTATTTTGTTAATAAACTTGGCAGTTTGAATCAAATATTTTCGTGGACATATAGTTCATCCCTCAAATAACCGCATTTATCGTGTTAATAAACTTGGCAGTTTGTTTTAAATATTGTCGTGGTCATGCAGTTCATATCTCAGATAATCACATCTATTTTGTTAATAAACTTGACAGTTTGTCTCAAATCTTTTCGTGGTCATGCAGTTCATATCTCAAATAACGACATCTATTACTCTCATAAACTTGGAGGTCTGGCTCAGGATTCATTTGTCGCCTTACAAGTTATATATTGAGCTGAAATTAGTTGGACAGGCTCATACCATGGACATGCTCATACCGTCAATTTGCTATTTTCGTGTAGGCCTCCCAATGCGATCATGTGTTTGTCTGTCCGATTTGTTAATTGTTGAACAGTTTATATTTCAAAACAAAATGCATGAACATGACGAGACATATTTGCTATATGTTTAGGAAGAAGAAGAAGAAGAAGAAGAAGAAGAAGACGAGAGAGAGAGAGAGAGAGAGAGAGAGAGAGAGAGAGAGGAAAGCAAACCTCATACTGAAAACAGTGCAACATAATATGAAAAAATAAAGACACTGATAAAATCAAATTCCATAAATAAATCATACAAGTACACCGATAATCTGGTATAGCAGAAACACACCAATAGTGTATGAACGTATGTAAGCAGCGGTAAAGAGGTAAAGTGTGTGTGTGTGTGTGTGTGTGCTTGACACACGTGTTAATTAATGTGCAGGAATAACGAAAATGTCTACAATGATTAAAGTTTGGACACAATTAATTATGGTCGTCTTCATTGCTCCAGGGATACAATTTGTCACATTGGTTCGCGTGATTATAAATAGGAATGACTTTCAACTGAAAGCAGTGCTCGTATATATTACGTGACACGCACGTTAGAGGTGGGGAAATGTCCACATTTGGAGTACCTGGCTAGTACTCAGTGGGCTCATTGTGCGCACTGGATACCAATGTATACAAATATTTAACATAATAATTGTTTTTCTTTCCATGCACTCCGGAAATATTTTTAGATTTTTGACGCATTAAATTTGTTTATGAAAACTCAGAACTGAATGCACAACTACAATTCAATGGCATAAACACGTGATCGCATGCGGGTTTTGTGTAAACTGTGTATTGATATAAGCTGCATTTTTTTACTCGCAAATTAAACACTGAGGCCATTGATGTCGACATACCTCCTACAGGTGATGGTGGGAAACGCCCAGTGGCACTATCTCACACACTGGCAGTCTGAGTAGCAAGACCTCACACGCTGACATCTTCAGTAGAAGGTCCTCCCACACTAACAGCCTCAGAAGCAAGTCCTGCCACAGTAACAGATTTCAGTAGCAAGACCTCACACACTAACAGCTTCATTAGCAAGACCTCACACACTAACAGCTTCAGTAGCAAGACCTCACACACTAACAGGTTCAGTAGCAAGACCTCACACATTGACACCTTCAGTAGCAAGACCTCACACACTAACAGCTTCAGTAGCAAGACCTCACACACTAACAGCTTCAGTAGCAAGACCTCACACATTGACACCTTCAGTTGCAAGACCTCACACACTAACAGTTTCAGTAGCAAGACCTCAAACACTAACAGGTTCAGTAGCAAGACCTCACACATTGACACCTTCAGTAGCAAGACCTCACACACTAACAGTTTCAGTAGCAAGACCTGAAACACTAACAGGTTCAGTAGCAAGACCCCACACATTGACACCTTCAGTAGCAAGACCTCACACACTAACAGCTTCAGTAGCAAGACCTCACACACTAACACCTTCAGTAGCAAGACCTCACACATTGACACCTTCAGTATCAAGACCTCACACACTAACAGCTTCAGTAGCAAGACCTCACACACTAACAGCTTCAGTAGCAAGACCTCACACATTGACACCTTCAGTTGCAAGACCTCACACACTAACAGTTTCAGTAGCAAGACCTCACACACTAACAGGTTCAGTTGCAAGACCTCACACATTGACACCTTCAGTAGCAAGACCTCACACACTAACAGTTTCAGTAGCAAGACCTCAAACACTAACAGGTTCAGTAGCAAGACCCCACACATTGACACCTTCAGTAGCAAGACCTCACAGACTAACACCTTCAGTAGCAAGACCTCACACACTAACACCTTCAGTAGCAAGACCCCACACATTGACACCTTCAGTAGCAAGACCTCACACACTAACAGCTTCAGTAGCAAGACCTCACACACTAACACCTTCAGTAGCAAGACCTCACACACTAACAGTTTCAGTAGCAAGACCTCACACACTAACAGCTTCAGTAGCAAGACCTCACACACTAATAGCTTCAGTAGCAAGACCTCACACACTAACACCTTCAGTAGCAAGACCCCACACATTGACACCTTCAGTTGCAAGACCTCACACACTAACAGCTTCAGTAGCAAGACCTCACACACTAACACCTTCAGTAGCAAGACCCCACACATTGACACCTTCAGTAGCAAGACCTCACACACTAACAGCTTCAGTAGCAAGACCTCACACACTAACACCTTCAGTAGCAAGACCTCACACACTAACAGTTTCAGTAGCAAGACCTCACACACTAACAGCTTCAGTAGCAAGACCTCACACATTGACACCTTCAGTAGCAAGACCTCACACACTAACAGGTTCAGTAGCAAGATATCACACATTGACACCTTCAGTAGCAAGACCTCACACACTAACAGTTTCAGTAGCAAGACCTCACACACTAACAGCTTCAGTAGCAAGACCTCACACATTGACACCTTCAGTAGCAAGGCCTCACACACTAACAGGTTCAGTAGCAAGACCTCACACATTGACACCTTCAGTAGCAAGACCTCACACACTAACAGCTTCAGTAGCAAGACCTTACACATTGACACCTTCAGTAGCAAGACCTCACACGCTAACAATTTCAGTAGCAAGACCTCACACATTGACACCTTCAGTAGCAAGACCTCACACACTAACAGCTTCATTAGCAAGACCTCACACACTAACAGTTTCAGTAGCAAGACCTCACACATTGACACCTTCAGTAGCAAGACCTCACACACTAACAGTTTCAGTAGCAAGACCTCACACACTAACAGGTTCAGTTGCAAGACCTCACACATTGACACCTTCAGTAGCAAGACCTCACACACTAACAGTTTCAGTAGCAAGACCTCACACACTAACAGGTTCAGTAGCAAGACCCCACACATTGACACCTTCAGTAGCAAGACCTCACAGACTAACACCTTCAGTAGCAAGACCTCACACACTAACACCTTCAGTAGCAAGACCCCACACATTGACACCTTCAGTAGCAAGACCTCACACACTAACAGCTTCAGTAGCAAGACCTCACACACTAACACCTTCAGTAGCAAGACCTCACACACTAACAGTTTCAGTAGCAAGACCTCACACACTAACAGCTTCAGTAGCAAGACCTCACACACTAATAGCTTCAGTAGCAAGACCTCACACACTAACACCTTCAGTAGCAAGACCCCACACATTGACACCTTCAGTTGCAAGACCTCACACACTAACAGCTTCAGTAGCAAGACCTCACACACTAACACCTTCAGTAGCAAGACCCCACACATTGACACCTTCAGTAGCAAGACCTCACACACTAACAGCTTCAGTAGCAAGACCTCACACACTAACACCTTCAGTAGCAAGACCTCACACACTAACAGTTTCAGTAGCAAGACCTCACACACTAACAGCTTCAGTAGCAAGACCTCACACATTGACACCTTCAGTAGCAAGACCTCACACACTAACAGGTTCAGTAGCAAGATATCACACATTGACACCTTCAGTAGCAAGACCTCACACACTAACAGTTTCAGTAGCAAGACCTCACACACTAACAGCTTCAGTAGCAAGACCTCACACATTGACACCTTCAGTAGCAAGGCCTCACACACTAACAGGTTCAGTAGCAAGACCTCACACATTGACACCTTCAGTAGCAAGACCTCACACACTAACAGCTTCAGTAGCAAGACCTTACACATTGACACCTTCAGTAGCAAGACCTCACACGCTAACAATTTCAGTAGCAAGACCTCACACATTGACACCTTCAGTAGCAAAACCTCACACACTAACAGTTTCAGTAGCAAGACCTCACACATTGACACCTTCAGTAGCAAGACGTCACACACTAACAGCTTCATTAGCAAGACCTCACACACTAACAGCTTCAGTAGCAAGACCTCACACATTGACACCTTCAGTAGCAAGACCTCACACACTAACAGGTTCAGTAGCAAGACCTCACACACTAACAGTTTCAGTAGCAAGACCTCACACACTAACAGTTTCAGTAGCAAGACCTCACACATTGACACCTTCAGTAGCAAGACCTCACACACTAACAGTTTCAGTAGCAAGACCTCACACACTAACAGGTTCAGTAGCAAGACCTCACACATTGACACCTTCAGTAGCAATACCTCACACACTTACAGTTTCAGTAGCAAGACCTCACACACTAACAGGTTCAGTAGCAAGACCCCACACCTTGACACCTTCAGTAGCAAGACCTCACACACTAACAGCTTCAATAGCAAGACCTCACACATTGACACCTTCAGTAGCAAGACCTCACACACTAACAGTTTCAGTAGCAAGACCTCACACACTAACAGCTTCAGTAGCAAGACCTAACACATTGACACCTTCAGTAGCAAGACCTCACACACTAACAGTTTCAGTAGCAAGACCTCACACACTAACAGCTTCAGTAGCAAGACCTCACACATTGACACCTTCAGTAGCAAGACCTCACACACTAACAGCTTCAGTAGCAAGACCTCACACACTAATAGCTTCAGTAGCAAGACCTCCCACACTAACAGGTTCAGAAGCAAGACCTCACACATTGACACCTTCAGTAGCAAGACCTCACACACTAACAGCTTCAGTAGCAAGACCTCACACACTAACAGCTTCAGTAGCAAGACCTCACACACTAACAGCTTCAGTAGCAAGACCTCACACACTAACAGGTTCAGTAGCAAGACCTCACACATTGACACCTTCAGTAGCAAGACCTCACACACTAACAGCTTCAGTAGCAAGACCTCACACACTAACAGCTTCAGTAGCAAGACCTCACACATTGACACCTTCAGTTGCAAGACCTCACACACTAACAGTTTCAGTAGCAAGACCTCAAACACTAACAGGTTCAGTAGCAAGACCTCACACATTGACACCTTCAGTAGCAAGACCTCACACACTAACAGTTTCAGTAGCAAGACCTGAAACACTAACAGGTTCAGTAGCAAGACCCCACACATTGACACCTTCAGTTGCAAGACCTCACACACTAACAGCTTCAGTAGCAAGACCTCACACACTAACACCTTCAGTAGCAAGACCTCACACATTGACACCTTCAGTATCAAGACCTCACACACTAACAGCTTCAGTAGCAAGACCTCACACACTAACAGCTTCAGTAGCAAGACCTCACACATTGACACCTTCAGTTGCAAGACCTCACACACTAACAGTTTCAGTAGCAAGACCTCACACACTAACAGGTTCAGTTGCAAGACCTCACACATTGACACCTTCAGTAGCAAGACCTCACACACTAACAGTTTCAGTAGCAAGACCTCACACACTAACAGGTTCAGTAGCAAGACCCCACACATTGACACCTTCAGTAGCAAGACCTCACAGACTAACACCTTCAGTAGCAAGACCTCACACACTAACACCTTCAGTAGCAAGACCCCACACATTGACACCTTCAGTAGCAAGACCTCACACACTAACAGCTTCAGTAGCAAGACCTCACACACTAACACCTTCAGTAGCAAGACCTCACACACTAACAGTTTCAGTAGCAAGACCTCACACACTAACAGCTTCAGTAGCAAGACCTCACACACTAATAGCTTCAGTAGCAAGACCTCACACACTAACACCTTCAGTAGCAAGACCCCACACATTGACACCTTCAGTTGCAAGACCTCACACACTAACAGCTTCAGTAGCAAGACCTCACACACTAACACCTTCAGTAGCAAGACCCCACACATTGACACCTTCAGTAGCAAGACCTCACACACTAACAGCTTCAGTAGCAAGACCTCACACACTAACACCTTCAGTAGCAAGACCTCACACACTAACAGTTTCAGTAGCAAGACCTCACACACTAACAGCTTCAGTAGCAAGACCTCACACATTGACACCTTCAGTAGCAAGACCTCACACACTAACAGGTTCAGTAGCAAGATATCACACATTGACACCTTCAGTAGCAAGACCTCACACACTAACAGTTTCAGTAGCAAGACCTCACACACTAACAGCTTCAGTAGCAAGACCTCACACATTGACACCTTCAGTAGCAAGGCCTCACACACTAACAGGTTCAGTAGCAAGACCTCACACATTGACATCTTCAGTAGCAAGACCTCACACACTAACAGCTTCAGTAGCAAGACCTTACACATTGACACCTTCAGTAGCAAGACCTCACACGCTAACAATTTCAGTAGCAAGACCTCACACATTGACACCTTCAGTAGCAAAACCTCACACACTAACAGTTTCAGTAGCAAGACCTCACACATTGACACCTTCAGTAGCAAGACGTCACACACTAACAGCTTCATTAGCAAGACCTCACACACTAACAGCTTCAGTAGCAAGACCTCACACATTGACACCTTCAGTAGCAAGACCTCACACACTAACAGGTTCAGTAGCAAGACCTCACACACTAACAGTTTCAGTAGCAAGACCTCACACACTAACAGTTTCAGTAGCAAGACCTCACACATTGACACCTTCAGTAGCAAGACCTCACACACTAACAGTTTCAGTAGCAAGACCTCACACACTAACAGGTTCAGTAGCAAGACCTCACACATTGACACCTTCAGTAGCAATACCTCACACACTTACAGTTTCAGTAGCAAGACCTCACACACTAACAGGTTCAGTAGCAAGACCCCACACCTTAACACCTTCAGTAGCAAGACCTCACACACTAACAGCTTCAATAGCAAGACCTCACACATTGACACCTTCAGTAGCAAGACCTCACACACTAACAGTTTCAGTAGCAAGACCTCACACACTAACAGCTTCAGTAGCAAGACCTAACACATTGACACCTTCAGTAGCAAGACCTCACACACTAACAGTTTCAGTAGCAAGACCTCACACACTAACAGCTTCAGTAGCAAGACCTCACACATTGACACCTTCAGTAGCAAGACCTCACACACTAACAGCTTCAGTAGCAAGACCTCACACACTAATAGCTTCAGTAGCAAGACCTCCCACACTAACAGGTTCAGAAGCAAGACCTCACACATTGACACCTTCAGTAGCAAGACCTCACACACTAACAGCTTCAGTAGCAAGACCTCACACACTAACAGCTTCAGTAGCAAGACCTCACACACTAACAGCTTCAGTAGCAAGACCTCACACACTAACAGCTTCAGTAGCAAGACCTCACACACTAACAGCTTCAGTAGCAAGACCTCACACACTAACAGCTTCAGTAGCAAGACCTCACACACTAACAGCTTCAGTAGCAAGACCTCACACACTAACAGCTTCAGTAGCAAGACCTCACACACTAATAGCTTCAGTAGCAAGATCTCACACACTAATAGCTTCAGTACGAATACCTCACACTAACAGCTTCAGCAGCAAGACCTCACACGCTGACAGCTTCAGAAGCAAGACCTCACACAGCGGAAAATTCACTGGCAGACCTGACATCTTCAGTAGAAAGACTTCGCACACGGACAGCTTCAGTAGGAATATATCCCACTGACAGCTTCAGTAGCAAGACCTCACACTGACAGCATCAGTAGCAAGACCTCACACTGACAGCATCAGTAGCAAGACCTCACACTGACAGCTTCAGTAGGAATACCTCACAAATCACAACTTCAATGGCAAGAGCTCACATCCTGACAGCTTCAGTAGTAAGACCCCTGTCAGTTTCAGTATCACGACCTCAGACACTGACAACTTCAGTAGCAAGACATTGCACACTGACAGCTTCAGTAGAAAAAGAATGAAAAATTCAGTAGCATGACCTCACACACTGACAAGTTCAGTAGCAAGACCTCAGACACTGACAGTTTCAGTAGCATGACCTCACACACTGACAGTTTCAGTAGCAAGACCTCACACACTGACAGTTTCAGTAGCATAACCTCACACACTGTGACAACTTCAGTAGCAAGACCTCGCACCCTGACAGCTTCAGTAGCAAAAGAACGACACATTCAGTAGCATGACCTCACACACTGATAACTTCAGTAGCAAGAGACTCACAGCTTTAGTATCAAGACCTCACACCATGGCAACTTCAGTAGCAAGACCTCATACACTCACAGTTTAACGGTTAACAGCACCGCAAAAATTAGAACGCAGACCTTATACTGTTGTGGAGTCTAAATACAAACAAAGCACCGTCCATGGGCGTTGAAGCACAGTAGTAGTTAAAACCCTTCTGACTAACTGAGAAATTCCATTCAAACGCACATCCCACGGCTAACTAAATAACGAAACTTTGATGTGTCAACTATCAGTGCAACTATAATAGCGTGTTCGGGAAACCAAGATGGATATGCAGTTGGTTTCAGGACATGATTCTGTGAAATGATCACTCCCAAGATTGATTTCTTGTGTTTTGTACAGTGAAATTGTTTTATTTCTCTGTGTGGAACAATGACTGATTATAAACATTGGCACAATATGAGTTCCGTTATTTAGTCCGCGATGGAATGTGACGTTTCAATGGGTTCTCCAGGTGAGTCAGTCGGCCTATCTAAAGTAGGCCACGGTTGAAGCAACAGGAAGAAAACCATCCACAAAAGTGCAAGCAGCTAAATGAAAGTCGGAAAGACACAGATCGGCACCTTCTGAAAATAGAACTGATGGATTTTTCAGAAGAAACGTACATCTTTGTAAAACTTATATGCGTGAATAAATACCTGGATTCCAGTCCAATTACTCAACTTATATCGATCCATCGGCGTGACAGACAGAATGAGTTAAAGATCACTAGAAAGTAAATGGCTAAACGTGAAATAAATGAAGGGTTTGTTACAAATCAAGCAGTACAGTAATGCGGAATGGACACAAGGGAGTGGGTGTCGCCGTTTAGAAAGGATAGTGATGGATCTAGAAACTGGGATCTGAAGTTTGAGTGGACACGTCACGAAAACAATCGTATTTATTTCTGCAGTGTAAGAACTTCCTACTTGTTACTGGGATCCAAAATGGGAGCAGAGGATTGCAGCACTGTAACTTGACAGGCATGTCACCCGAAGCGTTAGGGTGGATTGGACATGGCGCCGGTTATTCATTCTTTACAAGATATGCCACGTGACAAGACCTCTACACTCAATGTTAGAAGAAAATCGGCGACTATGTCAAGCCAAAAACTGCTCAGATTGTAATATTTTCACAATACATAAAAGGGAAGAGTCATGCCAGAGCATAAACAACTGTCGAAGAAGTATAACACACTTCTCTCAACGAGGTGTTACAGACTTCTCTCAACGAGGTGTTACAGACTTCTCTCAACGAGGTGTTAGAGACTTCTCTCAACGAGGTGTTAGAGACTTCTCTCAACGAGGTGTTACAGACTTCTCTCAACGAGGTGTTACAGACTTCTCTCAACGAGGTGTTAGAGACTTCTCTCAACGAGTTGTTAGAGACTTCTCTCAACGAGGTGTTACAGACTTCTTTCAACGAGGTGTTAGAGACTTCTCTCAACGAGTTGTTAGAGACTTCTCTGAATGAAGTGTTAAAGACTTCTATGAACGAGATCTTACGGACTTCTCTGAACGAAACCTCAAAGACTTATCTGAACAAGGTATTAGAGATATATCTGAGCGTATCTCTGAGCGAAGTCTTAGAGACTTCTCTGAACAGGGTATTGAAGACTTCTCTGAACGAGGTCTTAGAAACATTTCTGAGCATGGTGTTAAGACTTCTCAGACCTCAAAGACTTCTCCGAACGTTGTCTTAGAAACGTATCTCGTCAACTTCTTTGAGATTTAAATGATCAACACCTTAGAGACTATCTGAACGAGTTCTTTTCGCTCCAGGTGATGTATAGGGACACAATAACAGCTGACCCCTTACACGAAGCCTGTATCCGAGATGTTACAGTGGCAGTTTCAATAGCAATGGTTCTACAAGATGAGGTTGGGGAACTGAGATACTAGTCCTGTCAGCCACAATATACTGACCAGGACGTAGTGCCAGGGTCAGACTCAATGCATTGACCACAATCTCTCTTCCATGTAGCGTTCCCTTGTAGCAGGTTGTTTTCAAGACAGCCTGGCTGACGAGATTTGGATCGATGTGATCCCCGTAGTAATGAGCGCTACGCAGTTCAGACCAAGCATAGCACAACCGCCTGGAGGACTGCGGTCAACCTTCATCAAAATGCTCGCCATGTGAGGAAAGCTACTACAACCCGCCACTTGACGCCCTTTTCAGGGCGCACAAAAGAGTAAATTTACTCATCGTGGGCATTAAACAACAACATGATAAGATTGTAAATCCTATGCACAACCCTCTTTAATCGCGTTTTAGGTCATCCTTTGTAGGTTGCAGTAGCCGTATTATTTTAAACCGGGTATTATTACGATAAATGATCAATATAAATCAGCTGTTTCTAACCTGGTACCTGTAAAAAAGTCTAGATGGAGCCAGCTTTGACAGCTAGAGTGATTCCTAGCAGGTATTCTGAACCAACGCGGCTATTGGAGGCAAATTGTAACTGTATTTATTTCGACTTAAGGTCACTAGAGTCTGAACATTCTTAAGAAGTTCTATTTTTAGACTACTGATCAGGGTCGCGCCAAACATTAAATAGGTAATTTCCTACAGAATTGAACAAAGGATGGACAGGTGAATCTCACATGTCAAACTTGAGAATTATTCTAAGACATCTAGTTGAAATTGTCAGTAGGGTATTTTCATTGTTGTCCAAAAGGAATGGTGTGGGAGACAGCACAGCCAGGCCTACCTGGTTACTTGGGCTGCAATATGATCTTCACACATCGTAGCAAGTTTTAGCAGAGGATAACACATCAAATGGGATACTAACTTTGGGTCTGTTCCAAATCAACCAATACAATGGGATAGGCAGGCGGGAGTGGATGTCGCCGTTCAGGAATGATACTGATACATCTAGAAACTGTGCTCTGAAGTATGAGTGGACAGATCGGGAAAACATGCCCCACAGAGAGCATGTCGTAAGAGGCGACTAACTGTGTGACATGGCATAACACCGGCCATGGTTAGGTGGTTTGTTAAGAGCAACATAGATGCTAACAGACTGCGGTCTACTTTGCTCTAGTGTTCGAGTCTATTAAAATAGAGTCGCTCATCCGTTTACCGCCCTCCATAGTGGAGTAATAAGCTGCCCGAGCCTAGCCCACTCAGCAGGAAATCCTCGTCCTGGCTACATCCAGCTCACATCAGTGATGGGACCTGCACAGGTGCTTATGCCCCTGTAGAAGTACAGGTCGACTAAGAGTAAGACACACATTTAGAATCACGTGATTAACTCTCTTTAACAACAAGAAAAAGCGGGCGGGGCTTATGGGACGCACACGGGGTGTATAAGGGCATTCAGATAGATTCGCAACCTTGCAAATACAAAGCTCATGAGTTCGTAGTTTAAACTCTGTGAGTGGACATTGGGGAGCCTGATAGATGACTTCTAGAGAGATCACAACATCGGTGAATCTGTGGTCTGCACCACCCAAACGCCTCCAGCTGATATTGATCGCCTGGTTCTAGTAAGTATATGTTCGACCACCAGTATGTTTAGTGGTCTGTCGTAGTCCAAGGGTGGCTCTGATCAGAAAATTGGTGATAAAACGCTAGGGATTGCTTCCTTTAGTCTTGCGAGAGAAAAGCATTTTTAAAACGTCAGTGATTGCTTACCTGAGGTCTATGACAGAAAAGTAGGGTAAAACGCCACTGTTTGTTTACCTGAGGTCTATGACAGAAAAGTATTGGTAAAACGCCACTGTTCGTTTACCTGAGGTCTATGACAGAAAAGCGTTGGTAAAACGCCACTGTTTGTTTACCTGAGGTCTATGACAGAAAAGTATTGGTAAAACGCCACTGTTCGTTTACCTGAGGTCTATGACAGAAAAGCGTTGGTAAAACGCCACTGTTTGTTTACCTGAGGTCTATGACAGAAAAGTGTTGGTAAAACGCCACTGTTCGTTTACCTGAGGTCTATGACAGAAAAGTGTTGGTAAAACGCCACTGTTCGTTTACCTGAGGTCTATGACAGAAAAGTGTTGGTAAAACGCCACTGTTCGTTTACCCGAGGTCTATGACAGAAAAGCGTTGGTAAAACGCCACTGTTCGTTTACTTGAGGTCTATGACAGAAAAGTATGGTAAAACGCCACTGTTCGTTTACCTGAGGTCTATGACAGAAAAGTATGGCAAAACGCCACTGTTCGTTTACCTGAGGTCTATGACAGAAAAGGGTTGGTAAAACGCCACTGTTCGTTTACCTGAGGTCTATGACAGAAAAGTGTTGGTAAAACGCCACTGTTCGTTTACCTGAGGTCTGTGACAGAAAAGTGTTGGTAAAACGCCACTGTTCGTTTACTTGAGGTCTATGGCAGAAAAGTATGGTAAAACGCCACTGTTCGTTTACCTGAGGTATATGACAGAAAAGTGTTGGTTATTGTTGTTGTTGTTGTTATCTCATAGCTGCTGAGCAAGCCTGCTCTTGGCAGCTCAATGCCGTTCTTATATATATATATATATATATATATATATATATATGTCTTCTTCAGTTGTTTTACTGCACCGTACAGTGTGTGGGCAATTGTCGGCAGTGCTTATTCGAATCTTTTCCTTATGTCCACAAGCACCTTGCACTCAATGAGTAGATGTCGAACTGTTTCATCAGGATGAGAGCAATGCATGCACAATGGCCGGTGCTGGGGATTTATGCGGTTTAAGAGACTATTGACTCTGGTTTGTCCTGTTTGGAACTTCTTCTTCTTCTTCTTCTTCTTCTTCTTCTTCTTCTTCTTCTTCTTCTTCTTCTTCGTACGCAGTCAGACAGTAACCACTGTTTGGAACTGAAATATGAGACTTTGATTTCTTCTATGTAGTTTATTTATGTCATCGTTACTTTTTGGCTGTGACATTTCGCTAAATACAGTGCGACATGTTGTTCCCGTCGCCCACCTGCTCATCCAGATTTCTCGAGTATTATTCTTAATAATTCTTTTTACTGTGTGGTTACTGCAGGGTCTATCCAATTGTGTATTCGAGGCCTGTTTTTGCCAATATGTCGGCCATCTCGTTCCCTAGTAGCCCACTATGTCCAGGGATTTATTGCAAGGTGACATTTATCCCGTGAGCAGTGATGATGTTGTTGATCCACCTCCAGATCAATAATATCTCATTTTCTTTGTATGGAGGTGTTCTTCAGCGCCTCCAGAACCGACTTGGGGTCAGTAAAAATTACAAAATCCATCTGCAATAATTCGCCTAAGTCAAGCTTTTGGTGCAAAATCTCAACTGCTGTTTTTATAGCCACGGCCTCCGCTTCATCATTTGAACGGGTTTCGCTGCATGAATCACAAAACTCGTATATGCTCATCCGGGTATTTCATAGATCTGAGTTCTATGACATAAAAGTGTTCGTAAAACAAAAGAAATCACTACCTGAGATATCAAGACGAATTCGAAAAGCCAGAGGAACAGGAATGAACGAATCCACCAGAACATCAGAAGTCACAGACATGTAACAGGAGAAGAGGAACAGGAATGAACGAATCCCCCAGAACATCAGAAGTGACAGACATGTAACAGGAGAAGAGGAACAAGAAAACATATTAGTTAACAATCATATTGTGTTGTTAAGGAGAGAATTAGATTATCTAGAACCAAGAGATACGAACCTGAGTATCAATTACAGCAAATGTGTCATTTTGCTGTTGCACAAAAGTACGATATAAACATCAATACATAAAAAATAGAGGCAATAAATATAAGTGCAAAGAATACACACTTGATATCCGTGTGAGTGAACCAAAAATAAGGTCGGTACAAGAACTTTGGAATTTGGGAGCTGTTTTTACTGAGGATGGCAGACTCGACAGAAAGATAGAGACGAGCGTGCAGAGGGCAAACACTGTCACATACTCGCTGTCTCCATTTCTAAGGCATCCCAAGATTTCTCTCCAAGCAAAAAAGCGGATGATAAATAGTATCTTCATCCTAACCCTGTCCTACTAGTGCCAGACATGGGCATTGGATAAGACCTAGTAACGAAAGTTAGCCACCTGCGAAATGCAATGCATACGAAAGGTTACTAACAACACCAGAAGAGACATAATCACAAATATGAGTATTCGGGAGAAGGTTGGAACAATTCCCTGCCTACAGTACATCGATCAACAGAGAATGAATTGGTTTGGTCACAATGTGAGAATGCAATCAAACCACATTGTTCATGCAATTTTCTGCAGGAGAACATCAGGAAGAAGGGCTAGAGGTAGACCCAGGAAAAGGTGGATAGACAGCGTAAACGACACCTGCGATATAATGGTGAAAACTGTTACTCGGGCCACGAGAGATGCGAAAAACAAATACATACCACGACACTGGGATACAACCCATAGAAAGTGAGACGACAAAAGAAGAAGAAGAAGAAGATAAAACATCTGAGTTATGTTAGCTCAGTAAATGACAATTGCTTAGTATTCTATTTGTACAATCATTTGACAGTGTTAGGTAATAAAAGCATTCATTGTTTTATATTCTGAATTAATTGTTTGTGTTAAATATTATGAAAGGGGAAGTAATTAAGGGGTAACTCTATTGTCTAAAGGCCGCAACATGCTACACAGTCAACCAGATATTGATTGAAAAAGTTTTATTGGTTTCACTTAATATATAAAATACTCGTATGTTACATTTTCTTAAACTACATGTTTTTTCATCAATGTAAAAAATATTACCGATGGGTATGCAGGTTTTTCATTGTAATCTCGTGTGGTTGGGTAGAGTAGAGAGATTAAGGAGAGCTTCAAAACGTGTCTTGCCTGGAAGAGGTTGGGGATCACTGTTAATCTCTCTTTAAGGATCGCATAGGTACTTCTGGAGCGAGAACGTGTGAGTAGGCGAGAGAGAGGCTTCTTACGGCAAAAGTACCGTGTTCAATCCCCAGTATCAACATGTCCCAGTCTGTCATTCTGTAAGTGTCTGTCTAACTTAATGTTAGGGGAGGATAGACAGTCAAGCAGTGAATTGGGCCTAAGTACAATGAAATCTCTAACATCGCTGTCTACCGGTGGCTGTGTCTGCTAGCCATGGAACTACCTTCACCTTTGATATGTCAACATGTATGTTGAGGACGCCACGACCTGCAGGAGATCGGACAACAAATGTATCGATATAACGCACTCATTAAGTGCACAGGAGACATATTGGTGACGCGCTACTTGAGAAAAGCTTGCGTGTGATTGTCGAGGAAAAGGACAAGGCTTGCCTGATGGCAAACACTTACATTTTTGTTTAATAGGGCGTGAGATGTTTGGCTGGAAGCTTCCATTTTTGATTATTTTTTTTTACAATGCTGAAGTATATTTTGAGAACCAAAGTACGCGTAGAGAATGGGGGAAAGACGCGAGACCAAGTAACTCAGAGCTGGCACTTGCAAACAAAGTATTTGGAATTACAGAGCTAGGTATACCTTCAAATATTTAGGTGCGATTTGAAGTTGACACATCAATCCAGACTGTCTGGAGTCTCTGTCTGCTAAGCACAAGCAAAATGTGATCTTTCTCTCGGCTTAGAAAGAGGTGGGGAATGTGACAAGGGATTAGGGTGCGGCTAATCGCATTTCACATTTTTTGTTTATCGATCCCTTTCTCCTCTTTAGGGTGGAAGATTCTCCAACTCATGGGCTTAAACACCTCGGCATTCGTACGATACAAACGTCTGCTGAATAGAGAGCAAACTGTTGAGTATGGAGTAACCTTTTGAGTATGGAGTAACATGTTGAGTATGGAGTAACCTGTTAAGTATGGAGTAACCTTTTGAGTATGGAGTAACCCTTTGAGTATGGAATAACATTTTGAGTATGGAGTAACCCTTTGAGTATGGAATAACATTTTGAGTATGGAGTAACCTTTTGAGTATGGAATAACATTTTGAGTATGGAGTAACATATTGAGTATGGAGTTACATATTGAATGAAGAGTAACAGAATCAGTGTGCAGTAACCAGGAGACTGTGGAGTATATTGTTGAATGTGGAGTAACATAGTGAGTGTAGAGTAACTTGTTGAGTGTGAAGTAATAGTTAGTGTAAAGTAACATATTCAGTGTGCAGTAAACAGTTGAGCCGGGAGAACCTCCATTAGAAAGAAAGCATGTATAAAAATATCCCCAAATAAAACACAAGAAATTTTAAAGCGAATAAATCAGTTTCACGTGGGTATTAAGAAAAAGACTTTTTCTGCAGGTGAGTAAACTATAGCTTATATGAATGAATGTATCATTTATTTTTTCAATTAAAAAAAAACATTTTCCGACCTTTGATCCAGGGACACATAACTGGGAACGATGGAATATGGTAACTGCGACATCATATATTAAATGGGTTGAGTTTGTAATGTCCCGTTCTGAGGCTGGAAATCTTTGTCTCTTCATCTCTGCAAAGTTTGTCTTTTTTTGGTTTGTATTCTTTGTGCTAGTCTCTCCATTTCGTCCTTATGGATGGTTTGATTAGTGTCTTATATAGTAAAAGAAGATAACATTGTAAATGTATGGTAAACTGGCAGTCTTATTTAGTAAAACTAAGTGATACAAAAATCCGAACATTTACCAGAAGCGTTCGGTCATTCTTCCCATAACGAGAAAAAAATGAAGTCGTGACCGCGATAGAGTTTCTAATACCGTTTTTTAATGGCACTTTATTGAAACCAATCGGGAGCCGCGGTAAAGCAGTGGTGAGGGGTACTGGTTTTCTGGGAAGTTAAGGCGACCACATCACAAAATAATTGGGCCTAACATTATATTTCCTATATGCCGCATGGCGTGAAGGGATCTTGACTTAACTTTTTTATTGCAACCATCCAATCAATCAATCAATCAATCAATAGTACGCTTAGGCGACATAGAGCCCGTCGTCGAATGGCCATCTCCATGACCACGTCTGATTGCCGCGTCTCAGGCGGCCTGCAGTTCTGTTGGGGAGGTGGCGATCTGTTTTAGCCAGGTGTTGCAAGTGCGGTCCCGATGACGTCTCCAGGATGAGCACGACTTCTTCCCGTAACTCGCCCCCACAGCCTGTCGGAGCATCTCGTGGGCTGGGACTTCCCGGGAAAGGCGAGCAACGTGACGGAAGAGGTAGAGACGACGGCGATCAATCGGTGAGACAATGCTTGCAAATTGAGTACGTTGAACTACTTCACTGTTGGAAATCATGTCATGCCAGACGATCCCGATGATACACCTCTGACTGCGAAGGTGGAAGGCCTCAAGACGCTGTCGGTCCTGCTGTAGTAGTGTCCCAGGACTCGGGGCTGTACAGCAGAATGGGGAAAATACAGGAAGAGTAAATACGAAGACTGGTTTCCAGGGAGAGCCTTCGCTAGGACCAGACTCTGCGGAGTGAGTGCAAGGATGAAGCCGCTAAGCCCATCCTACGGGTGATGTCGTGGCTGCTGCGTGCGTTCGAGGTATTCGAAATCCTCGGTGGCTGCAACAGGGTTGTCGTTCACGGTGATGCTCATCGCAAAGCGGAACCTGCTGATGTTTTGAATTTTCGTCTTCGTCCAGGAGACGTACAAGCCTAGGTGGGTAGCCAATCGATCTAGTGCCTCTAGGGAGCCTACCAGGGCCTGAAAATCGTAGCTCGGTATGACGATGTCATCATCGTGGACGAGATTGGTTTACCGGGAGTCGCTGACGAGGACCCCCTGGATTGTGTGCAGAAGACTGTGAGGATCCAGTCCATGGCGCAGTAGAAAAGTGCGGGTGCGATGAAGCAGTCCTGTTGGACACCAGATGATGTAAAGAACTCCTCTGTGAGATCCCGCCCGAGCCGAATTTTGGCGCCGTGTGACTGTGAAGCTCCTCAATTAGGGTCAGAAGGGTGCATGGGATACTCACGCATTGTATGGCCTTCCACAGGGCGTGTCTGTACACAGAATCGAAGGCAGCCCGTTGGTTAACGCATGCGACGTGGAGAGGGCGGTTAAACTCGTGGTGTAGTTCTGTGATGAGGCAGAGGGTGAGAAGGCGACAATGGTGGAATGAGAAGCTGTGAACCCTGATTGTTGGAGGCGACGATGCCTCATTAAAAGGGGCTGCAGTTCTGAGAGGAGCACATGTGGGAAGACCTTGCCTGGGACGGACAGTAGGGTAATAGGCCTGTAATTGCAGCATTCCAGACGGGAGCCCTTTCCCTTCCAGAACAAAATTATTATTCCGTCACGCCATGCACCGGGTACTTGGCCAGTGTTCCACACCGTTGCGAAGAGTTGGTGCAGGATGGTGGTCATCGGGGGCCAGGGCGGTGGTGGTCATCGGGTATAGGGTGGTGGTCATCGGGTCCAAGGTGGGGGTCATCGGGTCCAGGGTGGGGGTCATCGGGTCTAGGGTGGGGGTCATCGGGTCCAGGGTGGTGGTCATTGGTTCCAAGGTGGGGGTCATCGGGTCCAGGGTGGGGGTCATTGGGTCCAGGGTGGTGGTCATTGGGTCCAAGGTGGGGGTCATCGGGGCCAGGGTGGTGGTCATCGGGTCCAAGGTGGGGGTCATCGGGTCCAGGGTAGGGGGATTGGTCATCGGGTCCAGGGTGGGGGTCATCGGGTCCAAGGCTTACTTTAAAAGCTCAAGGGGAATATTGTCGGGGCCCACGGGTCTGCCGTCTTTTAGGTTTTCAATTGCTGCCTTTACCTCAGCAATGGTAGGGGCGTCAGGGCTGGTTTCGGTCTGAAGTTGCTGTGAGAGACTCACGGAGTAGATCTGTCTAGGGGTTGGGTCCAAGGCTGCCTTGTAATGTTCGACCCACATTCTAGCTGTTTCCTCTTTTGATGTGCAGGGGGATCCATCGGACTTATTCGAGCTTTCGTCGGAGGGACGTTGGGAGAGATCGGAGCTGAGAGTCTTTATTCCGCGGTATGCCGCTCTCATCTCGTTGCACACTAGACATTCCTCGGCGCTGTCGGTTATGGAGTTGTAATGGTGTTCAAGGTTTTTCTTGGCGGCAGTCTGGAATTTGTTTTTTAGGCGTTGCCGTTCCGGGTGCTCGCCCTGGCCCTCGCTGAACTCTTTTCCTCTAGGATTGCTAGGGTGGACACTGTCGACCAGGGTTTCCGAATGTTCTTCCTATGATCCCGAACTGTGTCGGCAACTTCGTGGATGGCCTGGGCAACGATGGCCCAGTCAGATTTAAGGTCATAAAGAAGGGTATCCAGAGCGGCAATTTGCTGTCTATGGATGTGGCATATTGGGGCGCCAGGCTCGGGCTGGTGCGCAGGGATTCCGTATCGTATCTGGTAACTGATGCAGTCTTTTTGTGATATCCATTTTGTGCAACGATTCACTGTATAGGAATGTATTGAAATGTTATTTAATATTAATCTGGCTATATTTAATTATTTTCTTTTATTTGCTTTGTTCAGTCCTTAATAAAGACTACTATTGGTAGAAACGTAAGTACAATTATGTTAATGTTCGTAAGGAAAACCTCATTTTGACTGCATTTGAACTAATATCAAGTTACCATTGATCCAAAGTTTCCAATGTAGCGATAAGGGATGGACTTTTTATTCGGTTTTATTATCTGTCGACATAGACTGAAATTACCACAACTATTTGCCTCACAAACCTGAAAGACTGTCTCGTGCTTCTCTCATCACCGTATAGTATTTACCTAATATGGGATTTGAGGGTCACATGTTGTCACTCTGCTACTCTTGTAGAGTTGACAAACTTATAGGACATAACGACGAAAGACATTCACAAAAGTAACACTACGATAAAAACCATGACAACACAAGCTGTATCTTACCTTCCACTAACATGCCATAGATGCTACTGCCTGTGCTACGTCTGTTTCCGGCTGCACCTCCCTGACTTTGACCTCGAGCACTTCCTGTTCGAGAATCCCTTACATCCGACACACCTTGAGTACCTCTGAGACTACCCTGCCTGGTATCCATTCCTTGATCTGCGTAGTCTCTTGGACTTCGGTGACTGGCTCTTCTAGTGCCGGTAGGGGTCGGTTGATAAGCCTGGTCACTAGAAGAGTGCTGAAGTGGCACAACTGACCCATAAGGTGGCGGGCGCTGCGGTATGGTTTCCATTTGTTTTCCAGTGATATTCACAGAACCCTCTACTCTGATGTCGCTTATGTAATCCTTGTGATGAAGATGCTGAGAAGACTGTTGCTGGTGGTAGCTCTGAGGCTGTTGTTGATACTCTGTTACTCCTTGCCTTATGCCTCTCTGGCTTTCATGGAGAGCGTGTGCTCGCTCTAGTTGAGGAGAAGCTTGTACATAATCCCTCTCTCTCCGTAATGAGCCTTGTTTTGAGTCAAAACCAGACTGCACATTTTGTAGACTCCTATTACTTCGCATTGACAAATTCCCAAGACTCGCAAGTGATGTATTCGCGTCCTGCAACTCTGCGTGGGTCCCTGGAAGAAAGCGTTGGCTTGCGTGTGACATGTTGGGATCCTGGGAACGTCTTAAACTTCCCTGATAGGAGGTCTGACCTCTAACATCCCGTAAGCTGCCAGAAATTGAGCCCCCACGCTCTTGCATGATAGCAGAGGCATCGCGGAGTCTACTGTCTCTCCTTGGGGGAGGTGCAGGCTTACCACCTCCCTGGTGGGCCATGATATTCAAGTGGTCAGTTCACCCTGTGATAAAAGATAACAGGTCGTTAATGTAAGGATGCAATGTAAAAACTCTTAATATGAAGTTATTGTATAATCACTCACATTGCAGGGCAGGAAGACTAACGTCGTGTCATGCAAAATATACTGATCAGACATGTTAGTCATGGTCAGGCAAAACATACTGGCGAAGACCCTCACCTCGGCTTCCTAGTAGCCTGCCCTGGAAACGGGCTGTTGTCATGGAAGATTGGCTAATGAAGTGAGAGATCGACGTGATCCCCTTAGTAGTGAGTGAGACGCAGATAAAACCAAGCACAGCACAACCGGATGGAGGACCCTCGGTCCACCTTCATCAGCAAGCTCGAGATGTGAGGAAAGCTTCTGCAACCCGCCCCTAAACTACCTTTTCAGGACACACAAAAGAATAAACTTACTCATTGTGGACATTCGCAAATAACATCAACACGCACATTGCAATGGTCTCTATTTTCGTAGCTTATAACTTTCATAATTACAGGATATATTCTTATTTTTCTTCTCCTTCTCCTTTCGTCCTCTTGTCAAGATAGGTCCCAGGTTCTTCTTCAAAGACTACCGCTGTTTGTCGTGCTTTTTTTTAATCTTCGTGAAGTTTTTTTCTGTAATGTGTCTCGCAAGACCAGTATTGTTCTGTCTTCCTGTGTTAGCGTGCATATTGACAGGATTTGTTCCACCGTCAGTGTATGCTCTCCAATTGGACACCTGCCATCTGTTCCAATCCTCATTGTGTTGTAAAGATGACCTTTCAATCTATTATGCACAGTTCTCAGTCTGAAGACGACCTTTGAATCTATTATGATGTTTTCAGTCCGAAGACGAGCTTTGTGAATCTATTATAATATTTCTGAAGACGACCTTTGAATCTATTATGTTCAATTCTCAGTCGGAGGACGACTGACTCTTCTGTAGTTGCTGTTGTCGTGGAAGCCATTTATGCTTGAGTTAATTTAACTCTTGACAACGTTTCTTATGTAGCGGGTTACAGTGGCGGTGTCTACATTGCAAACCATATTTGAGAAGATGGACCAGGGTCTTCCTAGATGCAGTGCAATGCGCGACTCTTCAGTAAGCTCGCCACTATAAGGATTGCAGTGTTGATCACCGCCTCGCTGACCAGACTTTTGACACAGCCTTCTGCCATGGAGCACGATTGAGGTCAGGTGGGGTCTTGATCAGTATGTTTCACCCGACTCTGATCTTAGCGCTCCATCTTCTCTAGATAAAATCAGAGTAGGTGTATCATTTTTAAAGTTGATCAGACCATTTTCTCTTGAATTTGGCTTTAATTATGGTCTTTGCCTAATTAAACATGATGTTCATGTCTGTTTATTGTGTCCACGCCTGCTACTTTCTCCATGCTCATATCTTTTGCTTTCTATACTTCACATGTTGGGGGACGCCATTGTTAAATATGGTTGGCATGTTGTCTGTGTTGTCGGCAAAACAGTTGACTTTAATATTCAGTTAATATGTTCAATATATATGTCTCCTAAAGCAAGATGTCTCCATTACTGCTCTTTTTGCATCCACATCCTTGAGCCAACCTTCTCGTGTTTTAAACGTGCTGTATTTCTGCATGCATAGTTCTTGTGTTGTGCTTCCTTTACATGTCTTTAATTATCTTGCAGTTTGATTTTATCATATATTTTATCGGCACATAGCGCGTACCATGTTGTCTAGGATCCTACATCCTCAAGTGTGTTTTTTTTAAAATGTTTCTTTATTTTATTTTATTTAAGATATAGTGTCATTCATACTTCATTTTTTAAAACCCTTTTATCGGTAGAGTTTTATTTGCTGCTTCTGTGCTTGTTTTTAGACATTCAATTGCCTACTTTAGATGTGTCTAGTATGCTGTGGACAGAAGGCATGTATGTACAGTAGGATGTGGTCAGAAGGTCTATATGTACAGTAGGATGTGGTCAGAAGGCCTGTATGTACAGTAAAATGTGGTTAGAGAGCATGTATGTACAGTAGGGTGTGGACAGTTCCACTTGGTGCACACATTCTCTTCTGTGCTTTCTCTTGTGTACTGCTATAATGCTATCATATTTATTTTTCTTCCTTCCACGTGTTATTTTTGTTTAATATATAGCTGCTTTAATGGTGATGTACCTATTATGGGGATTCTTTTCATATTTTCTGTCGATATTTTCTCAGTCTAACCATTCTAATTCTAACCATTACGGGATTGTGGTGGACATTGATATCTGTCCCTGGACAAGTATTTGCCATTTGCCAATTGTTTAATTTTATGTTTTATCATAACTTGACTTGGCTCGGCTTCGTTCGTTCTCAATTTCCTGCTACCAAACCCGAAAGGGCTTAAGTAGCAGAATGTAGTCCAGATAACGGAATGCGATATTTGCACCTTTCGGTCCAACACATCCGACTTCAGCAAGCATTTTTTTAGTACCGGGTTAGCATTTCCTCTTCGATCTATTCTCCTTAGCCAGTCTGTCTGCTGCAGTCTGTTATCCGGGATCACCGCTTGGAGGTGTACGCTTGGAGGTGTAGAAGGGTCTTGGCAGCTCTGGTTCGCTGGCCCTGACGCTAGCAGTCAGCTATGGGTCGCTGACCACTGCAGCTCATGCGCTGCTCAGCATCTTGATCCCTTATCATAACTTGATTTCCTTTCTTTATTTGACTTAATCTTTCTACTTCTCGTTGTATTTTATGGCAGAAAATGTGTCTCTCCAGGCGCTCCTATTTTATGCCATGTTCTGCCATGTTCTTGAGCTCCCCTCATGGCATTCCAGCTGAACTGGTATCCTGGCCCAATTATAATAATCACAATATTCTTTTCAGTACAACTCTGTTCTTTCCCTACGGTTTCAATCAACCGCAGAATTGGCTAATTTTCTAGGTTTCTTCCTGTTGGAGTGACTCACACATATCTACTACCTGTTCCCAATCACTAGCTGTAACAGCTTTGTTTATTTGCCAGAAAATGCACTTCTCCATGGTATAAATTATCTCTGTGTGAAACAAACATTATAGAATCCACCAGGTGCATGAGCTGCAGCAGTCATCGACCTAAATCTGGCTGCTAGCGTCAGGATCCGCAAACTAGAGCTGCCAAGACCCTTCTCCACCTCCACACAGTGATCCTGGATAACATGCTGCAACAGAGCAGACTGGCTAAGGAGAAAAGATCGATGAGCGAAAATGCAAAAAAAATGCCAGTTGAAGTCGGATGTGTTGGACCAAAAGGTACAAATATCGCAGTCAGGCTGTAAACTACGACACAACGCATTCAGTTCTCCGGACAGCATCCTGCCACTTGCAAAGCCCTTTACAGTGCATGGTGGCTGAAGTTTGAGAGCGAACCAAGAAGAATAAGATGAATCCCCCACAGCTAAAGCAAACATAAATATTTGGTGCAAACATTATTTAAAGAGGACAACTGCAAAAGTTGTCTTGTTCTCCTGATGGAGCGAAAGTGTAAGGATTGTGACGGTTTAAGGGTAAAACCGAGATCCCCAACCATATGGCCGCTTGTGCTGTTATACTCGACCACCCTTTTGAATGTGTCCTTCACCTGCTCTTATTAGATTGACGCACATCATCTCGTATTTACCATTGTGGCGTTTGTTCACGTTGCTGACATACACCACAGGGATGTACAGAGCTCATTAATAATGGTTGTTTACATGGACAGTGGCCACGTAATGTGCTGACTATGTTTATAGTTTATACTCGATAGATGTTATGTTCTCTGTTTCGTAAAAATCGTTCTTGAGGTCTCTCTAACGTGAGGTTTATACCATTTATATGTGGTCTATGATACCGAGATGGGTCTCCTCGACCATCACAACATCCTTGTCACGGATTTTCATGTTGGGTGTGGGTGTGCATGTGGCTGAACAGGCCAATGCGGGCACGAAAATATCTGCTGCATGACGGGGGTACACGAGGTCTGTAGAAGGTGTTTATGTTAACGCTGTTCGTGATTTCCGGGTCTCGCGTCTGCTCTGGGCTTTCACAACACAGTGGTCTTCCCTGGTAGCTACACACGCTTTGACGGTCCATCCTAGTCGTGCTTTTTCTAGCAGTATCTACGCTGCCTGAATAACTTAGCTAGTACTGTAGTACCTCCGTATCTGCTGAATATATCTCTATATGTTAATTGAAATCAACAGGAGGTCGGATCTGGCGTTTCGCATCTGATTGTTCATGTGGTTGCCGCTGTTGAACGGATTTGTCAACTATAATAGTTGTTTCCAGGGGACGCCCGATTGCTCTATCACGTATTCCAATCTGCGCGGAGGCTCCTTTCGTGTCTCATCTTGCCAGTCGGTACGCATTCATAAAAGAATCAGGTATGGCCATCGACCATCGAAAACTTCACTGCGTCGCACTTTCAAAAAAACATATCGCACATACAATTTATAAACACGAAAGAACGTGATAACTATCAGATCAACACTTTGTAACTCCATGAGCACAACTACAAGTTATCTGGTGGCTATGTCCGATTCATCTTCGTACAATTGTGCAACTGACTTTGAATGCGTCCTCGCCTGAAGCCGCCATTTTTCTTCCTCGCGAACAATACGGTAGCGGGATTTTCACGAAACAGGGAAGGGACATAAATTCTGCGGAATGCAGCTACCCCTACAGGACCAATGTTGAACTATTAACAACCCAGGTACAATCATGCACTATAGCATATGAGTAAAAACCACCCAATGAGGCTTTCATTTTCTAAGAGTCTGAACATTTTGATTTAGAACATACTAATGTTGTCATGGGAGATTTCAATTGTAAACACATTGCTTGTGGCTACAGAGTGATTCGTGCTAATGTAGAAAACCTCGAAAACTGGGCTGAACTTATGGGGATGCAGTTTATATTCGACCCGAAGTTACCACTTTTCTTTAACAGTAGCAGATGGAAATAAGGTTATAACCCAGACAACATCTTCGTCAGTGCACATATAGCTAGCCAGACAGCGAACACAGCACAGACCGATGTCATGTATTATTAAACCCGTCATCAGTCCTGAGACGGTACCCTTTAAACGGCACTTTCATTTCAAAACGGCCAGATGGAACGACTTCAGCAGAGATATGGTTATGGAGGTAAGGGATTTGGACCCAGAGCCGGAAAATTATGAAGTGTTCATCGAACTAACAAGACGAATATCGGGAAGATACATTCCTAGAGGATGTAGGACATAATATATTTCCGGGATTGACAAAGATTCCAAAATTCTATTAGAACAATACAAGGATTCATATGACGACGATAGGAGGAAGCACTCATCAACCTCTAGGTAGGAAAGATTGTGTAGCCCGTGGAAGAGCTTGATATGATACAAAATAGTCGTCGTGCATGGAAATACATTACAGATTTAAATCCCTAGTGTGAATGCAAGTACCAGGTCACAAATTTCGCTTAACTAGATTGCCCATCAACTGTTACAAAATAGCAAAACTGAACATTGTTGAGGGAAATCGCAATTCAATAGGGACAGAGAAAAAATTAAGGGAAACGCTGGGCCGCCTTTCAACATTGGAGAGCTTGATAGTGGAATGAAAACCAATTAGGAAACTGGAATTTATGAACTGCGAACAGAGCAATTTAAAAATGTTGGCTCGGAAAGCAAGATGTGGGTATTGGATTTATTCAACTCATGTGTCATAGGTCTGCGGATACCAAAAACGTTGAAGGAAAGCCAGAGTTGTGACACACCCGGGAAAATGCCATCAGAAGCTAATAATTTCAGACCTGTGTCGCTTTTATGTCACCTCTATCGAGTGTTCGGGAAAATGATTCTGGGTCGAATATAAAACATTATCGAAGATAAATTGATTACGGAACAGGCAGGATAGAGCAGCATAGATGGAGCTTAACAGTCTGCGGGTCTACTTTGCTCTAATGTTTAAGTCTATTAAAATGAACTCGCACATAAGTTAATCACTGTCTGCGGCACTTGTTCCAGCAGAGTAATAAGCTGCTCGAGCCTAGCCCTCTAAGCAGGAAATCCTCCTCCTTGCTACCTTACATTAGAGCTGGGACCTGCACGTGGGCATCCTCCACTGTAGAAGTACAGGTCGACTGAGACTTCGATTAAGACAGGCAGAATTTAGACCAGGAAAATGGTGCAGCGGTCAAGTCCTTAACCTAACTCAACATATAGACGATGGGTACGTGCGCAAGCGGGATATGAATGACGCAGGCATAGATTTAAAATCATAGGAACAGGACGCATGGATCGTGTTACATGATTAAGCATTGAATACAGACACAGGAGATACTGATTGCTGATAGCCTAAAAACTGGGTGTTTGAGAAGACACGCCACACCATTCGATGCCGCAAACGGTCCTATTTTTCTTGCACACACTGTGAAAGATGCTTCTCTGCCCGAATTGGTCTTACGAGTCACATTCGTTACCGTCATGGACTGTAGTTGCATACCTTTTCAAAGCAGAGGTACTATAGTCTGATAAGACAGAAAGAGCTAATGATGACGTGCGCAAGAAGGTGGCAGGGTTAGCTTTTATTGACCTCACAGCAGTACACGACGCGTTAAATGGGAAAAAAACATGAAAAAAAACTAGTAAAAGTTGATTAAGGTTGAGCTTAATCAAAATTTAAAAATGGGTATGGTCAGATACCGCACCGAGACGAGAACACAAACAAAACCTACGTTACGACCAATAGGCCTTCATCAGGGACAACAACACTGAACTAACAAATCAACAAATAAGAAAAAATGGTCAACTCATCTGTTTCAGGTGGGAGACGCTTTCAGTCTAAGCGACCTGTCGTGCCAAGTACTCGATAGAAACTGTGACGCGTTAAATAACCGTCAACTCCTATCAAAGACACACAAGGTCACAAATGATTGGCGTCTGACCCAGGCAGTTAAATGTCTACTGCACAACAGACGATTTCACAATATTACAAAATAAAAGTAATCGTTGTAGGAACACACAAAAATGTTATGGTGCAAAGTAGCTTTCTGGCATCTACTCTATACAATGTTTACATCAATGTCCGAACAGTCAGTCCAGTCACTAGACAATTCATATATGCAGACCACGCGACGGTTGCTGCAGAGGGAAAGTGTTTCAATAAAGTGGAACTCTAACTCCCTAAAGCCCTTGACAGATTGGCTGAGTACTATGAGAATAACCATCTCGAATTAACCCCACCAAAGCTCAGGTATGTGCATTTCACCTGAAGAACAGAAGTGAGACGGAAAATTTAGATTAGTTGGCAGAGAAATGAGCTTGAGCATAAAGATGCAACTAAGTACCTAGGTATTACACTGGATGCCACACTGTACTAGAAGAAACACTGTGAGGCGTTGAAACAAAAAGTTAGCGCAAGGAATCACCTACTGTGTCAGATAACAAACACATGGGAAGGGCTACCAACTGTGTTGGTCACACCGGCCCTCGCATTGTGCATTACTGCAGCAGCATCCACCGTGCCAGTATGGAACGAGTAAGCACACACGAGGCACGTCGATGCGGCAGCAGTAAATGAGGTATGTCGCATTGCGACAAGAACACCGATGAGAAATGTTGATGAATTCGCTGGCATCGCAACACCAAAAATCAGGAGATGCGCTGTGTCGAAGTCGAAAGGAAAAGGCTGTTATTCTGTTTTTGTTTCTAAGAATCGACGTCACTGCACTCCGGGCATACCCATAGGTGCTCTGTCTCTCTCATCAAATGGCGTAAGGTATGGATGCTGATGCTCCCTGTAGCTCGCTGGTTGTACACTCTCCTGCGCCGTCCTCTCATGCGTCCCACTCCGCTCGAACCTCGTTTAATGTCGAAACTTTGCAGTCTGTGCATTGCTGCTTCAGCTATAGCGGTGTCCTCATCCAGCAGGCGGGCATTGATTGATTTCAAAATGTCAATTCTGCTATGTGACGAAGGACACCCCCTTTTTGGATACAATCAAGAAGAAAGACGACTGCAATCAAGGAAAAGTTTCATTCAAACTGTGCAGTTCACAAACCAGAAAACTTATGGTGAGGAATGAATGGAGATCAAAGAAGAACTTGCAACAGGGCATAATATGTCATACCTTGTGTGTGGATCAAGATGCTGAGCAGCGCATGAGCTGCAGCGGTCAGCGACCGTCAGGGCCAGCGAACCAGAGCTGCCAAGACCCTTCTACACCTCCACGCTTTGATTCTGGATTAACAGGCTGCAGCAGAACAGACTGGCTAAGGAGAAGAGATCGAAGAGGGAATGCTAACCCGGTACTCAAAAAATGCTTGCTGAAGTCGGATGTGTTGGACCGAACGGTGCAAATATCGCAGTCAAGCTGTAAACTACGACACAACGTATTCCGTTCTCTGCTCAGCATCTTGATCCCCTTGGGTTCTGAACCCCGTGTAACCTTGGCCATTAAACAAGTATCCAAAGGTTTGCCAACCCCATGCATAACCTTCCTTAGTTCCCTATTATGACATGCTTAGAAGGGAGCAGTGGTCCTATTCTGCTAGTGCCGATAACCACTCGGGCACTTGTATTCAATTTCTAATATTCAGAATTTAATTCTATGAGAAGATTTCTCCTGATCTATACCTGTAATGTGTTGATGACTGACGTGCCATATTATCCCTGTTATCTGGCTGCGAGTCTACATTTCTCTACTGTTTTTTTGGATCATTATGGATGCCGCCAGACCACGGATTTGCCTGGAATTCACACTAGTCGACGACTTACACTTGTGTTCACGGAAACATGGTGTTGTTTTCCGTCTGGACTTGTTATTTCGTTCTTTTTTTTTGGTGTGATTTCTTCCATCCGTTTATCCTGGTCTGGACGCCGGCTGAATGGCACTACGCTTATACCTGTGTCGTATTTCACGGGTTAGTTCTGCCGGTTCATCTACACGAATTTGGCGTGCGGGAATTTTAGATGCTACTATGATGAGCTGAATACAGCTGGGGAGAGATGCCAGACTCACTCACACGCTGAGTGTTGTCCATGCGACCTCTTGTGGTTATCGAAAAGGCACGACAAACTGCGTTAAATGCCATCCCACCTTTCTACCCTGCGGGTTACATGTTTACGGAAAGGCTTCGGTGGTAACCCTGAGGCAAAATCTGCATCCCATGCTATCTCCAGTCGTCTCGATGAATGTCTTGCCACTGGCAAAAGGTAGCTTAGGCACTGTGAGTGAGGTTGACAAAAGGCGCTGTTTCTTCCTCACTTTAATCCAAATCACCGAGCAAGTCACCCATTTCAGCGGACACAGCAAGAGATACGACTGTCCACACGGCTGAACAAAGAGAGTGGTCTTCATCACTTGTGATGGACAACTATTAATCAGTCTTAAGCTGAAATGTACATTGATAAATAAACTGAAGCACTTAAACTACGATTAAGACAGGCAGGATTTAGGCCAGGCAAGGGTAAACTTTAGTGCCCCCATCCCCGCCTCCCCTCTAAGGTACAAATTGGTTGGGCACCACTGTGTTAAAGTCTTTAATCCGGACAGCTTATGACAATTAACGAGAAACCATGACACAGTGTGACGTCTAAATGCTGAGACCGTGTACAATCAAGTCGTTGAACTCGTCAGCCACTGACAGCACCGTCTACCACTGCACTACCATTTCTGTAACTGTCTTAATACATCACACAAGCGTGTGAGAAATACACATTTTACCAAATATATCTACATTATTAACTCATTTGTGTTTATAAATAAAATTTGCCGTCCTTTTTTCTTAAATAGACTTCTTTTTTTCCTAATTTTCGCTTTTAATGTTTAACTTCCAGCTTCTATGAAATTCATAAATTTGCCTTAATAGTATTAAGGATGCGATCTTCTAAGCTTGTCTGTCCGTGTGCTAAAATAGCTATGATTACCTGCCCCATATATCGTGTGATTAAACACTGGACTGTACCATTGATGTACACACTAATTTAAAACCACACAATCCCCAGTACGAAATTGGAGATTGTGGCAATTATTTCATGTCAGCTCTGAGCTGTCTGAGACCTCACTAATCAGTCCAGACTCTTAATCCTTACAAGCACAGCAGGAATGTCTACGATATGGCTGGATAGTGAACTTATAGGTCAAAATTCTTCAGCTATTGTCCTGGTCGCGCGTGGGCTTACGGTAATAAAAGAGTTGCCATCCTGGTTTAAGAAAGCGCCCTTAGTGGGGGCAAATGAAATGGAATATTGAAATGCCTTAACGTTAAACTATGACACAGGAATAAGTTAATCGTGATGTTCATTGATTGCAGGAGTTTCAAATACAACGCTTGTCTGCACGCTCGAAATGCAAGCAAATGCTAAATAAGAACTCTTCATCCCCAGAGGAGTAGAACTGGTGTGACTAAGTGACATGAAGGGACGGGAAGGCGGATCTGAGGGGAAGCAGACATAAATGTGTGTGAACAGCAAGCTATATGAACCAGCAGTATCCATATGTTGAAAGCAACTGATCACTAATTGGTTAGCCAGGAGGTTACCGTTGTCTGGTCTGTCTAAAATTCAATAATGAGGACTGCGTGGGCTAGTGGTTAAGTGAAACGACTCATAATCCGAAGGTGCAGGATTCACTCCCCAATCACAGCATCGGCCGTTACCCCGGGGAAGCAAACCCTTAGAACATGCAGGAGGAACCAGTCTCTTACATAGAATGCACTGGACCGACAGGCGCAAAATAAAAACAAAGTGCAACGCACACCGCCTTGGGGAATAGAGAAATAAGGCGAACGCAAACAAAAAAACAAAAACAAACACACACGCAAAACTAACAAAAAACAATAATAAGTATGTGTAGTATGCACTGACACGAACACTCACACCTACATGCACACATACACACACATGCACACATATACACGCACATACACATACACGCACACATACACACACGTACGCACACATACATGCATACACACATATACATACGCACTCTTGCACAGACACATACAAGCACACATAAACGCACACACACACATACACGCACACACACACATAAACGTACAAACACATACACGCACACACACATATGCAGCATTCAAGTAAACATATACAACAATATTGCAAGCAGTCCTATAAGGTATCTTAGATAGCTGTAACTGAACTTAACGTCTGTATACTTGTTTAGAAAATTATGCATATTCTGTATACAACCAGTTTCTTTTACCTCACTTGATATATAAATAACTCTGCGCATCCAATTTATTTGTGAATGCATTAATTGACCACTATTTACTGTGGCAATGCATTCCAAGCATTCACCACTCTCTGGCTAAAAAATATGTCCAAGTACCTACTTTGAACCTATCTTTAATTAATGTGTAGATATGCCTCTCGTTCTTGTAGACGGCTGTACTGTACTTTGAAAAACTTGTTTTAGTTGTAATTTAATAGGATCAGGTCAAATGTGGTGCAAGTTACTATTTTAGGAAATGAAATACATGACGTTTCACTGATCGCACAGGAGTTATTCTTAATAAACCAACAATCAATCCAAATATGTCAGCTAAGTGCGGTGTATAGATCTTCAACAAATATACAAGTCATCATGTCCTGTGCCACCATTCTTTCCAACTTAGTCTATGCAATCCCTATCTGCTTTATATTTCAGTCTTTTCCGTGTGTGTTTTGTTTGGTATACCTCTACACCTCCTGCCCTCTGGATTCCAAAACATAACAGTGACTCTTGAGATATTAATAAATTAACCCTACCACTCTAATCTCCCGTTGTTATATGCATACCTCCGGGATCAAGATGCTGAGCAGCACATGAGCTGCAGTGGTCAGCGACCCATAGCTGACTGCTAGCGCCAGGGCCAGCGAACCATAGCTGCCAAGACCCTTCTACACCTCCACGCGGTGATCATGGATAACAGGCTGCAGCAGGGCAGACTGGCTAAGGAGAAGGAATCGAAGAGGGAATGCTAACCCGGTACTCAAAAAATGCTTGCTGAAGTCGGATGTGTTGGACCGAAAGGTGCAAATATCGCAGCCAAGCTGTAAACTACGACACAACACATTCCGTTCTCTGGACTACATTCATCTACTTAAGCCCTTTCATGGTTTGGTAGCGGGAGATTGAGAACGAATTAAGAAGAAGAAGAAGATATGCATACCTCCAATAACATAATAATAACTCGTACATACAGATGAACGTGTAACGCACAACAAGAAAAAACTTCCAGTCGACAGATGTCACCTTCGTGCCTGTTGCCTGGTATTCGGTGTGTGGCAAGTTAATTTTCCGTTTTATTGTTCATAAAAACAATCTTCTATTGTCCGAGCGAAACAATATTCCGTGGTCCCCCGTTTTGTCCCTCCTCTCCAGTGTATGCATCATGCCCTTCATTGTTCACTGGTCTAGTTGACTCTCTCCTGCCCCCAGATAAACACTCCTTACTCTCGCTGGTGGGTTAACCTACAGAAATTGAAGGTTCAGGTGGCTCTTACTTTGAGCAGAAATGTTTCCTATTTAAGACAAGAAAAGCCCTTAATATAAGATTCTTATTGCTCCGTCCGCTGGCTTGATCGGACAGCAGCCCTTTTTACGACAAGTGCTTATTAGCGATGTACAATAGTTTGGTTTCAGCCTCCATGCCCACTATTGTGTGATGACGTGCGCCTTCTAATATAACCAAAGTGACAGTTGTTGAAAAAATGCAGTCACCAAAAGCAAGCAATAGAAAAAACCTAAATAGGCAAAGGTTGTCCCATTGCAGATACTGCTGTCAGGGATGAAATGTTAGAGACTTCTTTGTAAAAGGCTACACTTGTTTATAAGATGGAGTGTCCAGATCTCTCCATTAAGTTATGTCCTGTACCAATTTTTAGCTGGGTCGACTGGGGCATACTGGTTACATGGTTATCTATTACTTAACGTTAACCATCGTGACACTATCTCCCATGGATTATGTTACTTTTTTCACTTCATATATTCCCCTCTACGCAAGTTGTTAAAGGCGATTAAAGAATTGGCGGGGATTTAGTACAGGTTTGTAAGATAATCAAAGTGAGAAAAAAAAAAAAAAAACAAAGGATAAATTTGACTATAAACAGTTTTCCAAAATACTGTCACCTACAAGAACAACTACAAATTAATTAAAGAAAAGTCAAGATTATAGAGACGGAAATATTGTGTAGTCAGAGAGTAGTGAATGCTTGGTATGCTTTGCCACGGAAAAGAATGGAGGCCGGATCAATTAATGCATTTAAGAATAGATTTGATGCGCATAGTTCTTAGGTCAAGTAAAGTCAAGGAAACTGGTTGTATAGAGCCTTATTAAAATAAGACGAGGCTGCGGGGGCTCTATGGATTTATTGTGTAAAAACATAAAAGTAAAAAAAAATATATAAATAGGTATGATCAGATATCCCACTGAGTTGAAAATATAAAACGAAACCTTCGTTTCAACCAATTGGTGTTTTCGTCTCAGGGCGGTATCTTCTTCTTCGTCGTCGATCGTTCTCAAACTTCTTTTACAAAGGCCTGAAAAGAGCTTTGCAAATAGCAGGATGTAGTTCGGAGAACGGAATGAGTTGTGTTATAGTTTACAGGATGACTGCGATATTTGCACCTTACAGTCCGAAACATCCGACTTCAGCAAGCGTACCTAGGTGCCGGGTTAACCTTCCCTCTTCGATCCCTTCTTTTTAGCCAGTCTGCTCTGTTGCAGCCTGTTATCCAGGATCACCCAGTGGAGTTGTAGAAGATGGTTCGCTGGCCCTAACGTTAGCTGTCAGTTTTGGTTCGCTAACCGCTGTAGCTCATGCACTACTCAGCATCTTGATCCCAGTGCGATATCTGACCATACCTATTTATAATTTGTATCCCTTTCCTTTTTCTCATTGTATACAGATTCTGTGGAGAGCCTTCTAAGCCAGTATAAAGACGTTAAGTTTTGTATTAAGTTAACGAGATTAGTGTAGTGACTGAGTACTCACTTTTCAGGATAAAGTCAACTTCAGTCACCTTTATCTCGAAAAATAAGTGATCTACCATTACGCTAACCAGCAATAACCTAGGTTTAACCATTCATATTCGGAATAAAGATACTGAGCAGCGCATGAGCTGCAGTGGTCAGCGACCCATAGCTGACTGCTAGCGTCAGGGCCAGCGAACCAGAGCTGCCAAGACCCTTCTACACCTCCACTCGGTGATCCTGGATAACAGGCTGCAGTAGGGCAGACTAGCTAAGGAGAAGGGATAGAAGAGGGAATGCTAACCCGCTACTCAAAAAATGTTTGCTGAAGTCGGATGTGTTGGACCGTAAGGTGCATTTATCGCAGTCAAGCTGTAAACTACGACACAACGCATTCCGTTCTCTAGACTACATTCTGCTAATTAAGCCTTTTTAGAGTTTGGTAGCGGGAGATTGAGAACGAACGAAGGCAAGCCAAGCCAATCCATATTAAGTAATCACCATTAAGAATGCTGACAAACAAGTCGTCACGAAACAACAAATAATATCAATAACTTAAGTCGCACTAGGAAAAACAAGTTCCACAAACAAGAGCTGCAGACACTCCTTTTAACGATTACAAGCTTGCTCAGGTCAACACAAGAGAAAAGATGATATACAAAATAGCTATAGTTTCATAGACCCCAACAACAAACCATAACAGTTCAGTCACAAAACAAGAAAAGACCAACACGCTCTTAATATAACCAACAGATTGTCAATAACCATGGTTGACTATGCCGGGGCCTGTCCAATAGAGCGCAACGTCCCATTTACGGATGGGAATACAAGGTAGTCTAATCTAAAGTCTTACCTTAACGTCTAATCTAAGGCATTAAAAACAGCTTATTCTAGTCTAGAGTGCAGAGGTAAAGATAGTTCCATTGCAGATAACGCCGTCGGAGATGAAGTGTTGGGGCTTTCATTGTACTCTGCCAGAGATGTGTGATGTGGAGTGGCCAGTTCCCTTCCTCTCCTCCTTTTTCCTTCCATAGCCGTCAGCCGGGTACCCATTTACAGCTGGGTTGACTGGAACTGCCGGTAGCGGGAGTTGAACCCTGTACCTTTGCCACGAAAAGCGAGTACTATACCACTGAGCTAATCATCCGCTTAAGTTGTGATCAAGAGGCTGAGTAGCACATGAGCTGTAGCGGTCAGCGACTCATAGCTGGCTGCTAGCGTCAGAACCAGCGAACCATAGCTGCCAAGACCCTTCTACACCTTTACGCGGTGATCCTGGACAACAGACTGCAACAGAGCAGACTAGCTAAGGAGAAGGGGTCAAAGAGGGAAGGCTAACCCTGTACCCAAAATTGCCTACTGAAGTCCGATATCGCAGTCAAACTGTAAACTACGGCACAACGCATTCCATTCTCTAGACTACATTCTGCTACTTAAAGCCTTTTCGGGGTTTGATAGCGGGAGAGAGGAGCCAACGAAGCCAAGCCATCCGCTTATTTAAAGTGAACTAGTCATTAAAACATATCGGTCTAGTCTAACGCGTACTAGGCATTTGTGAAACTGTCTAGGCTAACGTGTATTCGGCATTTGTAACATTGTTTAGCGCGTACTAAGCATTTGTAACACTGTCTAGACTAACTTGTACTAGGCATTTATAACACTGTCTAGGCTAACGTGTACTGGACATTTGTAATACTGCCTAGGCTAACGGATATTTGGCATTTGTGATATTCAGTCTAGTCTAACGTGTAATGAGCATTTGTAACACTCAGCTTAATCTAACACGTACTAGGCATTTGTAACACTCAGTCTAGCCTAACGTGTACACATTATCACATTATACTCTGCGTCAGTCTGGCAGGCAGATGTGCCGTATGCGAGAAAGCCACCAATATTCCGTATGCCGTCCTAATCTTGTGCAGTGGCGTACCAATGAAGACCTATATATTTTGCCAGTCCATCTGTCATCGCATAGATGGATGACCTAGTGGACGTGTGCATTCATATGATCACCTACGTTGTTCTACGTTTCCGTCTGTTGTACTAGGTATTCTAAACACTCAAGTCTAGACTAGCATGTTCTATACATATACACAAATGTAAAATAGTTCCATAGCATACACTACCGTCGGAGATGAAAGTGTTAGAGACTGGTGTACAAGGCCTCGGCTTCTGTGCTCTGGGATGATCAGTTCGTTTAGAATGTGCTTGTCTTTCTGTCATGTAAGACAGGTACCCATTCACAACATGATAGACAATAGAGTACCGTGCCCGGACAAACTACACCTAAGAAAAACGAACGATTGTGTAAGGCCCTCCAGAAATACAACAAACTCTTATGGATTATATCCTTCTCCCCCTTTCTCCCTCGTAACTATTAACGCAAAGTGTCGGGACATTATCTCCTATGATTTTTGTAACCTTTTCCACTTCACATATTCACCAGCATGAATCATGAATCCGTATTGGGGAGTGTTGATGGCCCTATGTTTCACCTGGAGCGGAAAAAATGCGAACGAAAGTTGAGTGAAGACAAATTCAGATCTCACAAAGTCGCGCAATACCTGGACACATACTAGAAACAGAAATAGTTTGCTGGAAATGTGATCTTCATGTAACTACTTTATAAATGACATGTGTCATTCACTGTTTGTCTGATTCTTGATGTCTATATTTCTTATTGACAGAAGTACGGAGTTCTCAACCACACATTGCCCTTACAAATGTATTTGAGTGATCAACTGAACGGTGACGAGAGACGCTAGAGACACCCGACAGTTTCTTTCAGGAAACAAGTTATTTGTGAGAATAGGAGGACGAAGAAATGCAATTTAGCGCGAAAAAGTCTCAACAATATTGGGAAACACATGCCTAGTAAGATATTGTTCAAGCGTTTACAATTCATCCCTGTGATAATAAGCGACACGCAGATGAAGCCAAGTATAGCACAACCGCCTGGAGGACCACGGTCCACTTTCGGGGTGTGAGGAAAGCGACAACAACCCACTAAAATTAACTTCCTTTTCAGGGCGCACAAAAACGTAATGCTACTCATGTGTGGGCATTCAATAACAATAACAACAACAACAATTTACAACATGGAGATGATTTAAGAAATGTCTTCTCTCTGTGAATCAGTTTTAAAAGATGGACATTATGAGAATCGTTTAAAAAATCTACGACAACGTACAATGAAATGATAATTGTAAAGTATGCAGAGCTTCGCAACAGTGTGTCAGAAGTCGCATCAAACAGGTGTTCATAAAAAGGTATTGATATGATCATTTTCTTTTAAAGGAGGGGGCGGGGGGTGTGTGGAAAGAATAGTAACATTGTCAAGCATGTTGTACAAGGCGATTAACGAGGGCTGGGTATTGGGTCGGATATACATCCTGCTGAAACTTAAGTCATAAAACTTTAACACATATGAACAGTCATCGAACAAGAAACGTTCAACAGAACCAGCCAAGAGAAGTAGGTGAAGGCCGCGAGGAATCTACACTGCTCCCTTGCCGATTTTCTTCTAGAAAACCTCCAGGTTCTGTCGTTAGAACATCCCGTTTTTGTGGTTAGAACATTCAGGTTCTGTGGTTAGAACATTCAGGTTCTGTGGTTAGAACATTCCGGTTCTGTCGCTAGAACATTCAGGTTCTGTGGCTAGAACATTCAGGTTCTGTGGTTAGAACATTCAGGTTCTGTGGTTAGAACATTCAGGTCCTGTCGTTAGAACATTCAGGTTCTGTCTTTAGAACATTCAGGTTCTGTGGTTAGAACATTCAGGTTCTGTGGTTAGAACATTCAGGTTCTGTGGTTAGAACATTCAGGTTCTGTGGTTAGAACATTCAGGTCCTGTCGTTAGAACATTCAGGTTCTGTCTTTAGAACATTCAGGTTCTGTGGTTAGAACATTCAGGTTCTGTGGTTAGAACATTCAGGTCCTGTCGTTTGAACATTCAGGTTCTGTCTTTAGAACATTCAGGTTCTGTGGTTAGAACATTCAGGTTCTGTGGTTAGAACATTCAGGTCCTGTCGTTAGAACATTCAGTTTCTGTCTTTAGAACATTCAGGTTCTGTGGTTAGAACATTCGAACTACATAAACTACAGGGATGGCGTGCACAGGGTTGGTACGGATGGCCCAGGACAGAAGAACTTATTGTGCATCTCTTGAAGACATGTGCTACACAGGGAGCTAAACGGATTTGGTAGATTGATTGATTGATAAAAAAAAGCTACAGCTTAGGGTCTCAAAATTTGCAAGGACCTCAACACATTTAAGAATATAATGTGAAAGCAATATTACGACCATTCTTATTCCCGATGTTAGCAAATAACTGTGTGAGACATAATTAATATTTTTGCTTTTAGCTAACCAAGAAAGAAAATGTTTTCAATTGTAGGCCAATCAGGAGTAATTTTTTTCTTATTTTGGGAACAATTTCATTATTATTTATATAAATAAAAGTGGCACTGATTACTTATTTTGTCAGTATTTTGTATGTTCTTTTTCTTCTGCGTTCGTTCTAAATCAACCACTACCAAGCCCTGAACAAAGCTTTGCAAGTACAAGATGTAGTCCGGGAAACGAAATGCGTTGTGTCGTAGTTTACAGCCTGACTGCGATTTTTGCACCTTTCGGTCCGACACATCCGACATCAGCAGATTTTATATGTATATTCAAGAAACAAAAAATATACAAATTGATGTGTAAAGGTGGACGAGACGGAACTAAAACAAGCACACTCATTTCAATACGTGGGCGCCTACACCAGGACTGATGGGTGATACACTTATGAAATAAAGAACATAATTTATAAAAAAAAGAAGCAGGTATGTACAGGGATCATTGGAGGCAACGGAAATGTTGTTTTATAGAAGAATGTTTGTGAATGACAAGGACAAGAATAGCACCACTGCCCCACAGAGAGCATGTCGTAAGAGGCAACTAACTGCGTGACATGGCATAATACCGGCCATGGTTAGGTGGTTTGTTTAGAGCAGCATGGATGGCGCCTAACAAGCTGTGGGTCTACTTTGCTCTAGTGTTCTTCTTCTTCTTACGCATTCAAACAGTAACCACTATTTTTTCGAAAAAAGCGGCGGTCATCCTGAGGCTGTCGCCACTGACATAGAGCTTGTCTTGCAGTTCCACTGGTAATGGCCACATCTGCTCTCTCTGATCCTCGTATGTCGGGCAGTTCTGCAGCAGATGTTCAGCGGTCATTTTACCAGTACCGCACGGGCATTCGTCGGTACACCCTATCTTCAATTTGTTGAATAGGTGGTACCTCAGTCTATTGTGGCCAGTGCGAAGTCTGAAGACAACGACCTGCTCTCTTCGGTTCAACTGGTAATAGGCATCGTTTTTGGTGTAACCAGTATGTTCGGTTTCCCATTTGGTCATGTATCTGGCTTTGAATAAGCCGTTTTGACTCTTCGTACGTCGTACTAGTATCTGTTTGTGGTAGTCTTGCACCTTCTTTTGCCAGTCTGTCTGCCTCCTCGTTGCCTTGGATGTTGCAGTGTGATGGGACCCACTGTACCACTACCCTTTTTGGTGCGGACTGCTGGCACAGTTTGCAGAGTGCTGCTCTTAAGTCATTAAGCTCAGTATTTTTCTGGCTTTTTAGCGCTGTGACTACGGCGAGAGCATCTGTAAGCAGGACTATATGGCTTTCCTTTTCACTGTGTGTCACCATTTCTTCCACTGCCGCCCTCAGTGCCTCTGCCTCCGCTCTGAAATTGCTTGTGTACTTACCAGTAGCGAATGACAGTGTTATTTTTCTGCCATTTGGTAGGTTCAGGAATGCTCCTGCCCCTCCGTTCTGTGTAGCGTTTGTTACAGAACCGTCGGTGTATGCATGGGTCCAGTCCATGCTTGGGTAGCTTTTCGTTATGAAGCTTAGGGTAGTATCTCTCCTTTCTTTTTCGGTCTGGCAGTTTTTGTTTCCAATACCTGGTATATTTTCTACCACCTCTGGAAATATATCCTGCCTCCAGGTAGGTTTTAGATCAGTAGTGATGGGTTTTGGTGTTGTTAGTGCGTTTATGGGATCTTCGTGCATCTTTGCTTTGGCTATTTCTGCAAAGTTTCTCCGCTTTAGTTTCCCATTTCCCAAATTGTTTAGTCTCTGGTGCATTGGATGGTCGGTCAGTCTTCGGAGTTTCTCTGACTGCAGCTGGGCTCTGCAGTCTCTTCTATCGGTCATGGATTGCAGTTTTGTAATCTTTTCAAGTTCTACAATTGGCGTTGACTTCATGCCTCCTGTTATAATTCTCATGGCTTGGTTTTGAAGTTTGCTAACTTTATCGAAGTTCGCCTTCGCTGCTGTTGTCCATGCCGCAATGCCATACTCGAGAACTGGTCTCACTCTTCCAGTGTACAGTTTCTTTAGTATGCCTTCGTCTGCTCCCCAGCTTGTGCCAGCAAGTTTCCTCATGATTGCCATTTTTTCCCTGGCTTTCATTCGGTTTCTCTCAATCTGACTTTTCCATGTCATGCGCCGATCAAATGTGACTCCCAGATAGGTTGGGTTGTCGTTTGGCTGCAGGAATTTGCCATTTAGACTTAATTTGGTATTTTGGTGTTTTAATGAAAGCGAGAATATTGTGCATGTGGTTTTCTCTTCGTTTATTTTGACCAGCCATGAGTTCGCCCACTCTTCCAGCGATGTTAGGGCCGTCTGCATCCGATTTCTTGCTATGGTGGCTCTAGTGTTTGACCCTGTTGAGATGTACTCGCACATCGGTTAACCATTTTCCGTAATCGCTTGCCCCAACGCAGCGGAGTATTAAGCTGCTCGAGCCTAGCCCGCCAAGCAGGAAACTCTTCTACCTGCTACATCAAGCTCATACCAGAGCTGGGACCAGCACAAGGACATTTGCCCCATGTAGAAGTACAGGTCGACTAAGAACTAAGAATGTTAAAAGTTCCATGGCCTGCAAAGAAGTCGAATAACGTAGTTCTTGAGGAAGCACCAACACAAAGACAGATAATGGCAAATGTCAGGACAAAGCAGTCATCCTTTTTGGGCACGTCATGAACAGAGGCGGGTTGGAACACACGGTGACAACTAACTGAATCGCTGACAAGAGGGACAGAGAGAGGCAACAAGATAATATATTGGACAGTTTGAAGGCTGATTATCAACAACGGAACTGATAGCCGACACATGTGATAAGCGGAAATGGAGGTCCCTGATCGCCAACGCTATCCGACAAGCCACTTGATGATGATTCAATAAAACGTATATTAAGGTAGTCTCATAGCAAACACTGCTGTCGGGGATAAAGTGTTAAAAGCCTGTTTATGAGGTAGGGTAGCTAGTTCTCTCCCTCGCTGCCTGTTCTTTCAAGAGTAAACTAGGTACCCATTTACAACTGGGTTGACTAGACCGTGCCGGTAACGGGAGTTGAATCCCGTACCAATTTTCTGAAAAATGGGCAATCTATAACTTAACTGCGCTAATCAACACACCATATATATTCTTCTTATTTTGCGGTCGTTGTCAATCTTCCGCTACCAAGCCCTGAACAGGACTTTGCAAGTAGCAGGATGTAGTCCGGAGAACGGAATGCGTTGTGCCGCTAGTTACAGCTTGACTGCGATATTTGCACCTTTTGGTCCTTCTTCTTCTTCTTCTTCATCGTACGCAGTCAGACATCAACCTTAATATTTTCGAAAAAAGCAGCCGTCATCCTGAGGCTGTCGACACTGCCATAGAGCTTGTCTAGTGTTGCCACTGCGCCTTTTGGTCCAACACATCCGACTTCACCAGGCATTTTTTGAGTACCAGGTTAGCCTTCCCTCTTCAATCCCATCTCCTTAGCCAGTCTGCTCTGTTGCAGCTTGTTTTCCAGGATCACAGCTAGGAGGTGTAGAGTGGATTTGGCAGTTCTAGTTCGCTGGCCCTGACGCTAGCAGTCAGCTCTGGTTCGCTGGCCCTGACGTTAGCAGTCAGCTCTGGTTCGCTAGCCCTGACGCTAGCAGTCAGCTCAGGTTCGCTGGTCCTAACGCTAGCAGTCAGCTCTGGTTCGCTGGCCCTGACGTTAGCAGTCAGCTCTGGTTCGCTAGCCCTGACGCTAGCAGTTAGCTCTAATTCGCTGACCATGACGCTAGTAATCAGCTATGGGTCGCTGACCGCTGCAGCGCATGCGCTGCTCAGCACCTTGATCTCACCCTATATATTAATGTATGTTACAACTATTTTCTAAATGACATTATCAAAGTATTGTTTCCAATTTGATATACTATATATTGTAATCTGGGATAAAGATCAACTCGCGCAAATGTTAAATACCGGTATGTATTTAGCAAATGTATCCATCTGAACGCTTGAAATGCCTCGCTATATATTAACATAATTAAAGGACGTATATGTTTTCAAGTTTTGTGAGACCTTCTGGTGTAATTTTGAAAGAGCCGCCAGTCTATATAAAACTACGCTATCGCCAAGTCTAAATCCAGAACATAAAGATAGCACTGCAAACTGCTAGGCATATCGTAGAGACGATTAGTCACGGTCAGACATGGCGTGCTTCATGCAGGAAGTATAAACCAAGAGAGAAGAAGACGCAACCATCAACCAGTGGTAGAGAAGCGGCTCAAGTTACAAAATTTTAGCTCTGGTGTGACTATGTTCGTCTTCGTTCGTTCTCAAACTCCCGCTACCAAGCCCTGAAAAGGGCTTTGGAAATAGAATGTTGTCTGGAGAACAGAATGCGTTGTGTCGCAGTTTACAACTTTACTGCAATATTTGACCTTTCGGTCCGATACATCAGACTTCAGCAGGCAATTTTGGGTCCATGGTTAGCCTTCCCTCTTTGATCCCATCTCCTTGGCCAGTCTGCCGTGTTGCAGTTTGTTATTCAGGATCACCGCGTGGAGGTGTAGAAGGGTCTTGGCAGCTCTGATTCGCTGGCCCTGACGCCAGCATCCAGTTTTGGGTCGCTGACTTCTGCAGCTCATGTGCTGCTCGGAATTTTGATCTCTGGTGGTTATCTGAGACCTCATAGTTTCAGCTCTGGGATGGTTATCTGAGACCTCTTTAACAACGTGTCAGACTCCTAATCCTTCATTAAGAAGGTACAGTGCTGTATAGACGTCAAACCTCCAAAGGCAGGTATGGATCGTGCTGGGGTTCTGTGCAATGAAAGGGTTCACTTCCTGGCTGCAAAAACACACCTTATGGGCACACTAGACAGAGAAAAGAATGGCATGTTTAGATATAGCAATGCCCCTTTGGATGAAGACACAAGAATAGATAAAAACCAATTCACAACTGTACAATTTTGAAACCAAATTTGGGTCGGACAGAGTGGGGCGCATGAGAGGACGGGGCAGGAACTTGCACAGCGTTCGAGCTTCAGAAACCATTAGTATCCACATACTTCGACATTTGCTGATAAAGAGACAGAGCAGCTATTGGTATGCTTAGAGTGCAGTGAAGTCGATTCTTAGAAACAGAACAAAACAACCTACACATGCAAACCGTAAAGTGATCCCGATATAGAAGACTTCCCATATCTCATTCACAATCTCTGATATAACCACACAAAAAAAGACGTAGTTGAAACGTCCGAACTGTCGTCAATAAATGGTTTAAACCTTAACAAACAGCAAGAGAGGCAAGAGTAGCACTTTTGTAACATTCCAATCGAATAAAGAGGGTTGTGTATGGGGCTACCAACATAATTTATTTTTGCATAAATTTCGTTCATTTGACACATCACTATCTTCTTGTGAGTGTGACACCTACAGCACTGCCCCAAATACTGTGTATTGACTAGAAAGGAGACAAGAAGTTTCACATTATGGACAAGTGACAGAAAGTTGATTCATAGGTTGTCTATTTCCGGGTTGTAGGTGTGCAATACATGCGTTGTGTACCATATTACAATAACTACACGATTTGTGTGTCATACTTCTGCTGCCGCAACTCTGAGTTTCTCTGCTAAGACACAACACAATCGTATTTCCATTTTGTCAAGCTGGTAGTTGTACAGGTTGTTCTTGACAGGTCTAACCTGTGTCTGTGTGTGTAGCCTATCTACATACACACTTTGAGAATACAAAATCCCAGTTACAATAACACACTTCATGGACACGAATGTGACACACGTACGATATACGGAAAAGTGACAGGTAACCGGGAGGATGTTTGTGGCGACAAACCTGTTGCGCTAACAGGTAGCGCACACACGCACATAGAGTGAGAGAGACATTACTTTACGTAGTTAAGTTGTAGTTCTACTTACATTTCTGGTCAGTTATTCCAATCATGCGATGTCACCACGAAATAAAAGCACTTTTAATTTACACAAGTGACCGCAACTTGTTGAAAAACGTTGGTATTTACCAGAACAGCATGACACAGAAGGAATGAACAACACACGTAACGTATCTGACTGGTCTCGTACGCCAAAAGTGGTAGGCCCGCTTCTGCTGCGTCTCGTCTGCCTAAACTAGGCCTGGTCGAGCAGACAACGCAAGGGCACGGAACTCTTTGTCTTCCCTGTCACCTTAGGATTGTCTGACCTTGTGGTGAGGGACTGCATCAATAAACTCTTTAGAGGAGAAAGCTCCTCAACAATTGAGTTTCCGCTGAGAATCCTTACTTCTGCATCTATCCAATCTCTTCTCTTAGTTCCCATTCTTCTACTACGGGTAGTAGGGAGAGGAGACTGACGTCTGGTCAGGAAAACAGACTGAACGACCAATCTTAGTCAGAGTCAGGCAAACATACTGATCGGACAATGTTGGTCAGGGTCAGTCAAACATACTGATCGGACAATGTTAGTCAGGGTCAGGCAAACAGACTGATCGGACAATGTTAGCCAGGGTCAGGCAAAATGTACTACCAAAATCCCAAACTCACTTCCACGCAGTTCTTCCTGAAACTGACGTTTTCATAGCAGTCTGGCTGACGTAGTGGGGGGTCGACGTGATCCCTGTAGTAATAAGCACGCAGGTGAAACATGGAGGGCCTCGGTCCACCTTCATAGAACGTTCGATATATGAGAAAAGCTACTGCAAACGTTTTTTGTCCAGGGCGCACAAAAGAGTAAACATCACTCATTGTGGGAATTCAATAACAACAATCACTGGTAGTGTAGATCTCCTATCTTGCGTGTAACTTGCAAACGAATGTGGCGGGCATACAGGGGATTGACCTGATATGTCTGTGTCTGCTAAAGGGGTCACCTTCATGTAGACCAACATTATGTAGGAATTTCGTTACGTTTATATTTTTTTTTCTGGGCAACGGCTTATCAATCTGCTCTTTCTTGTTTCATCTGCCAAGGGTTATTTTAGGTGCACAGCGGGTACAAGGGACCTCCGAGTGTATCGCCCGTCTCCCCGGAGGGAGAAACGTTGATCTCATTTCCCTTGAGACCAGGAGACACTTGAAACTTGCAGGATTCGAATACCTATCGTTCTTTACGGTTATTTGTTTGTTTCTTGAGAGACGAGCGCTTAACGATCAGTACAACATATTTTTAGTCTGTGTAAAGAATTGAGTTCACAAAGCAATGAGTTTGGAAGTATTTTACTTTAATTGGGCTGCATTCCTGGTTGCCTTTTACAACCTCCTCTCATTATGACAGTCTAAAAGATTTAGACCGCGCTTTAGTCGTATATCACGACATGCTTTCGGTATGCCAGTGAACATATTCTCTTTCCTTCCACGCTCAGAAAGGCTTCAATCCTAGATATGCTGTAATACGTTCTTAGACGCTACTAGCGACATGCTCTCAGTGTAGCAGTGGACATATTCTTGTTCATGTAACGCGCAGTGAGTCTTGTAATCTGAACTTTAGTTGCCTTTACGCCAATGTTCTCACTCTGGTATTGGTCATATTCACGTCTCTCTCTGTTCCACAGAGAAGATCCTCTACCATCCACAAGTTAGACCGCCATGTTAGTTGCCTCTTGCGCCCAGCGTGGTACTTGACTTATTCTCGTCTATGTCTCACACAGAAGGTCCTCTACCCTCTACAAGTTAGACCGCCATGGTAGATGTCACGAACGTACACGTTATGAGTGTGGCAGTGCCATATCCTCGCACCAGTCATACACTCAATCCTAAATGAACCGAAACATTCAATGAAGATTGTAGCTTAGATGTTCAACGTTTTTTAAGATGGAACGTATATCTTTCAACCACAGAGCCCTCCTCGTTATACCAGAGACAATGGAACGTATTAAATGGTGGGTATCCAGGTATGAACTTCCATGAGTGGATCTGGGAATTCCTCATTGAGAAAGAAATAATAGAACCACAGTACCTCCATGCATTAGAGCCAAGGAATATCAGTGATTAACGCACTTGTTTCCCATCTGTTCAATCGGGGTTCGGCCATCAGTTATTGCGAGATTTTGTCACGGTCGACCCAGCCGTTGGTCAAGAAAAACATAAACTTAACACTATATTCCCAATATGCCACACAGACGTAAAATCGGGATCGTTACTTTCCTCCATGCATGTTGTAAAAGGTAATGCTAAAGAGAGTTGTGCACATGGCTAGCAACAGCACCTGCTTAGGGCAACAATATAACAAGGGCACCAACAAATGAGAAATGTGTTTTGAATGCATTTGATAAAGAACTCTACCCATTTCTAAAACAGAAAAAAGGGCAAAATGTTGGTTTAAAAAAAAGCCCCAAAGCTATTTACAGAGGCTCTCGACGAGATTTTCCAACAATTACATTGGATCAACAAAGATGTAAATATAGATGGCCAGTGGATCACACTTTTACAATGGGCAGATGACATCGTGCTTATCAGTCAATTGAGGATGCCCAACAATCCATAAACAACCTGAAGGGGTTAACAGAGCTGCTGTTTTGAAGATGAATAAAAGTAAAACAAAATGTCTCAAAAACCCTTACTGTCCAAAAACAGGACATCAAGCTAGGAGAGGAAACCATTGAGGATGTTAAATTCTATTTCTTCATAGGCCAAGAGATAAAGTTCAACCACAAAATCAAACACGAAATCTCTAGACGAAAAGCATCTTGGTATTCCTTGAACTCTATTAAGCTAATACTCTAAAAGACGAAAAACACAACACATTCACACGCTTTCAATTCCATGGTCATTTCAGCAATGATTTACGAATGTGAAAAGTGGCGCTTGCTCTAAACAGATGCTGTGAAGATCAGAGTCCCTCAGAGAGCAATGGAACCACGCGTACTAAAATGTCGATACGGGATAAGACCTAAAACGAAAAATTCTACATAAAACTTTGTTTCGTAACGTTGTGGAAGAAGCGATATCACACAAACATCATTGGGCTGGATACGTGGTACGCATGCGTGACAACAGATGGACACGTAGAACAACGTTTTGGTGGCTGTATGCATGTACACATCTACTGGGTCGTCCACCTATGAAACGGTGGGATGGACTGACCAAAGACATATGCCCGCATTGGTACAGCACTGCAAAAAATAGGAACATACACTGTATATTGTTGGCTTCCTCGCATACGGCATATTGTTGGCTTCCTCGCATACCGCATATTGTTGGCTTCCTCGCATACGGCATATTGTTGGCTTCCTCGCATACCGCATATTGTTGGCTTCCTCGCATACCGCATATTGTTGGCTTCTTCGCATACGGCATATTGTTGGCTTCCTCGCATACGGCATATTGTTGGCTTCCTCGCATACCGCATATTGTTGGCTTCCTCGCATACGGCATATTGTTGGCTTCCTCGCATACCGCATATTGTTGGCTTCCTCGCATACCGCATATTGTTGGCTTCCTCGCATACCGCATATTGTTGGCTTCTTCGCATACAGTATATTGTTAGCTTCCTCGCATACGGTATATTGTTAGCTTCCTCGCATACGGTATATTGTTGGCTTCCTTGCATACGGCATATTGTTGGATGGATCCTCGCATACGGCATATTGTTGGATCCTCGCATACGGCATATCTGCTTGACTGCCACTGAGGATAAAGTGATAATGTGAATATGTGCAAAATGTTCTCAACTTCGAATTTTAAGTTGCGCTGACGGAAGATCAGTTTCCCGCCAAATCTGTCAGCTATCGCGGGTTTGCTGCAGGACAAATTTGCACCTACCTCGGTTTAGGGTTTTAGAAATTCAAAAATTATCGGTTTACTACACTGGTAATCGGCTGTTTGGCTGTATAGAAAAATTGAATCAAACAGCATAACAAATAGTAGTGCAAGTACTTTCATAGAAGTGCTGAAGAGGAAAAAGAGCTGTGCTTAGGGCATGAGGTGCTGGATGGCCAAGTTATCAACCTCACCGTACATAACACAATACTACAGAAACTACCACCGCAAAAGTGTGCAAAGTGCTATTACCGTAGGCTTCCTTAATAAGACAAGCTATAGTAACCACTAACGTGGGAATAAAAAGTGAGCAAGATGATCCAGGTCTGAACTCTTTATTCTGCTTTTCAGATAAACACATATACAGAAGTCTTACTGTAACTGTACAGATATTGTGGTCTTTCTCATTATTTGTGTTTGCTTGTTCAGTCAATCTGTTTGTTCAGTCAATTTGTTTGCTCGGTCAATCTGTTTGTTCTGTCAATCTCTTTGCTAAGTAAATCTGTTTGTTCAGTCAATCTGTTTGTTCAGTCAATCTGTTTGCTCAGTCAGTCTGTTTGCTCAGTCAATCTGTTTGTTCGGTCAATCTGTTTACTCAGTCAATCTGTTTGCTCAGTCAATCTGTTTGTTCAGTCAATCTGTTTGCGCAGTCAGTCTGTTTGCTCAGTCAATCTGTTTGTTCGGTCAATCTGTTTACTCAGTCAATCTGTTTGCTCAGTCAATCTGTTTGTTCAGTCAATCTGTTTGCGCAGTCAGTCTGTTTGCTCAGTCAATCTGTTTGTTCAGTCAATCTGTTTGTTCAGTCAATCTGTTTGCTCAGTCAGTCTGTTTGCTCAGTCAATCTGTTTGTTCGGTCAATCTGTTTACTCAGTCAATCTGTTTGCTCAGTCAATCTGTTTGTTCAGTCAATCTGTTTGCGCAGTCAGTCTGTTTGCTCAGTCAATCTGTTTGTTCGGTCAATCTGTTTGCTCAGTCAATCTGTTTACAACTATTTGTTGATTCGCAATTAATACATTATTTGTATTGTTTCAATTTTGGTTTGTCTAGTTCTGGATAATCGCTGGCATTGGTGGACACACCATCTTGCGCTTGTTATTGTTCTCACATAAACTTATGTTTTCATCTTTTTTTTTAGTTTACCATGTCTGCAGACTGAAAGATTGGTTACCATGGCAATCACGAGAAGCAAGAAGTCAAGGATTCACACACCCCGAACATTTCTTATGATTCTGTGTTCGAATGAGTGACTGCACAGACCCGACTAACCGACGGTTTCTTATGATACTTATTTCAGAACTAGTGTGACAGGGTCACATGCGTCGTCTCAAGAGTCAGAGTCAGGGGATCCCTGTAAATATCGTTTGCTAGGACTGGATTTCTGGTTTACTGGGCCCCGTTCGTCAGAGGGGGTTAACACGCTGCGGGTCAAAACTTCGCTTCCATTGTCTTCTGAATTGGGGCACGGTGGACCAGTACGTGATAAGTTTCCCGTCTGTAGCATCGTGGATGTTGTTTCTGAGTTCGGAAGGGTCGATCCAAGCGGGTAGCTGGTCTTCCCCGGGGTCGTTTTGTATCTCGTGGGTACCAGACCTCTGTCGCTGAACTCCAACGGCCATAAGTTTTCCAAAAGTAGGTGACCAGCCAAACGATGCTTGACCTTGTTCACGTGAGTCAACGTTCATTTGGCTTACGTCAGTGTTGGAAAGACCGTTCAAGATGTTGGTCGTGGAGCGTGAGGCCGATCATACATCTCTCGAGGGAAGATTGAGTACTCTTTGGACTCCATTCTTTTGTATTGACCAAATTTCAGAGACATAAGATACGGGGAAGAACTGTAGAGATGAATATGGAGGCCACCGGATCCTGGTCGTGGGTATGGTCTAGTGCCATTTTTATGAACGATAAAGTCGCCCAGCTCGCGCGACGACGTCTTGTTAGTTCTGGGTTTAGGTCGTTCTGAATGTTTAATAGGCGTCCCAAGTTAGATTGACTTCTTCACGTACTCCAGATTCTGGGTCATTGGTAGAGAACAGTTACGCAGGACTTTTATCTTGGAGGTGTTCATCTCGAAGCCCGATTTTCTCCCACTTTAAGAAGCATAGCTACCATCTGGTTGGCATCTTTGAATATTTCTGGGATGAGCACTATGCCATCTGTCGAGCGGAGGTGGTTAAGATGCTTATCGCTGATGTCAAATGAGGGTCCAGTCGCATTGACTTATTATGGACTCCATGCATGCGGAGAAGAGGTTTGCTGAGATATGATCCCCCTTGCGAACACCTCTCTTTAAGGATACTATTACTGGTCTTTGGAAGGGTTGTAAAGTAGTCGTACAGTCTTCTTCTGCTTCTTCGTACGCTATCAGACGTCAACTTGAATTTGTTCAAAGAACGCAGCGGTCATCTTGAGGCTGTCGACACTGCCATAGAGCTTGTCTAGTGTTCGCACCGGTGATGGCCACATGTGCTTTCTCTGGTCCTCGTATGTCGGACAACTTTGCAGCATATATTCAGAGGTCATTTTCCCTGTACCACAGGTGCATTCGTCAGCAGCACTTATCTTCAGTTTATTAAATACATGGTACCTCAGTCTGTTGGGGCCTGTGCGGAGTCTGAAGGCCACGACCTGTTCTCTTCTGTTAAACTGGTAGTAGGCATCATTTTTTGTGTAGCCAGTATGCTCTGTTTCCCATTTGGCCACGTATCTGGCCCTAATAAACCTTTTGGACTCTTCGTAGGTCACACTAGAATCTGGTTGTGGTAACCTTGCACCTTCTTTTGCCAGTCTGTCTGCCTCCTCGTTGCCTTGAATGTTACAGTGAGATGGAACCCACTGTACCACTACTCTTTTGTGTGTGGACTGCTGGCATAGTTGACAGAGTACTGTTCTTAAGTCATTAAGTTCTGTATTTTTCTGGCTTTTTAGTGCTGCAATCACGGACAGGGTATCTGTAAACAGGACTATATGGCTGTAATTGCTTTCGCCTGTCAGGATTGGTTCTACTGGAGCCTTCAATGCCTCTACCTCCGCTCTGAAATTGTTTGATAATTTTCCAGTTGCCACTGACAGTATTATCTGTCTACCGTGTCGTATAGTCTGAGTATCAGTTAGCAAAGATTCTGACGTAGCCGGGATCAATGTCTTGGTCCAGTAGAGATTACCAGACGAATATTGGCTCCAGTCCAATGCCTTCATATAGTCGATATAGGTGAGTGTCAAGGGCGTTTTATACTCTCGTGCTGTTTCTACTAGACGACAGCAGGTTGAGATGTGACCCATTCTACTGAAGGCGCGCCGAAAACCAGCCTATTCGATCGGTTGCGCGGTCTCAATGAGGCGACGGATTTTTAGCAACTATGTAATTAGTAAAGAACTTGTAGACCCGAAGAAGCATCATTTGCAAGGTCTTCATGTCTCTTTTTTAATGTAGGAGTATCGTTTTGGAGTTATGGCATGCTGTATGTATTCTTCCTGTGTGGAGGTATGTTGTATAGCGTTTAGCTAAGGCTAGATGGAGTGGTAGTCCACAAACTTTGAGATCGTGTGCTGTGATGGTATCTACTTCAGGTGAGTTTGTAGGTGACATTCTCTCAAGGGGGATTACTGAGGGTAGGAAGTTTGAAAGGGGCGGAAGTAGGAATTTGGTTGGAAAGGGTTGAGCTGAATAATTCGGTGTAATGTCCCTTTATGATTATTTCCATGTCTAGTCTAGATATGGTTAGGGACCCATCGGGCGCTTTCGGGCAAGGAAGGACATGGCATTGCTGGACAGTGCCGTGAAGTTAGCTTTATGCTGCGCCGGGACTCTATCACTGCAAAAAGGCAGTAAGAACATAGAAGAGTTAGGGACAAGGTATGGTCAACAATAACACCGTTTATGCTTTGTGCATTTGTTGTAATCTGTTCTTGTTATGAATAATGTTTTACCAGCTGTATTCTGTGTGCTCCTCTTTATCTTAACTAAAGGTGATAATAGCGCCATTGCAGACACTGTCGTCGAAGAGGAAGTGATAGAGACTTTTGTAGAAAGTCTGACCATTTTACAAATTTTGGTTGTTGTTTTTGTTTGTTTAAAGGTTTGCTTTTCTGGATTCTGTTGGAGAATGCACTTCTCTTTCAACCCCAGACCACAGTCTTTTATGTTATATCAGGACGTTGTAGCTGACGTATGGATGGGGGTGTGTATCGTTTTGCAACGTGTTGCTGTGTGTGTTCTACTTTGACAGTTTTACAGTACAGTAGTCTTGCCAATCGTTTCTGTACTTGGAGAAATAGTCATACAAAGAAAAATCCCCGACAGTCCCAGTCAAACTCAACACTAAGTGATTTTGAACCGTTCATGTTGGGATTGCAAACTAATCTTGCTCTCGATGTACACCCTAGGACCCCTTTTTCACACTACCAACCCCCCCCCCCCCCCCCCCCCACCCCTTCCCGTACTCTTCATCATTTGCTTAGTTCTTATTCGACCTGTACTTATACCGGGGCAGATGCCCCTGTGCAGGTCCCAGTTATGGTTTGAGCTGGATGTAGCCGGGAGAAGGATTTCCTGCTTAGCGGGCTAGGCTCGAGCAGCTTAACACTTCGATGCGCTGGGACAAACGCTTACGGAGAGTGCGATGTGAGAGTTCATTTTAATAGACTCAAATACTAGAACAAGGTAGACCCGCAGTCTGTTAAGCGCCATCTATGCTGCTCTAAACAAACCACCTAACCATGGCCGGTGTTATGTCATGTAACACCGTTAATCGTCTCTTACGACATGCTCTCTGTGGGGCAGTGGTGCTATTCTTGTCCTTGTCATACACAAAGACCCAGGCAGACCACCCGGGACCCTTCAGCATTTTACACTGTCTTGTCTTGGGTAACAGTAAGGGATGCATCATTTACAGCTGAGTAAAATGAAGCCTGTCGTTACAGGGAATATATCCTGGTAATTTTTCTTGTGAGGGAAGCGGTCTAACTACTCAGCCTCTAATACATTATAATAACAAAATAAGAAATATGCATCAGCCTTATTTTAAAAGTTCGTTTTGCTAGAAAAATGTATCCAGTTATGTACCCTGAAATACGACGAGTAAGTCTGTGGTTGTGTCCCTTGTGTTTAACATTCACCACTTAGATTTCCAATTATACTTGTGTTACTTGCGTATAAAGAGATGTGACAGAGCTGTGCCGCCAAGTTTCATGATTTTCTTAATGTCTGTAGCTTCCCCAATTGCTAGGCGATTGGTTCCGTACGACGGTGGGTGTGAGACAGGGATGTATACTCTCCCCAACACTCTTCAATATATTCTTGGAGAGAATAATGGAGACGACCTTAAAAGGACATGTTGGCACGGTTAAAATAGGTGACAGGCTTATCACAAACTTTCGCTTTGCTGATGATATTGATGTATTGGCAGGCACAGAAAGGGAACTCAATGAGTTGATTGGTAGATTGGATAGAACGGCCCTGAGTTTTGATATGGAAATAAATGCTGATAAAACAAAGCTCATGACCAATAACATATCAGGATTTAAATGTGTAATAGAGGCAAATGGGCAGGAACTTGAGGTGGTAAAACGTTTCAAATATCTGGGATCATTGATCAGTGAAGAGGGATCGAAGCCAGAGGTAATTGCAAGAATAGCACATACAACAGCGGCGCTGACTAGGCTGAAACCTATTTGGCGAGACAAGCGACTCGCCCTCGGCATAAAAGTCAGACTACTGCGCTCTTTGGTGCTATCAATATTTATGTATGCTTGCGAGACCTGGACCATTACAGCAGATATCCAGGGCAGGATACGTGCAATGGAAATGAGGTGCTATAGAAAACTGCTAAATGTTACATATAAAGATCGTGTCCCGAACGTGTCACAGCTATCAAAAGACGAAAGATGGCCTGGTGCGGGCACGTCGCAAGGTCCAACGGAATTACCAACTCGATACTCTTTGGTTCCGTACCGGGACAGAGTGGGCGAGGACGTCCAATGAAGAGATGGGTGGACAACATCACTGAGTAGTCAGGCCTTCGTCCTGGTGAGATACGTCTAGCGGCGACAGACAGAGAGGGATGGCGTGGGATTTTGGGAGTGTCTTCATGTGTGCCCCAACAACTTGATTGGTTACGGGATGAACTGAGCTGAACTGAACTGAATTTATATAGCTTCCTCAGAGTGGTACCTAGATGGAAAATAATAGATCACTATAACCTTCAAAGAATGTTGTTAAAGGTAAGTTGCCCATCGGAAGTGTTGATGGCGACATCACCATCATCAGACGGGTTTTGTCTAAATGATGTAAATTGCGCTGTATTTGGGTTATAGTTAGGAAGATGCGCTGGTCATTAAACTCACTCTCCTGTCCGGAATCAAGATGCGGAACAGCGCATGAGCTGCAGTGGTCAGCGACCCATAGCTGACTGCTAGCGTCAGGGCCAGCGAGCCAGAGCTGCCAAGACCCTTCTACACCTTCACGCGGTGATCCTGGATAACAGGCTTCAGCAGGGCAGACTGGCTATGGAGAAGAGATCGAAGCGGGAATGTTAACCTGTACCCAAAAAATGCTTGCTGAAGTTGAATGTGTTGGACTGAAAAGTGCAAATATGGCAGTCAAGCTGTAAACTATGACACAGCGCATTCCGTCCTCTGGACTACATTCTGCTACTTAAGCCCTTTCAGGGTTTGGTAGTGGGAGATTGAGAACGAACGAAGAAGAAATGTAAAGTCTTGGTCGTCTACCATTATCTTTGCCACTGATTTTTGCCCTCTAATATCTTCTGTACAAGACTTTCATGTCTGACATATCATCAAAGGAGAAGACATGTGAGAATACATATCATCAAAAGATAATACATGTCAACAAAAGAAAAAAAAAAGAAAATAAAAGACATGGGATCAAAAAATAAAGTAAAATATCAGAGAACAACAATAACATCAAAAGACAAGACATGCCATCCTAAGAAAAAAAAACATTTCTTCAGATGAGAAGACATGTCATCAAAGAAGAATACATTGTTTCAGATGAGAAGAAAACATATCATTAGAGAGTAAGACATCGCGTCTAAAGACAAGACATAGAATCAAAGAAGACGACATAGCATCAAAGGATAAGACATAGTATTAACTTAACTTAACTTAACTTTTAACTTAACTTAACGTCTTTATACTGGTTTAGAAGACCCTGCAGAGTCTGTATACAACCAGTTACATTTACATCACCTTGCTCTATAAGCTATGCGCATCCAGTTTATTCTTAAATGCATTAACTGTCCCTGCCTCCACTACCTCCCCTGGCAATGCATTCCAAGCAGACACCACTCTCTGACTAAAAAAATATTTCCTAATATCTAACCTGGACCTCTCTTTAATCAGCTTGTAGCTATGCCCTCGTGTTATTGTAGGTGGCTGTATTTTAAAAAAACTTGTTATAGTCTAATTTATACATTCCTCTGATCATCTTATAAACCTGTATTAAGTCACCACGAATTCTTCTCTCTTCGAGACACTGTAGGCCGGTTTTTCTGAGTCGTTCCTCATTAACTGTAATTCTGGAATCCCACTATCATCTTTGTAGTTTTTTTTTGTATTCTTTCCAGCATGTTTAAAGCCCCTCTATGATATGGACTCCACACATGTACACAGTGCTCCAATCTAGGTCTAACTAAAGCTTTATACAGTTTGACGATCACTTCCTTGCTCCTATGTTTAATATTTCTTTTTATCATACCTAACATTGCATTTGCCTTTTTCACTGCTACCTTAACTTGCTCACTCACCTTTCCTGTATGATCTATTATAACCCCTAAGTCCCTTTCCTTATCTATCTTTCTAATATTGTTTTCTCCCATTCTGTAATTATGTTCCATATTGGATCTACCCATGTGGATGACTGTACATTTATCTACATTAAACTCCATTTGCTAGCTTACAGACCATTCTCGAATTTTATCTAAATCCGACATCAATATATCCACTTCCACTTTAGATGAGACACTACTGCATAGTTTTGTGTCATCAGCAAATTTTGCAATCATGGATGCCATATCAATGTCCAAATCATTTATATATATCAAGAACAAAATTGGTCCCAAACCCGAGCCCTGTGGCACACCACTTTTCACTTCACACCACTCAGAGTACTCCTTATTTATGCCCACCCTCTGCCTTCTTCCCGTTAACCAATTTTCAATCCATTTGGCAACTTCCCCACCTATTCCATGTGATTTTAACTTTCGAAATAATCTTTGATGAGGTACTTTATCAAAGGCCTTTGCAAAGTCTAGATAAATAATGTCCACTGGCTCCCCTTCATCTATGATTTTAGTAACCTCCTCCATGAGTTCTAAAAGATTTGTTAAGCATGATCTCCCTCTAGTAAACCCATGCTGACTATTTCTAATTAGATTAAATTTGTCTAAATGCATGACAATGTTTTCTTTGATTATTGACTCTAACAATTTACAGACTTTGCTCACCGGTCTATTATTTGCTGGGTCTGATTTTTTGCCTTTTTTGAATAAGGGGATCACTCCTGCATCTTTCCAATCCCGTGGAACAATCCCTTTTGTAAGTGATTGAGAACATAATATAGCCAATGGTTTTGCTAGTTGGTCTCTAATTTCATACATCAACTTTGGATGAATACCATCTTGACCTGGACATTTATTCACTTTCAACCCCTCCAATTTTTTAAAAACCATTTCCTCTGTAATACAGATTGATCTTAATCCATGTCTCTTTGAAAAATATCTATAGGCTCTGGAATCTTGGAGCGGTCCTCTTTTGTGTAGACTGTGCCAAAGTACTGATTGAGCAGATTTGCTGCCTCCCTATTCTCACTTATTATTTTCCCTTATTAAGAATACATATCACGGGGAAAAATATATATCATCAGAGAAGAAGACATTAAGTATCAAAGGAGAATACATATCATCAGAAAAGATGATTTAACATTAGAGAAGAAGACATGGTATCAAAAGAGAATACATATCATCAGAAAAGATCATTTAACATTAGAGAAGAAGACATGGTATCAAAAGAGAATACATATCATCAGAAAAGATGATTTAACATTAGAGAAGAAGACCTTTTATCAAGAGGGCATTATATTGAGAAGACATATCATCAAAGGAGTAGAAATAGAAGGGAAAAGAATTAGCACAAAAGAAATGATAAGGAGATGAGAAAGTTAACCTTTCCATTTTCTGAAAGATTGAGCACCTATGCGTCTGCCACAAGTGCAATGATGTCGATTCAGCATAAGGTACCATAACATTATGTCAAAGGAGGAGAAATAGATCAACAGGAATATGACAAAAACCGGTCCTGATATTCTTCATCTGCTTGTCTTTTTTCACTCCAAGCGGAGTATAGGAACGCAACTATAGTTTATCTCCTTTAGGAAGCCTGCATCAAAGCACTTTGTATACTCTTGTAGTTGTGGTTTCTGCAGTCATTTGTTTTACGTGATGAGGTTGCCAGTAAAATGAACAACTCTGTTCCGCTACCTTTTCTGACATGCATTGAGATATAGTGGTACTATTGTACACTCCTCAATATGTCGATAAAAATACATCTAGTGACCGCATCAGAGCAAAAACATGTATAATTAATGTCCCAGTGACCGAATCAAGACAAAAACATATATAGGTAATGGCTCAGTGACCGCATCAGAACAAAAAAATAAAACGAGACATACGTTACGCTCAGAAGATCTTCGCCAGGGACAAAGAACGAACGAAAACACAGCTAAAAACAAAATAATACAATACAATACAATATCATCGACTTCAGTCCGGCAGGTGGACCGTATGCGAGGTAGCCAAATATGTCCTGTATGCAGTCCGATCTTTCGCCGTGTCGTACCATGTCGGACATAGGTCTATCAGCAAACCATCTAACCATCGTGTAGGTGGGCCATTGCGTGGGCGTGTTAAATCATATGGCACCAAAGCGTCGTTCTGAGTGCCCATCTGTTATCTGGCATGCGCACCACGTTGCCAGCCCAGTGGTATTTGCGAGACAACGCAGCCTCCATGACCTCTCTAAATAGAGTGCGTTCTCTTATTTCTGTATTGTGGATTCAATCTCTTATCGAGATGCCAAGGACACGTGTAACTCGTAGTTTTTCTGCATCCGCGCTGTGTAGATTGAATACTTCACATCCATACATCATGGCTGGTATGACCGCAGAATTGAAAAGATGCGTCCTTGCAATGGTTTCTTTCAGCTGTTAGAGTATAGACTTAATGGTAACAGAACATGATGTAAAATTTGTGGTCTAATTATGTTATCAGCCATATCGGGAATGAGGCCAGGAAAGTCTGAGACGGTATGCCAGTAGTAGTATATAAGGCGCCAATCAACTATTAAAATGGAGCGTTTTTGCTCTTTAATTGTCTTATGATCCGCCGGCTGATGGAGCTTATGTAATATCATATGATCCGCACAGACAGCGGCGTGACCTTGGTTCCAGCCCGCGTCTTCCCCAGATACGTAATATACAACTTCGCGGAGCGAAGTTATCGACTTTTATAATTAATAGGGGAAGCTAATTATTAATTTTTTGTTGTTGTTGTCCTAGCGTATTTACAATATATAAACAAGTAGACAAATAAGACGAAACAAAAATATAATGGATATATAAAGTTTTTATTTTTTTTGGGATCAATATCACAATGACTCGCAGTTCATTTCAAGCATCATTCTAAGTGGCTCAAACCACTCTTTATCAAACTGTTGACATCTGGTTGATACGTCTGTGTAGTTCCTATGGTACTTTCACTCGACAATGTAGCTTGTCCACTTTCCGATAAAATGAACGAGTGGAAAGGTGTGATGAAATCTAGGCAAGCTTTCACATCAGCGTGAGTCAGCCCAGATATTTCGTATACATCCTCCGCAATTGACGAGTAAAGAATCAATATTGCCGCTGCGACCTCCCGATAATTATATATGACACAGTTTTTATCTAACAGCGAATTATCCGCAATTGAATACATTTCTAATAATTCGCGGTTCCCAAAGGTATGTTTTTTACATCTAGCCACGTCTAAATAAATATCTAAATATGAAACAGTTGTACTTACACATAACCGGAAATCTAGAATTTTGAGAATGCTTCTTTCTTTAGCTAATATGACTCTTTTTGGGTAAACGTTATTCACCATATCACTCAGTTGAGTGACCGATAAAGTGCAAGTCTCTTCATATTTGCTACCTATCCACAGACAAGTTATAGCAATTAGTTCTAAGTCTCTAATGTTTATTTCCCCAGTCTCTCCGCTTAAGTATCTATCAAATATGTCTACGGTTAAATGAAAGGTCAATTTCTCAAAAGAGAATTTTCGACATATATCAGCAATATAATATATAACCATAGCCCTAGCGCGCTGTGTGATAACACGTGAATGCCTCAATTTATCCGTTGACCTAACATGAACCCTTTGGTGTAACACAAGTATCGTGTCACGCAAGTCGCTTTCAGAAACACTGTAATCCGTCATTCTCACAACCCGACAACTGACAAATGAGGATTGGCAGTCGAGTTAACAGGAGCGTTCGACAGTTTTGACCAAAGTTGTGAGGTGTCTAGTTAGAGAGCGCGTAAATTCTGACCAGTACAACCTAAGATATTTTATAGCTGTATCCACATTTGTGAATACAGGACCAAAAATTAAATGTATTATCATCGTAAATTAGTCCATCTTATTCGTGACATGCTCACAAAACGACTCAACCCGGTCGCTAACAATCAGACTCACTTCACCGAGTATCAATTATCTAGGAAGGAGTGTCGCTATTAAATAGCGGGTAGGAATTTAGTCAAAACCTCGGTGATATCAAATCGAACTGAAATTATTTTAAACACCAGACATTCGTCAATTATTTTTTTCTGTCCAAGCGAGACCTGACAAAGTGTGAAGGGTACTTACCAGATACATTTTGTATCAGATAACGCTAGGTTAAAATAGATAATTGGAAGCGAGCAATTACCGAGACATTTTGTCTGATAGACGAACAGTAAATTGACCTTCTCTGACACAAAATCATTACCGAAACCAGTCATCGAGTTAACTTAATTCACACGCACTTACATTAACACCAATGTGACAATATAATTGCGTGACCTATAAAGGTTTAAAATGCATTACAATACGGAGTCAGAATTGTATTATTCATAGCTTTTAAACAGGCATTCTCAACCGTTGCTTACAAGTGTGCTCTCACAGATCGACAAAGGACCTGAGTGTATTTCCCGTTTTACAAACTAAGGTACGTGTTATACTATATCTATATTTTATACCTGCTTAAGAAATGTATATACATATAGATTAGCTTTTTGTATGCTAAGAATAGCACCACTGTCTACAGAGAACATGTCGTAAGAGATGACTGTGTGACACCGCATAATACTGTCATCTAGGCTGAAGTGTTATGATATATCTTTGAAATAGAGGGTACCCAAGTGGCTCTATTTGGTTGGAGTATATTGAGATGATATGATACCTATATATATATATATATATATATATATATATATATATATATATATATATATATATATATATATATATATATATATATATATATATATACAACATTTATATACAGTTAACCAACAAGAACAAAAACAAGAGTTTTGACATTAAAAGATGTTTATTGTTGACAAAGTACGACGACAAATGACACTTAGTTTATAATTCATAGGGATGTTGTAGATTATAGACAGCGTTATCATCAGCATCGCATGGAGCGTCGGTAGAATACCTTGTTAAAACCACGGGTATGGTTGTACTCGTACAACCTGGACCAGGTGCGTTGCAAGTAATAGGACAGGGACTGAACGGTATCTCTGATGTTGATTGTTGTAATCTTTCAAACTCAGTTAGAATTTCGTCTCGGAAACTTAGCAAATGTTCAAATTCTTGACGGATCAGGGTTATTCCAACCTTAGTTGGAAACTTTAGATTTGTTTCTCCAAAGTATTTTCTGATGTGTAGTAAAGCATGCTCTCTGTAAAAACTGACTGAAGCTACTTTGAACCCAGTACCCAAAGGTTTCACCAGTTCGTCGTTTCTACTCGCATATACACAATTTGTAATAGGTTCATTCGCTGTGTGCATCTTTGTTGGTCTGTGAAAGCATCTGTTGAGTCTTGACACTCACTCTGAGTATTTATACGCCGGCAGATTCTTGTAAACGTGTCCAGACTTGTCGAGTCTAATCCAGTGTCTGACTAAACGAAAAACCACTCTATCATTGACGTGTTGTCTTTGAGAGAAGGGTGGACTCATACTCCCACCACGTGCTTTTATTAAGATGAAATAAATGGCGTACAGTCCACAAACGCTGTTAGAAATATCTTGTAAATGCCGCCCGTTGTGTACGACCGGTAAGGAAGAATTTCTTCGTATAAAACTAGTAATATCCGAGTGAAGGGGTGGTAGACCAAAAGAATCGAAATACTCAAAAGTTCCCCGACCGTTATAATATAAGGCAACCCAATGGGTACCCGGTCGGTGTTGGGAATCTGTGTTGAGGATAAAGGCCGCGCTTTTACTCGATTGAATACACGTCGGTAATTGATCACGTGCTAAAACTTTAACGCCAATTCGTTGAACGAATATATCAGATACAAGTATGTCGTAAATCTCCTGGGTGTTCATTGTATTAAGCTATATAATCTGTCAAAACTTGGCGAGATTTTGAAATTTCCAAAATAGAATCCTGTTCGGCATAAACGATAGCCTGTAACGGTTCAGGAGTGATAGTCGAAAACTTGAATTCTACGGAGAGAGAACCAGATTTAGCCATTTCAAACTGATCACCATCCAACAGACTGGGGCTTAAATCAAAGGCGTATAAGGCGTAGCCGTTCTTAAAATGTCGATATTTGAGATCATTCCCAGCGTCCTTGGCGATCAGACCCATAGCTAGATTAGTCCCAAAGAAAGCTCTCACATATTGGTTGTGCTCATAGTCCATTGACAGCGGTTTACCACTAACTGTTCTACCATCCAAGCTGACGTTTAAATATATCAAGCCAAAATTTGCGAAATTAAAATGGTTAGCTTTGTATGACCCGTTAAAGGCCGCTGATGTAACTACACCAATCACTATACGCGTAGGTGTTTGACTGAGAAATAGATTATCTTGCGCATGGGATAACATTCCTTTAGGAATAGAAAAAGTTTTTACCACGACGCGCTTAAGGGGATACTTGACATTACCTCGCAGCAAGGCTTTCTCATGAGCTAGCGAGATGGCCGGATTTAGTTTAGCTTTTCGAACCACCAAAGCGGCGTATGTTATAACCGATTTATAACTGATCGTGCTGTCGTGGGCGATCAAGTTGAATGTATCTTTAGTTGGAGTGAGCTTGATCTTAACATCCACACCGTTGATTAAGTAGCGATCTTGGGCGAAAATATCTGAATGGAGTCGCCCCATCATATCGAGCTCCTGGGACAAACTGGTTAGACTCCGACGAATCTTTAGACCGTTGTTAGCATCACCCTCTGTATCGGTAATAAAACTCGGGGTGTCTTTGTAAAACAGAGCGGCTGTCATATGACCGTGCTTGGCCTCCTCGCCGTAATTCAAACACGCTTCCAAGTAAACCCGATAAGGGTAAGTGTTCTCGCTCGGAGTGACTAGGGTATAATTAAGCGAGACATCGACCTGAGAAAATAAGCTGTGCATATAATAATTAATTGGGGCCACTTTGGCATCAATGGGTAACTTGTCACCAGTGTTTAACGTGATTTTGGCTCGTACGTGTAAAAAGGTGTTAAACAGATCCAAATATTCTTCGCTATTTCCCGAAATAACAAACTCTATCGGAGCTCCGGTGGCTAGAGCAGCTAGGGGATGTATCTCTACGAATTGTCCTTCTTCCACGGCTGTTTGTGTCGGTGGAACGCTAAATAAATCTAGACCGCTGTGCAAGCATTCACACGAATTGGGGTGAATCAGAGCCATCATCCAAATATATCGGAATAACGATCCCGGGTCTTCTTATGAGTCGAGTGAGCTCGACGAGCTTGGGTTGTAGGTTTTATTCTTTTCCTAACCGGCTCGCTGGGTGGGGCGGGACGTCTTCGTCTTCTTCTAATACCACTACCCGATTGGTTAGTGGTAATGTGATCAACAGCACCTTGCAACAACCGATGCCCCGACTCTTTGGCCCGTTCGCGAAACGATTCTCCAACGTTTCGCCCAGCTAAGGCGTCACTCGCCACCTGTAGACCGGTACCAACACCCTCTCTGAGTAGCGCTTTTCCACCGGTTTTTAACCAAGGTAGTATGATTCTACCCAAACCACCAAAGAAACTACCCAAACCATGTCCTCTTTGACTTCTACCACCGATAAACACCGGTATTCCATGCCCGGCTTGATTGCAGTAAAAGTCCTCGTACACTTTAGGACTTCGTCGTAATGGAACGTGTCTCACCATTTTCTATTCGAAATCAAAACGTTTACTGGTTCGAAAATGTAGTGTCAGCACCGACGTACCGTTAGCGAATGGGAGTGGTTTACCCATTTCGTTGGTTAAAAGGATTTCCACAGTGTCGAAAGAAAAACGACTCAAAGGAAGGTAGTGTGGTTTGTCGTAAACCTTAAAAACGGAGGCCGAAGTCCTGTCCAAAATAGGTACAATCCGTAAAAGGGGTACCAGGACGTCACCAACAGGTCTCGCCGCCGCGAGATCGCAATACAAGTACACATTTTTCATTTCGCTATCCATTTGCAGTTCATTCGAACCCTCTTGTCTTGGGTTTGTTTTTGTTATGTGTGAGGTCTTAAAACCTAAAATATGTCTCAGGTTCTCACTAATTTCAAGTTCATCTTCAAATAGTTCCAATATAGGCTTATCCTCTTTAAAAACAAAGCTAAAGGGTGGGGTGTTACTCCCCATCAAATCATCCACTAATTTATTTAAAGCTTCGATTAGCCCACTGGGTGACTGGTAAACACCAGGTTTCAACGAAAGCTGGGACGGTTCTGTATGTTTCTTGTTGGCTGGGAAGTATTGAACCCAAACTTCATTCTGTAGAATGTTAATTTCTGTATCCGTTTTCTCCTCAGACTGTCCCACCTGTCTTGGGTTGGATTTTGTTATTTGCGAGGCACTGAAACCTAAAAGATTTTTCAAACTTTCACTAAGTCTTACGACGGCGCCAACTTCGAATAGCTCCAAAATAACCTTATCTTCTTTTAAAAGAAAAATAAAGGGTGGCACGTTGTTACTCACTGACATACCGAACACGAGCTGATTCAAAGCTTCCATAAACAAATTGGGGGACTGGTATAAACCTGGATGCAGCGTGAGTAGTACAGAAGTTTTATTTCGCGTATTGGGTAGAAAGTAGCGTAGCCACACGTCATCAGCTAGAACGTTGTAATAACTTTTGGGGAATTGAATCTCGACCAACCCCACCTCGTACTGCAACGTTAACTCTATAGTCTGCGGTAATTTGACGAAGAAGTGACCAGCGGAATTATCAGGATATAAACTGAGAGAGGCGTTACTCGGCAGGGTCACATAAAAACTCATGGTTTCTGACTAGTCAATTTCGGATTAGGAAGCATGTACCCTAGACAACTGCTCAACAAAGCAACTTTCCGTCACGGCCTTCACTGCTACCCCCTGTCAGATTAAACAATGAAACCGCGATTACCGCATATATAGCCAGCATCTGGCAGACGAAGACTATTTCTACTCGCGGAAGTAGTTTTCCAAAAAAAGGCAAGAGAGAGGTTCTACTGTCGCGTTCACCCGACTCTTCGACTACACGCAGCGGTATTTCGTGATTTTCCTCCTCGGATTCCATCACTCTTTATATATCGCAACGTCTCCGGTTGAAATCCAACTGTTGAATGTGTGGTTATAGCCAAACCATTTGACTAAATACTCATGCCTACCATCCACGTAGCGTTCCCGAACAAAGCTTTCAACGCGGTACGTGGTCTTATCACCGACTATCTGGAGTTCTTCCTTGTAGAAAGCCCCGCGCAGTTCCTCCCCACCGTCATCTTTAACTACATACGTTATCGGAATCGTTCTGTTAATTCGACTGATAGTAAACAGCTCCTCTGTCCAGGCTGGTTTATAACCCAACTTTAAAAACAGTGTTTCCAGAGAGGACAACTGTCGAATACAAGTTACGCCACACCTCTTCTTGATTGGTTAAGTTAACTTGCGTGGGTGCCATCTTAATGCTCCTATGGTACGAATTATTGTAGTTTTGAACCAAGCGATCTATTACGTCAATATATCTAAGTTTATTCGACTTGGTAAAATATCGCCACATCTTTTCCTTTAAGGTTCGGTTGAAGCGTTCGACTATAGCGGCCTTAATATCCTCGTTCTCGGTCGTAAAAAAATGCACATTCTCCTTTCGTAGATAGGTGATAAAGGCCTTGTTAAGAAACTCACTTCCTTTGTCCGTTTGAAAGTTTATCGGTTTCCCGCGCTTAAAGATTTCACGCACAGCCGCGACTAGAGCTTTTCCAGTTTTATTTCTAATTGGAATTGCCCAGGCGACTTTACTGAAAATGTCGATACACGTCACTAGGTAGGAAAAAACCGGTCGTTGTAGTTCTTTAAACTACGCATATCGATTAAGTCAGCTTGAAATTGTTGGTTCGCGCCACTCGTTACGGTAATCCGCCTCTTAAATTTTCTTCGCACAGGTTTATGAAGAGTATAAGTCTCTTGAGTCCTTAACCAGCGTTCAACTTTTTTAGAACTAAGGTTTGTATTCTTGTGTAATCCATAAACTCCACCAAAAGCACCCGGCCTACCTGGGTCGTAGTAGTCTTGGTTCAAATGCTTATTCACCATTTTTCCCATTTTTGCGTTTTACTTTTCTTTTTTCTCTTTCTGAGCGCGTATGGCGAGACTTCACCACCGATCGCTTTCTCCGCCTTATTCGCAACAGGCGTGGCTTGTTCGATCGGTAACTGTTGACTTTTGTCGTCAACGGTGTCCTTATGTACCACCGGTAACGTTGGCTGGTCGAGGGTTGTGTGTTGTGTAAAATTGACTAAACCTATCGGTTTGTGTTCGTACTGATCTAGGCGAGTCAGATACCGTTGAAGTGTTTGTCGATATAACTTGGCTTTATCGCCTGTCGATATATCCTCACGAAGCAATACTCGGTGCATTTGAGTATCCAAGTCTTCTAGATTATCTCTTAACGCGTTGGGTGGTCTTTTTTTTTTTTTTTTTTTTTTTTTTGCGTTCGCCTTATTTCTCTAATCCCCAAGGCGGGTGTGCGTTGCACTGTGGTTTTTATTTTGCGCCTGTCGGCCCAATGCATCCGACTTCAGCATGCATTTTATGTAAGGGTCTGCTTCCTCCTGCATTTTCTAAGGGTTTGCTTCCCCGGGGTAACGGCCGGTGCTGTGATGGGGATCGAACCCAGCACCTTCGGATTGTGAGCCGTGCCACTTATCCACTAGGCCACGCCGTCCCCTGTTGGGTGGTCTATAAGGTTGTATTTCTAACAACCGAGGATCTACCAAAACCATTTTCTTGGCCATTGTTCAAAGACCCAAGACACCTTTCAACACGTTTAGTATAGGACTCAACAAAGCCCATATGAAACCACCTTTTTGTAAAATTTGTTTCCGTCTTTTCAGCGACAACTTCTTTTTAGTGAGTGCTCTCAGACTACGTTTGTATCGAGTGATTCTAGTTCTCTGACAAGACGTCAGCGGAACATTGCCTTTTAATACGTTATGGCAACACTCGCAGAGTGTGGGGACGAGTTCCGGTGATGCAGTTTTTACAATAGCTTTGATGGCAGCAGGTTTAGCCGCACCCATGAATTGTAAGATTTCACCGTGTCGTTTGAAATTCTTGGCCATTTCGCTATTTAGGTATGTAAACGACCTGAAGTTCGTCTGGAAATATGTTGCCTCGCAATCTCAGTGGATCTGGTGTCTCCTGTCGAAGATCGAATAACAAATAACCGTGTGGTGAGCGCGTAGCGTCTTTAAAGCTTTCTTGGACATAGATAGTTTGACCGGGGTACATTTGTTTGGCCAGATTCGTAATCTGCGAAGCGTCACGCGGGTTATTGAAAACAACCAAATAGTGAGAATTTAAACTGATAGTTCTTTGTTCCTTATTTTTTCCAAAAAGGTTTTGTACGATGGATATAACGCTTAAATTACGGTGGTGACTACCACGTGTAAAGAGTTTAGTGATTCTAGCATCTGTCTCACTCATCAGGTCATCCAAGACTACCAACCGACGCCTATCTCCTCGCCATTGTTCAACCTCTGGTAGGCCTTCTATAAACTGAACACCCGACATGTTGTACATTTCCTGCCACTCCCCATAACACCAGATTACTTCGTCTGGTGTGGGTACGACCATCTCCCCGAGATGTTTCAGGAACCGTTGTACAAAGACAGTTTTCCCACAACCCGTTGGTCCAGCCACGAGAGCCGTGAATGGATGGGTCCATCTCGGATCCATGTTTCGTAATGAAGGGCGCTTCTCGGTTGTTGTTATTTTATAATATATAGTTTGCGACTGCTTCACCGTTTTACTGTCAACGCGGGTGGCGAATGACGCAGGCGTAACCTCTTTGGTGAGGTATAAAGATGACTGGTTATAGCTCAAACTAGGCATTCAGAGCGGATACAGCTATAGAAACACATCGTTCCAGATTGTTGAATGAAGAATAAATTTCATTACTACCGCTTACTTCGAATTCATAGCAGATACAAGTACATATAACTTGTTTGTTGATAGCGACCTTACACTGTGGTGAAGCTAGCTACGAAAGTATGTCTTCTAGTGATTAGTCTTAGATTATTTGTGTAGTACTTTTAGAGAAACGAGACCAACACGCGTAGGACTTTGTATAGACGACACGGTTCTGAAAAGTGATTGACTAATACAGAAAAGCCACCCGTGTTGGAAAGCCACTCGCCGAGTTTGACATCGACGTAATTGTCTACAGCTAAAGCAAAGTCTTCTTGAATTTTCAGGACATTCACGTCAGAATTATATAACGTGTCGTTCACGGTTTTCCCGATTCGAAAAACGAGCGTATACATCACCATTATGCGGCCATAGTTGACCCTGTTATCCGAAAACAACTCATCACTAACGACTTTAAAAATGTCTATAGCGTTATCTTTAGTGACCTGTTTGCAGAGTGACGTAAATAAAAGATCGTTTCCACGAGTTATCTGGTGGAAAATGGTTCTCATTCTTGACGTATACATCTCGTTATTTACATCCTGAATTAAACCTAACGTGAATTGACCGTAAGCCATGTCTTGCGACTGGTTTTATGTGTAAATAACTTATATATCTAAGAGCTTGTACTTTTATATACATTTTTTAAATATTTCGATGACTAATCATCTCCCTCTCTTTTTTATTTTCACAGAATGACTTCCAAGGTTACCTTTTACAGTTGTGCGCAGTGTTCGCGCCGGTTCAGGCAGCTCACAAATCTAACTCGGCATGTAAAGAGCGTCCACGCTGAACCGCGATTTCCATGCCCACTGTGTGTGGGGTTTACCTTCAACAGAAGCGACACCCTGCAGCACCACATAACCAAGTTCCACCAAACAGCTCATACTGTCCTCCAACCCACTTGACCCTCTTCACCTGTACCCAACCAACCGCCTTACCAGGCTGCACCCTTCACTCAACCTACCCACTCTACAACCTTACTCGATCTAACCTGCACCAGGTGTGGAAAACCTTTCACCCACCTCAGAAGCCTTAATCGGCATTTCCGAGTCGCTCACTCCCTCCACCGGTATAGTTGTCAGATATGTGGTAGGAATTTTACTAGACTGGATGTCTTACATCTTCACGTACAGCGACAGCACGCGACTTCTTCCTCAGCCGGGTCTTCCAACCCAGACTTTGTAGTCCCAGTTTCAACCGGTCCTTCTTCTTCTTCTTCCTGTAAACGACCAAGCGATCCAGGTGCTAACTATTCAGGTACCGCTAAGCGACCCAGACCTACTTCTGATCTCGACACTTTAGCTGACGTCCCTGCTGATCTTCGACAGCTCTATACGGATAACTGGCCGGCGATCCACACCCACCACCACACTAACAAACACATGTCAACTTATACCTTTTTCCATCGACCAGACATTACACAACCGGTAGATTGGCACGAGTTACTTACACCCATCTTTAACGCGCAAACGAAACGCTTCAAAACAAATTATAGTCACCACACCATGTTAAGACACATTGATACGCGAGCACTTAGATATTACCACGCCAGTCACAATAATAGCTGTGTCTTAGACAAACCTGTTTTAATTAACAACCTACACGATTTTCATAAGTTTGTTTCACAAGTAGTCGATAATGACCCACTTAACTTTGCCCATCACAATAGACCCAACACTAAATATTACGTAGAAGCCCTACCGGCCACCTCTTTCTATTTATACCACCTCCAAGACTATCCTATAGGGTGTTATTTAGTTCATCTCCCACCCTACATTACAAACAATCGCGCCATTAGTACATTGCAACACGACTCAAACTCAAAACCTTATGTAGATAATCTTTGTTTTTTTTTAGATGTTTAGCAACCTTTAGGGATGTTCCCGTTTGTAATGTTAGGAAAATGACGAGGCAACTTTTCACTCAGTGGGAAATACACCAGGGTCTCGCGTCTCTTATCGACTTCCCCGGGATTTATTTAACTCAAATTTCCGCATTAGAACAGTGCTTCGGTTTGAACATCGACGTGTTTGAATACGACGAATCAGAAACACTTTACCCCAAGCTTCGCGGTAGTACTCATTATAAAGACACCTTGCGGCTCTTGCTCCACGCCAATCATTTCATGTTCATTTCGGACATTAATAAAGCCGCCCACAGCTTTTCCTGTTCCAGGTGTGGGAAGTTGTTGAACTTGTATAAGGAAATGAATAGACACTCGAAAACGTGTGCAGGAGGTGTAACTAGAGAATGTTTTAAAGGTGGTGTTTATACAGTACCCGAAACTATTTGGGAATCGATCGCGGCTCATGGAATAGAGGTTGATACAACTTGGGTCTACCCCTATAGGGCAACCTATGATTATGAGTGTTATTTCCCGAACGCTGATTTGCAAACTGGGGGTAACGTCACCACTTTTACAGCCAAACACGTCCAATTGTCTTGTTCGGTAGCTTCCAATGTTCCGGGTCTGGAAGCCCCCGTCTGTTTTATTACCGAGGGTGACCCACAAGTGTTAGTGGATAAGATGCTCGACCATCTGACGCTTATAGCGGACGAGGCGTATGCCTTGTTGCGGCAACATTTTGACGGAGTATACAACCAACTAGCAGAATTACCCTGGAAGTTAGTTGATAGGTTAGACGCTTATTTACGCGAATTCCCGGTGTTAGGTTTCAACTCGGGGAAATACGACCTAAATGTTATAAAACCCTATTTAATCAAACATTTCCTCCAGTCCCAACAGGGTAACGCGTTTAAGTATCTAGTCAAAAGAAATAACAACTTTATGTGTATTTCGACCCCCAAATTAACATTTTTAGATGTTATCAATTACTTAGCCCCGGGTTTTAGTTATAGTAAATACCTCGCGGCCTATAAAGTAGAGGAAACGAAAGGGGTTTTCTGTTACGAATATATAACAGATTTACGTAAATTAGACGAACCCCAATTACCACCCCATTCGGCGTTTTTTTCAAACCTCAAAAACTGTAACGTGTCCGCTAGCGAGTATGTAGGGGTTCACAATGTCTGGTCTGAAAAGAAAATGTCTACTCTGCGCGATTTTCTTGTTTGGTATAATAACAAGGATGTCGTGCCATTCTTAGTTGCTTTAGAACAACAAGTTAAATTTTACGGGAGTCTAGGGGTCGATATGTTTAAAGACGCCCTTTCTGTTCCTGGTGTAACCTTAAAGTATCTTTTTAACACCCTACCAACAAATGTGGTTTTCTCGTTATGTTCGAAACGAGAACAAGATTTGCATGCCACTATTCGGCAAAATATCGTCGGTGGTCTTTCTATTATCTTTTATAGATACCACGAAAAGGGTAAGACTGTCGTCAGAGGAAACCCAGCCAAAGTTGTGCAGAGTATTAAGGGCTATGATGCCAATGCTCTTTATTTGTGGGCACTAATGCAAAAGATGCCTGCTGATTTTCCTATTAGACGGAAAAAAGAGGACGGTTTCAGGCAGTATAAACCCCTTAGGTACACCATCCAGTGTCGCGAGTGGTTGACGTGGGTAGCCCATACCAAAACGATCGTGTTGAAGACCCAGTTCAATGGTCGCGAGATGGCATTGGGACCTAAACATATTAGAGTCGACGGTTGGGACAAACAATCTCGAACAGTCTACCAATTTCATGGTTGCCTTTTCCACGGACACACCAACTGTCCCTTAACCACAGGTCGAGATACTAACCCTGTCAACAACAAATCTCTGGTTCAGTTGTCTGAAAAGACACACGAAGTTAGTGAATACCTAAGGACCGAGTGTCGGGTTACTTTGGTTGAGATTTGGGAATGTGAATGGCAAAAACTGAAAACGTGTGACCCTAGTATAAAGACTTTTCTGAAAGCAACCTTTCCCCAGCCAAAACCTTCTTATAACAAACATAAGTATCCCCTGACGGAGCAACAGATCCTGGCTTCTGTTGAAGATGAAAGTTTATTTGGTTTAGTAGAATGCGATATTCACGTTCCCGACCCCCTGAAGTCACATTTTTCAGAGATGACCCCAATCTTTAAAAATGTTGACTTCAGTCGCACTGATCTTGACTCGGTCATGCTCGAGTATGCCGAGAAGCATAAACTCTTGACCACACCTAGACGAACGTTAATAGGTAGTTATGTGGGTCGTAAAATCTTGTTGGCGACCCCGCTCCTTCGTTGGTATCTGTCCAAGGGGTTGAAAGTCACGAACATTTACCAGGTGATTGAATATACACCTGTGACTTGTTTTAAAGAGTTTGGGGATGTGGTTTCCGAGGCTCGCCGACAAGGTGATCGAGATGACGTTTATTCCATTACTAGTGAAACGATGAAACTCTTAGGGAATTCTGCGTATGGGAAAACCTTAACCGATAAGGCAAAACACGTAGATGTAAAGTACACCACCGGAGAGGGAACGTCAAAATTAATAAACTGCCCCCGCTTTAAAAAAATGAGTCTATTACAGCTGATATTTTTGAAGTCGAGTTAGATAAAAAGAAAATTAATTGGGATCTCCCCTTACAAATAGGTTTTTTCGTTTACCAGTACGCCAAACTTCGGATGTTGCGCTTCTACTATGAATGTCTAGATACATATATAGATAGAGCCAATTTTCAGTTGTGTGAGACAGATACAGACAGTCTGTATCTAGCGTTATCGACGCCCACTCTGTTGGACGCGATAAAACCGAACCTGCGATCCGAATTTTATAGCGTTTACGATCAGTGGTTCCCCGCCGCTACCTGTCCCGAGCACCGAGACTCATTTATTAGTAGTGAGGGTAATGTGACTTTTGATTGTCAGAAATGTAGAGAAACTCGCTCGTACGAAACACGAACGCCCGGTTTGTTTAAATTAGAGTACGAGGGAGATGGGATGATCTCCTTATGTAGTAAAACCTACCACTGTTTCGGGGCTTACGACAAATCTAGCACTAAGGGTCTAAATAAAAATTATACTAAATTAGATAAAGACAATTTTTTAGAGGTCCTAAATACGCGACATAGTCAAGGTGGGAAAAATGTCGGATTCAAAGTCCACAACACTGGTATTTACACATATACACAACAGAAACTCGCTATCCTATTTCTATATAAAAAGACACGTACACGAGGACGAGGTCACAACGTCTCCACTCTCTATCTAAATATTTCCAGTGCTACTGCTGATACCTTACACTTTTTACCGACTCCTCGGTACATGCTATGTGCTGTACAGCTGAGATGGACTGGTGCTGTGGTCTGAAAGTCGTCTACCTTCGAAACTGTTTTATGTTGAACTACAAAAAAAAAACAAGCCGTGTGGAAAAAGATACAAAGACACGTTAATTCTAATAACTGTGTTCACCCGGCTGACTGGGGGAGAACCACCAACAATCGTTCAGACTAACGGAGAACTGTTGCAGCATATAAGGCAACACGAATAATGGACGTCGAAATGTCTCATTTCGGTATCTTCATATCAACACTTAAATGTTACATTGACCTACTTCCCGGTACATGTTATGTACTGTACAGTTGGGATGTCCTGGCTATGTGGTCCACATGTCGACTACCTACGAAACTGTTTTATGTTAAACTTTAAAAAAGCAAGCAGTGTATAAAAAGATACAAAGACATATTAATTCTAATAACTGTGTTAACCCCGATGACTGGGAAAGTGATATTGATCCAAAAAAAATAAAAGCTTTATATATCCATTATATTTTTGTTTCGTCTTATTTGTCTACTTGTTTATATATTGTAAATACGCTAGGACAACAACAACAACAACAACAAATTAATAATTAGCTTCCCCTATTAATTATAAAAGTCGATAACTTCGCTCCGCGAAGTTGTATATTACGTATCTGGGGAAGACGCGGGATTGGAACCAAGGTCACGCCGCTGTCTGTGCGGATCATATGATATTACATAAGCTCCATCAGCCGGCGGATCATAAGACAATTAAAGAGCAAAAACGCTCCATTTTAATAGTTGATTGGCGCCTTATATACTACTGCCAGTTATGAAAGAAGTTGTTGTTGATTGCCCACAATGAGTATGCTTTCTCGTATGTGTATCCTGAAAAAGGCGTTAGGTGGAGAGTTACAGTAGCTTTTTTCACATCTCTAGCGTTCTGATGAAAGTGGACCTAGGTCCAACAGGCAGTTGTGCTATGCTTGACTTCATCTGCGTGTCGCTCACTACTACTGGGATTACTTCGATCCTCCACCTCGTTCGACATACTGCCATGAAACACCTCGTTCGACATACTGCCATGAAACATTCTGTTTTCAGGAAAAACTGCGTGAAAGTGAGGTGGGGGTCTTGGTCAGTATATTTCATCTGACCCTGACAAATATTTTCGACATTCTGCTTGACAAGACGTTAGTTTCCTGTCCCCATGAAAAAGAGTCTACAAACACGAAATAGATAGTCTTACTACACATACACAACAAAAGGACACAGACGAAAACACGAACAACTCACAAGAAACTAACAATTATCAAGAGCGACACATACACATATATGAGAGGGAAAACAACAACAATAAAGTTTATATGTACATATGGACACTCATACAGACAACGGTATGAATAAACGATAGTAATGGAAAAGAGGTATCAAGAAAAATAAAGGAAAACACCTTACATCCGACAACGTCTTCCAGTTCATAGTTGAGGATTTCCCTCCTAAGGGATTCCAACCACGCCTTGATTACTTTCTCTTTCGTTGCTTTCTCTCCAGACCGAACCTATCGTCTCTTTCTATAATGTTTGCTTCTTGTATACCTCAATTCGCCATTCCGACGTTCTATCAGCACTTGAGTTCTTCCTTTATAGGAGGATCAACTTCTACGTTACTAAGTCTACTCTCTTCTGTGATTGGGGATCGAACCCAACACCTTCGGGTTGTGAGCCGTGTCATGTAACCACTAGCCCAAGCCGTACCCTACTAAACCGAATGATAAAGGTCTGCACTGTTTGTTCTCTCGTCTGTTTTCATTTGTTTTGCGTTGTCTTTGGTTACTACTGTCGCCTACACTTCTTTGAAAGTAGTCTTTACTTCTCAAAGTTCACAGAGTGCTCCGCCGGGGTCTTTGTGTATGACAAGGACAAGAATGATCACCGCAGTTGTGGGCGACACGCAGATGAAGCCAAGAATAGCACAGCCGCATAGAGAACCACGGTCCACCTTCATCAGCATGGAGGAAAGGTACAGCAACCCGCCACTTAACGTCCTTTTTTAGGGCGCACAAAAGAGTAAATCTACTCATTGTGGGCATTCAGCAACAACAAGGACAAGAACAGCACCACTGCCTCACAGAGAGTATGTCGTAAGAGGCGACTAACTGTGTGACATGGTATAACACCGGCCATGGTTATGTGGTTTGTTTAGAGCAGCATAGATGGCGTCTATCAATACGCTTGACTTTATAGTATCTCTCTGTCATCAGTAAACTTTCTTGACCTCATCGTCTCCATTTGCTCTCGATGCCTCTCCGCTACTGTCAACTTTAAACCGGTGGAGGTGGGGACGGGGGGGGGGGGCACAATGCCATCTTTTTTTACATTTATTCTCACCCTCAGTCTTTCCGTGACTGACTCCCTTTTCTCAGCTGTTGCGCCGTTGTCGTCTATGCCAGGAATATGAAGATGTTCATCATAAGGCCCACGAGATGCTTCACTTTTCCGAAAGCGATTCGTACCTCTTCCCTCGGAGTTCCATCTCCATCTCTTGTAACTGACGTCCTCACCCCTTCGCAACAACCCGGAGTGACCAAGACTCACCTGTACATCTCAGGAATGCTAGGACATTAAAGTGCGAACACGCTGAAATGAAGAGAGAACTGCAGAGGAAAGTGTCAAATGGAAAGCCATACTCAAACAGCCTTACAACCAGTCTCAAGACTGATCAACCAGAGGAAAGTGTCAACTGGAAAGCCATACTCAAACAGCCTTACAACCAGTCTCAAGACTGATCAACCAGATCATCATGATGAAATTATCCAGACATGGTCTGTTTCCTTTTCGCAGTGAGCTTTTTTTAAAAATAAAAAAGATGTTCACCTGCAAGTCTTGTAATCTAATGTACACGAGTATTTGTAATCACTGTAATATGAAATACATAGGTCTCCCCAGTGGCTAGCCATGTCAATGGTCGTCAGCACGAGAGCAAAGATGATATCCTGGTCACTCATATCGTATCACATTTCAATGATTATCGACACCGTCATTTCTCTTCGGTAGTGTAACTACTATGTGTTGTCTTTTGTTTGTTATTTTTTTGGTAAAAGTATTACCTCTCTCTATTCTACTGGTGGAGGCACGCCTCTTTCCATCCTGACCGTAGTATTTTAGGCGATATCAGAACGTATTAACGAGTGCTTGGATGCGGGTGTGCGTGTATGCGTCTGTATGTACCAATGACAGTTACAGCGATCTCAGAAGTCGACCCCAACCAAAAAGCAATGGAAGGGCCTCACACTGAGGACGCGTGTTAGAGATGTATAAGAGTGTGAATGTTGGACAGAGTAGTCAGAAAATTGGTGCGAGGTAGCTGTAGAAAAAAAGTGATAATGAGACGCAGGTCAGTAACTACTATGCGACAACTTTGACATTTTATGGGATATCGTAAATCCCATGGTTTAATTACGTCCAATATGTTGTCCATATACCTCCCTGCTCATCCCTTTCTTTCGTTCTCACTTCCTCCCTTTTTCTCTTCCATTTATATTTCTTGATATCTTTCTCCCAAAATTATCGTTTATGCATCCATTCCCATATCTTTTTCTCGTATACATGTCTACAGATTGGTTTGTTTGCTTGTTATTGTCGTGGACATAAAGATCGATTGAATTCGTCCTCATCTCCTCTTTTTCCTCACACTCCATTTCATATAACAATCCAACAATCACACTCTTACACAACTCTAACGCACGCCCTGGTGGAGGCGGGGGGGGGGGGGGTCCTTCCATTGCACTTTGGTTAGTGCTGACCACTGTGATCGCTCTATCATAGGTACATACAGACGCACACGTGCATCCAAGCACTGGTTAATACGTCCTGATATTGTATAAAAGACTACTGTCTGGGGTGGGAAAATGCCGCCCCTGCGCCAGTAGAATACAGAGAGGCAAACCGTTACCCCCACTTCCCCCAATATATATTGTTGCGGTTTACTTCCCTTATCGGTGTATGTCTTTTTGTTGATAGTAGTTATTTGTTTGTTGTGATTTGGTCATGTTTTCTTCTATTTTTGTTTGTTTGTTGTGATTTGGTCATGTTTTCTTCTTTTTTTGTTTCTTTGCTGTGATTTGGTTATGTTTTCTTCTGTTTTTGTTTATTTGTTGCCTATGTGTGATCATTTAATCAGATTAAATTTGTCCATTTTGTATAGATAAGCGTGATATAAAGAAATGACATGTCCATGCTGTACTCAAACTTGGCGGGACAATGTGTATGTTTGTGAAATTCAAAAAGTTGAAATCGCAGGTTCTTTTTTCTGTAGTGATAAACAGTTTGTGCAAAGTGCCTCGAATTAGAAAATGTAGGGATCAAGGGTTGAAAGGAACATATTCCCGGGTGTGTTGATAAAAAAACCGAACCTTCGTGGCTGGTTTTGCGAACCGGCGTAGCGCAACGGCGCAAAATTACAAATAACTACAGTGGATGAATAAGGGAAATGACTCTCGTTGCAACAAGATTTGCAACGTAACGTTATAACAAGGCATCTAGATGAAATGATATTCAAAATGGCTACCTGGAATATTTATGCGAAGATATAGAGACAGAACTTGTAGAATTCATGGTTAAAAAGATATAAGAATTCTAGGGATAGCCTACATCAGGAGAAAGGGATAGAGTGTAAAACAAATATACACAAACTACACACGTTTGTGGAGTGGAACTCAGATAGCGGAAAATAATAAACATGGAGTTGGTTTCATTGTGACCACTGAAACAGCTAAATTCTTACTTGAATGACTATGTATCAGACAGAATCATCAGACTAAACCAAGGCGGACACAAAGCAACATACATTCAGATATACGCCCCTTTGTAATGACTCATACAAAGAAGAAGAAAGAATATAATGTTTCGTTGACCGAAGCACAATTATTAGCAACGTTAAAGATACAGACATCCTGTATGTGCTGGGAGATTTCAATGGGAGAGTGGGAGAACGAAGATCACCATGAGGAGCACAAATAGGACCGTTTAGCGACAAAACGACAAAATGTAACAGCAACGAGGAGCAAGTTCTTGGCCTATGTGCTGAACATGATCTAATTATCGGTAATATTTTCTATCAACACCGCAGAAGTAAAATACTCACTTGGTATAGATGGAACAACATAAGCCAAGCGTCCCAAATAGACTTCATACTTACAAGAAAGAAAGGGAAAGAGAGAGTGAGAGATTCCAAAACGATCCCAAATGCTCTAATCGACCTTGACCATAGGCCTGTGACGCTTTGGATATATAAATAAGTTTGGATACACCATTAGAAGACAAGTACACAAATATACAAATAATAATATAAAGAAACTCAAAGATTTAGAAATTGCTGAAAAAATAGAGGAAGAGGTCAAAGCTTTCTATAACACTCTAACCAGTACCAGCAACATAGAAAGTGAGTGGCAATTTTTCAAAGCTACAATTCTATACATAGTCAAAGAGGAACGCGGGCTCAAGAAGCTTGGCACACATACAAAGCACACAAGATGGAGGAATGGAGAAGTCAAAAGTTCCATTCAAGAAAAGAAGAAAAGAAAAACATATCACAAATGGCAGAAATCGAAAACACAAGATTACAACGCGTACAGACACGCCACAAGAGACAGCAAAAATACAGTACGAATTGCAAATTCTGATTCATTGACAAAATATGGAGAGCAAGTAGCTCACTTTTGTACATCATCCCCTAAACATTTGCATCAAAGTAATGAGAGTGAGAGGAAAATTCAATCCTCCGATAATTATCATCAATAAGTCAAAAGAACCGCTCACCAACAGTCAAAACATAAGAAACAGATGGAGAGAATACTTTAGCAAGTTTCTAAACCCGAGACAGTATGAACCAGCACAGCACCAGATGGAGAATGAAACAGCGCAGCTTAGAAATATTGAAATAATAAGTCTAAACGGTCCTGCGAGACAGCAAGAAAAATAAGACAGCAGACATAGATGGTATTAGAACAGACTAGCTACTAGCTTGCAGGACAACTGCAGTGGACTGGCTGACCAGAATACTTAATTTGGCCTGGACGTCGAGAAAGGTACCGACAGACTGGCATCTAGCAATCATCGTTCCCATCTGGAAAAAATAAAGGCAACAATCGAGAGTACAAAACGTATAGGGGAATCTCTCTTCTAAGCCACATAGGCAAGATATATGCAACAATACTAGAAAGAAGAGCAAGACCGATATTGGAACCCCAACTAGGAAATAATCAGTTCGAGTTTAGGAAAGCACAGAGCTGTACTGACACAATATTTACATTGAGACAAATATGCGAAATCTATAGAAAATGATGGAAAAAACAGCCTTATATTCATAGATCAACATAGGGCGTTTGATAGAGTCAACTGAAGTAAATTATGGTAGAAACTTGGCAGATTATGGACTGCATGGTCCTCTCCTTAGTAACATCAAAGAATTATATCAGGGCAGAGGGCAGTAAGAACGACATAAGGTATGTAGGTGTTGTTCCCTAATTTCATCAGGCGACAGACTTGCTTGTGTTCTCTCACCACTTCTCTTTGTTACTTGTGTGAATAAAATCACACAGGAGGCAAATACAGAACAGGAAAATACCAACGAATTGCTCTTTGAAGACGACCAATGTTTGATCCACTTCAATGAAGAAAACCTACAACGCCATATTAATTCACTCTGCTTAAATTATTTTTTTAAAGTACGACGTGAATGTCAACACATTAAAAACAGAAACAATCTGATGATATTCATACCAATGAAGCAAACAACTAAAGCAGGTACAAGAATGTAGGTATTTGAGAACTGTTTTTACTGAGGATGACAGACTCGATAAAGAGATAGAGACGAGAGTGCAGAGGGCAAACGCTGTCACCTACCAGCTGTCTCCACTACTAATCTACCCGAAGATTTCCCTCCAAGCAAAAAGCAGCTGATAAATAATATCGTTATCCCAACCCAGTGCCAGGCATGAGCAATGAGTGAGGCACAGAAACGAAAGTTGGCCACCTGCGAAATGCGGTGCCTACAACAGGTCACAAACAACACCAGAAGAGACAGAATCACACATATGCGTATTCGGGAGCAAGTTGGAACAATTCCCTGCCTACAGTACATCGAGCATCAGATAATAAATTGGTTTGGCCACATTGTTCATGCAACCTTCTAGATAGACAGAGTAAACGAGACCTGCCGTGAAAAAAGGTGGGAAAATGTAACTCGGACCACGATAGAGGCGAAAGACATACCACGACATTGGGATACAACCCGGTAGAAAGTGAAACGACTAAAGATGATATGTATATCTTGTAATTGAAAATCTGATGTAAAGAAATGATATAAACCCATGTTGTACATTTAAATATAATATAAAGAAATGACATAAGCTCATGTTGTACATTTAAATATGAAATAAAAAAATCATTTAAGATGACTCAAAACTCTGTGGTATGTGGAATAGTGGTATGGAGGGTGCTCAAATATTTTAAATCTGGTAAAATGTAAGCGCAAACATGAAATCTATTGTACGCGACTTGCGTACTTGGAGCCATAAATTTGTTTGGCGCGTTTCCAGGATTTTCGTGTTATTTTTTTCAAACCCGCTAAGCCGGTCTGACTAGTATTCTAAGTTTGGCGTATCATGGGTTGGTCATGCTGGCTTGCATTTCTTGTTTGTTTTGAATGTTTCACCTACCCAGCAGGTATAACTGGTTTTCCATTTTAGACGTATCAGGATATGAGAAACCAACCTTTCGCTTTTGCCGGTTGATATTTTGTGTCTGCTTTAGTTTGTTCGACCTGCGATTGTGTTCCCCTTTTGAATCCATTTCTAAACACCAGTTTGATTTTACCACGTTGTTGGATCAGTCGACGAGATATGTTCTGGTACACAAAACTTCATCCATACAATCTTGAAGTCAGTACAGGTGAAAGGCATTGCAAGAAGACTGAATCAAGACAAGAAAAAGTTAACCAGCGAGTCGGGTTTTCCTTACGATTACATCTAGGATTCTGCAAGTAATATCTAATCTCTTATGAAATGTAACACAACCATCAAGACCGTGACTGGAATCAGTACTAGGCGTATAGTTAGAAGAAAACTCGGCGCGAAATTAGGGCCGAACTAACCAGTCAAGTTCGAAAAAGTAAAGCAAGCAAGCAGAGATTAGAGAACAATGAAACTTTATTTACAATCAAAACCGAGACTGTACGAACCAGTAAAAAAAAGTGACGCAAGCACGCAGAGAACTATGGAACTATATGTACATTCAAAACAGACTATACGGAACAGTAGAAAACGTGACGCAATCAAGAAAATAGACAGAGAATTATGAAATTATATGTATTTCCAAAACATTACACGCGACACGTCATGTCAAGTCCAGATCTGTTAACTACTAATTCAGGCATGTATGAAAACCATGTATCCTAGGACATCTGATAGGTTTAACATACCGTTTCATATGCCATAATTATCAGGTAAATATATATGCTTGGTCGCAATACAATTTAGCCCTCAGATGATTATATATCTATATCCCTCAAAAGCTGCCGTTGTCTAATTTATCTGTTCAAGATGCTGTTTATCTCAACAACAACAACAAATAACTGCTGCTTTTGTGAGAATGGCTGTCTGTCTAAGGTTTATCTCGCCCCCAAACAGTTCATCTCTCAAAAACTTCAGTTCTACTTATCTCACAAAACAACACAAACAAGTGTGGCTCTGTTGCTGAACAGAAACAAGAAGAAACATGTTACAAACACAAGGCTTTCTTCACAGACAAATAACAACACATATATTCTTATAACTGAGCAATACACGTTAATGTTATAAACAATGTGTATCCCTAAGTACCGCCACAGCTTTCATTTCATTACTCATCAAACTGGCGATCTGTCATAGCGGGTTTCAATCATCTACGGCAAGAATATACCACATTTATATGTCTACAATATGTTATTTATTTGTTCAACTCCGTCAATCAAGCAGAGAACTATGAAACTGCATGTACAACCAAGACTGGAACTGTGACGGTCAGACCAAAACTTGTCGCAATCAAGAAATTAGAAAAGGAAATGAAATTACAAATACTACCTTTTGCTTCTTTTTCTTCATCATTGTTTGTTTTAAACTCCCGCTACCAAGTCTGATAAGTACTTTGCAAGTAACAAGGTGTAGTCTAGAGACGAGAATGAGTTGTGTCAATACGACACACCTGACTTCAGCGTGACATATTGTGGGTACTGGATTAGCCTTCCATCTTCGATCCCTTCTCCTTAGCCAGTCTGCCCTCTCTTCTCCTTCGCCAGTCTGCCCTGTTGCAGTCTGTTATCCAAGATCTCTACGTAAAGGTGGAGATGGGTCTTTGCAGCTCTGGTCCTTTAGCTCTGAGGCTAGCAGTCAGCCTTATGTTTCTGAAGGGTCCAGTTCATGCACTGCTCAGCATTTTGATCCCACAAATACTACCAAAACTAGTTTGATTGTCTGTGTTTTTTTTAAACCATCTTCGTAGCCCGGCAATACGTTATTGATAAAATCAAAGTCTGTGGGCTAGTGGTTAAGTGACGCGGCTCACAACCAAAGGTGCTGGGTTCGATCCCCATCACAGCACCGGCCGTCAACTCGGGAAAGCAAACCCTTAGAAAATGCAGGAGGAAGCAGACCCTTACATAAAATGTCTGCTGGTCGGATGCACTGGGCCGACAGGCGCAAAATAAAAACCACAGTGCAACGCACATCACCTTGGGGAATAGATAAATAAGGCGAACGCAAAACAAAAAAAACACAAAAAAAACAAAAAAATCCAAGTCTGGAGCAGTTAAACTATCAGGATATGGCTATATGAAAACCATTGACCCAATCTAACCCGTCTAACATTCGGCCAGTCATATTTTAAGACGCTTCATTTCTTAAATTTGGTAAAACCCTACGCCCAAACAGGAAATCTACTGTAAGCGACTTGTATAAAACTCTAGACACGGTATAATCGACATAACTTCAATGTCGGTTCAAGTTTAGAAATCTAGAATACCAAGGTACCCAAAGAAACGTGGGTTCAGTAGATACTAACTACCACGTGTCCTTATACCAGCGAACATCATGATTATCATGTATACCTGCTACCATATTTAAACTAACCAGACACGATAGGAGAGTACCAATCAATCGGTCAACATCAAACAAAAGTAGGACCCCCAGGTCTATCCATCTACTCAGAGCCAGGCGCGCGAGACAAAGACGTGAAGAGGATATTCGGAAATGCTGTAAAACAGGAAGCACAAGCAACAGGGTAAAGTATCGGTTTGTAAAACATCGCCCATGCAGAATCAAGGTAATATGATTTATGCTATTTTATAAATATTGATGAATCAAAACTTTGTTGGAAAAGAGTGGAAAACAGCCAAGGTCAGAACCTTGCAAGCATAATCTAATAGATAGATAATAAAAAATAAAAAATAAAAAATAAAAAGAAATCTCCCAAATCAGAACAATACTTTTATAGAATTGGACCGGATTGAACCACTGAACCTCAAGAAAGACTAACAATTCCACGTAGCACAAGCAAAGTGAAAAAAAACACAAAATGAAAATAATACAATGGAACTGCAGAGGCCTACACAAAAACTTTAAGCCATACCTAGGACTGGCCAATCTGGGAAAAGAAACAATAATATATGCGATTCAAGAAACCATGCTCAACCCAACCAAAAGACTCAATATTCCAAAATACAATATAGTTAGGAACGATAGAGAGACAGGAGCGAAAGGAGGAGTAGCCTTTATAGTAAATGAAGAATACAAAATAATGGACTGGGATCCATTTCATACCGAAAACCTAGAAGGCCTATCCATTAAAATAGACAGTAGTCCAGCGAGCATCACAATAATAAACATATACAACCCAAGAGGAAAATTCACCACAAATGACATGGAAACAATCAAAGCACAAATAAACAATAGAACAATCATAGTAGGGGATTTCAACGCACATCATCCAGCATGGGGAGGAAGCGCGATAGACACGGCAGGGAAACAAATAATGACCTTCTGCGAAGAAAACAATCTAATAATAATAAACGATGGGTCAATGACCAGAAAAAATAACAATCCAAATGGATCAGATACGGCTATAGACATCACAATAATGACGCCAAACTTAGCAACCATCAAATGGGAAGTTCTGGATAATGCAGGATCGGACCACCTGCCCATAGCAATTTATTTAAAAGAAAAATACATACGAAACACTGGATCAATCAGACCCTATTTCAACTACCATAAGGCAGATTGGAACGGATTCCAAGAAGATCTGCTCAGACTCAAAAGAGAAGACTTAATCTCAGATAACGTAGACGTATTCAACCATAACCTAACAACCAACATCCTGCAGATAGCTATAAAGCACATTCCCAACAAAAACATGCCAGCTAACTTAATACAATCCACAGGAAAAGAAAACCATTACGGTAACCGTAAAAACAACAAAACACCTGTACCCTGGTGGAATGAGGAATGCACTAACCAAATTAAAAAAAGACGAAAAGCTCTAAAGAAATACAGGAAATACAAAACAGAAGACAACCAAAAATCTTACCAAACAATTAAAAAACAAACAGAGAAAGTAATAGAAAAAGCGGTACCTTTAGCACACTGCATTGAGTTTTTGAAAATTTCTCACATTTTTTAATTTTGCAAATTTCAAAAATTATAACTGTTCTATTTGGTGGTCAATAAGTATGATTTTCTTGTGTTTATAGACACAATTGAATGAAGAACTTGTTGGTGTCGGTGTTGTTGTTGTGTGCTTGTTGGTTTCTGAGATACAAGAAGATGAATGTGAATTTTTCGGAAAAATTTAAATATTTGGACCTTCCCGGATAAGGCCTAGGCGCTCCGATGGAAAACCATGGAAACCATAACAAAGAATCGATACTGTGTTTACAATATCGACACAACTGTTGGTCTCCAATTCAAGCGTAGTTCTGTCACCTAAACAAGTAAAATGGGCGGATGTACAAGATAAAGATCTTTCCCAACAACCTACTTCACCTTTCCCCCCAAAAAGTCGGCCTGGCCCAATCGGTGGAAAAATAATAAATCGGTCAAAAGCCATTTGTGATCTAGCATGCGGTGCTTTTACCGGCAAAAATCGTGTGTAGATGGACGTGACGAATCCAGCAGTATAAAAATGACTATTGGTAGGGTCACCGTACTTAGAGAAACAAAATATCAAATTTTTTCTTGTTGATAACTTGACGAGCTGGGCGTCTCAGACATCCTGGAGCGTGCTAAGGGCACACCCTTTCTGAAATTCTATGACCACACAGTCTTCCATACCAAAATAACTGTGTGTACAGCTGTCACTTAGTTTTTTTGTTTTTTTGTTTTTTTGTTTGTTTGTTTGTTTGTTTTTGTTTGTTGTTGACCCAAAAGAGACCTTGATGCTGGGTTGTGAGTTTTGTGGGCAATTGATGAATTTGCACAAGCCTCACGGAGGTGGATGTCCCATTTTATGGCAGCATTATTGGCAGCTCCTGGCTCTGATTTACGGAAGGCAATACCATTCATCTCTTTGCTCAATGCATGAAGAGAGTGGTCTCCCTGTAGGACAGACGTGTACCCTCTAGCCATGTGCCGGAGCGAGCAGAAATGCCCTGCTGACATGTGCGACCATCTCTAAGCGTTCTTGGTGGGCTGTTGGAGACATAGCAAGTCTTGACACTTTGTTTGGTGCGCAGTCCGACGATGCGTAAGATTCGTCTTTCCTGCGATGACTGCACACGGGGTTATTCTCCTGCGGTGCAGGAGGTCCATTTTCCACGTGCGGAGTTGGATCTGAAAATGACAGTGGTATACCTCGCGACTTAAAAATGTGGTGCTTCGTGTGGTTACATTCTACTAAATTTGACCTATTGTTGTCCGTGGGTAAATTAACACACAGGTGCCCATGTGGCGATAGACTCGGTGGATTGCTCTAGCTTGGCCACAGTTTCTGTGTCGCCTGTGCCTTGCACGTGGTGATCGGTGGTCGATGCTTGTGGATTCAGTGGGAGGATGCGTCGACTGATGATGTAACGGACTCCCACTACAATTAGCCCATCGGTTATGTAGCAAGTGGGTGTGACAAATCACGAACGCTACAGTGTGCACACATGTAGATGTGCACATATGTAGGTGTGTAGATATGTAGGTGTGTAGATATGTACGTATGAGTATATATATGTGGACATTTTAATTTACACTTATGTATGTATTTATAGGTTTATATATGTATATCCCTTCTGCGGGCATCCTCACCACTATATATCCACACTGAATATAATTATACTACTACTACATCAACCTTTTTTATCTATAATTATTTAATAAATTATCTACCTTTCTATTGTTCTTCTGTTCCTGAGCCTACCACACATTCAACACATAATTGACTGCGAGAGCTAGAGGGCACAGGTGAGATGAGGGATCTACAAGGTGACACACAAATCAGTGAATCGCTTACAAGTTGGAGTACATGAATGCGATGGAAAAATATGAGAGCAGGCAAAACCTGATACACCAAGACCAGACAGAAGGAAGTCAACACAGATGGGCCTCACAACAGAAGGAAGACACTTTTCAATTAATTTATATTGTACTCTTAATCCTTATGTATCAAGTATATTGTTTGTTATATTTCCCAATCATTCCATCTCATTCATTCTCGTTGTACACCTCACTACACTGCTATCTTCACAATTGTGTATAAAATGTATGAGGGGGGCTTTATATTTTTTTTTATAAAATAGAAGGAAAAAAAAAAAAAAAAGAAAGAAAGAAATCAGGAAACAAAAAAAAGAGATCCGAATCAAGTATGACAGAAAATAAAAATGGTCCCAGGAAAACTATTGTGCATATTTATGCAAATACCTACGGCGGACAACTAGGAACATTAAAAGCGAGGAACAACGGGAGGAACATCACGGAAATACCAGGCTAGGTACAAACAGATACACACACGCATCCAAGCACTGGTTTATGCGTCTTAATATCGCCCAAATTGACTGCGGTCTGGGTCGGAATAGGCGCGCCTCCGCCAGTAGAAACTAGTGAGGCAAACACATAACGAAAGGATAATTAGAAGCGAGGAACAACGGGAGGAACATTACGGAAACACCAGGTTAGGTACAAACAGATACACACACGCATCCAAGCACTGCTTTATGCGTCTTAATATCGCCCAAATTGACTACGGTCTGGGGTGGAATAGGCGCGCCTCCGCCAGTAGAAACTAGTGAGGCAAACACATAAAATTAAAATTAAAATTAAAAAAAAGGAGAGTACCAAGCCCGAGACACGCACAGTGCAGCAAATAAGCTTGGACTAGATGAATACTCGTGTCACACAAAAGGCGACGTGCTTCACTGATGAGACCCACACTTGGTTAAATAATTCTTTAATGTTGCCGACATATTTTGGCGGTAGGCACGTCTAAAAACATTTAACCTAACAGAATATATTATGTTCCAAGTTTGTTGAACAGAAGCAGAGAGCGACTAGCAATCAAAGATTTATCATCTAAAGCAGATTACTGAACAGTTTTCTTAAACATGTTTGCAGACTTTGAGCCACAACTGGTTACCTAGAGGACGCCTGTACCGACCAGTCGAAAATGTGGAGTAATCAAGAAAGTAGAAAAAGAACTGTTAAACTTTAAATATTATCAAAACTGCAGTCTGGTGTCAGTGAATTATTTGAAAACTACCAACACTAATTTGATGTCAGTGTTGCATTTTTTAAAACCTTGTTCGATATTAATAAAGTCAAATTCGGACCAGTTAACTACCAGGACATAAATATATGAAAACTGTTGAGCCAATGACAATCTTGCTCATCTAACGTACGGTTTTATTTTCCAAAGTCATAATTTAAGACTGCCATGTTTTAAATTTGGTTAAGACCTACGAACAAATAAGAAATCTGTTGTGAGGGATGACTGATATAAAACTCTAGACACGGTAAAGACGACATAACGTTAGTGTTGGGACAGCTTCAGAGATCTAGCATAACTTGGGTGTATGTAAATAATGCTGGGATCAGTAAATACCGCGCGGCAGTGGTAACACTGCAGTTGGTCCGGGTCTGTACAGCATAATCTGGCTCGAAGCATAACTGGAAGGTAAAACTGACAAGTCACTGGTAAAACTACAGTCGGTCTAAGTCTGTAGTGCAAAATCTCGCTCGACGCATGCGAGACTAGATTCGCTATGCAGATAGCAGTCGTATTTGAATAAACCCGTGATCAGGCAAATCAAGTACCGGTTTATTTCCTCACAGTTTCGAGCTGCAGGTAAATTGCCAATGTGCTTAGTTTTTAGTGCTTAGTTAAGTATCTACTGAACCCACGTTTCTATTCAAATTGGTATTCTAGATTTATAAAGCTGGCCCGACACTAAAGTTACATCATTTTTACCGTGTCTAGAGTTTTATACAAGTCGCTTACAGTAGATTTTCTGTTTGGTGGCCAAGTTTTACCGAATGTAAGACTGGGTCCACGTTTTTCATATAGGTATATCCTGGTAGCTATCTGGTCCAGGCTTTTATTTTATCGAAGTATTTGTGTCATTAAAATGTTGAGCAGCGCATGAGTTGAAGTGGTTGGTTACCCATTTCTGATTGCTAGCGCTAGGGTCAGCGTCACAGAGCTGAATAGACTCTGTTCCACTTCCACGTGATGATCCTTGAGAACAGACTGCAATGTGGCAGGCTGGCTAAGGAGAAATTGAAAAGGAAATGCTAACTCGGTACCCACAAAATGTTATGCTGATGTTGGATGTGTCGGACAAAAAGGTGCTTATATCTCAGAGAAGCTGTAATCTACGACACAACGCATCCCTTTCTCCGAACTACATCCTTTTACTTTCATAGCCTTTTTCAGGACTTTGGGAGTTTAATAATATACGATGGAGATGGAGAAGACGTAGTATTTGTCATTTCATAAGTCTCTCAATAATTTCTTGATTGAGCCACGTTTTGGTCTGATCCTCAGGGTGTCAGTTTTGGTTGTACATGTAGTTTCATAGTTCTTTGCTTTCTTGTCAAACGATTTCAAATTCGATTGGTCTTTACAGTGTCAGTTTTAGACCGAGTTTGATTCTCCCTACACTTGCACGCGCCTAGTACTGGTCTCATTATGACGCTCTCGCTGTCTGTTAATAAACATCAGGGTTTGTGTGTAGAGTCGTAGGTAAACAACCCTTTTCTAGACTCAAGTCAGCTTTTCGGCATGTCTCTCACCTGTACCTGCTTCAAGATTAGTCTAGGCAAGAAGTTAAGCATACACAGAACTTAATTGGATGTCTGTATTGAGTCATTTCTCGTCCGGAGATTCACCAATACTGCTGCTGAATATTGATGGATTAAGAATATGGACAATGTTGCGGTTCTAATAAACTGAGTAGACAGAAATACAAGTCAGCCAGCGAGGTTATCCACAGCCTATCGTGACAAAACTTGAAAACAGGTTGGTTAATTAATCGCACTGAGATTCTGCCGCTGGTCGACACCGACTTGCCGATGATGTGTCGTGCGTTTAGGCATTTTAGACAGAGCAGATGGGTCAGACTATCTAGATAGCAAAATAATAGGTATCAACCTTAGGTTACAGGTGATGTGAGCGGACATGGGAATGGAATTTATTGATGTTAAAGTAGACAAAAGTAAAATGTTAGATAGGGGAGGTTTACATCTAAATGAGATAGGACAGCATGTTATAGCAAAGTATATGTTCTATCATTGTGTTAGAAATTTAAACTAGTAAGGCCTATGAAGTATGAGACTAAAGATAGGCCTACAATAGTGTGCTATAGAGGATGTAGTCAAAGGGGTAATTTGGTGTCAGGGAAGTGTAAAATACATAGTAGAAAAGCAAGCACTAAAATGATAAAGCAGAAGCAAAAAGAGGAAAACCAACAACATTACAAACTAAAATGTTTTTATGCAAATGTGAGAAGCATAGTAAATAAAAGAGAAGAATTGGAACTGTATGTAGAAGAAGAAAAACCAGATATAATAGGGTTAACAGAATCCTGGACCTATGAGGAGATTGCAGATAGTGAACTTGAAATTGAGGGATATACAATGTTAAGGAAAGATAGGATAATTGGAGACAAGACTAAGGGAGGTGGCGTTTTATTATACTGTATAAATTCTGTTAATATAACGATCAAAGATTATTTATCATGTGGTAACAAAAATGAAAGTGTATGGGGAGAAATAGAAAGTGGGGGTGAAAAAACAGTGATTGGAGTGTGCTATAGATGTCCATCAAGTCAAAAAGAGGAAGATGAGGAGCTGATTAGTAGTATAGCAAAGGCAAGTAAAGGGAAATTATTATTAATGGGAGATTTCAACTATCCATAAATAAAATGGGATATGGCAGAAGCACTTGTAGAGTCAAAACCTTTTGTTACGTGCATAACTGACAATTTTTTAATTCAACATGTAGAAGCAGCCACCAGAGGCAAAAACATACTCGACCTAGTTTTTACCACAGAGGAAAATATGATTGAAAACGTTACCATTGGGGAACTGTTTGGCTCAAGTGACCATCAAATCATCCGTTGGGATCTTATTGCAGGGAAAGAAGTAAACATAAACACGCGAACATACGACTACTCTAAGGCAGATGTTAAGAGGATGAAAGAGGCAGCGAACCACATAATCTGGAAAGATATTATTGTAGGAACAGATGTTGAACAGGAGTGGGAAAGTTTGAATACAGTTCTAGAAACGCTAAAAGAGGAATGTGTTCCATGTAGGGAGGTAAACCCCAAGCGTAAAAAGTGGATAACTAGATTTGTAGTGAAATGTAGAAAAGCAAAAAATAAAGCATGGCAAAAATATATAGAGGCAGGTAAATCAAAAGAAACATATGTAAAATATTTGGACAAGCAGAACATATCTCAGAAAGCGAATAAAACAGCAAAAATAGACTTTGAAAAAAAACTTGCTCAGAGGATCAAGACTAACAGTAAAAGCTTCTTTTCTTATGTTAGAAATAAACAAAGAACGAAAGACAAAGTAGGCCCTCTCATAGACAGTACAGGGAAAATAATAAGTGAGAATAGGGAGGCTGCTAATCTGCTCAATCAGTACTTTGGCACAGTCTTCACAAAGGAGGACTGCTCCGAGATCCCAGAGCCTATAGATATTTTTCAAAGAGACATGGATACAGCGGGATTAAGATCAATCTGTATTACAGAGGAAATGGTTTTTAAAAAATTGGAGGGGTTGAAAGTGAATAAATGTCCAGGTCAAGATGGTATTCACCCAAAATTGCTGTATGAAATTAGAAACCAACTAGCAAAACCATTGGCTATATTATGTTCTCAATCACTTACAAAAGGGATTGTTCCACGGGATTGGAAAGATGTAGGAGTGATCCCCTTATTCAAAAAAGGCAAAAAATCAGATCCGGCAAATTATAGACCGGTGAGTTTAACGAGCATAGTCTGTAAATTGTTAGAGTCAATAATCAAAGAAAACATTGTAATGCATTTAGACAAATTTAATCTAATTAGAAATAGTCAGCATGGGTTTACTAGAGGGATATCATGCTTAACAAATCTATTAGAATTCATGGAGGAGGTTACTAAAATCATAGATAAAGGGGAGCCAGTGGATGTTATTTATCTAGACTTTGCAAAGGCCTTTGATAGAATACCTCATCAAAGATTATTTCGAAAGTTAAAATCACATGGAATAGGTGGCGAAGTTGCCAAATGGATTGAAAATTGGTTAACGGGAAGAAGGCAGAGGGTGGGCATAAATAAGGAGTACTCTGAGTGGAGTGAAGTGAAAAGTGGTGTGCCACAGGGCTCGGTTTTGGGACCAATTTTGTTCTTGATATATATAAATGATTTGGACATTGATATGAGATCCATGATTGCAAAATTTGCTGATGACACAAAACTATGCAGTAGTGTCTCATCTAAAGCGGAAGTGGATATATTGATGTCGGATTTAGATAAAATTCGAGAATGGTCTGTAAGCTGGCAAATGGAGTTTAATGTAGATAAATGTACAGTCATCCACATGGGTAGATCCAATATGGAACATAATTACAGAATGGGAGAAAACAATATTAGAAAGATAGATAAGGAAAGGGACCTAGGGGTTATAATAGATCATACAGGAAAGGTGAGTGAGCAAGTTAAGGTAGCAGTGAAAAAGGCAAATGCAATGTTAGGTATGATAAAAAGAAATATTAAACATAGGAGCAAGGAAGTGATCGTCAAACTGTATAAAGCTTTAGTTAGACCTAGATTGGAGTATTGTGTACAGGTGTGGAGTCCTTATCATAGAGGGGACATAAACATGCTAGAAAGAATACAAAAAAGAGCGACAAAGATGATAGTGGGATTCCAGAATTACAGTTATGAGGAACGACTCAGAAAAACCGGCCTACAGTGTCTCGAAGAGAGAAGAATTCGTGGTGACTTAATACAGGTTTATAAGATGATCAGAGGAATCGATAAATTAGACTATAACAAGTTTTTTAAAATACAGCCACCTACAATAACACGAGGGCATAGCTACAAGCTGATTAAAGAGAGGTCCAGGTTAGATATTAGGAAATATTTTTTTAGTCAGAGAGTGGTGTCTGCTTGGAATGCATTGCCAGGGGAGGTAGTGGAGGCAGGGACAGTTAATGCATTTAAGAATAAACTGGATGCGCATAGATTTTAGAGCAAGGTGATGTAAATGTAACTGGTTGTATACAGACTCTGCAGGGTCTTCTAAACCAGTATAAAGATGTTAAGTGATGTTAAGTTAAAACTGTACTTTAGTGTGGGTGAATTATTTGATATCTTATTTTTAATAACGCTGCAGTCTGTTGTCAGTAAATTATTTGAAACTTTATACTTCCAAAACTGCAATTTTATGTCCGTAAGCTTTTTTTAAAACCTCATATGTGGTAGTTCGATATTGATAAAGTCAAATCCGGACCAGTAGACTACCAAGAAACAAGCATATGTGAAAGCCGTTGAGTCAAAGACAATCTTGCCCGACTAATGTACGGTTTTATTTTCCAAAAGCCACAATTTAAACTGTTCAATATTTTAAATTTGGTCAGAACCTACATACAAATAGGAAAAATGGTGTAATCTGTGACTTGCATAAAACTCTAGACAATGTAAAGACGATATAACGTCAGTGTTGGGACAGCTTTAAAGATCTAGCATGCCTCGGTGTATATAAACCTGGGATCAGTAAATATAAACTTGGGATCAGTAAATATAAACCTGGGATCAGTAAATATCTCGCGGCAGTGGTAACACAGTAGTCAGTCCAAGTCTGTAAGGCATAATCTGGCTCGACGCATGCATTCAATGCGAGAAGGTAAAACTGATGTCAGTCGTAACACAGCAGTCGGTCCAGGTCTGTAACGCATAATCTCGCTCGATGCGTGCATGTGATGGTGAGACTCTATTCGTTATGCCCACAGCAGACGTATTTCAATTAACCCGAACATCACTAAATAAAAACCGGTTAATTTCAAAACGTTTCGAGCTGCCGGTAAACTGCTATTTTTATAGTGTCATACGAAATGCGTCGTGCTTGACTGATGAGACCAAAACTTGGAGACGTTAGTTAAATTATCATTTAATGTTGCCGACATATTTTGGCGGTAAGGACGTCTAATAATATTTAACCCAAAAGAATATATTCTGGTCCAAGTTTATTGAACAGAAGCAGAGAGCGACTAGCAGTCAAAGATTTATCATCTAGAGCAGATAACTGAACTGTTTTCTTAAACATGTTGGCAAACTATGAGCCACAGCTGGTTACCTAGAGGACGGCTGTATCGACCAGTCGAAAATGTGGAATAATAAAGAAAAGTAGTGAAAGAATTGTGAAACTATAATTACAATCAAAACTGCATTCTGGTGTCAGTGAATTATTTGAAATCTAATACTACCAAAACTGCATTCTGGTATCAGTGAATTATTTGAAATCTAATACTACCAAAACTGCATTCTGGTGTCAGTGAATTATTTGAAATCCTATACTACCAAAACTGCATTCTGGTGTCGGTGAATTATTTGAAATCTTATACTACCAAAACTGCATTCTGGTGTCGGTGACTTATTTGAAATCCTATACTACCAAAACTGCATTCTGGTGTCGGTGAATTATTTGAAATCCTATACTACCAAAACTGCATGCTGGTGTCAGTGAATTATTTGAAATCTTATACTACCAAAACTGCAGTCTGGTGTCGGTGAATTATTTGAAATCCTATACTACCAAAAATGAAATTTGATGTGAGTGTTTTTTGAAACGTTATATGTGACAGTTCGATATTGATAAAGTCAAATCCTGACCAGTTAACTACCAGGACATGCATATATGAAAACAGTGGAGCCAAAGACAATCTTACCAATCTAACGTACGGTTTCATTTTCCAAAGTCATAATTTAAGACTGTACCATATTTTAAATGTGGTTAAAACCTACGTACAAATAAGAAATCTGTTGTGAGCGATGACTTGTATAAAACTCTAGACACCGTCAAGTATAAAAATATTGTCAGTGTCGGGACAGTTTTAGAGAAATATCATGACTGGGCGTATACGAGGTAGCTTCAAAAAGTTCCAGGAATTAGTGGATTGTATAAAAATAAGTTTGAAGAAAATATCGTGTAGATAATTATATTATAACGTATTTCTCTCCGGCAACTACACACTTTTGCCAACGTGCATACAGCTGCTGGAAACATTCGTGGAACCCATTCTTTGACACCTCTCTCAGCTGCTGGAAACATTCGTGGAACCCATTCTTTGATACCTCTCTCAGCTGCTGGAAACATTCGTGGAAACCATTCTTTGACACCTCTCTCAGCTGTCTTGTCGCATTGGTGATAACGTTCTCAGCATCATTGAATCGCTGTCTATTCAGTGGAGCTCTCAATCGAGGGAACAAGAAAAAAATCAGCCGGTGACAGGTCGGGTGAATATGGAGGATGTTCCAAAGTAATCACATTGTGCTTTGCGAGGTACTGCTTCACCAGTAGGGATAGATGTACTCACGCATTGTCATGCAGTATAATCCAACTGCTTGTTCTCAATATTTCTGGTCGTTTTCTTTTGATTGCTTCTCTTAAACGACAGAGGATATCAACGTAAATTTCTTTGTTAACCGTTCGTCCCTCCGAAATGAAATCATGGTAGAGAATACCCTGGGAATAAAAAAAAACAACTTAACTTATCCTTCGCTCTTGTCAAAACGAAATTTCTGTGTCCGGGGAGATGTGAGAGAATTCTATTCAAGAGACTGACGTTTCGTCTGAGAATTGTGCGACTCAAATACTTGCGATTTCTTTTTTTGCGGTAACACTATATGCTTTACAAAGCAATGTTTGTGTCTCTGAGAGTGACTTCTCAAGCAAAACACATAATTTGACATGCGTATGCTGTCCAATCAAGAACATTTTCAACTCGGCGATGCAAAGAACAAAACGCGCAAACAACATTCTGTAACTTCTATTCGAAAGTTCTATTCTAAAGAGAGTATATGCCATTTCGTCAAGTTCACTACCAACTTTTAAATATGTATTCTCCAAAATAATATGAATCATTCAAACACGAGTCGACTATTCCGTTAACTTTTTGAAGCTATCTCGTATAAACCTTAGATCAGTAAATATCTTGCGACAGTGGTAACACTGTCATCGGTCCAGGTCTGTACGGCATAACCTCGCTCGACGCATGCATGCACACGCGAGACTAAAACTGAAAAGTCAGTGGTAACACTGCAGTCGGTCCAGGTCTGTACGGCATAATCTCGCTCGACGCATGCATGCACACGCGAGACTAAAACTGAAAAGTCAGTGGTAACACTGCAGTCGGTCCAGGTCTGTATAGCAAAATCTCGCTTCACGCATGCATGCAACACTCGATTAGCCATGTCGACAGTAGTAGTATTTCAATATACTCTAACATTGCTAAAGAAAAATAGGTTTAAAAAATAATCGTTTTGAACTGCAGGTAACCTGCTAACATGTTCAGTCCTACCTGGGCAAAATATCAGTTGATATGTTGCCAAGACAGCAGCGTTATGCCCACAGCAGACGTATTTCAATTAACCCGAACATCACTAAATAAAAACCGGTTAATTTCAAAACGTTTCGAGCTGCAGGTAAACTGCTATTTTTATAGTGTCATACGAAATGCGTCGTGCTTGACTGATGAGACCAAAACTTGGAGACGTTAGTTAAATTATCATTTAATGTTGCCGACATATTTTGGCGGTAGGAACGTCTAATAATATTTAACCCAAAAGAATATATTCTGGTCCAAGTTTATTGAACAGAAGCAGAGAGCGACTAGCAGTCAAAGATTTATCATCTAGAGCAGATAACTGAACTGTTTTCTTAAACATGTTGGCAAACTATGAGCCACAGCTGGTTACCTAGAGGACGGCTGTATCGACCAGTCGAAAATGTGGAATAATCAAGAAAAGTAGTGAAAGAATTGTGAAACTATAATTACAATCAAAACTGCATTCTGGTGTCAGTGAATTATTTGAAATCTAATACTACCAAAACTGCATTCTGGTGTCAGTGAATTATTTGAAATCTAATACTACCAAAACTGCATTCTGGTGTCAGTGAATTATTTGAAATCCTATACTACCAAAACTGCATTCTGGTGTCGGTGAATTATTTGAAATCTTATACTACCAAAACTGCATTCTGGTGTCGGTGACTTATTTGAAATCCTATACTACCAAAACTGCATTCTGGTGTCAGTGAATTATTTGAAATCTTATACTACCAAAACTGCATTCTGGTGTCAGTGAATTATTTGAAATCCTATACTACCAAAACTGCATTCTGGTGTCAGTGAATTATATGAAATCCTATACTACCAAAACTGCATTCTGGTGTCAGTGAATTATTTGAAATCTTATACTACCAAAACTGCATTCTGGTGTCAGTGAATTATTTGAAATCTTATACTACCAAAACTGCATTCTGGTGTCAGTGAATTATTTGAAATCTTATACTACCAAAACTGCAGTCTGGTGTCGGTGAATTATTTGAAATCTTATACTACCAAAACTGCAGTCTGGTGTCGGTGAATTATTTGAAATCTTATACTACCAAAACTGCAGTCTGGTGTCGGTGAATTATTTAAAATATTATACTACCAAAACTGCATTCTGGTGTAAGTGAATTATTTGAAATCTTATACTACCAAAACTGCAGTCTGGTGTCGGTGAATTATTTGAAATCGTATACTACCAAAAATGAAATTTGATGTGAGTGTTTTTTGAAACGTTATATGTGACAGTTCGATATTGATAAAGTCAAATCCTGACCAGTTAACTACCAGGACATGCATATATGAAAACAGTGGAGCCAAAGACAATCTTACCAATCTAACGTACGGTTTCATTTTCCAAAGTCATAATTTAAGACTGTACCATATTTTAAATGTGGTTAAAACCTACGTACAAATAAGAAATCTGTTGTGAGCGATAACTTTTATAAAACTCTAGACACCGTCAAGTATAAATATAACGTCAGTGTCGGGACAGTTTTAGAGAAATATCATGACTGGGCGTATACGAGGTAGCTTCAAAAAGTTCCAGGAATTAGTGGATTGTATAAAAATAAGTTTGAAGAAAATATCGTGTAGATAATTATATTATAACGTATTTCTCTCCGGCAACTACACACTTTTGCCAACGTGCATACAGCTGCTGGAAACATTCGTGGAACCCATTCTTTGACACCTCTCTCAGCTGCTGGAAACTTTCGTGGAATCCATTCTTTGACACCTCTCTCAGCTGCTGGAAACATTCGTGGAACCCATTCTTTGATACCTCTCTCAGCTGCTGGAAACATTCGTGGAACCCATTCTTTTACACCTCTCTCAGCTGTCTTGTCGCATTGGTGATAACGTTCTCAGCATCATTGAATCGCTGTCTATTCAGTGGAGCTCTCAATCGAGGGAACAAGAAAAAAATCAGCCGGTGACAGGTCGGGTGAATATGGAGGATGTTCCAAAGTAATCACATTGTGCTTTGCGAGGTACTGCTTCACCAGTAGGGATAGATGTACTCACGCATTGTCATGCAGTATAATCCAACTGCTTGTTCTCAATATTTCTGGTCGTTTTCTTTTGATTGCTTCTCTTAAACGACAGAGGATATCAACGTAAATTTCTTTGTTAACCGTTCGTTCCTCCGAAATGAAATCATGGTAGAGAATACCCTGGGAATAAAAAACAAAAAATTAACTTTTCCTTCGCTCTTGTCAAAACGAAATTTCTGTATCCGGGGAGATGTGAGAGAATTCTATTCAAGAGACTGACGTTTCGTCTGAGAATTGTGCGACTCAAATACTTGCGATTTCTTTTTTTGCGGTAACACTATATGCTTTACAAAGCAATGTTTGTGTCTCTGAGAGTGACTTCTCAAGCAAAACACATAATTTGACATGCGTATGCTGTCCAATCAAGAACATTTTCAACTCGGCGATGCAAAGAACAAAACGCGCAAACAACATTCTGTAACTTCTATTCGAAAGTTCTATTCTAAAGAGAGTATATGCCATTTCGTCAAGTTCACTACCAACTTATAAATATGTATTCTCCAAAATAATATTAATCATTCAAACACGAGTCGGCTATTCTGTTAACTTTTTGAAGCTATCTCGTATAAACCTTAGATCAGTAAATATCTTGCGACAGTGGTAACACTGCAGTCGGTCCAGGTTTGTCTAGCATAATCTCGCTCGACACATGCATGCATACGCAAGACTAAAACTGAAAAGTCAGTGGTAACACTGCCGTCGGTCCAGGTTTGTCTAGCATAATCTCGCTCGACGCATGCATGCACACGCGATACTAAAACTGAAAAGTCAGTGGTAACACTGCAGTCGGTCCAGGTTTGTCTAGCATAATCTCGCTCGACGCATGCATGCACACGCGAGACTAAAACTGAAAAGTCAGTGGTAACACTGCAGTCGGTCCAGGTCTGTACGACATAATCTCGCTCGACGCATGCATGCATACGCGAGACTAATACTGAAAAGTCAGTGGTAACACTGCAGTCGGTCCAGGTCTGTATAGCAAAATCTCGCTTCACGCATGCATGCAACACTCGATCTGCCATGTCGACAGTAGTAGTATTTCAATATACTCTAACATTGCTAAAGAAAAATCGGTTTAAAAAATAATCGTTTTGAACTGCAGGTAACCTGCTAACATGTTCAGTCCTACCTGGGGAAAATATCAGTTGATATGTTGCAAAGACAGCAGCGTTATGCCCACAGCAGACGTATTTCAATTAACCCGAACATCACTAAATAAAAACCGGTTAATTTCAAAACGTTTCGAGCTGCAGGTAAACTGCTATTTTTATAGTGTCATACGAAATACGTCGTGCTTGACTGATGAGACCAAAACTTGGAGACGTTAGTTAAATTATCATTTAATGTTGCCGACATATTTTGGCGGTAGCGACGTCTAATAATATTTACCCCAAAAGAATATATTCTGGTCCAAGTTTATTGAACAGCTGCAGAGAGCGACTAGCAGTCAAAGATTTATCATCTAGAGCAGATAACTGAACTGTTTTCTTAAACATGTTGGCAAACTATGAGCCACAGCTGGTTACCTAGAGGACGACTGTATCGACCAGCCGAAAATGTGGAATAATCAAGAAAAGTAGTGAAAGAATTGTGAAACTATAATTACAATCAAAACTGCATTCTGGTGTCAGTGAATTATTTGAAATCCTATACTACCAAAACTGCATTCTGATGTCAGTAAATTATTTGAAATCTTATACTACCAAAACTGCATTCTGGTGTCGGTGAATTATTTGAAATGTTATACTACGAAAATTGCATTCTGGTGTCGGTGACTTATTTGAAATCCTATACTACCAAAACTGTATTCTGGTGTCGGTGAATTATTTGAAATCCTATACTATCAAAACTGCATTCTGGTGTCAGTGAATTATTTGAAATCTTATACTACCAAAACTGCATTCTGGTGTCAGTGAATTATATGAAATCCTATACTACCAAAACTGCATTGTGGTGTCAGTGAATTATTTGAAATCTTATACTACCAAAACTGCATTCTGGTGTCAGTGAATTATTTGAAATCTTATACTACCAAAACTGCATTCTGGTGTCAGTGAATTATTTGAAATCTTATACTACCAAAACTGCAGTCTGGTGTCGGTGAATTATTTGAAATCGTATACTACCAAAAATGAAATTTGATGTGAGTGTTTTTTGAAACGTTATATGTGACAGTTCGATATTGATAAAGTCAAATCCTGACCAGTTAACTACCAGGACATGCATATATGAAAACAGTGGAGCCAAAGACAATCTTACCAATCTAACGTACGGTTTCATTTTCCAAAGTCATAATTTAAGACTGTACCATATTTTAAATGTGGTTAAAACCTACGTACAAATAAGAAATCTGTTGTGAGCGATGACTTTTATAAAACTCTAGACACCGTCAAGTATAAATATAACGTCAGTGTCGGGACAGTTTTAGAGAAATATCATGACTGGGCATATAAGAGGTAGCTTCAAAAAGTTCCAGGAATTAGTGGATTGTATAAAAATAAGTTTGAAGAAAATATCGTGTAGATAATTATATTATAACGTATTTCTCTCCGGCAACTACACACTTTTGCCAACGTGCATACAGCTGCTGGAAACATTCGTGGAACCCATTCTTTGACACCTCTATCAGCTGCTGGAAACATTCGTGGAATCCATTCTTTGACACCTCTCTCAGCTGCTGGAAACATTCGTGGAACCCATTCTTTGATACCTCTCTCAGCTGCTGGAAACATTCGTGGAACCCATTCTTTTACACCTCTCTCAGCTGTCTTGTCGCATTGGTGATAACGTTCTCAGCATCATTGAATCGCTGTCTATTCAGTGGAGCTCTCAATCGAGGGAACAAGAAAAAAATCAGCCGGTGACAGGTCGGGTGAATATGGAGGATGTTCCAAAGTAATCACATTGTGCTTTGCGAGGTACTGCTTCACCAGTAGGGATAGATGTACTCACGCATTGTCATGCAGTATAATCCAACTGCTTGTTCTCAATATTTCTGGTCGTTTTCTTTTGATTGCTTCTCTTAAACGACAGAGGATATCAACGTAAATTTCTTTGTTAACCGTTCGTTCCTCCGAAATGAAATCATGGTAGAGAATACCCTGGGAATAAAAAACAAAAAATTAACTTTTCCTTCGCTCTTGTCAAAACGAAATTTCTGTATCCGGGGAGATGTGAGAGAATTCTATTCAAGAGACTGACGTTTCGTCTGAGAATTGTGCGACTCAAATACTTGCGATTTCTTTTTTTGCGGTAACACTATATGCTTTACAAAGCAATGTTTGTGTCTCTGAGAGTGACTTCTCAAGCAAAACACATAATTTGACATGCGTATGCTGTCCAATCAAGAACATTTTCAACTCGGCGATGCAAAGAACAAAACGCGCAAACAACATTCTGTAACTTCTATTCGAAAGTTCTATTCTAAAGAGAGTATATGCCATTTCGTCAAGTTCACTACCAACTTATAAATATGTATTCTCCAAAATAATATTAATCATTCAAACACGAGTCGGCTATTCTGTTAACTTTTTGAAGCTATCTCGTATAAACCTTAGATCAGTAAATATCTTGCGACAGTGGTAACACTGCAGTCGGTCCAGGTTTGTCTAGCATAATCTCGCTCGACACATGCATGCATACGCAAGACTAAAACTGAAAAGTCAGTGGTAACACTGCCGTCGGTCCAGGTTTGTCTAGCATAATCTCGCTCGACGCATGCATGCACACGCGATACTAAAACTGAAAAGTCAGTGGTAACACTGCAGTCGGTCCAGGTTTGTCTAGCATAATCTCGCTCGACGCATGCATGCACACGCGAGACTAAAACTGAAAAGTCAGTGGTAACACTGCAGTCGGTCCAGGTCTGTACGACATAATCTCGCTCGACGCATGCATGCATACGCGAGACTAATACTGAAAAGTCAGTGGTAACACTGCAGTCGGTCCAGGTCTGTATAGCAAAATCTCGCTTCACGCATGCATGCAACACTCGATCTGCCATGTCGACAGTAGTAGTATTTCAATATACTCTAACATTGCTAAAGAAAAATCGGTTTAAAAAATAATCGTTTTGAACTGCAGGTAACCTGCTAACATGTTCAGTCCTACCTGGGGAAAATATCAGTTGATATGTTGCAAAGACAGCAGCGTTATGCCCACAGCAGACGTATTTCAATTAACCCGAACATCACTAAATAAAAACCGGTTAATTTCAAAACGTTTCGAGCTGCAGGTAAACTGCTATTTTTATAGTGTCATACGAAATACGTCGTGCTTGACTGATGAGACCAAAACTTGGAGACGTTAGTTAAATTATCATTTAATGTTGCCGACATATTTTGGCGGTAGCGACGTCTAATAATATTTACCCCAAAAGAATATATTCTGGTCCAAGTTTATTGAACAGCTGCAGAGAGCGACTAGCAGTCAAAGATTTATCATCTAGAGCAGATAACTGAACTGTTTTCTTAAACATGTTGGCAAACTATGAGCCACAGCTGGTTACCTAGAGGACGACTGTATCGACCAGTCGAAAATGTGGAATAATCAAGAAAAGTAGTGAAAGAATTGTGAAACTATAATTACAATCAAAACTGCATTCTGGTGTCAGTGAATTATTTGAAATCCTATACTACCAAAACTGCATTCTGATGTCAGTAAATTATTTGAAATCTTATACTACCAAAACTGCATTCTGGTGTCGGTGAATTATTTGAAATGTTATACTACGAAAATTGCATTCTGGTGTCGGTGACTTATTTGAAATCCTATACTACCAAAACTGTATTCTGGTGTCGGTGAATTATTTGAAATCCTATACTATCAAAACTGCATTCTGGTGTCAATGAATTATTTGAAATCTTATACTACCAAAACTGCATTCTGGTGTCAGTGAATTATATGAAATCCTATACTACCAAAACTGCATTGTGGTGTCAGTGAATTATTTGAAATCTTATACTACCAAAACTGCATTCTGGTGTCAGTGAATTATTTGAAATCTTATACTACCAAAACTGCATTCTGGTGTCAGTGAATTATTTGAAATCTTATACTACCAAAACTGCAGTCTGGTGTCGGTGAATTATTTGAAATCGTATACTACCAAAAATGAAATTTGATGTGAGTGTTTTTTGAAACGTTATATGTGACAGTTCGATATTGATAAAGTCAAATCCTGACCAGTTAACTACCAGGACATGCATATATGAAAACAGTGGAGCCAAAGACAATCTTACCAATCTAACGTACGGTTTCATTTTCCAAAGTCATAATTTAAGACTGTACCATATTTTAAATGTGGTTAAAACCTACGTACAAATAAGAAATCTGTTGTGAGCGATGACTTTTATAAAACTCTAGACACCGTCAAGTATAAATATAACGTCAGTGTCGGGACAGTTTTAGAGAAATATCATGACTGGGCATATAAGAGGTAGCTTCAAAAAGTTCCAGGAATTAGTGGATTGTATAAAAATAAGTTTGAAGAAAATATCGTGTAGATAATTATATTATAACGTATTTCTCTCCGGCAACTACACACTTTTGCCAACGTGCATACAGCTGCTGGAAACATTCGTGGAACCCATTCTTTGACACCTCTCTCAGCTGCTGGAAACATTCGTGGAACCCATTCTTTGACACCTCTCTCAGCTGCTGGAAACATTCGTGGAACCCATTCTTTGATACCTCTCTCAGCTGCTGGAAACATTCGTGGAACCCATTCTTTGATACCTCTCTCAGCTGCTGCAAACATTCGTGGAACCCATTCTTTGACACCTCTCTCAGCTGCTGGAAAAAATGGAAGAGGCTATGAGAACACTAAAGAGAAGGAAATCTCCCGGAAAAGACGGGATAACAAACGAAATGCTGATGGGGCTGGGCCAAACAGCGAAGGAAAAACTACTGTCAGTCCTGAACCAAAGCTGGAAAAGGGGTATTGTACCCCAGGCATGGAAAGATGCAATACTGGTACCAGTACCAAAAACAGGAAAGGACAAAACAGATCCGAATGGATACAGGCCCATAAGCCTACTGAGCTGTGTCGGCAAGCTGATGGAACGGATGATAAACACCAGACTGATGTGGCATCTGGAAGAAAAACGAATACTAATTCCACAGCAAGCCGGCTTTAGACAGCACAGATCCACTGAGGACCAGGTCATCCTCATAGCCCAGGAGATAGAAGATGCCTACCAGGCACAGAAACACACAGTAGCTGTTTGGGTGGATCTGGAAAAGGCATTTGACAAAGTCTGGAAGGATGGACTTAGAGTCAAGCTAAGAAGAAGTGATGTTTGTGGGAAGATGTACAAGTGGATCAACCACTACCTCAAACAAAGAACGGCCAGAGTCCAAGTACAAGGGCAGATGAGCAAAAAGGTGACACTCGAGCAGGGAGTACCCCAAGGGGGAGTACTGTCACCCACACTCTTCCTGGTATATATAAACGATATTACAGAGAATATACCAAGAAGAGTCCATAGCTCAATGTTTGCAGACGATCTGGCTATGTGGACCTCTGAAAAGAATCTCACCATAGCAAGAAATCGGATGCAAACGGCCCTAACATCGCTGGAAGAGTGGGCGAACTCATGGCTGGTCAAAATAAACGAGGAGAAAACCACGTGCACAATATTCTCGCTCTCATTAAAACCCCAAAGTACCAAACTAAGCCTAAATGGCAAAATCCTGCAGCCAAACGACAACCCAACCTATCTGGGAGTCACATTTGATCGGCGCATGACATGGAAAAGTCAGATTGAGAGAAACCGAATGAAAGCCAGAGAAAGAATGGCGATCATGAGGAAACTTGCTGGCACAAGCTGGGGAGCAGACGAAGGCATACTAAAGAAACTGTACACTGGAAGAGTGAGACCAGTTCTCGAGTATGGCATCGCGGCTTGGACAACAGCAGCGAAGGCGAACTTCGACAAAGTTAACAAACTTCAAAACCAAGCTATGAGAATCATAACTGGTGGCATGAAGTCAACGCCAATTGTAGAACTTGAAAAGATTACAAAACTGCAATCCATGACCGACAGAAGAGACTGCAGAGCCCAGCTGCAGTCAGAGAAACTCCGAAGACTGACGGACCATCCAATGTACCAGAGGCTAAACAATTTGGGAACTGGGAAACTAAAGCGGAGAAACTTTGCAGAAATAGCCAAAGCAAAGATGCACGAAGATCCCATAAACGCACTAACAACACCAAAACCCATCACTACTGTACGAAAACCTACTTGGAGGCAGGATATATTTCCAGAGGTGGTAGAAAATATACCAGGCATTGCAAACAAAAACTGCCAGACCGAAAAAGAAAGGAGAGATACTACCCTAAGCTTCATAACGAAAAGCTACCCAAGCATGGACTGGACCCATGCATACACCGACGGCTCTGTAACAAACACTACACAGAACGTAGGGGCAGGAGCATTCCTGAACCTACCAAATGGCAGAAAAATAACACTGTCATTCGCTACTGGTAAGTACACGAGCAATTTCAGAGCAGAGGCAGAGGCACTGAGGGCGGCAGTGGAAGAAATGGTAACACACAGTGAAAATGAGAGCCATATAGTCCTGCTGACAGATGCTCTCGAAGTAGTCACAGCGCTAAAAAGCCAGAAAAACACTGAGCTTAATGACTTAAGAGCAGCACTCTGCAAACTGTGCCAACAGTCCGCACCAAAAAGGGTAGTGGTACAGTGGGTTCCGTCACACTGCAACATCCAAGGCAACGAGGAGGCAGACAGACTGGCAAAAGAAGGTGCAAGGCTACCACAAATAGATACCAGTATGACGTACGAAGAGTCAAAACGGCTTATCAAAGCCAGGTACATGTCCAAATGGGAAACCGAACATACTGGTTACACCAAAAACGATGCCTATTACCAGTTGAACCGAAGAGAGCAGGTCGTTGTCTTCAGACTTCGCACTGGCCACAACAGACTGAGGTACCACCTCTTCAACAAATTGAAAATAGGGTGTACCGACGAATGCCCGTGCGGTACTGGTAAAATGACCACTGAACATCTGCTGCAGAACTGCCCGACATACGAGGATCAGAGAGAGCAGATGTGGCCATTGCCAGTGGAACTGCAAGACAAGCTCTATGGTAGTGGCGAGAGTCTCAGGATGACCGCCGCTTTTTTCGAGAAAATAATGGTTACTGTCTGACTGTGTACGCAGAAGAAGAAGAAGAAGCTGCTGGAAACATTCGTGGAACCCATTCTTTGACACCTCTCTCAGCTGCTGGAAACATTCGTGGAACCCATTCTTTGACACCTCTCTCAGCTGCTGGAAACATTAGTGGAACCCATTTTTGATAGATCTCTCAGCTGTCTTGTTGCATTGGTGATTACGTTCTCAGCATCATTGAATCGCTGTCTATTCAGTGGAGCTCTCAATCGAGGAAACAAGAAAAAAATCAGCCGGTGACAGTTCGGGTGAATATGGAGGATGTTCCAAAGTGATCAAATTGTGCTTTGCGAGGTACTGCTTCACCAGTAGGGATAGATGTACTCGGGCATTGTCATGCAGCATAATCCAACTGCTTGTTCTCAATATTTCTGGTCGTTTTCTTTTGATTGCTTCTCTTAAACGACAGAGGATATCAACGTAAATTTCTTTGTTAACCGTTCGTCCCTCCGAAATGAAATCATGGTAGAGAATACCCTGGGAATAAAAAAATAAAAACTTAACTTTTCCTTCGCTCTTGTCAAAACGAAATTTCTGTGTCCGGGGAGATGTGAAAGAATTCTATTCAAGAGACTGACGTTTCGTCTGAGAATTGTGCGACTCAAATACTTGCGATTTCTTTTTTTGCGGTAACACTATATGCTTTACAAAGCAATGTTTGTGTCTCTGAGAGTGACTTCTCAAGCAAAACACATAATTTGACATGCGTATGCTGTCCAATCAAGAACATTTTCAACTCGGCGATGCAAAGAACAAAACGCGCAAACAACATTCTGTAACTTCTATTCGAAAGTTCTATTCTAAAGACAGTATATGCCATTTCGCCAAGTTCACTACCAACTTTTAAATATGTATTCTCCAAAATAATATGAATCATTCAAACACGAGTCGACTATTTCGTTAACTTTTTGAAGCTATCTCGTATAAACCTTAGATCAGTAAATATCTTGCGACAGTGGTAACACTGCAGTCGGTCCAGGTTTGTCTAGCATAATCTCGCTCGACACATGCATGCACACGCGAGACTAAAACTGAAAAGTCAGTGGTAACACTGCAGTCGGTCCAGGTTTGTCTAGCATAATCTCGCTCGACGCATGCATGCACACACGAGACTAAAACTGAAAAGTCAGTGGTAACACTGCAGTCGGTCCAGGTTTGTCTAGCATAATCTCGCTCGACGCATGCATGCACACGCGAGACTAAAACTGAAAAGTCAGTGGTAACACTGCAGTCGGTCCAGGTCTGTACAGCATAATCTCGCTCGACGCATGCATGCACACGCGAGACTAAAACTGAAAAGTCAGTGGTAACACTGCAGTCGGTCCAGGTTTGTATAGCAAAATCTCGCTCGACGCATGCATGCACACGCGAGACTAAAACTGAAAAGTCAGTGGTAACACTGCAGTCGGTCCAGGTCTGTACAGCAAAATCTCGCTTCACGCATGCATGCAACACTCGATTAGCCATGTCGACAGTAGTAGTATTTCAATATACCCTAACATTGCTAAAGAAACATCGGTTTAAAAAAAAATCGTTTTGAACTGCAGGTAACCTGCTAACATGTTCAGTCCTACCTGGGCAAAATATAAGTTGATATGTTGCCAAGACAGCAGCGTTATGCCCACAGCAGACGTATTTCAATTAACCCGAACATCACTAAATAAAAACCGGTTAATTTCAAAACGTTTCGAGCTGCAGGTAAACTGCTATTTTTATAGTGTCATACGAAATGCGTCGTGCTTGACTGATGAGACCAAAACTTGGAGACGTTAGTTAAATTATCATTTAATGTTGCCGACATATTTTAGCGGTAGGGACGTCTAATAATATTTAACCCAAAAGAATATATTCTGGTCCAAGTTTATTGAACAGAAGCAGAGAGCGACTAGCAGTCAACGATTTATCATCTAGAGCAGATTACTGAACTGTTTTCTTAAACATGTTGGCAAACTATGAGCCACAGCTGGTTACCTAGAGGACGGCTGTATCGACCAGTCGAAAATGTGGAATAATCAAGAAAAGTAGTGAAAGAATTGTGAAACTACAATTACAATCAAAACTGCATTCTGGTGTCAGTGAATTATTTGAAATCTAATACTACCAAAACTGCAGTCTGGTGTCAGTAAATTATTTGAAATCCTATACTACCAAAAATGAAATTTGATGTGAGTGTTTTTTGAAACGTTATATGTGACAGTTCGATATTGATAAAGTCAAATCCTGACCAGTTAACTACCAGGACATGCATATATGAAAACAGTGGAGCCACAGACAATCTTACCAATCTAACGTACGGTTTCATTTTCCAAAGTCATAATTTAAGACTGCCATGTTTTAAATTTGGTTAAGACCTACGAACAAATAAGAAATCTGTTGTGAGGGATGACTGATATAAAACTCTAGACACGGTAAAGACGACATAACGTCAGTGTTGGGACAGCTTCAGAGATCTAGCATAACTTCGGTGTATGTAAATAATCCTGGGATCAGTAAATACCGCGCGGCAGTGGTAACACTGCAGTTGGTCCGGGTCTGTACAGCATAATCTGGCTCGAAGCATGCATTCAACGCGAGAAGGTAAAACTGACAAGTCACTGGTAAAACTACAGTCGGTCTAAGTCTGTAGGGCAAAATCTCGCTCGACGCATGCGAGACTAGATTCGCTATGCAGAAAGCAGTCGTATTTGAATAAACCCGTGATCAGGCAAATCAAGTACCGGTTTATTTCCTCACAGTTTCGAGCTGCAGGTGCTTAGTTCTACCTGGGCAAACTAAACGCACGACACATCATCGGCAAGTCGGTGTCGAGCAGCGGCAGAATCTCAGTGCGATTAATTAACCTGTTTTCAAGTTTTGTCACGATGGGCTGTGGATAACCTCGCTGGCTGACTTGTATTTCTGTCTACTCAGTTTATTAGAACCGCAACATTGTCCATATTCTTAATCCATCAATATTCAGCAGCAGTATTGGTGAATCTCCTGACGAGAAATGACTTAATACAGACATCCAATTAAGTTCTGTGTATGCTTAACTTCTTGCCTAGACTAGTCTTGAAGCAGGTACAGGTGAGAGACATGCCGAAAAGCTGACTTGAGTCTAGAAAAGGGTTGTTTATCTACGACTCTACACACAAACCCTGATGTTTATTAACAGACAGCGAGAGCGTCATAATGAGACCAGTACTAGGCGCGTGCAAGTGTAGGGAGAATCAAACTCGGTCTAAAACTGACACTGTAAAGACCAATCGAATTTGAAATCGTTTGACAAGAAAGCAAAGAACTATGAAACTACATGTACAACCAAAACTGACACCATGAGGATCAGACCAAAACGTGGCGTAATCAAGAAATTATTGAGAGACTTATGAAATGACAAATACTACGTCTTCTCCATCTCCATCGTATATTATTAAACTCCCAAAGTCCTGAAAAAGGCTATGAAAGTAAAAGGATGTAGTTTGGAGAAAGGGATGCGTTGTGTCGTAGATTACAGCTTCTCTGAGATATGAGCACCTTTTTGTCCGAATCAGCATAACATTTGTGGGTACCGAGTTAGCCTTTCCTTTTCAATTTCTCCTTAGCCAGCCTGCCACATTGCAGTCTGTTCTCAAGGATCATCACGTGGAAGTGGAACAGAGTCTATTCAGCTCTGTGACGCTGACCCTAACGCTAGCAATCAGAAATGGGTAACCAACCACTTCAACTCATGCGCTGCTCAACATTTTAATGACACAAATACTTCGATAAAATCAAAGCCTGGACCGGCTAACTACTAGGATATACCTATATGAAAACCGTGCACGCAGTCTTACATTCGGTTTCATATTCCAAAGTAATCTTTTAAGACTCTCCCATATCTTAGATTTGGTAAAACCTAGGCCGCCAAACAAGAAATCTGCTGTAAGCGACTTGTATAAAACTCTAGACACTGTAAAAATGATATAACTTTAGTGTCGGGTCAGCTTTATAGATCTAGAATAGCAATTTCAGTATCGGGCCAGCTTTACAGATCTAGAATAGCAAGTTGTATAGAAAGGTGGGTTCAGTAGATACTTAACTACCACGTGTCCTTATACCAGCGAACAGCATGATTATCCTGTATACCTGTTACCATGTTCGCATGTTTAAACGAGTCAGACACGATTTGATAGAGCCAGCCGGAAAAGTGACCTGCAGCAGACAAGAAATGCGTTTTAAACTTAACTTGCGAGTCTGGCCCAGAGACGAGACAAACCAGCCAGACACGAAACTGGAGAGCCCAGCCAAAAAGCACGAACTGCGGCAGACAGGAAATGCTAGCCTTGATAATGTGCGCATAAACGTAGCTTGTGAGTGTGGGCCAGAGACGAGGCTTCGACTAGGACACGAGGCGTGCTTGACTGACGAGACCATAGCTTGAGAACTTTAGTTAAATAATCCTTTAATGTTGTCGATATATTTTGACAGAACGCACGTCTAATAATATTTAACCCAAGAGCATATATTCTGGTATAAGTTTGTTGAACAGCAGCAGAGAGCGACTGGCTGCCAAAAATGTATCATCTAGAGCAGATTACTGAACTGTTTTCTTAAACTTCTTGGTAGTCTATGAGCCACAACTGGTTACATAGTGTACAGTTGTATCGATCAGTCGAAAATGTGAAGTAATCAAGAAAGTAGGGAAAGAATTGTGAAACTACAAATACAATCAAAACTGCATTCTGGTGTCAGTGAATTATTTGAAACCTTATACCATCAAAACTGCAGTCTGGTTTAAGTGAATTATTAAAAACGTTATACTATCAAAACTGTACTTTAGTGTGGGTGAATTATTTGATATCTTATTTTTATTAAAGCTGCAGTCTGTTGTCAGTAAATTATTTGAAACTTTATACTTCCAAAACTGCAATTTTATGTTCGTAAGCTTTTTTTAAAACCTTATATGTGGTAGTTCGATATTGATAAAGTCAAATCCGGACCAGTAGACTACCAAGAAACAAGCATATATGAAAGCCGTTGAGTCAAAGACAATCTTGCCCGACTAATGTACGGTTTTATTTTCCAAAGCCACAATTTAAACTGTTCAATATTTTAAATTTGGTCAGAACCTACATACAAATAGGAAAAATGGTGTAATCTGTGACTTGCATAAAACTCTAGACAATGTAAAGACGATATAACGTCAGTGTTGGGACAGCTTTAAAGATCTAGCATGCCTCGGTGTATATAAACCTGGGATCAGTAAATATAAACTTGGGATCAGTAAATATAAACCTGGGATCAGTAAATATCTCGCGGCAGTGGTAACACAGTAGTCAATCCAAGTCTAGCATAATCTCGCTCGACGCATGCATGCACACGCGAGACTAAAACTGAAAAGTCAGTGGTAACACAGCAGTCGGTCCAGGTCTGTGCGGCATAATCTCGCTCGACGCATGCATGCACACGCGAGACTAAAACTGAAAAGTCAGTGGTAACACTGCAGTCGGTCCAGGTTTGTATAGCAAAATCTCGCTCGACGCATGCATGCACACGCGAGACTAAAACTTAAAAGTCAGTGGTAACACTGCAGTCGGTCCAGGTCTGTACAGCAAAATCTCGCTTCACGCATGCATGCAACACTCGATTAGCCATGTCGACAGTAGTAGTATTTCAATATACTCTAACATTGCTAAAGAAAAATCGGTTTAAAAAAAAATCGTTTCGAGCTGCAGGTAAACTGCTATTTTTATAGTGGCATACGAAATGCGTCGTGCTTGACTGATGAGACCAAAACTTGGAGACGTTAGTTAAATTATCATTTAATGTTGTCGACATATTTTGGCGGTAGGGACGTCTAATAATATTTAACCCAAAAGAATATATTCTGGTCCAAGTTTATTGAACAGAAGCAGAGAGCGACTAGCAGTCAAAGATTTATCATCTAGAGCAGATAACTGAACTGTTTTCTTAAACATGTTGGCAAACTATGAGCCACAGCTGGTTACCTAGAGGACGGCTGTATCGACCAGTCGAAAATGTGGAATAATCAAGAAAAGTAATGAAAGAATTGTGAAACTATAATTACAATCAAAACTGCATTCTGGTGTCAGTGAATTATTTGAAATCCTATACTACCAAAACTGCATTCTGGTGTCGGTGAATTATTTGAAATCTTATACTACCAAAACTGCATTCTTTGACACCTCTCTCAGCTGCTGGAAACATTCGTGGAACCCATTCTTTGACACCTCTCTCAGCTGCTGGAAACATTCGTGGAACCCATTTTTGATACATCTCTCAGCTGTCTTGTTGCATTGGTGATTACGTTCTCAGCATCATTGAATCGCTGTCTATTCAGTGGAGCTCTCAATCGAGGGAACAAGAAAAAAATCAGCCGGTGACAGTTCGGGTGAATATGGAGGATGTTCCAAAGTAATCAAATTGTGCTTTGCGAGGTACTGCTTCACCAGTAGGGATAGATGTACTCGCGCATTGTCATGCAGCATAATCCAACTGCTTGTTCTCAATATTTCTGGTCGTTTTCTTTTGATTGCTTCTCTTAAACGACAGAGGATATCAACGTAAATTTCTTTGTTAACCGTTCGTCCCTCCGAAATGAAATCATGGTAGAGAATACCCTGGGAATACAAAAAAAAAAACTTAACTTTTCCTTCGCTCTTGTCAAAACGAAATTTCTGTGTCCGGGGAGATGTGAAAGAATTCTATTCAAGAGACTGACGTTTCGTCTGAGAATTGTGCGACTCAAATACTTGCGATTTCTTTTTTTGCGGTAACACTATATGCTTTACAAAGCAATGTTTGTGTCTCTGAGAGTGACTTCTCAAGCAAAACACATAATTTGACATGCGTATGCTGTCCAATCAAGAACATTTTCAACTCGGCGATGCAAAGAACAAAACGCGCAAACAACATTCTGTAACTTCTATTCGAAAGTTCTATTCTAAAGAGAGTATATGCCATTTCGCCAAGTTCACTACCAACTTTTAAATATGTATTCTCCAAAATAATATGAATCATTCAAACACGAGTCGACTATTTCGTTAACTTTTTGAAGCTATCTCGTATAAACCTTAGATCAGTAAATATCTTGCGACAGTGGTAACACTGCAGTCGGTCCAGGTTTGTCTAGCATAATCTCGCTCGACACATGCATGCACACGCGAGACTAAAACTGAAAAGTCAGTGGTAACACTGCAGTCGGTCCAGGTTTGTCTAGCATAATCTCGCTCGACGCATGCATGCACACACGAGACTAAAACTGAAAAGTCAGTGGTAACACTGCAGTCGGTCCAGGTTTGTCTAGCATAATCTCGCTCGACGCATGCATGCACACGCGAGACTAAAACTGAAAAGTCAGTGGTAACACTGCAGTCGGTCCAGGTCTGTACAGCAAAATCTCGCTTCACGCATGCATGCAACACTCGATTAGCCATGTCGACAGTAGTAGTATTTCAATATACTCTAACATTGCTAAAGAAAAATCGGTTTAAAAAAAAATCGTTTCGAGCTGCAGGTAAACTGCTATTTTTATAGTGTCATACGAAATGCGTCGTGCTTGACTGATGAGACCAAAACTTGGAGACGTTAGTTAAATTATCATTTAATGTTGTCGACATATTTTGGCGGTAGGGACGTCTAATAATATTTAACCCAAAAGAATATATTCTGGTCCAAGTTTATTGAACAGAAGCAGAGAGCGACTAGCAGTCAAAGATTTATCATCTAGAGCAGATAACTGAACTGTTTTCTTAAACATGTTGGCAAACTATGAGCCACAGCTGGTTACCTAGAGGACGGCTGTATCGACCAGTCGAAAATGTGGAATAATCAAGAAAAGTAGTGAAAGAATTGTGAAACTATAATTACAATCAAAACTGCATTCTGGTGTCAGTGAATTATTTGAAATCCTATACTACCAAAACTGCATTCTGGTGTCGGTGAATTATTTGAAATCTTATACTACCAAAACTGCATTCTTTGACACCTCTCTCAGCTGCTGGAAACATTCGTGGAACCCATTCTTTGACACCTCTCTCAGCTGCTGGAAACATTCGTGGAACCCATTTTTGATACATCTCTCAGCTGTCTTGTTGCATTGGTGATTACGTTCTCAGCATCATTGAATCGCTGTCTATTCAGTGGAGCTCTCAATCGAGGGAACAAGAAAAAAATCAGCCGGTGACAGTTCGGGTGAATATGGAGGATGTTCCAAAGTAATCAAATTGTGCTTTGCGAGGTACTGCTTCACCAGTAGGGATAGATGTACTCGCGCATTGTCATGCAGCATAATCCAACTGCTTGTTCTCAATATTTCTGGTCGTTTTCTTTTGATTGCTTCTCTTAAACGACAGAGGATATCAACGTAAATTTCTTTGTTAACCGTTCGTCCCTCCGAAATGAAATCATGGTAGAGAATACCCTGGGAATAAAAAAAAAAAAACTTAACTTTTCCTTCGCTCTTGTCAAAACGAAATTTCTGTGTCCGGGGAGATGTGAAAGAATTCTATTCAAGAGACTGACGTTTCGTCTGAGAATTGTGCGACTCAAATACTTGCGATTTCTTTTTTTGCGGTAACACTATATGCTTTACAAAGCAATGTTTGTGTCTCTGAGAGTGACTTCTCAAGCAAAACACATAATTTGACATGCGTATGCTGTCCAATCAAGAACATTTTCAACTCGGCGATGCAAAGAACAAAACGCGCAAACAACATTCTGTAACTTCTATTCGAAAGTTCTATTCTAAAGAGAGTATATGCCATTTCGCCAAGTTCACTACCAACTTTTAAATATGTATTCTCCAAAATAATATGAATCATTCAAACACGAGTCGACTATTTCGTTAACTTTTTGAAGCTATCTCGTATAAACCTTAGATCAGTAAATATCTTGCGACAGTGGTAACACTGCAGTCGGTCCAGGTTTGTCTAGCATAATCTCGCTCGACACATGCATGCACACGCGAGACTAAAACTGAAAAGTCAGTGGTAACACTGCAGTCGGTCCAGGTTTGTCTAGCATAATCTCGCTCGACGCATGCATGCACACACGAGACTAAAACTGAAAAGTCAGTGCTAACACTGCAGTCGGTCCAGGTTTGTCTAGCATAATCTCGCTCGACGCATGCATGCACACGCGAGACTAAAACTGAAAAGTCAGTGGTAACACTGCAGTCGGTCCAGGTCTGTGCGGCATAATCTCGCTCGACGCATGCATGCACACGCGAGACTAAAACTGAAAAGTCAGTGGTAACACTGCAGTCGGTCCAGGTTTGTATAGCAAAATCTCGCTCGACGCATGCATGCACACGCGAGACTAAAACTGAAAAGTCAGTGGTAACACTGCAGTCGGTCCAGGTCTGTACAGCAAAATCTCGCTTCACGCATGCATGCAACACTCGATTAGCCATGTCGACAGTAGTAGTATTTCAATATACTCTAACATTGCTAAAGAAAAATCGGTTTAAAAAAAAATCGTTTCGAGCTGCAGGTAAACTGCTATTTTTATAGTGTCATACGAAATGCGTCGTGCTTGACTGATGAGACCAAAACTTGGAGACGTTAGTTAAATTATCATTTAATGTTGTCGACATATTTTGGCGGTAGGGACGTCTAATAATATTTAACCCAAAAGAATATATTCTGGTCCAAGTTTATTGAACAGAAGCAGAGAGCGACTAGCAGTCAAAGATTTATCATCTACAGCAGATAACTGAACTGTTTTCTTAAACATGTTGGCAAACTATGAGCCACAGCTGGTTACCTAGAGGACGGCTGTATCGACCAGTCGAAAATGTGGAATAATCAAGAAAAGTAGTGAAAGAATTGTGAAACTATAATTACAATCAAAACTGCATTCTGGTGTCAGTGAATTATTTGAAATCCTATACTACCAAAACTGCATTCTGGTGTCGGTGAATTATTTGAAATCTTATACTACCAAAACTGCATTCTTTGACACCTCTCTCAGCTGCTGGAAACATTCGTGGAACCCATTCTTTGACACCTCTCTCAGCTGCTGGAAACATTCGTGGAACCCATTTTTGATACATCTCTCAGCTGTCTTGTTGCATTGGTGATTACGTTCTCAGCATCATTGAATCGCTGTCTATTCAGTGGAGCTCTCAATCGAGGGAACAAGAAAAAAATCAGCCGGTGACAGTTCGGGTGAATATGGAGGATGTTCCAAAGTAATCAAATTGTGCTTTGCGAGGTACTGCTTCACCAGTAGGGATAGATGTACTCGCGCATTGTCATGCAGCATAATCCAACTGCTTGTTCTCAATATTTCTGGTCGTTTTCTTTTGATTGCTTCTCTTAAACGACAGAGGATATCAACGTAAATTTCTTTGTTAACCGTTCGTCCCTCCGAAATGAAATCATGGTAGAGAATACCCTGGGAATAAAAAAAAAAAAACTTAACTTTTCCTTCGCTCTTGTCAAAACGAAATTTCTGTGTCAGGGGAGATGTGAAAGAATTCTATTCAAGAGACTGACGTTTCGTCTGAGAATTGTGCGACTCAAATACTTGCGATTTCTTTTTTTGCGGTAACACTATATGCTTTACAAAGCAATGTTTGTGTCTCTGAGAGTGACTTCTCAAGCAAAACACATAATTTGACATGCGTATGCTGTCCAATCAAGAACATTTTCAACTCGGCGATGCAAAGAACAAAACGCGCAAACAACATTCTGTAACTTCTATTCGAAAGTTCTATTCTAAAGAGAGTATATGCCATTTCGCCAAGTTCACTACCAACTTTTAAATATGTATTCTCCAAAATAATATGAATCATTCAAACACGAGTCGACTATTTCGTTAACTTTTTGAAGCTATCTCGTATAAACCTTAGATCAGTAAATATCTTGCGACAGTGGTAACACTGCAGTCGGTCCAGGTTTGTCTAGCATAATCTCGCTCGACACATGCATGCACACGCGAGACTAAAACTGAAAAGTCAGTGGTAACACTGCAGTCGGTCCAGGTTTGTCTAGCATAATCTCGCTCGACGCATGCATGCACACACGAGACTAAAACTGAAAAGTCAGTGGTAACACTGCAGTCGGTCCAGGTTTGTCTAGCATAATCTCGCTCGACGCATGCATGCACACGCGAGACTAAAACTGAAAAGTCAGTGGTAACACTGCAGTCGGTCCAGGTCTGTGCGGCATAATCTCGCTCGACGCATGCATGCACACGCGAGACTAAAACTGAAAAGTCAGTGGTAACACTGCAGTCGGTCCAGGTTTGTATAGCAAAATCTCGCTCGACGCATGCATGCACACGCGAGACTAAAACTGAAAAGTCAGTGGTAACACTGCAGTCGGTCCAGGTCTGTACAGCAAAATCTCGCTTCACGCATGCATGCAACACTCGATTAGCCATGTCGACAGTAGTAGTATTTCAATATACTCTAACATTGCTAAAGAAAAATCGGTTTAAAAAAAAATCGTTTCGAGCTGCAGGTAAACTGCTATTTTTATAGTGTCATACGAAATGCGTCGTGCTTGACTGATGAGACCAAAACTTGGAGACGTTAGTTAAATTATCATTTAATGTTGTCGACATATTTTGGCGGTAGGGACGTCTAATAATATTTAACCCAAAAGAATATATTCTGGTCCAAGTTTATTGAACAGAAGCAGAGAGCGACTAGCAGTCAAAGATTTATCATCTAGAGCAGATAACTGAACTGTTTTCTTAAACATGTTGGCAAACTATGAGCCACAGCTGGTTACCTAGAGGACGGCTGTATCGACCAGTCGAAAATGTGGAATAATCAAGAAAAGTAGTGAAAGAATTGTGAAACTATAATTACAATCAAAACTGCATTCTGGTGTCAGTGAATTATTTGAAATCCTATACTACCAAAACTGCATTCTGGTGTCGGTGAATTATTTGAAATCTTATACTACCAAAACTGCATTCTTTGACACCTCTCTCAGCTGCTGGAAACATTCGTGGAACCCATTCTTTGACACCTCTCTCAGCTGCTGGAAACATTCGTGGAACCCATTTTTGATACATCTCTCAGCTGTCTTGTTGCATTGGTGATTACGTTCTCAGCATCATTGAATCGCTGTCTATTCAGTGGAGCTCTCAATCGAGGGAACAAGAAAAAAATCAGCCGGTGACAGTTCGGGTGAATATGGAGGATGTTCCAAAGTAATCAAATTGTGCTTTGCGAGGTACTGCTTCACCAGTAGGGATAGATGTACTCGCGCATTGTCATGCAGCATAATCCAACTGCTTGTTCTCAATATTTCTGGTCGTTTTCTTTTGATTGCTTCTCTTAAACGACAGAGGATATCAACGTAAATTTCTTTGTTAACCGTTCGTCCCTCCGAAATGAAATCATGGTAGAGAATACCCTGGGAATAAAAAAAAAAAAACTTAACTTTTCCTTCGCTCTTGTCAAAACGAAATTTCTGTGTCCGGGGAGATGTGAAAGAATTCTATTCAAGAGACTGACGTTTCGTCTGAGAATTGTGCGACTCAAATACTTGCGATTTCTTTTTTTGCGGTAACACTATATGCTTTACAAAGCAATGTTTGTGTCTCTGAGAGTGACTTCTCAAGCAAAACACATAATTTGACATGCGTATGCTGTCCAATCAAGAACATTTTCAACTCGGCGATGCAAAGAACAAAACGCGCAAACAACATTCTGTAACTTCTATTCGAAAGTTCTATTCTAAAGAGAGTATATGCCATTTCGCCAAGTTCACTACCAACTTTTAAATATGTATTCTCCAAAATAATATGAATCATTCAAACACGAGTCGACTATTTCGTTAACTTTTTGAAGCTATCTCGTATAAACCTTAGATCAGTAAATATCTTGCGACAGTGGTAACACTGCAGTCGGTCCAGGTTTGTCTAGCATAATCTCGCTCGACACATGCATGCACACGCGAGACTAAAACTGAAAAGTCAGTGGTAACACTGCAGTCGGTCCAGGTTTGTCTAGCATAATCTCGCTCGACGCATGCATGCACACACGAGACTAAAACTGAAAAGTCAGTGGTAACACTGCAGTCGGTCCAGGTTTGTCTAGCATAATCTCGCTCGACGCATGCATGCACACGCGAGACTAAAACTGAAAAGTCAGTGGTAACACTGCAGTCGGTCCAGGTATGTACGGCATAATGTCGCTCGACGCATGCATGCACACGCGAGACTAAAACTGAAAAGTCAGTGGTAACACTGCAGTCGGTCCAGGTTTGTATAGCAAAATCTCGCTCGACGCATGCATGCACACGCGCGACTAAAACTGAAAAGTCAGTGGTAACACTGCAGTCGGTCCAGGTCTGTACAGCAAAATCTCGCTTCACGCATGCATGCAACACTCGATTAGCCATGTCGACAGTAGTAGTATTTCAATATACTCTAACATTGCTAAAGAAAAATCGGTTTAAAAAAAAATCGTTTCGAGCTACAGGTAAACTGCTATTTTTATAGTGTCATACGAAATGCGTCGTGCTTGACTGATGAGACCAAAACTTGGAGACGTTAGTTAAATTATCATTTAATGTTGTCGACATATTTTGGCGGTAGGGACGTCTAATAATATTTAACCCAAAAGAATATATTCTGGTCCAAGTTTATTGAACAGAAGCAGAGAGCGACTAGCAGTCAAAGATTTATCATCTAGAGCAGATAACTGAACTGTTTTCTTAAACATGTTGGCAAACTATGAGCCACAGCTGGTTACCTAGAGGACGGCTGTATCGACCAGTCGAAAATGTGGAATAATCAAGAAAAGTAGTGAAAGAATTGTGAAACTATAATTACAATCAAAACTGCATTCTGGTGTCAGTGAATTATTTGAAATCCTATACTACCAAAACTGCATTCTGGTGTCGGTGAATTATTTGAAATCTTATACTACCAAAACTGCATTCTTTGACACCTCTCTCAGCTGCTGGAAACATTCGTGGAACCCATTCTTTGACACCTCTCTCAGCTGCTGGAAACATTCGTGGAACCCATTTTTGATACATCTCTCAGCTGTCTTGTTGCATTGGTGATTACGTTCTCAGCATCATTGAATCGCTGTCTATTCAGTGGAGCTCTCAATCGAGGGAACAAGAAAAAAATCAGCCGGTGACAGTTCGGGTAAATATGGAGGATGTTCCAAAGTAATCAAATTGTGCTTTGCGAGGTACTGCTTCACCAGTAGGGATAGATGTACTCGCGCATTGTCATGCAGCATAATCCAACTGCTTGTTCTCAATATTTCTGGTCGTTTTCTTTTGATTGCTTCTCTTAAACGACAGAGGATATCAACGTAAATTTCTTTGTTAACCGTTCGTCCCTCCGAAATGAAATCATGGTAGAGAATACCCTGGGAATAAAAAAAAAAAAACTTAACTTTTCCTTCGCTCTTGTCAAAACGAAATTTCTGTGTCCGGGGAGATGTGAAAGAATTCTATTCAAGAGACTGACGTTTCGTCTGAGAATTGTGCGACTCAAATACTTGCGATTTCTTTTTTTGCGGTAACACTATATGCTTTACAAAGCAATGTTTGTGTCTCTGAGAGTGACTTCTCAAGCAAAACACATAATTTGACATGCGTATGCTGTCCAATCAAGAACATTTTCAACTCGGCGATGCAAAGAACAAAACGCGCAAACAACATTCTGTAACTTCTATTCGAAAGTTCTATTCTAAAGAGAGTATATGCCATTTCGCCAAGTTCACTACCAACTTTTAAATATGTATTCTCCAAAATAATATGAATCATTCAAACACGAGTCGACTATTTCGTTAACTTTTTGAAGCTATCTCGTATAAACCTTAGATCAGTAAATATCTTGCGACAGTGGTAACACTGCAGTCGGTCCAGGTTTGTCTAGCATAATCTCGCTCGACACATGCATGCACACGCGAGACTAAAACTGAAAAGTCAGTGGTAACACTGCAGTCGGTCCAGGTTTGTCTAGCATAATCTCGCTCGACGCATGCATGCACACACGAGACTAAAACTGAAAAGTCAGTGGTAACACTGCAGTCGGTCCAGGTTTGTCTAGCATAATCTCGCTCGACGCATGCATGCACACGCGAGACTAAAACTGAAAAGTCAGTGGTAACACTGCAGTCGGTCCAGGTCTGTACGGCATAATCTCCCTCGACGCATGCATGCACACGCGAGACTAAAACTGAAAAGTCAGTGGTAACACTGCAGTCGGTCCAGGTTTGTATAGCAAAATCTCGCTCGACGCATGCATGCACACGCGAGACTAAAACTGAAAAGTCAGTGGTAACACTGCAGTCGGTCCAGGTCTGTACAGCAAAATCTCGCTTCACGCATGCATGCAACACTCGATTAGCCATGTCGACAGTAGTAGTATTTCAATATACTCTAACATTGCTAAAGAAAAATCGGTTTAAAAAAAAATCGTTTCGAGCTACAGGTAAACTGCTATTTTTATAGTGTCATACGAAATGCGTCGTGCTTGACTGATGAGACCAAAACTTGGAGACGTTAGTTAAATTATCATTTAATGTTGTCGACATATTTTGGCGGTAGGGACGTCTAATAATATTTAACCCAAAAGAATATATTCTGGTCCAAGTTTATTGAACAGAAGCAGAGAGCGACTAGCAGTCAAAGATTTATCATCTAGAGCAGATAACTGAACTGTTTTCTTAAACATGTTGGCAAACTGTGAGCCACAGCTGGTTACCTAGAGGACGGCTGTATCGACCAGTCGAAAATGTGGAATAATCAAGAAAAGTAGTGAGAGAATTGTGAAACTATAATTACAATCAAAACTGCATTCTGGTGTCAGTGAATTATTTGAAATCCTATACTACCAAAACTGCATTCTGGTGTCGGTGAATTATTTGAAATCTTATACTACCAAAACTGCATTCTTTGACACCTCTCTCAGCTGCTGGAAACATTCGTGGAACCCATTCTTTGACACCTCTCTCAGCTGCTGGAAACATTCGTGGAACCCATTTTTGATACATCTCTCAGCTGTCTTGTTGCATTGGTGATTACGTTCTCAGCATCATTGAATCGCTGTCTATTCAGTGGAGCTCTCAATCGAGGGAACAAGAAAAAAATCAGCCGGTGACAGTTCGGGTGAATATGGAGGATGTTCCAAAGTAATCAATTTGTGCTTTGCGAGGTACTGCTTCACCAGTAGGGATAGATGTACTCGCGCATTGTCATGCAGCATAATCCAACTGATTGTTCTCAATATTTCTGGTCGTTTTCTTTTGATTGCTTCTCTTAAACGACAGAGGATATCAACGTAAATTTCTTTGTTAACCGTTCGTCCCTCCGAAATGAAATCATGGTAGAGAATACCCTGGGAATAAAAAAAAAAAACTTAACTTTTCCTTCGCTCTTGTCAAAACGAAATTTCTGTGTCCGGGGAGATGTGAAAGAATTCTATTCAAGAGACTGACGTTTCGTCTGAGAATTGTGCGACTCAAATACTTGCGATTTCTTTTTTTGCGGTAACACTATATGCTTTACAAAGCAATGTTTGTGTCTCTGAGAGTGACTTCTCAAGCAAAACACATAATTTGACATGCGTATGCTGTCCAATCAAGAACATTTTCAACTCGGCGATGCAAAGAACAAAACGCGCAAACAACATTCTGTAACTTCTATTCGAAAGTTCTATTCTAAAGAGAGTATATGCCATTTCGCCAAGTTCACTACCAACTTTTAAATATGTATTCTCCAAAATAATATGAATCATTCAAACACGAGTCGACTATTTCGTTAACTTTTTGAAGCTATCTCGTATAAACCTTAGATCAGTAAATATCTTGCGACAGTGGTAACACTGCAGTCGGTCCAGGTTTGTCTAGCATAATCTCGCTCGACACATGCATGCACACGCGAGACTAAAACTGAAAAGTCAGTGGTAACACTGCAGTCGGTCCAGGTTTGTCTAGCATAATCTCGCTCGACGCATGCATGCACACACGAGACTAAAACTGAAAAGTCAGTGGTAACACTGCAGTCGGTCCAGGTTTGTCTAGCATAATCTCGCTCGACGCATGCATGCACACGCGAGACTAAAACTGAAAAGTCAGTGGTAACACTGCAGTCGGTCCAGGTCTGTACGGCATAATCTCGCTCGACGCATGCATGCACACGCGAGACTAAAACTGAAAAGTCAGTGGTAACACTGCAGTCGGTCCAGGTTTGTATAGCAAAATCTCGCTCGACGCATGCATGCACACGCGAGACTAAAACTGAAAAGTCAGTGGTAACACTGCAGTCGGTCCAGGTCTGTACAGCAAAATCTCGCTTCACGCATGCATGCAACACTCGATTAGCCATGTCGACAGTAGTAGTATTTCAATATACTCTAACATTGCTAAAGAAAAATCGGTTTAAAAAAAAATCGTTTCGAGCTACAGGTAAACTGCTATTTTTATAGTGTCATACGAAATGCGTCGTGCTTGACTGATGAGACCAAAACTTGGAGACGTTAGTTAAATTATCATTTAATGTTGTCGACATATTTTGGCGGTAGGGACGTCTAATAATATTTAACCCAAAAGAATATATTCTGGTCCAAGTTTATTGAACAGAAGCAGAGAGCGACTAGCAGTCAAAGATTTATCATCTAGAGCAGATAACTGAACTGTTTTCTTAAACATGTTGGCAAACTATGAGCCACAGCTGGTTACCTAGAGGGCGGCTGTATCGACCAGTCGAAAATGTGGAATAATCAAGAAAAGTAGTGAAAGAATTGTGAAACTATAATTACAATCAAAACTGCATTCTGGTGTCAGTGAATTATTTGAAATCCTATACTACCAAAACTGCATTCTGGTGTCGGTGAATTATTTGAAATCTTATACTACCAAAACTGCATTCTTTGACACCTCTCTCAGCTGCTGGAAACATTCGTGGAACCCATTCTTTGACACCTCTCTCAGCTGCTGGAAACATTCGTGGAACCCATTTTTGATACATCTCTCAGCTGTCTTGTTGCATTGGTGATTACGTTCTCAGCATCATTGAATCGCTGTCTATTCAGTGGAGCTCTCAATCGAGGGAACAAGAAAAAAATCAGCCGGTGACAGTTCGGGTAAATATGGAGGATGTTCCAAAGTAATCAAATTGTGCTTTGCGAGGTACTGCTTCACCAGTAGGGATAGATGTACTCGCGCATTGTCATGCAGCATAATCCAACTGCTTGTTCTCAATATTTCTGGTCGTTTTCTTTTGATTGCTTCTCTTAAACGACAGAGGATATCAACGTAAATTTCTTTGTTAACCGTTCGTCCCTCCGAAATGAAATCATGGTAGAGAATACCCTGGGAATAAAAAAAAAAAAACTTAACTTTTCCTTCGCTCTTGTCAAAACGAAATTTCTGTGTCCGGGGAGATGTGAAAGAATTCTATTCAAGAGACTGACGTTTCGTCTGAGAATTGTGCGACTCAAATACTTGCGATTTCTTTTTTTGCGGTAACACTATATGCTTTACAAAGCAATGTTTGTGTCTCTGAGAGTGACTTCTCAAGCAAATTACATAATTTGACATGCGTATGCTGTCCAATCAAGAACATTTTCAACTCGGCGATGCAAAGAACAAAACGCGCAAACAACATTCTGTAACTTCTATTCGAAAGTTCTATTCTAAAGAGAGTATATGCCATTTCGCCAAGTTCACTACCAACTTTTAAATATGTATTCTCCAAAATAATATGAATCATTCAAACACGAGTCGACTATTTCGTTAACTTTTTGAAGCTATCTCGTATAAACCTTAGATCAGTAAATATCTTGCGACAGTGGTAACACTGCAGTCGGTCCAGGTTTGTCTAGCATAATCTCGCTCGACACATGCATGCACACGCGAGACTAAAACTGAAAAGTCAGTGGTAACACTGCAGTCGGTCCAGGTTTGTCTAGCATAATCTCGCTCGACGCATGCATGCACACACGAGACTAAAACTGAAAAGTCAGTGGTAACACTGCAGTCGGTCCAGGTTTGTCTAGCATAATCTCGCTCGACGCATGCATGCACACGCGAGACTAAAACTGAAAAGTCAGTGGTAACACTGCAGTCGGTCCAGGTCTGTACGGCATAATCTCGCTCGACGCATGCATGCACACGCGAGACTAAAACTGAAAAGTCAGTGGTAACACTGCAGTCGGTCCAGGTTTGTATAGCAAAATCTCGCTCGACGCATGCATGCACACGCGAGACTAAAACTGAAAAGTCAGTGGTAACACTGCAGTCGGTCCAGGTCTGTACAGCAAAATCTCGCTTCACGCATGCATGCAACACTCGATTAGCCATGTCGACAGTAGTAGTATTTCAATATACTCTAACATTGCTAAAGAAAAATCGGTTTAAAAAAAAATCGTTTCGAGCTACAGGTAAACTGCTATTTTTATAGTGTCATACGAAATGCGTCGTGCTTGACTGATGAGACCAAAACTTGGAGACGTTAGTTAAATTATCATTTAATGTTGTCGACATATTTTGGCGGTAGGGACGTCTAATAATATTTAACCCAAAAGAATATATTCTGGTCCAAGTTTATTGAACAGAAGCAGAGAGCGACTAGCAGTCAAAGATTTATCATCTAGAGCAGATAACTGAACTGTTTTCTTAAACATGTTGGCAAACTATGAGCCACAGCTGGTTACCTAGAGGGCGGCTGTATCGACCAGTCGAAAATGTGGAATAATCAAGAAAAGTAGTGAAAGAATTGTGAAACTATAATTACAATCAAAACTGCATTCTGGTGTCAGTGAATTATTTGAAATCCTATACTACCAAAACTGCATTCTGGTGTCGGTGAATTATTTGAAATCTTATACTACCAAAACTGCATTCTTTGACACCTCTCTCAGCTGCTGGAAACATTCGTGGAACCCATTCTTTGACACCTCTCTCAGCTGCTGGAAACATTCGTGGAACCCATTTTTGATACATCTCTCAGCTGTCTTGTTGCATTGGTGATTACGTTCTCAGCATCATTGAATCGCTGTCTATTCAGTGGAGCTCTCAATCTAGGGAACAAGAAAAAAATCAGCCGGTGACAGTTCGGGTAAATATGGAGGATGTTCCAAAGTAATCAAATTGTGCTTTGCGAGGTACTGCTTCACCAGTAGGGATAGATGTACTCGCGCATTGTCATGCAGCATAATCCAACTGCTTGTTCTCAATATTTCTGGTCGTTTTCTTTTGATTGCTTCTCTTAAACGACAGAGGATATCAACGTAAATTTCTTTGTTAACCGTTCGTCCCTCCGAAATGAAATCATGGTAGAGAATACCCTGGGAATAAAAAAAAAAAAACTTAACTTTTCCTTCGCTCTTGTCAAAACGAAATTTCTGTGTCCGGGGAGATGTGAAAGAATTCTATTCAAGAGACTGACGTTTCGTCTGAGAATTGTGCGACTCAAATACTTGCGATTTCTTTTTTTGCGGTAACACTATATGCTTTACATAGCAATGTTTGTGTCTCTGAGAGTGACTTCTCAAGCAAAACACATAATTTGACATGCGTATGCTGTCCAATCAAGAACATTTTCAACTCGGCGATGCAAAGAACAAAACGCGCAAACAACATTCTGTAACTTCTATTCGAAAGTTCTATTCTAAAGAGAGTATATGCCATTTCGCCAAGTTCACTACCAACTTTTAAATATGTATTCTCCAAAATAATATGAATCATTCAAACACGAGTCGACTATTTCGTTAACTTTTTGAAGCTATCTCGTATAAACCTTAGATCAGTAAATATCTTGCGACAGTGGTAACACTGCAGTCGGTCCAGGTTTGTCTAGCATAATCTCGCTCGACACATGCATGCACACGCGAGACTAAAATTGAAAAGTCAGTGGTAACACTGCAGTCGGTCCAGGTTTGTCTAGCATAATCTCGCTCGACGCATGCATGCACACACGAGACTAAAACTGAAAAGTCAGTGGTAACACTGCAGTCGGTCCAGGTTTGTCTAGCATAATCTCGCTCGACGCATGCATGCACACGCGAGACTAAAACTGAAAAGTCAGTGGTAACACTGCAGTCGGTCCAGGTCTGTGCGGCATAATCTCGCTCGACGCATGCATGCACACGCGAGACTAAAACTGAAAAGTCAGTGGTAACACTGCAGTCGGTCCAGGTTTGTATAGCAAAATCTCGCTCGACGCATGCATGCACACGCGAGACTAAAACTGAAAAGTCAGTGGTAACACTGCAGTCGGTCCAGGTCTGTACGGCATAATCTCGCTCGACGCATGCATGCACACGCGAGACTAAAACTGAAAAGTCAGTGGTAACACTGCAGTCGGTCCAGGTCTGTACAGCAAAATCTCGCTTCACGCATGCATGCATGCAACACTCGATTAGCCATGTCGACAGTAGTAGTATTTCAATATACTCTAACATTGCTAAAGAAAAATCGGTTTAAAAAAAAATCGTTTCGAGCTGCAGGTAAACTGCTATTTTTATAGTGTCATACGAAATGCGTCGTGCTTGACTGATGAGACCAAAACTTGGAGACGTTAGTTAAATTATCATTTAATGTTGTCGACATATTTTGGCGGTAGGGACGTCTAATAATATTTAACCCAAAAGAATATATTCTGGTCCAAGTTTATTGAACAGAAGCAGAGAGCGACTAGCAGTCAAAGATTTATCATCTAGAGCAGATAACTGAACTGTTTTCTTAAACATGTTGGCAAACTATGAGCCACAGCTGGTTACCTAGAGGACGGCTGTATCGACCAGTCGAAAATGTGGAATAATCAAGAAAAGTAGTGAAAGAATTGTGAAACTATAATTACAATCAAAACTGCATTCTGGTGTCAGTGAATTATTTGAAATCCTATACTACCAAAGCTGCATTCTGGTGTCGGTGAATTATTTGAAATCTTATACTACCAAAACTGCATTCTTTGACACCTCTCTCAGCTGCTGGAAACATTCGTGGAACCCATTCTTTGACACCTCTCTCAGCTGCTAGAAACATTCGTGGAACCCTTTTTTGATACATCTCTCAGCTGTCTTGTTGCATTGGTGATTACGTTCTCAGCATCATTGAATCGCTGTCTATTCAGTGGAGCTCTCAATCGAGGGAACAAGAAAAAAATCAGCCGGTGACAGTTCGGGTGAATATGGAGGATGTTCCAAAGTAATCAAATTGTGCTTTGCGAGGTACTGCTTCACCAGTAGGGATAGATGTACTCGCGCATTGTCATGCAGCATAATCCAACTGCTTGTTCTCAATATTTCTGGTCGTTTTCTTTTGATTGCTTCTCTTAAACGACAGAGGATATCAACGTAAATTTCTTTGTTAACCGTTCGTCCCTCCGAAATGAAATCATGGTAGAGAATACCCTGAAAATAAAAAATAAAAACTTAACTTTTCCTTCGCTCTTGTCAAAACGAAATTTCTGTGTCCGGGGAGATGTGAAAGAATTCTATTCAAGAGACTGACGTTTCGTCTGAGAATTGTGCGACTCAAATACTTGCGATTTCTTTTTTTGCGGTAACACTATATGCTTTACAAAGCAATGTTTGTGTCTCTGAGAGTGACTTCTCAAGCAAAACACATAATTTGACATGCGTATGCTGTCCAATCAAGAACATTTTCAACTCGGCGATGCAAAGAACAAAACGCGCAAACAACATTCTGTAATTTCTATTCGAAAGTTCTATTCTAAAGAGAGTATATGCCATTTCGCCAAGTTCACTACCAACTTTTAAATATGTATTCTCCAAAATAATATGAATCATTCAAACACGAGTCGACTATTTCGTTAACTTTTTGAAGCCATCTCGTATAAACCTTAGATCAGTAAATATCTTGCGACAGTGGTAACACTGCAGTCGGTCCAGGTTTGTCTAGCATAATCTCGCTCGACGCATGCATGCACACACGAGACTAAAACTGAAAAGTCAGTGGTAACACTGCAGTCGGTCCAGGTTTGTCTAGCATAATCTCGCTCGACGCATGCATGCACACGAGAGACTAAAACTGAAAAGTCAGTGGTAACACAGCAGTCGGTCCAGGTCTGTGCGGCATAATCTCGCTCGACGCATGCATGCACACGCGAGACTAAAACTGAAAAGTCAGTGGTAACACTGCAGTCGGTCCAGGTCTGTACAACAAAATCTCGCTTCACGCATGCATGCAACACTCGATTAGCCATGTCGACAGTAGTAGTATTTCAATATACTCTAACATTGCTAAAGAAAAATCGGTTTAAAAAAAAATCGTTTCGAGCTGCAGGTAAACTGCTATTTTTATAGTGTCATACGAAATGCGTCGTGCTTGACTGATGAGACCAAAACTTGGAGACGTTAGTTAAATTATCATTTAATGTTGTCGACATATTTTGGCGGTAGGGACGTCTAATAATATTTAACCCAAAAGAATATATTCTGGTCCAAGTTTATTGAACAGAAGCAGAGAGCGACTAGCAGTCAAAGATTTATCATCTAGAGCAGATAACTGAACTGTTTTCTTAAACATGTTGGCAAACTATGAGCCACAGCTGGGTACCTAGAGGACGGCTGTATCGACCAGTCGAAAATGTGGAATAATCAAGAAAAGTAGTGAAAGAATTGTGAAACTATAATTACAATCAAAACTGCATTCTGGTGTCAGTGAATTATTTGAAATCCTATACTACCAAAACTGCATTCTGGTGTCGGTGAATTATTTGAAATCTTATACTACCAAAACTGCATTCTTTGACACCTCTCTCAGCTGCTGGAAACATTCGTGGAACCCATTCTTTGACACCTCTCTCAGCTGCTGGAAACATTCGTGGAACCCATTTTTGATACATCTCTCAGCTGTCTTGTTGCATTGGTGATTACGTTCTCAGCATCATTGAATCGCTGTCTATTCAGTGGAGCTCTCAATCGAGGGAACAAGAAAAAAATCAGCCGGTGACAGTTCGGGTGAATATGGAGGATGTTCCAAAGTAATCAAATTGTGCTTTGCGAGGTACTGCTTCACCAGTAGGGATAGATGTACTCGCGCATTGTCATGCAGCATAATCCAACTGCTTGTTCTCAATATTTCTGGTCGTTTTCTTTTGATTGCTTCTCTTAAACGACAGAGGATATCAACGTAAATTTCTTTGTTAACCGTTCGTCCCTCCGAAATGAAATCATGGTAGAGAATACCCTGGGAATAAAAAAAAAAAAACTTAACTTTTCCTTCGCTCTTGTCAAAACGAAATTTCTGTGTCCGGGGAGATGTGAAAGAATTCTATTCAAGAGACTGACGTTTCGTCTGAGAATTGTGCGACTCAAATACTTGCGATTTCTTTTTTTGCGGTAACACTATATGCTTTACAAAGCAATGTTTGTGTCTCTGAGAGTGACTTCTCAAGCAAAACACATAATTTGACATACGTATGCTGTCCAATCAAGAACATTTTCAACTCGGCGATGCAAAGAACAAAACGCGCAAACAACATTCTGTAACTTCTATTCGAAAGTTCTATTCTAAAGAGAGTATATGCCATTTCGCCAAGTTCACTACCAACTTTTAAATATGTATTCTCCAAAATAATATGAATCATTCAAACACGAGTCGACTATTTCGTTAACTTTTTGAAGCTATCTCAAATAAACCTTAGATCAGTAAATATCTTGCGACAGTGGTAACACTGCAGTCGGTCCAGGTTTGTCTAGCATAATCTCGCTCGACACATGCATGCACACGCGAGACTAAAACTGAAAAGTCAGTGGTAACACTGCAGTCGGTCCAGGTTTGTCTAGCATAATCTCGCTCGACGCATGCATGCACACACGAGACTAAAACTGAAAAGTCAGTGGTAACACTGCAGTCGGTCCAGGTTTGTCTAGCATAATCTCGCTCGACGCATGCATGCACACGCGAGACTAAAACTGAAAAGTCAGTGGTAACACTGCAGTCGGTCCAGGTCTGTGCGGCATAATCTCGCTCGACGCATGCATGCACACGCGAGACTAAAACTGAAAAGTCAGTGGTAACACTGCAGTCGGTCCAGGTTTGTATAGCAAAATCTCGCTCGACGCATGCATGCACACGCGAGACTAAAACTGAAAAGTCAGTGGTAACACTGCAGTCGGTCCAGGTCTGTACCGCAAAATCTCGCTTCACGCATGCATGCATGCAACACTCGATTAGCCATGTCGACAGTAGTAGTATTTCAATATACTCTAACATTGCTAAAGAAAAATCGGTTTAAAAAAAAATCGTTTCGAGCTGCAGGTAAACTGCTATTTTTATAGTGTCATACGAAATGCGTCGTGCTTGACTGATGAGACCAAAACTTGGAGACGTTAGTTAAATTATCATTTAATGTTGTCGACATATTTTGGCGGTAGGGACGTCTAATAATATTTAACCCAAAAGAATATATTCTGGTCCAAGTTTATTGAACAGAAGCAGAGAGCGACTAGCAGTCAAAGATTTATCATCTAGAGCAGATAACTGAACTGTTTTCTTAAACATGTTGGCAAACTATGAGCCACAGCTGGTTACCTAGAGGACGGCTGTATCGACCAGTCGAAAATGTGGAATAATCAAGAAAAGTAGTGAAAGAATTGTGAAACTATAATTACAATCAAAACTGCATTCTGGTGTCAGTGAATTATTTGAAATCCTATACTACCAAAACTGCATTCTGGTGTCGGTGAATTATTTGAAATCTTATACTACCAAAACTGCATTCTTTGACACCTCTCTCAGCTGCTGGAAACATTCGTGGAACCCATTCTTTGACACCTCTCTCAGCTGCTGGAAACATTCGTGGAACCCATTTTTGATACATCTCTCAGCTGTCTTGTTGCATTGGTGATTACGTTCTCAGCATCATTGAATCGCTGTCTATTCAGTGGAGCTCTCAATCGAGGGAACAAGAAAAAAATCAGCCGGTGACAGTTCGGGTGAATATGGAGGATGTTCCAAAGTAATCAAATTGTGCTTTGCGAGGTACTGCTTCACCAGGAGGGATAGATGTACTCGCGCATTGTCATGCAGCATAATCCAACTGCTTGTTCTCAATATTTCTGGTCGTTTTCTTTTGATTGCTTCTCTTAAACGACAGAGAATATCAACGTAAATTTCTTTGTTAACCGTTCGTCCCTCCGAAATGAAATCATGGTAGAGAATACCCTGGGAATAAAAAAAAAAAAACTTAACTTTTCCTTCGCTCTTGTCAAAACGAAATTTCTGTGTCCGGGGAGATGTGAAAGAATTCTATTCAAGAGACTGACGTTTCGTCTGAGAATTGTGCGACTCAAATACTTGCGATTTCTTTTTTTGCGGTAACACTATATGCTTTACAAAGCAATGTTTGTGTCTCTGATTGTGACTTCTCAAGCAAAACACATAATTTGACATGCGTATGCTGTCCAATCAAGAACATTTTCAACTCGGCGATGCAAAGAACAAAACACGCAAACAACATTCTGTAACTTCTATTCGAAAGTTCTATTCTAAAGAGAGTATATGCCATTTCGCAAAGTTCACTACCAACTTTTAAATATGTATTCTCCAAAATAATATGAATCATTCAAACACGAGTCGACTATTTCGTTAACTTTTTGAAGCTATCTCGTATAAACCTTAGATCAGTAAATATCTTGCGACAGTGGTAACACTGCAGTCGGTCCAGGTTTGTCTAGCATAATCTCGCTCGACACATGCATGCACACGCGAGACTAAAACTGAAAAGTCAGTGGTAACACTGCAGTCGGTCCAGGTTTGTCTAGCATAATCTCGATCGACGCATGCATGCACACGCGAGACTAAAACTGAAAAGTCAGTGGTAACACTGCAGTCGGTCCAGGTCTGTGCGGCATAATCTCGCTCGACGCATGCATGCACACGCGAGACTAAAACTGAAAAGTCAGTGGTAACACTGCAGTCGGTCCAGGTTTGTATAGCAAAATCTCGCTCGACGCATGCATGCACACGCGAGACTAAAACTGAAAAGTCAGTGGTAACACTGCAGTCGGTCCAGGTCTGTACAGCAAAATCTCGCTTCACGCATGCATGCAACACTCGATTAGCCATGTCGACAGTAGTAGTATTTCAATATACTCTAACATTGCTAAAGAAAAATCGGTTTAAAAAAAAATCGTTTCGAGCTGCAGGTAAACTGCTATTTTTATAGTGTCATACGAAATGCGTCGTGCTTGACTGATGAGACCAAAACTTGGAGACGTTAGTTAAATTATCATTTAATGTTGTCGACATATTTTGGCGGTAGGGACGTCTAATAATATTTAACCCAAAAGAATATATTCTGGTCCAAGTTTATTGAACAGAAGCAGAGAGCGACTAGCAGTCAAAGATTTATCATCTAGAGCAGATAACTGAACTGTTTTCTTAAACATGTTGGCAAACTATGAGCCACAGCTGGTTACCTAGAGGACGGCTGTATCGACCAGTCGAAAATGTGGAATAATCAAGAAAAGTAGTGAAAGAATTGTGAAACTATAATTACAATCAAAACTGCATTCTGGTGTCAGTGAATTATTTGATATCCTATACTACCAAAACTGCATTCTGGTGTCGGTGAATTATTTGAAATCTTATACTACCAAAACTGCATTCTTTGACACCTCTCTCAGCTGCTGGAAACATTCGTGGAACCAATTCTTTGACACCTCTCTCAGCTGCTGGAAACATTCGTGGAACCCATTTTTGATACATCTCTCAGCTGTCTTGTTGCATTGGTGATTACGTTCTCAGCATCATTGAATCGCTGTCTATTCAGTGGAGCTCTCAATCGAGGGAACAAGAAAAAAATCAGCCGGTGACAGTTCGGGTGAAAATAGAAGATGTTCCAAAGTAATCAAATTGTGCTTTGCGAGGTACTGCTTCACCAGTAGGGATAGATGTACTCGCGCATTGTCATGCAGCATAATCCAACTGCTTGTTCTCAATATTTCTGGTCGTTTTCTTTTGATTGCTTCTCTTAAACGACAGAGGATATCAACGTAAATTTCTTTGTTAACCGTTCGTCCCTCCGAAATGAAATCATGGTAGAGAATACCCTGGGAATTAAAAAAAAAAAACTTAACTTTTCCTTCGCTCTTGTCAAAACGAAATTTCTGTGTCCGGGGAGATGTGAAAGAATTCTATTCAAGAGACTGACGTTTCGTCTGAGAATTGTGCGACTCAAATACTTGCGATTTCTTTTTTTGCGGTAACACTATATGCTTTACAAAGCAATGTTTGTGTCTCTGAGAGTGACTTCTCAAGCAAAACACATAATTTGACATGCGTATGCTGTCCAATCAAGAACATTTTCAACTCGGCGATGCAAAGAACAAAACGCGCAAACAACATTCTGTAACTTCTATTCGAAAGTTCTATTCTAAAGAGAGTATATGCCATTTCGCCAAGTTCACTACCAACTTTTAAATATGTATTCTCCAAAATAATATGAATCATTCATACACGAGTCGACTATTTCGTTAACTTTTTGAAGCTATCTCGTATAAACCTTAGATCAGTAAATATCTTGCGACAGTGGTAACACTGCAGTCGGTCCAGGTTTGTCTAGCATAATCTCGCTCGACACATGCATGCACACGCGAGACTAAAACTGAAATGTCAGTGGTAACACTGCAGTCGGTCCAGGTTTGTCTAGCATAATCTCGCTCGACGCATGCATGCACACACGAGACTAAAACTGAAAAGTCAGTGGTAACACTGCAGTCGGTCCAGGTTTGTCTAGCATAATCTCGCTCGACGCATGCATGCACACGCGAGACTAAAACTGAAAAGTCAGTGGTAACACTGCAGTCGGTCCAGGTTTGTATAGCAAAATCTCGCTCGACGCATGCATGCACACGCGAGACTAAAACTGAAAAGTCAGTGGTAACACTGCAGTCGGTCCAGGTATGTACAGCAAAATCTCGCTTCACGCATGCATGCAACACTCGATTAGCCATGTCGACAGTAGTAGTATTTCAATATACTCTAACATTGCTAAAGAAAAATCGGTTTAAAAAAAAATCGTTTCGAGCTGCAGGTAAACTGCTATTTTTATAGTGTCATACGAAATGCGTCGTGCTTGACTGATGAGACCAAAACTTGGAGACGTTAGTTAAATTATCATTTAATGTTGTCGACATATTTTGGCGGTAGGGACGTCTAATAATATTTAACCCAAAAGAATATATTCTGGTCCAAGTTTATTGAACAGAAGCAGAGAGCGACTAGCAGTCAAAGATTTATCATCTAGAGCAGATAACTGAACTGTTTTCTTAAACATGTTGGCAAACTATGAGCCACAGCTGGTTACCTAGAGGACGGCTGTATCGACCAGTCGAAAATGTGGAATAATCAAGAAAAGTAGTGAAAGAATTGTGAAACTATAATTACAATCAAAACTGCATTCTGGTGTCAGTGAATTATTTGATATCCTATACTACCAAAACTGCATTCTGGTGTCGGTGAATTATTTGAAATCTTATACTACCAAAACTGCATTCTTTGACACCTCTCTCAGCTGCTGGAAACATTCGTGGAACCAATTCTTTGACACCTCTCTCAGCTGCTGGAAACATTCGTGGAACCCATTTTTGATACATCTCTCAGCTGTCTTGTTGCATTGGTGATTACGTTCTCAGCATCATTGAATCGCTGTCTATTCAGTGGAGCTCTCAATCGAGGGAACAAGAAAAAAATCAGCCGGTGACAGTTCGGGTGAAAATAGAAGATGTTCCAAAGTAATCAAATTGTGCTTTGCGAGGTACTGCTTCACCAGTAGGGATAGATGTACTCGCGCATTGTCATGCAGCATAATCCAACTGCTTGTTCTCAATATTTCTGGTCGTTTTCTTTTGATTGCTTCTCTTAAACGACAGAGGATATCAACGTAAATTTCTTTGTTAACCGTTCGTCCCACCGAAATGAAATCATGGTAGAGAATACCCTGGGAATAAAAAAAAAAAAACTTAACTTTTCCTTCGCTCTTGTCAAAACGAAATTTCTGTGTCCGGGGAGATGTGAAAGAATTCTATTCAAGAGACTGACGTTTCGTCTGAGAATTGTGCGACTCAAATACTTGCGATTTCTTTTTTTGCGGTAACACTATATGCTTTACAAAGCAATGTTTGTGTCTCTGAGAGTGACTTCTCAAGCAAAACACATAATTTGACATGCGTATGCTGTCCAATCAAGAACATTTTCAACTCGGCGATGCAAAGAACAAAACGCGCAAACAACATTCTGTAACTTCTATTCGAAAGTTCTATTCTAAAGAGAGTATATGCCATTTCGCCAAGTTCACTACCAACTTTTAAATATGTATTCTCCAAAATAATATGAATCATTCAAACACGAGTCGACTATTTCGTTAACTTTTTGAAGCTATCTCGTATAAACCTTAGATCAGTAAATATCTTGCGACAGTGGTAATACTGCAGTCGGTCCAGGTTTGTATAGCATAATCTCGCTCGACACATGCATGCACACGCGAGACTAAAACTGAAAAGTCAGTGGTAACACTGCAGTCGGTCCAGGTTTGTCTAGCATAATCTCGCTCGACGCATGCATGCACACACGAGACTAAAACTGAAAAGTCAGTGGTAACACTGCAGTCGGTCCAGGTTTGTCTAGCATAATCTCGCTCGACACATGCATGCACACGCGAGACTAAAACTGAAAAGTCAGTGGTAACACTGCAGTCGGTCCAGGTCTGTGCGGCATAATCTCGCTCGACGCATGCATGCACACGCGAGACTAAAACTGAAAAGTCAGTGGTAACACTGCAGTCGGTCCAGGTTTGTATAGCAAAATCTCGCTCGACGCATGCATGCACACGCGAGACTAAAACTGAAAAGTCAGTGGTAACACTGCAGTCGGTCCAGGTCTGTACAGCAAAATCTCGCTTCACGCATGCATGCAACACTCGATTAGCCATGTCGACAGTAGTAGTATTTCAATATACTCTAACATTGCTAAAGAAAAATCGGTTTAAAAAAAAATCGTTTCGAGCTGCAGGTAAACTGCTATTTTTATAGTGTCATACGAAATGCGTCGTGCTTGACTGATGAGACCAAAACTTGGAGACGTTAGTTAAATTATCATTTAATGTTGTCGACATATTTTGGCGGTAGGGACGTCTAATAATATTTAACCCAAAAGAATATATTCTGGTCCAAGTTTATTGAACAGAAGCAGAGAGCGACTAGCAGTCAAAGATTTATCATCTAGAGCAGATAACTGAACTGTTTTCTTAAACATGTTGGCAAACTATGAGCCACAGCTGGTTACCTAGAGGACGGCTGTATCGACCAGTCGAAAATGTGGAATAATCAAGAAAAGTAGTGAAAGAATTGTGAAACTATAATTACAATCAAAACTGCATTCTGGTGTCAGTGAATTATTTGAAATCCTATACTACCAAAACTGCATTCTGGTGTCGGTGAATTATTTGAAATCTTAAACTACCAAAACTGCATTCTTTGACACCTCTCTCAGCTGCTGGAAACATTCGTGGAACCCATTCTTTGACACCTCTCTCAGCTGCTGGAAACATTCGTGGAACCCATTTTTAATACATCTCTCAGCTGTCTTGTTGCATTGGTGATTACGTTCTCAGCATCATTGAATCGCTGTCTATTCAGTGGAGCTCTCAATCGAGGGAACAAGAAAAAAATCAGCCGGTGACAGTTCGGGTGAATATGGAGGATGTTCCAAAGTAATCAAATTGTGCTTTGCGAGGTACTGCTTCACCAGTAGGGATAGATGTACTCGCGCATTGTCATGCAGCATAATCCAACTGCTTGTTCTCAATATTTCTGGTCGTTTTCTTTTGATTGCTTCTCTTAAACGACAGAGGATATCAACGTAAATTTCTTTGTTAACCGTTCGTCCCTCCGAAATGAAATCATGGTAGAGAATACCCTGGGAATAAAAAAAAAAAACTTAACTTTTCCTTCGCTCTTGTCAAAACGAAATTTCTGTGTCCGGGGAGATGTGAAAGAATTCTATTCAAGAGACTGACGTTTCGTCTGAGAATTGTGCGACTCAAATACTTGCGATTTCTTTTTTTGCGGTAACACTATATGCTTTACAAAGCAATGTTTGTGTCTCTGAGAGTGACTTCTCAAGCAAAACACATAATTTGACATGCGTATGCTGTCCAATCAAGAACATTTTCAACTCGGCGATGCAAAGAACAAAACGCGCAAACAACATTCTGTAACTTCTATTCGAAAGTTCTATTCTAAAGAGAGTATATGCCATTTCGCCAAGTTCACTACCAACTTTTAAATATGTATTCTCCAAAATAATATGAATCATTCAAACACGAGTCGACTATTTCGTTAACTTTTTGAAGCTTCTCGTATAAACCTTAGATCAGTAAATATCTTGCGACAGTGGTAACACTGCAGTCGGTCCAGGTTTGTCTAGCATAATCTCGCTCGACACATGCATGCACACGCGAGACTAAAACTGAAAAGTCAGTGGTAACACTGCGTTCGGCCCAGGTTTGTCTAGCATAATCTCGCTCGACGCATGCATGCACACACGAGACTAAAACTGAAAAGTCAGTGGTAACACTGCAGTCGGTCCAGGTCTGTGCGGCATAATCTCGCTCGACGCATGCATGCACACGCGAGACTAAAACTGAAAAGTCAGTGGTAACACTGCAGTCGGTCCAGGTTTGTATAGCAAAATCTCGCTCGACGCATGCATGCACACGCGAGACTAAAACTGAAAAGTCAGTGGTAACACTGCAGTCGGTCCAGGTCTGTACAGCAAAATCTCGCTTCACGCATGCATGCAACACTCGATTAGTCATGTCGACAGTAGTAGTATTTCAATATACTCTAACATTGCTAAAGAAAAATCGGTTTTAAAAAAAATCGTTTCGAGCTGCAGGTAAACTGCTATTTTTATAGTGTCATACGAAATGCGTCGTGCTTGACTGATGAGACCAAAACTTGGAGACGTTAGTTAAATTATCATTTAATGTTGTCGACATATTTTGGCGGTAGGGACGTCTAATAATATTTAACCCAAAAGAATATATTCTGGTCCAAGTTTATTGAACAGAAGCAGAGAGCGACTAGCAGTCAAAGATTTATCATCTAGAGCAGATAACTGAACTGTTTTCTTAAACATGTTGGCAAACTATGAGCCACAGCTGGTTACCTAGAGGACGGCTGTATCGACCAGTCGAAAATGTGGAATAATCAAGAAAAGTAGTGAAAGAATTGTGAAACTATAATTACAATCAAAACTGCATTCTGGTGTCAGTGAATTATTTGAAATCCTATACTACCAAAACTGCATTCTGGTGTCGGTGAATTATTTGAAATTTTATACTACCAAAACTGCATTCTTTGACACCTCTCTCAGCTGCTGGAAACATTCGTGGAACCCATTCTTTGACACCTCGCTCAGCTGCTGGAAACATTCGTGGAACCCATTTTTGATACATCTCTCAGCTGTCTTGTTGCATTGGTGATTACGTTCTCAGCATCATTGAATCGCTGTCTATTCAGTGGAGCTCTCAATCGAGGGAACAAGAAAAAAATCAGCCGGTGACAGTTCGGGTGAATATGGAGGATGTTCCAAAGTAATCAAATTGTGCTTTGCGAGGTACTGCTTCACCAGTAGGGATAGATGTACTCGCGCATTGTCATGCAGCATAATCCAACTGCTTGTTCTCAATATTTCTGGTCGTTTTCTTTTGATTGCTTCTCTTAAACGACAGAGGATATCAACGTAAATTTCTTTGTTAACCGTTCGTCCCTCCGAAATGAAATCATGGTAGAGAATACCCTGGGAATAAAAAAAAAAAAACTTAACTTTTCCTTCGCTCTTGTCAAAACGAAATTTCTGTGTCCGGGGAGATGTGAAAGAATTCTATTCAAGAGACTGACGTTTCGTCTGAGAATTGTGCGACTCAAATACTTGCGATTTCTTTTTTTGCGGTAACACTATATGCTTTACAAAGCAATGTTTGTGTCTCTGAGAGTGACTTCTCAAGCAAAACACATAATTTGACATGCGTATGCTGTCCAATCAAGAACATTTTCAACTCGGCGATGCAAAGAACAAAACGCGCAAACAACATTCTGTAACTTCTATTCGAAAGTTCTATTCTAAAGAGAGTATATGCCATTTCGCCAAGTTCACTACCAACTTTTAAATATGTATTCTCCAAAATAATATGAATCATTCAAACACGAGTCGACTATTTCGTTAACTTTTTGAAGCTATCTCGTATAAACCTTAGATCAGTAAATATCTTGCGACAGTGGTAACACTGCAGTCGGTCCAGGTTTGTATAGCATAATCTCGCTCGACACATGCATGCACACGCGAGACTAAAACTGAAAAGTCAGTGGTAACACTGCAGTCGGTCCAGGTTTGTCTAGCATAATCTCGCTCGACGCATGCATGCACACGCGAGACTAAAACTGAAAAGTCAGTGGTAACACTGCAGTCGGTCCAGGTTTGTATAGAAAAATCTCGCTCGACGCATGCATGCACACGCGAGACTAAAACTGAAAAGTCAGTGGTAACACTGCAGTCGGTCCAGGTATGTACAGCAAAATCTCGCTTCACGCATGCATGCAACACTCGATTAGCCATGTCGACAGTAGTAGTATTTCAATATACTCTAACATTGCTAAAGAAAAATCGGTTTAAAAAAAAATCGTTTCGAGCTGCAGGTAAACTGCTATTTTTATAGTGTCATACGAAATGCGTCGTGCTTGACTGATGAGACCAACACTTGGAGACGTTAGTTAAATTATCATTTAATGTTGTCGACATATTTTGGCGGTAGGGACGTCTAATAATATTTAACCCAAAAGAATATATTCTGGTCCAAGTTTATTGAACAGAAGCAGAGAGCGACTAGCAGTCAAAGATTTATCATCTAGAGCAGATAACTGAACTGTTTTCTTAAACATGTTGGCAAACTATGAGCCACAGCTGGTTACCTAGAGGACGGCTGTATCGACCAGTCGAAAATGTGGAATAATCAAGAAAAGTAGTGAAAGAATTGTGAAACTATAATTACAATCAAAACTGCATTCTGGTGTCAGTGAATTATTTGATATCCTATACTACCAAAACTGCATTCTGGTGTCGGTGAATTATTTGAAATCTTATACTACCAAAACTGCATTCTTTGACACCTCTCTCAGCTGCTGGAAACATTCGTGGAACCAATTCTTTGACACCTCTCTCAGCTGCTGGAAACATTCGTGGAACCCATTTTTGATACATCTCTCAGCTGTCTTGTTGCATTGGTGATTACGTTCTCAGCATCATTGAATCGCTGTCTATTCAGTGGAGCTCTCAATCGAGGGAACAAGAAAAAAATCAGCCGGTGACAGTTCGGGTGAAAATAGAAGATGTTCCAAAGTAATCAAATTGTGCTTTGCGAGGTACTGCTTCACCAGTAGGGATAGATGTACTCGCGCATTGTCATGCAGCATAATCCAACTGCTTGTTCTCAATATTTCTGGTCGTTTTCTTTTGATTGCTTCTCTTAAACGACAGAGGATATCAACGTAAATTTCTTTGTTAACCGTTCGTCCCACCGAAATGAAATCATGGTAGAGAATACCCTGGGAATAAAAAAAAAAAAACTTAACTTTTCCTTCGCTCTTGTCAAAACGAAATTTCTGTGTCCGGGGAGATGTGAAAGAATTCTATTCAAGAGACTGACGTTTCGTCTGAGAATTGTGCGACTCAAATACTTGCGATTTCTTTTTTTGCGGTAACACTATATGCTTTACAAAGCAATGTTTGTGTCTCTGAGAGTGACTTCTCAAGCAAAACACATAATTTGACATGCGTATGCTGTCCAATCAAGAACATTTTCAACTCGGCGATGCAAAGAACAAAACGCGCAAACAACATTCTGTAACTTCTATTCGAAAGTTCTATTCTAAAGAGAGTATATGCCATTTCGCCAAGTTCACTACCAACTTTTAAATATGTATTCTCCAAAATAATATGAATCATTCAAACACGAGTCGACTATTTCGTTAACTTTTTAAAGCTATCTCGTATAAACCTTAGATCAGTAAATATCTTGCGACAGTGGTAATACTGCAGTCGGTCCAGGTTTGTATAGCATAATCTCGCTCGACACATGCATGCACACGCGAGACTAAAACTGAAAAGTCAGTGGTAACACTGCAGTCGGTCCAGGTTTGTCTAGCATAATCTCGCTCGACGCATGCATGCACACACGAGACTAAAACTGAAAAGTCAGTGGTAACACTGCAGTCGGTCCAGGTTTGTCTAGCATAATCTCGCTCGACACATGCATGCACACGCGAGACTAAAACTGAAAAGTCAGTGGTAACACTGCAGTCGGTCCAGGTCTGTGCGGCATAATCTCGCTCGACGCATGCATGCACACGCGAGACTAAAACTGAAAAGTCAGTGGTAACACTGCAGTCGGTCCAGGTTTGTATAGCAAAATCTCGCTCGACGCATGCATGCACACGCGAGACTAAAACTGAAAAGTCAGTGGTAACACTGCAGTCGGTCCAGGTCTGTACAGCAAAATCTCGCTTCACGCATGCATGCAACACTCGATTAGCCATGTCGACAGTAGTAGTATTTCAATATACTCTAACATTGCTAAAGAAAAATCGGTTTTAAAAAAAATCGTTTCGAGCTGCAGGTAAACTGCTATTTTTATAGTGTCATACGAAATGCGTCGTGCTTGACTGATGAGACCAAAACTTGGAGACGTTAGTTAAATTATCATTTAATGTTGTCGACATATTTTGGCGGTAGGGACGTCTAATAATATTTAACCCAAAAGAATATATTCTGGTCCAAGTTTATTGAACAGAAGCAGAGAGCGACTAGCAGTCAAAGATTTATCATCTAGAGCAGATAACTGAACTGTTTTCTTAAACATGTTGGCAAACTATGAGCCACAGCTGGTTACCTAGAGGACGGCTGTATCGACCAGTCGAAAATGTGGAATAATCAAGAAAAGTAGTGAAAGAATTGTGAAACTATAATTACAATCAAAACTGCATTCTGGTGTCAGTGAATTATTTGAAATCCTATACTACCAAAACTGCATTCTGGTGTCGGTGAATTATTTGAAATCTTAAACTACCAAAACTGCATTCTTTGACACCTCTCTCAGCTGCTGGAAACATTCGTGGAACCCATTCTTTGACACCTCTCTCAGCTGCTGGAAACATTCGTGGAACCCATTTTTGATACATCTCTCAGCTGTCTTGTTGCATTGGTGATTACGTTCTCAGCATCATTGAATCGCTGTCTATTCAGTGGAGCTCTCAATCGAGGGAACAAGAAAAAAATCAGCCGGTGACAGTTCGGGTGAATATGGAGGATGTTCCAAAGTAATCAAATTGTGCTTTGCGAGGTACTGCTTCACCAGTAGGGATAGATGTACTCGCGCATTGTCATGCAGCATAATCCAACTGCTTGTTCTCAATATTTCTGGTCGTTTTCTTTTGATTGCTTCTCTTAAACGACAGAGGATATCAACGTAAATTTCTTTGTTAACCGTTCGTCCCTCCGAAATGAAATCATGGTAGAGAATACCCTGGGAATAAAAAAAAAAAAACTTAACTTTTCCTTCGCTCTTGTCAAAACGAAATTTCTGTGTCCGGGGAGATGTGAAAGAATTCTATTCAAGAGACTGACGTTTCGTCTGAGAATTGTGCGACTCAAATACTTGCGATTTCTTTTTTTGCGGTAACACTATATGCTTTACAAAGCAATGTTTGTGTCTCTGAGAGTGACTTCTCAAGCAAAACACATAATTTGACATGCGTATGCTGTCCAATCAAGAACATTTTCAACTCGGCGATGCAAAGAACAAAACGCGCAAACAACATTCTGTAACTTCTATTCGAAAGTTCTATTCTAAAGAGAGTATATGCCATTTCGCCAAGTTCACTACCAACTTTTAAATATGTATTCTCCAAAATAATATGAATCATTCAAACACGAGTCGACTATTTCGTTAACTTTTTGAAGCTATCTCGTATAAACCTTAGATCAGTAAATATCTTGCGACAGTGGTAACACTGCAGTCGGTCCAGGTTTGTCTAGCATAATCTCGCTCGACACATGCATGCACACGCGAGACTAAAACTGAAAAGTCAGTGGTAACACTGCAGTCGGCCCAGGTTTGTCTAGCATAATCTCGCTCGACGCATGCATGCACACACGAGACTAAAACTGAAAAGTCAGTGGTAACACTGCAGTCGGTCCAGGTCTGTGCGGCATAATCTCGCTCGACGCATGCATGCACACGCGAGACTAAAACTGAAAAGTCAGTGGTAACACTGCAGTCGGTCCAGGTTTGTATAGCAAAATCTCGCTCGACGCATGCATGCACACGCGAGACTAAAACTGAAAAGTCAGTGGTAACACTGCAGTCGGTCCAGGTCTGTACAGCAAAATCTCGTTTCACGCATGCATGCAACACTCGATTAGTCATGTCGACAGTAGTAGTATTTCAATATACTCTAACATTGCTAAAGAAAAATCGGTTTTAAAAAAAATCGTTTCGAGCTGCAGGTAAACTGCTATTTTTATAGTGTCATACGAAATGCGTCGTGCTTGACTGATGAGACCAAAACTTGGAGACGTTAGTTAAATTATCATTTAATGTTGTCGACATATTTTGGCGGTAGGGACGTCTAATAATATTTAACCCAAAAGAATATATTCTGGTCCAAGTTTATTGAACAGAAGCAGAGAGCGACTAGCAGTCAAAGATTTATCATCTAGAGCAGATAACTGAACTGTTTTCTTAAACATGTTGGCAAACTATGAGCCACAGCTGGTTACCTAGAGGACGGCTGTATCGACCAGTCGAAAATGTGGAATAATCAAGAAAAGTAGTGAAAGAATTGTGAAACTATAATTACAATCAAAACTGCATTCTGGTGTCAGTGAATTATTTGAAATCCTATACTACCAAAACTGCATTCTGGTGTCGGTGAATTATTTGAAATCTTATACTACCAAAACTGCATTCTTTGACACCTCTCTCAGCTGCTGGAAACATTCGTGGAACCCATTCTTTGACACCTCGCTCAGCTGCTGGAAACATTCGTGGAACCCATTTTTGATACATCTCTCAGCTGTCTTGTTGCATTGGTGATTACGTTCTCAGCATCATTGAATCGCTGTCTATTCAGTGGAGCTCTCAATCGAGGGAACAAGAAAAAAATCAGCCGGTGACAGTTCGGGTGAATATGGAGGATGTTCCAAAGTAATCAAATTGTGCTTTGCGAGGTACTGCTTCACCAGTAGGGATAGATGTACTCGCGCATTGTCATGCAGCATAATCCAACTGCTTGTTCTCAATATTTCTGGTCGTTTTCTTTTGATTGCTTCTCTTAAACGACAGAGGATATCAACGTAAATTTCTTTGTTAACCGTTCGTCCCTCCGAAATGAAATCATGGTAGAGAATACCCTGGGAATAAAAAAAAAAAAACTTAACTTTTCCTTCGCTCTTGTCAAAACGAAATTTCTGTGTCCGGGGAGATGTGAAAGAATTCTATTCAAGAGACTGACGTTTCGTCTGAGAATTGTGCGACTCAAATACTTGCGATTTCTTTTTTTGCGGTAACACTATATGCTTTACAAAGCAATGTTTGTGTCTCTGAGAGTGACTTCTCAAGCAAAACACATAATTTGACATGCGTATGCTGTCCAATCAAGAACATTTTCAACTCGGCGATGCAAAGAACAAAACGCGCAAACAACATTCTGTAACTTCTATTCGAAAGTTCTATTCTAAAGAGAGTATATGCCATTTCGCCAAGTTCACTACCAACTTTTAAATATGTATTCTCCAAAATAATATGAATCATTCAAACACGAGTCGACTATTTCGTTAACTTTTTGAAGCTATCTCGTATAAACCTTAGATCAGTAAATATCTTGCGACAGTGGTAACACTGCAGTCGGTCCAGGTTTGTCTAGCATAATCTCGCTCGACACATGCATGCACACGCGAGACTAAAACTGAAAAGTCAGTGGTAACACTGCAGTCGGTCCAGGTTTGTCTAGCATAATCTCGCTCGACGCATGCATGCACACACGAGACTAAAACTGAAAAGTCAGTGGTAACACTGCAGTCGGTCCAGGTTTGTCTAGCATAATCTCGCTCGACGCATGCATGCACACGCGAGACTAAAACTGAAAAGTCAGTGGTAACACTGCAGTCGGTCCAGGTCTGTGCGGCATAATCTCGCTCGACGCATGCATGCACACGCGAGACTAAAACTGAAAAGTCAGTGGTAACACTGCAGTCGGTCCAGGTTTGTATAGCAAAATCTCGCTCGACGCATGCATGCACACGCGAGACTAAAACTGAAAAGTCAGTGGTAACACTGCAGTCGGTCCAGGTCTGTACAGCAAAATCTCGCTTCACGCATGCATGCAACACTCGATTAGCCATGTCGACAGTAGTAGTATTTCAATATACTCTAACATTGCTAAAGAAAAATCGGTTTTAAAAAAAATCGTTTCGAGCTGCAGGTAAACTGCTATTTTTATAGTGTCATACGAAATGCGTCGTGCTTGACTGATGAGACCAAAACTTGGAGACGTTAGTTAAATTATCATTTAATGTTGTCGACATATTTTGGCGGTAGGGACGTCTAATAATATTTAACCCAAAAGAATATATTCTGGTCCAAGTTTATTGAACAGAAGCAGAGAGCGACTAGCAGTCAAAGATTTATCATCTAGAGCAGATAACTGAACTGTTTTCTTAAACATGTTGGCAAACTATGAGCCACAGCTGGTTACCTAGAGGACGGCTGTATCGACCAGTCGAAAATGTGGAATAATCAAGAAAAGTAGTGAAAGAATTGTGAAACTATAATTACAATCAAAACTGCATTCTGGTGTCAGTGAATTATTTGAAATCCTATACTACCAAAACTGCATTCTGGTGTCGGTGAATTATTTGAAATCTTATACTACCAAAACTGCATTCTTTGACACCTCTCTCAGCTGCTGGAAACATTCGTGGAACCCATTCTTTGACACCTCTCTCAGCTGCTGGAAACATTCGTGGAACCCATTTTTGATACATCTCTCAGCTGTCTTGTTGCATTGGTGATTACGTTCTCAGCATCATTGAATCGCTGTCTATTCAGTGGAGCTCTCAATCGAGGGAACAAGAAAAAAATCAGCCGGTGACAGTTCGGGTGAATATGGAGGATGTTCCAAAGTAATCAAATTGTGCTTTGCGAGGTACTGCTTCACCAGGAGGGATAGATGTACTCGCGCATTGTCATGCAGCATAATCCAACTGCTTGTTCTCAATATTTCTGGTCGTTTTCTTTTGATTGCTTCTCTTAAACGACAGAGAATATCAACGTAAATTTCTTTGTTAACCGTTCGTCCCTCCGAAATGAAATCATGGTAGAGAATACCCTGGGAATAAAAAAAAAAAAACTTAACTTTTCCTTCGCTCTTGTCAAAACGAAATTTCTGTGTCCGGGGAGATGTGAAAGAATTCTATTCAAGAGACTGACGTTTCGTCTGAGAATTGTGCGACTCAAATACTTGCGATTTCTTTTTTTGCGGTAACACTATATGCTTTACAAAGCAATGTTTGTGTCTCTGATAGTGACTTCTCAAGCAAAACACATAATTTGACATGCGTATGCTGTCCAATCAAGAACATTTTCAACTCGGCGATGCAAAGAACAAAACACGCAAACAACATTCTGTAACTTCTATTCGAAAGTTCTATTCTAAAGAGAGTATATGCCATTTCGCAAAGTTCACTACCAACTTTTAAATATGTATTCTCCAAAATAATATGAATCATTCAAACACGAGTCGACTATTTCGTTAATTTTTTGAAGCTATCTCGTATAAACCTTAGATCAGTAAATATCTTGCGACAGTGGTAACACTGCAGTCGGTCCAGGTTTGTCTAGCATAATCTCGCTCGACACATGCATGCACACGCGAGACTAAAACTGAAAAGTCAGTGGTAACACTGCAGTCGGTCCAGGTTTGTCTAGCATAATCTCGATCGACGCATGCATGCACACGCGAGACTAAAACTGAAAAGTCAGTGGTAACACTGCAGTCGGTCCAGGTCTGTGCGGCATAATCTCGCTCGACGCATGCATGCACACGCGAGACTAAAACTGAAAAGTCAGTGGTAACACTGCAGTCGGTCCAGGTTTGTATAGCAAAATCTCGCTCGACGCATGCATGCACACGCGAGACTAAAACTGAAAAGTCAGTGGTAACACTGCAGTCGGTCCAGGTCTGTACAGCAAAATCTCGCTTCACGCATGCATGCAACACTCGATTAGCCATGTCGACAGTAGTAGTATTTCAATATACTCTAACATTGCTAAAGAAAAATCGGTTTTAAAAAAAATCGTTTCGAGCTGCAGGTAAACTGCTATTTTTATAGTGTCATACGAAATGCGTCGTGCTTGACTGATGAGACCAACACTTGGAGACGTTAGTTAAATTATCATTTAATGTTGTCGACATATTTTGGCGGTAGGGACGTCTAATAATATTTAACCCAAAAGAATATATTCTGGTCCAAGTTTATTGAACAGAAGCAGAGAGCGACTAGCAGTCAAAGATTTATCATCTAGAGCAGATAACTGAACTGTTTTCTTAAACATGTTGGCAAACTATGAGCCACAGCTGGTTACCTAGAGGACGGCTGTATCGACCAGTCGAAAATGTGGAATAATCAAGAAAAGTAGTGAAAGAATTGTGAAACTATAATTACAATCAAAACTGCATTCTGGTGTCAGTGAATTATTTGATATCCTATACTACCAAAACTGCATTCTGGTGTCGGTGAATTATTTGAAATCTTATACTACCAAAACTGCATTCTTTGACACCTCTCTCAGCTGCTGGAAACATTCGTGGAACCAATTCTTTGACACCTCTCTCAGCTGCTGGAAACATTCGTGGAACCCATTTTTGATACATCTCTCAGCTGTCTTGTTGCATTGGTGATTACGTTCTCAGCATCATTGAATCGCTGTCTATTCAGTGGAGCTCTCAATCGAGGGAACAAGAAAAAAATCAGCCGGTGACAGTTCGGGTGAAAATAGAAGATGTTCCAAAGTAATCAAATTGTGCTTTGCGAGGTACTGCTTCACCAGTAGGGATAGATGTACTCGCGCATTGTCATGCAGCATAATCCAACTGCTTGTTCTCAATATTTCTGGTCGTTTTCTTTTGATTGCTTCTCTTAAACGACAGAGGATATCAACGTAAATTTCTTTGTTAACCGTTCGTCCCTCCGAAATGAAATCATGGTAGAGAATACCCTGGGAATAAAAAAAAAAAACTTAACTTTTCCTTCGCTCTTGTCAAAACGAAATTTCTGTGTCCGGGGAGATGTGAAAGAATTCTATTCAAGAGACTGACGTTTCGTCTGAGAATTGTGCGACTCAAATACTTGCGATTTCTTTTTTTGCGGTAACACTATATGCTTTACAAAGCAATGTTTGTGTCTCTGATAGTGACTTCTCAAGCAAAACACATAATTTGACATGCGTATGCTGTCCAATCAAGAACATTTTCAACTCGGCGATGCAAAGAACAAAACACGCAAACAACATTCTGTAACTTCTATTCGAAAGTTCTATTCTAAAGAGAGTATATGCCATTTCGCAAAGTTCACTACCAACTTTTAAATATGTATTCTCCAAAATAATATGAATCATTCAAACACGAGTCGACTATTTCGTTAATTTTTTGAAGCTATCTCGTATAAACCTTAGATCAGTAAATATCTTGCGACAGTGGTAACACTGCAGTCGGTCCAGGTTTGTCTAGCATAATCTCGCTCGACACATGCATGCACACGCGAGACTAAAACTGAAAAGTCAGTGGTAACACTGCAGTCGGTCCAGGTTTGTCTAGCATAATCTCGATCGACGCATGCATGCACACGCGAGACTAAAACTGAAAAGTCAGTGGTAACACTGCAGTCGGTCCAGGTCTGTGCGGCATAATCTCGCTCGACGCATGCATGCACACGCGAGACTAAAACTGAAAAGTCAGCGGTAACACTGCAGTCGGTCCAGGTTTGTATAGCAAAATCTCGCTCGACGCATGCATGCACACGCGAGACTAAAACTGAAAAGTCAGTGGTAACACTGCAGTCGGTCCAGGTCTGTACAGCAAAATCTCGCTTCACGCATGCATGCAACACTCGATTAGCCATGTCGACAGTAGTAGTATTTCAATATACTCTAACATTGCTAAAGAAAAATCGGTTTAAAAAAAAATCGTTTCGAGCTGCAGGTAAACTGCTATTTTTATAGTGTCATACGAAATGCGTCGTGCTTGACTGATGAGACCAACACTTGGAGACGTTAGTTAAATTATCATTTAATGTTGTCGACATATTTTGGCGGTAGGGACGTCTAATAATATTTAACCCAAAAGAATATATTCTGATCCAAGTTTATTGAACAGAAGCAGAGAGCGACTAGCAGTCAAAGATTTATCATCTAGAGCAGATAACTGAACTGTTTTCTTAAACATGTTGGCAAACTATGAGCCACAGCTGGTTACCTAGAGGACGGCTGTATCGACCAGTCGAAAATGTGGAATAATCAAGAAAAGTAGTGAAAGAATTGTGAAACTATAATTACAATCAAAACTGCATTCTGGTGTCAGTGAATTATTTGATATCCTATACTACCAAAACTGCATTCTGGTGTCGGTGAATTATTTGAAATCTTATACTACCAAAACTGCATTCTTTGACACCTCTCTCAGCTGCTGGAAACATTCGTGGAACCAATTCTTTGACACCTCTCTCAGCTGCTGGAAACATTCGTGGAACCCATTTTTGATACATCTCTCAGCTGTCTTGTTGCATTGGTGATTACGTTCTCAGCATCATTGAATCGCTGTCTATTCAGTGGAGCTCTCAATCGAGGGAACAAGAAAAAAATCAGCCGGTGACAGTTCGGGTGAAAATAGAAGATGTTCCAAAGTAATCAAATTGTGCTTTGCGAGGTACTGCTTCACCAGTAGGGATAGATGTACTCGCGCATTGTCATGCAGCATAATCCAACTGCTTGTTCTCAATATTTCTGGTCGTTTTCTTTTGATTGCTTCTCTTAAACGACAGAGGATATCAACGTAAATTTCTTTGTTAACCGTTCGTCCCTCCGAAATGAAATCATGGTAGAGAATACCCTGGGAATTTAAAAAAAAAAACTTAACTTTTCCTTCGCTCTTGTCAAAACGAAATTTCTGTGTCCGGGGAGATGTGAAAGAATTCTATTCAAGAGACTGACGTTTCGTCTGAGAATTGTGCGACTCAAATACTTGCGATTTCTTTTTTTGCGGTAACACTATATGCTTTACAAAGCAATGTTTGTGTCTCTGATAGTGACTTCTCAAGCAAAACACATAATTTGACATGCGTATGCTGTCCAATCAAGAACATTTTCAACTCGGCGATGCAAAGAACAAAACACGCAAACAACATTCTGTAACTTCTATTCGAAAGTTCTATTCTAAAGAGAGTATATGCCATTTCGCAAAGTTCACTACCAACTTTTAAATATGTATTCTCCAAAATAATATGAATCATTCAAACACGAGTCGACTATTTCGTTAATTTTTTGAAGCTATCTCGTATAAACCTTAGATCAGTAAATATCTTGCGACAGTGGTAACACTGCAGTCGGTCCAGGTTTGTCTAGCATAATCTCGCTCGACACATGCATGCACACGCGAGACTAAAACTGAAAAGTCAGTGGTAACACTGCAGTCGGTCCAGGTTTGTCTAGCATAATCTCGCTCGACGCATGCATGCACACACGAGACTAAAACTGAAAAGTCAGTGGTAACACTGCAGTCGGTCCAGGTTTGTCTAGCATAATCTCGCTCGACACATGCATGCACACGCGAGACTAAAACTGAAAAGTCAGTGGTAACACTGCAGTCGGTCCAGGTCTGTGCGGCATAATCTCGCTCGACGCATGCATGCACACGCGAGACTAAAACTGAAAAGTCAGTGGTAACACTGCAGTCGGTCCAGGTTTGTATAGCAAAATCTCGCTCGACACATGCATGCACACGCGAGACTAAAACTGAAAAGTCAGTGGTAACACTGCAGTCGGTCCAGGTCTGTACAGCAAAATCTCTCTTCACGCATGCATGCAACACTCGATTAGCCATGTCGACAGTAGTAGTATTTCAATATACTCTAACATTGCTAAAGAAAAATCGGTTTAAAAAAAAATCGTTTCGAGCTGCAGGTAAACTGCTATTTTTATAGTGTCATACGAAATGCGTCGTGCTTGACTGATGAGACCAAAACTTGGAGACGTTAGTTAAATTATCATTTAATGTTGTCGACATATTTTGGCGGTAGGGACGTCTAATAATATTTAACCCAAAAGAATATATTCTGGTCCAAGTTTATTGAACAGAAGCAGAGAGCGACTAGCAGTCAAAGATTTATCATCTAGAGCAGATAACTGAACTGTTTTCTTAAACATGTCGGCAAACTATGAGCCACAGCTGGTTACCTAGAGGACGGCTGTATCGACCAGTCGAAAATGTGGAATAATCAAGAAAAGTAGTGAAAGAATTGTGAAACTATAATTACAATCAAAACTGCATTCTGGTGTCAGTGAATTATTTGATATCCTATACTACCAAAACTGCATTCTGGTGTCGGTGAATTATTTGAAATCTTATACTACCAAAACTGCATTCTTTGACACCTCTCTCAGCTGCTGGAAACATTCGTGGAACCAATTCTTTGACACCTCTCTCAGCTGCTGGAAACATTCGTGGAACCCATTTTTGTACATCTCTCAGCTGTCTTGTTGCATTGGTGATTACGTTCTCAGCATCATTGAATCGCTGTCTATTCAGTGGAGCTCTCAATCGAGGGAACAAGAAAAAAATCAGCCGGTGACAGTTCGGGTGAAAATAGAAGATGTTCCAAAGTAATCAAATTGTGCTTTGCGAGGTACTGCTTCACCAGTAGGGATAGATGTACTCGTGCATTGTCATGCAGCATAATCCAACTGCTTGTTCTCAATATTTCTGGTCGTTTTCTTTTGATTGCTTCTCTTAAACGACAGAGGATATCAACGTAAATTTCTTTGTTAACCGTTCGTCCCTCCGAAATGAAATCATGGTAGAGAATACCCTGGGAATAAAAAAAAAAAAACTTAACTTTTCCTTCGCTCTTGTCAAAACGAAATTTCTGTGTCCGGGGAGATGTGAAAGAATTCTATTCAAGAGACTGACGTTTCGTCTGAGAATTGTGCGACTCAAATACTTGCGATTTCTTTTTTTGCGGTAACACTATATGCTTTACAAAGCAATGTTTGTGTCTCTGAGAGTGACTTCTCAAGCAAAACACATAATTTGACATGCGTATGCTGTCCAATCAAGAACATTTTCAACTCGGCGATGCAAAGAACAAAACGCGCAAACAACATTCTGTAACTTCTATTCGAAAGTTCTATTCTAAAGAGAGTATATGCCATTTCGCCAAGTTCACTACCAACTTTTAAATATGTATTCTCCAAAATAATATGAATCATTCAAACACGAGTCGACTATTTCGTTAACTTTTTGAAGCTATCTCGTATAAACCTTAGATCAGTAAATATCTTGCGACAGTGGTAACACTGCAGTCGGTCCAGGTTTGTCTAGCATAATCTCGCTCGACACATGCATGCACACGCGAGACTAAAACTGAAAAGTCAGTGGTAACACTGCAGTCGGCCCAGGTTTGTCTAGCATAATCTCGCTCGACGCATGCATGCACACACGAGACTAAAACTGAAAAGTCAGTGGTAACACTGCAGTCGGTCCAGGTCTGTGCGGCATAATCTCGCTCGACGCATGCATGCACACGCGAGACTAAAACTGAAAAGTCAGTGGTAACACTGCAGTCGGTCCAGGTTTGTATAGCAAAATCTCGCTCGACGCATGCATGCACACGCGAGACTAAAACTGAAAAGTCAGTGGTAACACTGCAGTCGGTCCAGGTCTGTACAGCAAAATCTCGTTTCACGCATGCATGCAACACTCGATTAGTCATGTCGACAGTAGTAGTATTTCAATATACTCTAACATTGCTAAAGAAAAATCGGTTTTAAAAAAAATCGTTTCGAGCTGCAGGTAAACTGCTATTTTTATAGTGTCATACGAAATGCGTCGTGCTTGACTGATGAGACCAAAACTTGGAGACGTTAGTTAAATTATCATTTAATGTTGTCGACATATTTTGGCGGTAGGGACGTCTAATAATATTTAACCCAAAAGAATATATTCTGGTCCAAGTTTATTGAACAGAAGCAGAGAGCGACTAGCAGTCAAAGATTTATCATCTAGAGCAGATAACTGAACTGTTTTCTTAAACATGTTGGCAAACTATGAGCCACAGCTGGTTACCTAGAGGACGGCTGTATCGACCAGTCGAAAATGTGGAATAATCAAGAAAAGTAGTGAAAGAATTGTGAAACTATAATTACAATCAAAACTGCATTCTGGTGTCAGTGAATTATTTGAAATCCTATACTACCAAAACTGCATTCTGGTGTCGGTGAATTATTTGAAATCTTATACTACCAAAACTGCATTCTTTGACACCTCTCTCAGCTGCTGGAAACATTCGTGGAACCCATTCTTTGACACCTCGCTCAGCTGCTGGAAACATTCGTGGAACCCATTTTTGATACATCTCTCAGCTGTCTTGTTGCATTGGTGATTACGTTCTCAGCATCATTGAATCGCTGTCTATTCAGTGGAGCTCTCAATCGAGGGAACAAGAAAAAAATCAGCCGGTGACAGTTCGGGTGAATATGGAGGATGTTCCAAAGTAATCAAATTGTGCTTTGCGAGGTACTGCTTCACCAGTAGGGATAGATGTACTCGCGCATTGTCATGCAGCATAATCCAACTGCTTGTTCTCAATATTTCTGGTCGTTTTCTTTTGATTGCTTCTCTTAAACGACAGAGGATATCAACGTAAATTTCTTTGTTAACCGTTCGTCCCTCCGAAATGAAATCATGGTAGAGAATACCCTGGGAATAAAAAAAAAAAAACTTAACTTTTCCTTCGCTCTTGTCAAAACGAAATTTCTGTGTCCGGGGAGATGTGAAAGAATTCTATTCAAGAGACTGACGTTTCGTCTGAGAATTGTGCGACTCAAATACTTGCGATTTCTTTTTTTGCGGTAACACTATATGCTTTACAAAGCAATGTTTGTGTCTCTGAGAGTGACTTCTCAAGCAAAACACATAATTTGACATGCGTATGCTGTCCAATCAAGAACATTTTCAACTCGGCGATGCAAAGAACAAAACGCGCAAACAACATTCTGTAACTTCTATTCGAAAGTTCTATTCTAAAGAGAGTATATGCCATTTCGCCAAGTTCACTACCAACTTTTAAATATGTATTCTCCAAAATAATATGAATCATTCAAACACGAGTCGACTATTTCGTTAACTTTTTGAAGCTATCTCGTATAAACCTTAGATCAGTAAATATCTTGCGACAGTGGTAACACTGCAGTCGGTCCAGGTTTGTCTAGCATAATCTCGCTCGACACATGCATGCACACGCGAGACTAAAACTGAAAAGTCAGTGGTAACACTGCAGTCGGTCCAGGTTTGTCTAGCATAATCTCGCTCGACGCATGCATGCACACACGAGACTAAAACTGAAAAGTCAGTGGTAACACTGCAGTCGGTCCAGGTTTGTCTAGCATAATCTCGCTCGACGCATGCATGCACACGCGAGACTAAAACTGAAAAGTCAGTGGTAACACTGCAGTCGGTCCAGGTCTGTGCGGCATAATCTCGCTCGACGCATGCATGCACACGCGAGACTAAAACTGAAAAGTCAGTGGTAACACTGCAGTCGGTCCAGGTTTGTATAGCAAAATCTCGCTCGACGCATGCATGCACACGCGAGACTAAAACTGAAAAGTCAGTGGTAACACTGCAGTCGGTCCAGGTCTGTACAGCAAAATCTCGCTTCACGCATGCATGCAACACTCGATTAGCCATGTCGACAGTAGTAGTATTTCAATATACTCTAACATTGCTAAAGAAAAATCGGTTTTAAAAAAAATCGTTTCGAGCTGCAGGTAAACTGCTATTTTTATAGTGTCATACGAAATGCGTCGTGCTTGACTGATGAGACCAAAACTTGGAGACGTTAGTTAAATTATCATTTAATGTTGTCGACATATTTTGGCGGTAGGGACGTCTAATAATATTTAACCCAAAAGAATATATTCTGGTCCAAGTTTATTGAACAGAAGCAGAGAGCGACTAGCAGTCAAAGATTTATCATCTAGAGCAGATAACTGAACTGTTTTCTTAAACATGTTGGCAAACTATGAGCCACAGCTGGTTACCTAGAGGACGGCTGTATCGACCAGTCGAAAATGTGGAATAATCAAGAAAAGTAGTGAAAGAATTGTGAAACTATAATTACAATCAAAACTGCATTCTGGTGTCAGTGAATTATTTGAAATCCTATACTACCAAAACTGCATTCTGGTGTCGGTGAATTATTTGAAATCTTATACTACCAAAACTGCATTCTTTGACACCTCTCTCAGCTGCTGGAAACATTCGTGGAACCCATTCTTTGACACCTCTCTCAGCTGCTGGAAACATTCGTGGAACCCATTTTTGATACATCTCTCAGCTGTCTTGTTGCATTGGTGATTACGTTCTCAGCATCATTGAATCGCTGTCTATTCAGTGGAGCTCTCAATCGAGGGAACAAGAAAAAAATCAGCCGGTGACAGTTCGGGTGAATATGGAGGATGTTCCAAAGTAATCAAATTGTGCTTTGCGAGGTACTGCTTCACCAGGAGGGATAGATGTACTCGCGCATTGTCATGCAGCATAATCCAACTGCTTGTTCTCAATATTTCTGGTCGTTTTCTTTTGATTGCTTCTCTTAAACGACAGAGAATATCAACGTAAATTTCTTTGTTAACCGTTCGTCCCTCCGAAATGAAATCATGGTAGAGAATACCCTGGGAATAAAAAAAAAAAAACTTAACTTTTCCTTCGCTCTTGTCAAAACGAAATTTCTGTGTCCGGGGAGATGTGAAAGAATTCTATTCAAGAGACTGACGTTTCGTCTGAGAATTGTGCGACTCAAATACTTGCGATTTCTTTTTTTGCGGTAACACTATATGCTTTACAAAGCAATGTTTGTGTCTCTGATAGTGACTTCTCAAGCAAAACACATAATTTGACATGCGTATGCTGTCCAATCAAGAACATTTTCAACTCGGCGATGCAAAGAACAAAACACGCAAACAACATTCTGTAACTTCTATTCGAAAGTTCTATTCTAAAGAGAGTATATGCCATTTCGCAAAGTTCACTACCAACTTTTAAATATGTATTCTCCAAAATAATATGAATCATTCAAACACGAGTCGACTATTTCGTTAATTTTTTGAAGCTATCTCGTATAAACCTTAGATCAGTAAATATCTTGCGACAGTGGTAACACTGCAGTCGGTCCAGGTTTGTCTAGCATAATCTCGCTCGACACATGCATGCACACGCGAGACTAAAACTGAAAAGTCAGTGGTAACACTGCAGTCGGTCCAGGTTTGTCTAGCATAATCTCGATCGACGCATGCATGCACACGCGAGACTAAAACTGAAAAGTCAGTGGTAACACTGCAGTCGGTCCAGGTCTGTGCGGCATAATCTCGCTCGACGCATGCATGCACACGCGAGACTAAAACTGAAAAGTCAGTGGTAACACTGCAGTCGGTCCAGGTTTGTATAGCAAAATCTCGCTCGACGCATGCATGCACACGCGAGACTAAAACTGAAAAGTCAGTGGTAACACTGCAGTCGGTCCAGGTCTGTACAGCAAAATCTCGCTTCACGCATGCATGCAACACTCGATTAGCCATGTCGACAGTAGTAGTATTTCAATATACTCTAACATTGCTAAAGAAAAATCGGTTTTAAAAAAAATCGTTTCGAGCTGCAGGTAAACTGCTATTTTTATAGTGTCATACGAAATGCGTCGTGCTTGACTGATGAGACCAACACTTGGAGACGTTAGTTAAATTATCATTTAATGTTGTCGACATATTTTGGCGGTAGGGACGTCTAATAATATTTAACCCAAAAGAATATATTCTGGTCCAAGTTTATTGAACAGAAGCAGAGAGCGACTAGCAGTCAAAGATTTATCATCTAGAGCAGATAACTGAACTGTTTTCTTAAACATGTTGGCAAACTATGAGCCACAGCTGGTTACCTAGAGGACGGCTGTATCGACCAGTCGAAAATGTGGAATAATCAAGAAAAGTAGTGAAAGAATTGTGAAACTATAATTACAATCAAAACTGCATTCTGGTGTCAGTGAATTATTTGAAATCCTATACTACCAAAACTGCATTCTGGTGTCGGTGAATTATTTGAAATCTTATACTACCAAAACTGCATTCTTTGACACCTCTCTCAGCTGCTGGAAACATTCGTGGAACCCATTCTTTGACACCTCTCTCAGCTGCTGGAAACATTCGTGGAACCCATTTTTGATACATCTCTCAGCTGTCTTGTTGCATTGGTGATTACGTTCTCAGCATCATTGAATCGCTGTCTATTCAGTGGAGCTCTCAATCGAGGGAACAAGAAAAAAATCAGCCGGTGACAGTTCGGGTGAATATGGAGGATGTTCCAAAGTAATCAAATTGTGCTTTGCGAGGTACTGCTTCACCAGGAGGGATAGATGTACTCGCGCATTGTCATGCAGCATAATCCAACTGCTTGTTCTCAATATTTCTGGTCGTTTTCTTTTGATTGCTTCTCTTAAACGACAGAGAATATCAACGTAAATTTCTTTGTTAACCGTTCGTCCCTCCGAAATGAAATCATGGTAGAGAATACCCTGGGAATAAAAAAAAAAAAACTTAACTTTTCCTTCGCTCTTGTCAAAACGAAATTTCTGTGTCCGGGGAGATGTGAAAGAATTCTATTCAAGAGACTGACGTTTCGTCTGAGAATTGTGCGACTCAAATACTTGCGATTTCTTTTTTTGCGGTAACACTATATGCTTTACAAAGCAATGTTTGTGTCTCTGATAGTGACTTCTCAAGCAAAACACATAATTTGACATGCGTATGCTGTCCAATCAAGAACATTTTCAACTCGGCGATGCAAAGAACAAAACACGCAAACAACATTCTGTAACTTCTATTCGAAAGTTCTATTCTAAAGAGAGTATATGCCATTTCGCAAAGTTCACTACCAACTTTTAAATATGTATTCTCCAAAATAATATGAATCATTCAAACACGAGTCGACTATTTCGTTAATTTTTTGAAGCTATCTCGTATAAACCTTAGATCAGTAAATATCTTGCGACAGTGGTAACACTGCAGTCGGTCCAGGTTTGTCTAGCATAATCTCGCTCGACACATGCATGCACACGCGAGACTAAAACTGAAAAGTCAGTGGTAACACTGCAGTCGGTCCAGGTTTGTCTAGCATAATCTCGATCGACGCATGCATGCACACGCGAGACTAAAACTGAAAAGTCAGTGGTAACACTGCAGTCGGTCCAGGTCTGTGCGGCATAATCTCGCTCGACGCATGCATGCACACGCGAGACTAAAACTGAAAAGTCAGTGGTAACACTGCAGTCGGTCCAGGTTTGTATAGCAAAATCTCGCTCGACGCATGCATGCACACGCGAGACTAAAACTGAAAAGTCAGTGGTAACACTGCAGTCGGTCCAGGTCTGTACAGCAAAATCTCGCTTCACGCATGCATGCAACACTCGATTAGCCATGTCGACAGTAGTAGTATTTCAATATACTCTAACATTGCTAAAGAAAAATCGGTTTTAAAAAAAATCGTTTCGAGCTGCAGGTAAACTGCTATTTTTATAGTGTCATACGAAATGCGTCGTGCTTGACTGATGAGACCAACACTTGGAGACGTTAGTTAAATTATCATTTAATGTTGTCGACATATTTTGGCGGTAGGGACGTCTAATAATATTTAACCCAAAAGAATATATTCTGGTCCAAGTTTATTGAACAGAAGCAGAGAGCGACTAGCAGTCAAAGATTTATCATCTAGAGCAGATAACTGAACTGTTTTCTTAAACATGTTGGCAAACTATGAGCCACAGCTGGTTACCTAGAGGACGGCTGTATCGACCAGTCGAAAATGTGGAATAATCAAGAAAAGTAGTGAAAGAATTGTGAAACTATAATTACAATCAAAACTGCATTCTGGTGTCAGTGAATTATTTGATATCCTATACTACCAAAACTGCATTCTGGTGTCGGTGAATTATTTGAAATCTTATACTACCAAAACTGCATTCTTTGACACCTCTCTCAGCTGCTGGAAACATTCGTGGAACCAATTCTTTGACACCTCTCTCAGCTGCTGGAAACATTCGTGGAACCCATTTTTGATACATCTCTCAGCTGTCTTGTTGCATTGGTGATTACGTTCTCAGCATCATTGAATCGCTGTCTATTCAGTGGAGCTCTCAATCGAGGGAACAAGAAAAAAATCAGCCGGTGACAGTTCGGGTGAAAATAGAAGATGTTCCAAAGTAATCAAATTGTGCTTTGCGAGGTACTGCTTCACCAGTAGGGATAGATGTACTCGCGCATTGTCATGCAGCATAATCCAACTGCTTGTTCTCAATATTTCTGGTCGTTTTCTTTTGATTGCTTCTCTTAAACGACAGAGGATATCAACGTAAATTTCTTTGTTAACCGTTCGTCCCTCCGAAATGAAATCATGGTAGAGAATACCCTGGGAATAAAAAAAAAAAAACTTAACTTTTCCTTCGCTCTTGTCAAAACGAAATTTCTGTGTCCGGGGAGATGTGAAAGAATTCTATTCAAGAGACTGACGTTTCGTCTGAGAATTGTGCGACTCAAATACTTGCGATTTCTTTTTTTGCGGTAACACTATATGCTTTACAAAGCAATGTTTGTGTCTCTGATAGTGACTTCTCAAGCAAAACACATAATTTGACATGCGTATGCTGTCCAATCAAGAACATTTTCAACTCGGCGATGCAAAGAACAAAACACGCAAACAACATTCTGTAACTTCTATTCGAAAGTTCTATTCTAAAGAGAGTATATGCCATTTCGCAAAGTTCACTACCAACTTTTAAATATGTATTCTCCAAAATAATATGAATCATTCAAACACGAGTCGACTATTTCGTTAATTTTTTGAAGCTATCTCGTATAAACCTTAGATCAGTAAATATCTTGCGACAGTGGTAACACTGCAGTCGGTCCAGGTTTGTCTAGCATAATCTCGCTCGACACATGCATGCACACGCGAGACTAAAACTGAAAAGTCAGTGGTAACACTGCAGTCGGTCCAGGTTTGTCTAGCATAATCTCGATCGACGCATGCATGCACACGCGAGACTAAAACTGAAAAGTCAGTGGTAACACTGCAGTCGGTCCAGGTCTGTGCGGCATAATCTCGCTCGACGCATGCATGCACACGCGAGACTAAAACTGAAAAGTCAGCGGTAACACTGCAGTCGGTCCAGGTTTGTATAGCAAAATCTCGCTCGACGCATGCATGCACACGCGAGACTAAAACTGAAAAGTCAGTGGTAACACTGCAGTCGGTCCAGGTCTGTACAGCAAAATCTCGCTTCACGCATGCATGCAACACTCGATTAGCCATGTCGACAGTAGTAGTATTTCAATATACTCTAACATTGCTAAAGAAAAATCGGTTTAAAAAAAAATCGTTTCGAGCTGCAGGTAAACTGCTATTTTTATAGTGTCATACGAAATGCGTCGTGCTTGACTGATGAGACCAACACTTGGAGACGTTAGTTAAATTATCATTTAATGTTGTCGACATATTTTGGCGGTAGGGACGTCTAATAATATTTAACCCAAAAGAATATATTCTGATCCAAGTTTATTGAACAGAAGCAGAGAGCGACTAGCAGTCAAAGATTTATCATCTAGAGCAGATAACTGAACTGTTTTCTTAAACATGTTGGCAAACTATGAGCCACAGCTGGTTACCTAGAGGACGGCTGTATCGACCAGTCGAAAATGTGGAATAATCAAGAAAAGTAGTGAAAGAATTGTGAAACTATAATTACAATCAAAACTGCATTCTGGTGTCAGTGAATTATTTGATATCCTATACTACCAAAACTGCATTCTGGTGTCGGTGAATTATTTGAAATCTTATACTACCAAAACTGCATTCTTTGACACCTCTCTCAGCTGCTGGAAACATTCGTGGAACCAATTCTTTGACACCTCTCTCAGCTGCTGGAAACATTCGTGGAACCCATTTTTGATACATCTCTCAGCTGTCTTGTTGCATTGGTGATTACGTTCTCAGCATCATTGAATCGCTGTCTATTCAGTGGAGCTCTCAATCGAGGGAACAAGAAAAAAATCAGCCGGTGACAGTTCGGGTGAAAATAGAAGATGTTCCAAAGTAATCAAATTGTGCTTTGCGAGGTACTGCTTCACCAGTAGGGATAGATGTACTCGCGCATTGTCATGCAGCATAATCCAACTGCTTGTTCTCAATATTTCTGGTCGTTTTCTTTTGATTGCTTCTCTTAAACGACAGAGGATATCAACGTAAATTTCTTTGTTAACCGTTCGTCCCTCCGAAATGAAATCATGGTAGAGAATACCCTGGGAATTTAAAAAAAAAAACTTAACTTTTCCTTCGCTCTTGTCAAAACGAAATTTCTGTGTCCGGGGAGATGTGAAAGAATTCTATTCAAGAGACTGACGTTTCGTCTGAGAATTGTGCGACTCAAATACTTGCGATTTCTTTTTTTGCGGTAACACTATATGCTTTACAAAGCAATGTTTGTGTCTCTGATAGTGACTTCTCAAGCAAAACACATAATTTGACATGCGTATGCTGTCCAATCAAGAACATTTTCAACTCGGCGATGCAAAGAACAAAACACGCAAACAACATTCTGTAACTTCTATTCGAAAGTTCTATTCTAAAGAGAGTATATGCCATTTCGCAAAGTTCACTACCAACTTTTAAATATGTATTCTCCAAAATAATATGAATCATTCAAACACGAGTCGACTATTTCGTTAATTTTTTGAAGCTATCTCGTATAAACCTTAGATCAGTAAATATCTTGCGACAGTGGTAACACTGCAGTCGGTCCAGGTTTGTCTAGCATAATCTCGCTCGACACATGCATGCACACGCGAGACTAAAACTGAAAAGTCAGTGGTAACACTGCAGTCGGTCCAGGTTTGTCTAGCATAATCTCGATCGACGCATGCATGCACACGCGAGACTAAAACTGAAAAGTCAGTGGTAACACTGCAGTCGGTCCAGGTCTGTGCGGCATAATCTCGCTCGACGCATGCATGCACACGCGAGACTAAAACTGAAAAGTCAGCGGTAACACTGCAGTCGGTCCAGGTTTGTATAGCAAAATCTCGCTCGACGCATGCATGCACACGCGAGACTAAAACTGAAAAGTCAGTGGTAACACTGCAGTCGGTCCAGGTCTGTACAGCAAAATCTCGCTTCACGCATGCATGCAACACTCGATTAGCCATGTCGACAGTAGTAGTATTTCAATATACTCTAACATTGCTAAAGAAAAATCGGTTTTAAAAAAAATCGTTTCGAGCTGCAGGTAAACTGCTATTTTTATAGTGTCATACGAAATGCGTCGTGCTTGACTGATGAGACCAACACTTGGAGACGTTAGTTAAATTATCATTTAATGTTGTCGACATATTTTGGCGGTAGGGACGTCTAATAATATTTAACCCAAAAGAATATATTCTGATCCAAGTTTATTGAACAGAAGCAGAGAGCGACTAGCAGTCAAAGATTTATCATCTAGAGCAGATAACTGAACTGTTTTCTTAAACATGTTGGCAAACTATGAGCCACAGCTGGTTACCTAGAGGACGGCTGTATCGACCAGTCGAAAATGTGGAATAATCAAGAAAAGTAGTGAAAGAATTGTGAAACTATAATTACAATCAAAACTGCATTCTGGTGTCAGTGAATTATTTGATATCCTATACTACCAAAACTGCATTCTGGTGTCGGTGAATTATTTGAAATCTTATACTACCAAAACTGCATTCTTTGACACCTCTCTCAGCTGCTGGAAACATTCGTGGAACCAATTCTTTGACACCTCTCTCAGCTGCTGGAAACATTCGTGGAACCCATTTTTGATACATCTCTCAGCTGTCTTGTTGCATTGGTGATTACGTTCTCAGCATCATTGAATCGCTGTCTATTCAGTGGAGCTCTCAATCGAGGGAACAAGAAAAAAATCAGCCGGTGACAGTTCGGGTGAATATGGAGGATGTTCCAAAGTAATCAAATTGTGCTTTGCGAGGTACTGCTTCACCAGGAGGGATAGATGTACTCGCGCATTGTCATGCAGCATAATCCAACTGCTTGTTCTCAATATTTCTGGTCGTTTTCTTTTGATTGCTTCTCTTAAACGACAGAGGATATCAACGTAAATTTCTTTGTTAACCGTTCGTCCCTCCGAAATGAAATCATGGTAGAGAATACCCTGGGAATAAAAAAAAAAAAACTTAACTTTTCCTTCGCTCTTGTCAAAACGAAATTTCTGTGTCCGGGGAGATGTGAAAGAATTCTATTCAAGAGACTGACGTTTCGTCTGAGAATTGTGCGACTCAAATACTTGCGATTTCTTTTTTTGCGGTAACACTATATGCTTTACAAAGCAATGTTTGTGTCTCTGAGAGTGACTTCTCAAGCAAAACACATAATTTGACATGCGTATGCTGTCCAATCAAGAACATTTTCAACTCGGCGATGCAAAGAACAAAACGCGCAAACAACATTCTGTAACTTCTATTCGAAAGTTCTATTCTAAAGAGAGTATATGCCATTTCGCCAAGTTCACTACCAACTTTTAAATATGTATTCTCCAAAATAATATGAATCATTCAAACACGAGTCGACTATTTCGTTAACTTTTTGAAGCTATCTCGTATAAACCTTAGATCAGTAAATATCTTGCGACAGTGGTAATACTGCAGTCGGTCCAGGTTTGTATAGCATAATCTCGCTCGACACATGCATGCACACGCGAGACTAAAACTGAAAAGTCAGTGGTAACACTGCAGTCGGTCCAGGTTTGTCTAGCATAATCTCGCTCGACGCATGCATGCACACACGAGACTAAAACTGAAAAGTCAGTGGTAACACTGCAGTCGGTCCAGGTTTGTCTAGCATAATCTCGCTCGACACATGCATGCACACGCGAGACTAAAACTGAAAAGTCAGTGGTAACACTGCAGTCGGTCCAGGTCTGTACAGCAAAATCTCGCTTCACGCATGCATGCAACACTCGATTAGCCATGTCGACAGTAGTAGTATTTCAATATACTCTAACATTGCTAAAGAAAAATCGGTTTTAAAAAAAATCGTTTCGAGCTGCAGGTAAACTGCTATTTTTATAGTGTCATACGAAATGCGTCGTGCTTGACTGATGAGACCAAAACTTGGAGACGTTAGTTAAATTATCATTTAATGTTGTCGACATATTTTGGCGGTAGGGACGTCTAATAATATTTAACCCAAAAGAATATATTCTGGTCCAAGTTTATTGAACAGAAGCAGAGAGCGACTAGCAGTCAAAGATTTATCATCTAGAGCAGATAACTGAACTGTTTTCTTAAACATGTTGGCAAACTATGAGCCACAGCTGGTTACCTAGAGGACGGCTGTATCGACCAGTCGAAAATGTGGAATAATCAAGAAAAGTAGTGAAAGAATTGTGAAACTATAATTACAATCAAAACTGCATTCTGGTGTCAGTGAATTATTTGAAATCCTATACTACCAAAACTGCATTCTGGTGTCGGTGAATTATTTGAAATTTTATACTACCAAAACTGCATTCTTTGACACCTCTCTCAGCTGCTGGAAACATTCGTGGAACCCATTCTTTGACACCTCGCTCAGCTGCTGGAAACATTCGTGGAACCCATTTTTGATACATCTCTCAGCTGTCTTGTTGCATTGGTGATTACGTTCTCAGCATCATTGAATCGCTGTCTATTCAGTGGAGCTCTCAATCGAGGGAACAAGAAAAAAATCAGCCGGTGACAGTTCGGGTGAATATGGAGGATGTTCCAAAGTAATCAAATTGTGCTTTGCGAGGTACTGCTTCACCAGTAGGGATAGATGTACTCGCGCATTGTCATGCAGCATAATCCAACTGCTTGTTCTCAATATTTCTGGTCGTTTTCTTTTGATTGCTTCTCTTAAACGACAGAGGATATCAACGTAAATTTCTTTGTTAACCGTTCGTCCCTCCGAAATGAAATCATGGTAGAGAATACCCTGGGAATAAAAAAAAAAAAACTTAACTTTTCCTTCGCTCTTGTCAAAACGAAATTTCTGTGTCCGGGGAGATGTGAAAGAATTCTATTCAAGAGACTGACGTTTCGTCTGAGAATTGTGCGACTCAAATACTTGCGATTTCTTTTTTTGCGGTAACACTATATGCTTTACAAAGCAATGTTTGTGTCTCTGAGAGTGACTTCTCAAGCAAAACACATAATTTGACATGCGTATGCTGTCCAATCAAGAACATTTTCAACTCGGCGATGCAAAGAACAAAACGCGCAAACAACATTCTGTAACTTCTATTCGAAAGTTCTATTCTAAAGAGAGTATATGCCATTTCGCCAAGTTCACTACCAACTTTTAAATATGTATTCTCCAAAATAATATGAATCATTCAAACACGAGTCGACTATTTCGTTAACTTTTTGAAGCTATCTCGTATAAACCTTAGATCAGTAAATATCTTGCGACAGTGGTAACACTGCAGTCGGTCCAGGTTTGTCTAGCATAATCTCGCTCGACACATGCATGCACACGCGAGACTAAAACTGAAAAGTCAGTGGTAACACTGCAGTCGGTCCAGGTTTGTCTAGCATAATCTCGCTCGACGCATGCATGCACACACGAGACTAAAACTGAAAAGTCAGTGGTAACACTGCAGTCGGTCCAGGTTTGTCTAGCATAATCTCGCTCGACGCATGCATGCACACGCGAGACTAAAACTGAAAAGTCAGTGGTAACACTGCAGTCGGTCCAGGTCTGTGCGGCATAATCTCGCTCGACGCATGCATGCACACGCGAGACTAAAACTGAAAAGTCAGTGGTAACACTGCAGTCGGTCCAGGTTTGTCTAGCATAATCTCGCTCGACGCATGCATGCACACGCGAGACTAAAACTGAAAAGTCAGTGGTAACACTGCAGTCGGTCCAGGTCTGTGCGGCATAATCTCGCTCGACGCATGCATGCACACGCGAGACTAAAACTGAAAAGTCAGTGGTAACACTGCAGTCGGTCCAGGTTTGTATAGCAAAATCTCGCTCGACGCATGCATGCACACGCGAGACTAAAACTGAAAAGTCAGTGGTAACACTGCAGTCGGTCCAGGTCTGTACAGCAAAATCTCGCTTCACGCATGCATGCAACACTCGATTAGCCATGTCGACAGTAGTAGTATTTCAATATACTCTAACATTGCTAAAGAAAAATCGGTTTTAAAAAAAATCGTTTCGAGCTGCAGGTAAACTGCTATTTTTATAGTGTCATACGAAATGCGTCGTGCTTGACTGATGAGACCAAAACTTGGAGACGTTAGTTAAATTATCATTTAATGTTGTCGACATATTTTGGCGGTAGGGACGTCTAATAATATTTAACCCAAAAGAATATATTCTGGTCCAAGTTTATTGAACAGAAGCAGAGAGCGACTAGCAGTCAAAGATTTATCATCTAGAGCAGATAACTGAACTGTTTTCTTAAACATGTTGGCAAACTATGAGCCACAGCTGGTTACCTAGAGGACGGCTGTATCGACCAGTCGAAAATGTGGAATAATCAAGAAAAGTAGTGAAAGAATTGTGAAACTATAATTACAATCAAAACTGCATTCTGGTGTCAGTGAATTATTTGAAATCCTATACTACCAAAACTGCATTCTGGTGTCGGTGAATTATTTGAAATTTTATACTACCAAAACTGCATTCTTTGACACCTCTCTCAGCTGCTGGAAACATTCGTGGAACCCATTCTTTGACACCTCGCTCAGCTGCTGGAAACATTCGTGGAACCCATTTTTGATACATCTCTCAGCTGTCTTGTTGCATTGGTGATTACGTTCTCAGCATCATTGAATCGCTGTCTATTCAGTGGAGCTCTCAATCGAGGGAACAAGAAAAAAATCAGCCGGTGACAGTTCGGGTGAATATGGAGGATGTTCCAAAGTAATCAAATTGTGCTTTGCGAGGTACTGCTTCACCAGTAGGGATAGATGTACTCGCGCATTGTCATGCAGCATAATCCAACTGCTTGTTCTCAATATTTCTGGTCGTTTTCTTTTGATTGCTTCTCTTAAACGACAGAGGATATCAACGTAAATTTCTTTGTTAACCGTTCGTCCCTCCGAAATGAAATCATGGTAGAGAATACCCTGGGAATAAAAAAAAAAAAACTTAACTTTTCCTTCGCTCTTGTCAAAACGAAATTTCTGTGTCCGGGGAGATGTGAAAGAATTCTATTCAAGAGACTGACGTTTCGTCTGAGAATTGTGCGACTCAAATACTTGCGATTTCTTTTTTTGCGGTAACACTATATGCTTTACAAAGCAATGTTTGTGTCTCTGAGAGTGACTTCTCAAGCAAAACACATAATTTGACATGCGTATGCTGTCCAATCAAGAACATTTTCAACTCGGCGATGCAAAGAACAAAACGCGCAAACAACATTCTGTAACTTCTATTCGAAAGTTCTATTCTAAAGAGAGTATATGCCATTTCGCCAAGTTCACTACCAACTTTTAAATATGTATTCTCCAAAATAATATGAATCATTCAAACACGAGTCGACTATTTCGTTAACTTTTTGAAGCTATCTCGTATAAACCTTAGATCAGTAAATATCTTGCGACAGTGGTAACACTGCAGTCGGTCCAGGTTTGTCTAGCATAATCTCGCTCGACACATGCATGCACACGCGAGACTAAAACTGAAAAGTCAGTGGTAACACTGCAGTCGGTCCAGGTTTGTCTAGCATAATCTCGCTCGACGCATGCATGCACACACGAGACTAAAACTGAAAAGTCAGTGGTAACACTGCAGTCGGTCCAGGTTTGTCTAGCATAATCTCGCTCGACGCATGCATGCACACGCGAGAATAAAACTGAAAAGTCAGTGGTAACACTGCAGTCGGTCCAGGTCTGTGCGGCATAATCTCGCTCGACGCATGCATGCACACGCGAGACTAAAACTGAAAAGTCAGTGGTAACACTGCAGTCGGTCCAGGTTTGTATAGCAAAATCTCGCTCGACGCATGCATGCACACGCGAGACTAAAACTGAAAAGTCAGTGGTAACACTGCAGTCGGTCCAGGTCTGTACAGCAAAATCTCGCTTCACGCATGCATGCAACACTCGATTAGCCATGTCGACAGTAGTAGTATTTCAATATACTCTAACATTGCTAAAGAAAAATCGGTTTTAAAAAAAATCGTTTCGAGCTGCAGGTAAACTGCTATTTTTATAGTGTCATACGAAATGCGTCGTGCTTGACTGATGAGACCAAAACTTGGAGACGTTAGTTAAATTATCATTTAATGTTGTCGACATATTTTGGCGGTAGGGACGTCTAATAATATTTAACCCAAAAGAATATATTCTGGTCCAAGTTTATTGAACAGAAGCAGAGAGCGACTAGCAGTCAAAGATTTATCATCTAGAGCAGATAACTGAACTGTTTTCTTAAACATGTTGGCAAACTATGAGCCACAGCTGGTTACCTAGAGGACGGCTGTATCGACCAGTCGAAAATGTGGAATAATCAAGAAAAGTAGTGAAAGAATTGTGAAACTATAATTACAATCAAAACTGCATTCTGGTGTCAGTGAATTATTTGAAATCCTATACTACCAAAACTGCATTCTGGTGTCGGTGAATTATTTGAAATTTTATACTACCAAAACTGCATTCTTTGACACCTCTCTCAGCTGCTGGAAACATTCGTGGAACCCATTCTTTGACACCTCGCTCAGCTGCTGGAAACATTCGTGGAACCCATTTTTGATACATCTCTCAGCTGTCTTGTTGCATTGGTGATTACGTTCTCAGCATCATTGAATCGCTGTCTATTCAGTGGAGCTCTCAATCGAGGGAACAAGAAAAAAATCAGCCGGTGACAGTTCGGGTGAATATGGAGGATGTTCCAAAGTAATCAAATTGTGCTTTGCGAGGTACTGCTTCACCAGTAGGGATAGATGTACTCGCGCATTGTCATGCAGCATAATCCAACTGCTTGTTCTCAATATTTCTGGTCGTTTTCTTTTGATTGCTTCTCTTAAACGACAGAGGATATCAACGTAAATTTCTTTGTTAACCGTTCGTCCCTCCGAAATGAAATCATGGTAGAGAATACCCTGGGAATAAAAAAAAAAAAACTTAACTTTTCCTTCGCTCTTGTCAAAACGAAATTTCTGTGTCCGGGGAGATGTGAAAGAATTATATTCAAGAGACTGACGTTTCGTCTGAGAATTGTGCGACTCAAATACTTGCGATTTCTTTTTTTGCGGTAACACTATATGCTTTACAAAGCAATGTTTGTGTCTCTGAGAGTGACTTCTCAAGCAAAACACATAATTTGACATGCGTATGCTGTCCAATCAAGAACATTTTCAACTCGGCGATGCAAAGAACAAAACGCGCAAACAACATTCTGTAACTTCTATTCGAAAGTTCTATTCTAAAGAGAGTATATGCCATTTCGCCAAGTTCACTACCAACTTTTAAATATGTATTCTCCAAAATAATATGAATCATTCAAACACGAGTCGACTATTTCGTTAACTTTTTGAAGCTATCTCGTATAAACCTTAGATCAGTAAATATCTTGCGACAGTGGTAACACTGCAGTCGGTCCAGGTTTGTCTAGCATAATCTCGCTCGACACATGCATGCACACGCGAGACTAAAACTGAAAAGTCAGTGGTAACACTGCAGTCGGTCCAGGTTTGTCTAGCATAATCTCGCTCGACGCATGCATGCACACACGAGACTAAAACTGAAAAGTCAGTGGTAACACTGCAGTCGGTCCAGGTTTGTCTAGCATAATCTCGCTCGACGCATGCATGCACACGCGAGACTAAAACTGAAAAGTCAGTGGTAACACTGCAGTCGGTCCAGGTCTGTGCGGCATAATCTCGCTCGACGCATGCATGCACACGCGAGACTAAAACTGAAAAGTCAGTGGTAACACTGCAGTCGGTCCAGGTTTGTATAGCAAAATCTCGCTCGACGCATGCATGCACACGCGAGACTAAAACTGAAAAGTCAGTGGTAACACTGCAGTCGGTCCAGGTCTGTACAGCAAAATCTCGCTTCACGCATGCATGCAACACTCGATTAGCCATGTCGACAGTAGTAGTATTTCAATATACTCTAACATTGCTAAAGAAAAATCGGTTTTAAAAAAAATCGTTTCGAGCTGCAGGTAAACTGCTATTTTTATAGTGTCATACGAAATGCGTCGTGCTTGACTGATGAGACCAAAACTTGGAGACGTTAGTTAAATTATCATTTAATGTTGTCGACATATTTTGGCGGTAGGGACGTCTAATAATATTTAACCCAAAAGAATATATTCTGGTCCAAGTTTATTGAACAGAAGCAGAGAGCGACTAGCAGTCAAAGATTTATCATCTAGAGCAGATAACTGAACTGTTTTCTTAAACATGTTGGCAAACTATGAGCCACAGCTGGTTACCTAGAGGACGGCTGTATCGACCAGTCGAAAATGTGGAATAATCAAGAAAAGTAGTGAAAGAATTGTGAAACTATAATTACAATCAAAACTGCATTCTGGTGTCAGTGAATTATTTGAAATCCTATACTACCAAAACTGCATTCTGGTGTCGGTGAATTATTTGAAATTTTATACTACCAAAACTGCATTCTTTGACACCTCTCTCAGCTGCTGGAAACATTCGTGGAACCCATTCTTTGACACCTCGCTCAGCTGCTGGAAACATTCGTGGAACCCATTTTTGATACATCTCTCAGCTGTCTTGTTGCATTGGTGATTACGTTCTCAGCATCATTGAATCGCTGTCTATTCAGTGGAGCTCTCAATCGAGGGAACAAGAAAAAAATCAGCCGGTGACAGTTCGGGTGAATATGGAGGATGTTCCAAAGTAATCAAATTGTGCTTTGCGAGGTACTGCTTCACCAGTAGGGATAGATGTACTCGCGCATTGTCATGCAGCATAATCCAACTGCTTGTTCTCAATATTTCTGGTCGTTTTCTTTTGATTGCTTCTCTTAAACGACAGAGGATATCAACGTAAATTTCTTTGTTAACCGTTCGTCCCTCCGAAATGAAATCATGGTAGAGAATACCCTGGGAATAAAAAAAAAAAAACTTAACTTTTCCTTCGCTCTTGTCAAAACGAAATTTCTGTGTCCGGGGAGATGTGAAAGAATTCTATTCAAGAGACTGACGTTTCGTCTGAGAATTGTGCGACTCAAATACTTGCGATTTCTTTTTTTGCGGTAACACTATATGCTTTACAAAGCAATGTTTGTGTCTCTGAGAGTGACTTCTCAAGCAAAACACATAATTTGACATGCGTATGCTGTCCAATCAAGAACATTTTCAACTCGGCGATGCAAAGAACAAAACGCGCAAACAACATTCTGTAACTTCTATTCGAAAGTTCTATTCTAAAGAGAGTATATGCCATTTCGCCAAGTTCACTACCAACTTTTAAATATGTATTCTCCAAAATAATATGAATCATTCAAACACGAGTCGACTATTTCGTTAACTTTTTGAAGCTATCTCGTATAAACCTTAGATCAGTAAATATCTTGCGACAGTGGTAACACTGCAGTCGGTCCAGGTTTGTCTAGCATAATCTCGCTCGACACATGCATGCACACGCGAGACTAAAACTGAAAAGTCAGTGGTAACACTGCAGTCGGTCCAGGTTTGTCTAGCATAATCTCGCTCGACGCATGCATGCACACACGAGACTAAAACTGAAAAGTCAGTGGTAACACTGCAGTCGGTCCAGGTTTGTCTAGCATAATCTCGCTCGACGCATGCATGCACACGCGAGACTAAAACTGAAAAGTCAGTGGTAACACTGCAGTCGGTCCAGGTCTGTGCGGCATAATCTCGCTCGACGCATGCATGCACACGCGAGACTAAAACTGAAAAGTCAGTGGTAACACTGCAGTCGGTCCAGGTTTGTATAGCAAAATCTCGCTCGACGCATGCATGCACACGCGAGACTAAAACTGAAAAGTCAGTGGTAACACTGCAGTCGGTCCAGGTCTGTACAGCAAAATCTCGCTTCACGCATGCATGCAACACTCGATTAGCCATGTCGACAGTAGTAGTATTTCAATATACTCTAACATTGCTAAAGAAAAATCGGTTTTAAAAAAAATCGTTTCGAGCTGCAGGTAAACTGCTATTTTTATAGTGTCATACGAAATGCGTCGTGCTTGACTGATGAGACCAAAACTTGGAGACGTTAGTTAAATTATCATTTAATGTTGTCGACATATTTTGGCGGTAGGGACGTCTAATAATATTTAACCCAAAAGAATATATTCTGGTCCAAGTTTATTGAACAGAAGCAGAGAGCGACTAGCAGTCAAAGATTTATCATCTAGAGCAGATAACTGAACTGTTTTCTTAAACATGTTGGCAAACTATGAGCCACAGCTGGTTACCTAGAGGACGGCTGTATCGACCAGTCGAAAATGTGGAATAATCAAGAAAAGTAGTGAAAGAATTGTGAAACTATAATTACAATCAAAACTGCATTCTGGTGTCAGTGAATTATTTGAAATCCTATACTACCAAAACTGCATTCTGGTGTCGGTGAATTATTTGAAATCTTATACTACCAAAACTGCATTCTTTGACACCTCTCTCAGCTGCTGGAAACATTCGTGGAACCCATTCTTTGACACCTCTCTCAGCTGCTGGAAACATTCGTGGAACCCATTTTTGATACATCTCTCAGCTGTCTTGTTGCATTGGTGATTACGTTCTCAGCATCATTGAATCGCTGTCTATTCAGTGGAGCTCTCAATCGAGGGAACAAGAAAAAAATCAGCCGGTGACAGTTCGGGTGAATATGGAGGATGTTCCAAAGTAATCAAATTGTGCTTTGCGAGGTACTGCTTCACCAGGAGGGATAGATGTACTCGCGCATTGTCATGCAGCATAATCCAACTGCTTGTTCTCAATATTTCTGGTCGTTTTCTTTTGATTGCTTCTCTTAAACGACAGAGAATATCAACGTAAATTTCTTTGTTAACCGTTCGTCCCTCCGAAATGAAATCATGGTAGAGAATACCCTGGGAATTAAAAAAAAAAAACTTAACTTTTCCTTCGCTCTTGTCAAAACGAAATTTCTGTGTCCGGGGAGATGTGAAAGAATTCTATTCAAGAGACTGACGTTTCGTCTGAGAATTGTGCGACTCAAATACTTGCGATTTCTTTTTTTGCGGTAACACTATATGCTTTACAAAGCAATGTTTGTGTCTCTGATAGTGACTTCTCAAGCAAAACACATAATTTGACATGCGTATGCTGTCCAATCAAGAACATTTTCAACTCGGCGATGCAAAGAACAAAACACGCAAACAACATTCTGTAACTTCTATTCGAAAGTTCTATTCTAAAGAGAGTATATGCCATTTCGCAAAGTTCACTACCAACTTTTAAATATGTATTCTCCAAAATAATATGAATCATTCAAACACGAGTCGACTATTTCGTTAACTTTTTGAAGCTATCTCGTATAAACCTTAGATCAGTAAATATCTTGAGACAGTGGTAACACTACAGTCGGTCCAGGTTTGTCTAGCATAATCTCGCTCGACACATGCATGCACACGCGAGACTAAAACTGAAAAGTCAGTGGTAACACTGCAGTCGGTCCAGGTTTGTCTAGCATAATCTCGATCGACGCATGCATGCACACGCGAGACTAAAACTGAAAAGTCAGTGGTAACACTGCAGTCGGTCCAGGTCTGTGCGGCATAATCTCGCTCGACGCATGCATGCACACGCGAGACTAAAACTGAAAAGTCAGTGGTAACACTGCAGTCGGTCCAGGTTTGTATAGCAAAATCTCGCTCGACGCATGCATGCACACGCGCGACTAAAACTGAAAAGTCAGTGGTAACACTGCAGTCGGTCCAGGTCTGTACAGCAAAATCTCGCTTCACGCATGCATGCAACACTCGATTAGCCATGTCGACAGTAGTAGTATTTCAATATACTCTAACATTGCTAAAGAAAAATCGGTTTAAAAAAAAATCGTTTCGAGCTGCAGGTAAACTGCTATTGTTATAGTGTCATACGAAATGCGTCGTGCTTAACTGATGAGACCAAAACTTGGAGACGTTAGTTAAATTATCATTTAATGTTGTCGACATATTTTGGCGGTAGGGACGTCTAATAATATTTAACCCAAAAGAATATATTCTGGTCCAAGTTTATTGAACAGAAGCAGAGAGCGACTAGCAGTCAAAGATTTATCATCTAGAGCAGATAACTGAACTGTTTTCTTAAACATGTTGGCAAACTATGAGCCACAGCTGGTTACCTAGAGGACGGCTGTATCGACCAGTCGAAAATGTGGAATAATCAAGAAAAGTAGTGAAAGAATTGTGAAACTATAATTACAATCAAAACTGCATTCTGGTGTCAGTGAATTATTTGATATCCTATACTACCAAAACTGCATTCTGGTGTCGGTGAATTATTTGAAATCTTATACTACCAAAACTGCATTCTTTGACACCTCTCTCAGCTGCTGGAAACATTCGTGGAACCAATTCTTTGACACCTCTCTCAGCTGCTGGAAACATTCGTGGAACCCATTTTTGATACATCTCTCAGCTGTCTTGTTGCATTTGTGATTACGTTCTCAGCATCATTGAATCGCTGTCTATTCAGTGGAGCTCTCAATCGAGGGAACAAGAAAAAAATCAGCCGGTGACAGTTCGGGTGAATATGGAGGATGTTCCAAAGTAATCAAATTGTGCTTTGCGAGGTACTGCTTCACCAGTAGGGATAGATGTACTCGCGCATTGTCATGCAGCATAATCCAACTGCTTGTTCTCAATATTTCTGGTCGTTTTCTTTTGATTGCTTCTCTTAAACGACAGAGGATATCAACGTAAATTTCTTTGTTAACCGTTCGTCCCTCCGAAATGAAATCATGGTAGAGAATACCCTGGGAATAAAAAAAAAAAAACTTAACTTTTCCTTCGCTCTTGTCAAAACGAAATTTCTGTGTCCGGGGAGATGTGAAAGAATTCTATTCAAGAGACTGACGTTTCGTCTGAGAATTGTGCGACTCAAATACTTGCGATTTCTTTTTTTGCGGTAACACTATATGCTTTACAAAGCAATGTTTGTGTCTCTGAGAGTGACTTCTCAAGCAAAACACATAATTTGACATGCGTATGCTGTCCAATCAAGAACATTTTCAACTCGGCGATGCAAAGAACAAAACGCGCAAACAACATTCTGTAACTTCTATTCGAAAGTTCTATTCTAAAGAGAGTATATGCCATTTCGCCAAGTTCACTACCAACTTTTAAATATGTATTCTCCAAAATAATATGAATCATTCAAACACGAGTCGACTATTTCGTTAACTTTTTGAAGCTATCTCGTATAAACCTTAGATCAGTAAATATCTTGCGACAGTGGTAACACTGCAGTCGGTCCAGGTTTGTCTAGCATAATCTCGCTCGACACATGCATGCACACGCGAGACTAAAACTGAAAAGTCAGTGGTAACACTGCAGTCGGTCCAGGTTTGTCTAGCATAATCTCGCTCGACGCATGCATGCACACACGAGACTAAAACTGAAAAGTCAGTGGTAACACTGCAGTCGGTCCAGGTTTGTCTAGCATAATCTCGCTCGACGCATGCATGCACACGCGAGACTAAAACTGAAAAGTCAGTGGTAACACTGCAGTCGGTCCAGGTCTGTGCGGCATAATCTCGCTCGACGCATGCATGCACACGCGAGACTAAAACTGAAAAGTCAGTGGTAACACTGCAGTCGGTCCAGGTCTGTACAGCAAAATCTCGCTTCACGCATGCATGCAACACTCGATTAGCCATGTCGACAGTAGTAGTATTTCAATATACTCTAACATTGCTAAAGAAAAATCGGTTTTAAAAAAAATCGTTTCGAGCTGCAGGTAAACTGCTATTTTTATAGTGTCATACGAAATGCGTCGTGCTTGACTGATGAGACCAAAACTTGGAGACGTTAGTTAAATTATCATTTAATGTTGTCGACATATTTTGGCGGTAGGGACGTCTAATAATATTTAACCCAAAAGAATATATTCTGGTCCAAGTTTATTGAACAGAAGCAGAGAGCGACTAGCAGTCAAAGATTTATCATCTAGAGCAGATAACTGAACTGTTTTCTTAAACATGTTGGCAAACTATGAGCCACAGCTGGTTACCTAGAGGACGGCTGTATCGACCAGTCGAAAATGTGGAATAATCAAGAAAAGTAGTGAAAGAATTGTGAAACTATAATTACAATCAAAACTGCATTCTGGTGTCAGTGAATTATTTGAAATCCTATACTACCAAAACTGCATTCTGGTGTCGGTGAATTATTTGAAATCTTATACTACCAAAACTGCATTCTTTGACACCTCTCTCAGCTGCTGGAAACATTCGTGGAACCCATTCTTTGACACCTCTCTCAGCTGTCTTGTTGCATTGGTGATTACGTTCTCAGCATCATTGAATCGCTGTCTATTCAGTGGAGCTCTCAATCAAGGGAACAAGAAAAAAATCAGCCGGTGACAGTTCGGGTGAATATGGAGGATGTTCCAAAGTAATCAAATTGTGCTTTGCGAGGTACTGCTTCACCAGGAGGGATAGATGTACTCGCGCATTGTCATGCAGCATAATCCAACTGCTTGTTCTCAATATTTCTGGTCGTTTTCTTTTGATTGCTTCTCTTAAACGACAGAGAATATCAACGTAAATTTCTTTGTTAACCGTTCGTCCCTCCGAAATGAAATCATGGTAGAGAATACCCTGGGAATTAAAAAAAAAAAACTTAACTTTTCCTTCGCTCTTGTCAAAACGAAATTTCTGTGTCCGGGGAGATGTGAAAGAATTCTATTCAAGAGACTGACGTTTCGTCTGAGAATTGTGCGACTCAAATACTTGCGATTTCTTTTTTTGCGGTAACACTATATGCTTTACAAAGCAATGTTTGTGTCTCTGATAGTGACTTCTCAAGCAAAACACATAATTTGACATGCGTATGCTGTCCAATCAAGAACATTTTCAACTCGGCGATGCAAAGAACAAAACACGCAAACAACATTCTGTAACTTCTATTCGAAAGTTCTATTCTAAAGAGAGTATATGCCATTTCGCAAAGTTCACTACCAACTTTTAAATATGTATTCTCCAAAATAATATGAATCATTCAAACACGAGTCGACTATTTCGTTAACTTTTTGAAGCTATCTCGTATAAACCTTAGATCAGTAAATATCTTGCGACAGTGGTAACACTGCAGTCGGTCCAGGTTTGTCTAGCATAATCTCGCTCGACACATGCATGCACACGCGAGACTAAAACTGAAAAGTCAGTGGTAACACTGCAGTCGGTCCAGGTTTGTCTAGCATAATCTCGATCGACGCATGCATGCACACGCGAGACTAAAACTGAAAAGTCAGTGGTAACACTGCAGTCGGTCCAGGTCTGTGCGGCATAATCTCGCTCGACGCATGCATGCACACGCGAGACTAAAACTGAAAAGTCAGTGGTAACACTGCAGTCGGTCCAGGTTTGTATAGCAAAATCTCGCTCGACGCATGCATGCACACGCGAGACTAAAACTGAAAAGTCAGTGGTAACACTGCAGTCGGTCCAGGTCTGTACAGCAAAATCTCGCTTCACGCATGCATGCAACACTCGATTAGCCATGTCGACAGTAGTAGTATTTCAATATACTCTAACATTGCTAAAGAAAAATCGGTTAAAAAAAAAATCGTTTCGAGCTGCAGGTAAACTGCTATTGTTATAGTGTCATACGAAATGCGTCGTGCTTAACTGATGAGACCAAAACTTGGAGACGTTAGTTAAATTATCATTTAATGTTGTCGACATATTTTGGCGGTAGGGACGTCTAATAATATTTAACCCAAAAGAATATATTCTGGTCCAAGTTTATTGAACAGAAGCAGAGAGCGACTAGCAGTCAAAGATTTATCATCTAGAGCAGATAACTGAACTGTTTTCTTAAACATGTTGGCAAACTATGAGCCACAGCTGGTTACCTAGAGGACGGCTGTATCGACCAGTCGAAAATGTGGAATAATCAAGAAAAGTAGTGAAAGAATTGTGAAACTATAATTACAATCAAAACTGCATTCTGGTGTCAGTGAATTATTTGATATCCTATACTACCAAAACTGCATTCTGGTGTCGGTGAATAATTTGAAATCTTATACTACCAAAACTGCATTCTTTGACACCTCTCTCAGCTGCTGGAAACATTCGTGGAACCAATTCTTTGACACCTCTCTCAGCTGCTGGAAACATTCGTGGAACCCATTTTTGATACATCTCTCAGCTGTCTTGTTGCATTTGTGATTACGTTCTCAGCATCATTGAATCACTGTCTATTCAGTGGAGCTCTCAATCGAGGGAACAAGAAAAAAATCAGCCGGTGACAGTTCGGGTGAATATGGAGGATGTTCCAAAGTAATCAAATTGTGCTTTGCGAGGTACTGCTTCACCAGTAGGGATAGATGTACTCGCGCATTGTCATGCAGCATAATCCAACTGCTTGTTCTCAATATTTCTGGTCGTTTTCTTTTGATTGCTTCTCTTAAACGACAGAGGATATCAACGTAAATTTCTTTGTTAACCGTTCGTCCCTCCGAAATGAAATCATGGTAGAGAATACCCTGGGAATTAAAAAAAAAAAACTTAACTTTTCCTTCGCTCTTGTCAAAACGAAATTTCTGTGTCCGGGGAGATGTGAAAGAATTCTATTCAAGAGACTGACGTTTCGTCTGAGAATTGTGCGACTCAAATACTTGCGATTTCTTTTTTTGCGGTAACACTATATGCTTTACAAAGCAATGTTTGTGTCTCTGAGAGTGACTTCTCAAGCAAAACACATAATTTGACATGCGTATGCTGTCCAATCAAGAACATTTTCAACTCGGCGATGCAAAGAACAAAACACGCAAACAACATTCTGTAACTTCTATTCGAAAGTTCTATTCTAAAGAGAGTATATGCCATTTCGCAAAGTTCACTACCAACTTTTAAATATGTATTCTCCAAAATAATATGAATCATTCAAACACGAGTCGACTATTTCGTTAACTTTTTGAAGCTATCTCGTATAAACCTTAGATCAGTAAATATCTTGCGACAGTGGTAACACTGCAGTCGGTCCAGGTTTGTCTAGCATGATCTCGCTCGACACATGCATGCACACGCGAGACTAAAACTGAAAAGTCAGTGGTAACACTGCAGTCGGTCCAGGTTTGTCTAGCATAATCTCGATCGACGCATGCATGCACACGCGAGACTAAAACTGAAAAGTCAGTGGTAACACTGCAGTCGGTCCAGGTCTGTGCGGCATAATCTCGCTCGACGCATGCATGCACACGCGAGACTAAAACTGAAAAGTCAGTGGTAACACTGCAGTCGGTCCAGGTTTGTATAGCAAAATCTCGCTCGACGCATGCATGCACACGCGAGACTAAAACTGAAAAGTCAGTGGTAACACTGCAGTCGGTCCAGGTCTGTACAGCAAAATCTCGCTTCACGCATGCATGCAACACTCGATTAGCCATGTCGACAGTAGTAGTATTTCAATATACTCTAACATTGCTAAAGAAAAATCGGTTTAAAAAAAAATCGTTTCGAGCTGCAGGTAAACTGCTATTGTTATAGTGTCATACGAAATGCGTCGTGCTTAACTGATGAGACCAAAACTTGGAGACGTTAGTTAAATTATCATTAAATGTTGTCGACATATTTTGGCGGTAGGGACGTCTAATAATATTTAACCCAAAAGAATATATTCTGGTCCAAGTTTATTGAACAGAAGCAGAGAGCGACTAGCAGTCAAAGATTTATCATCTAGAGCAGATAACTGAACTGTTTTCTTAAACATGTTGGCAAACTATGAGCCACAGCTGGTTACCTAGAGGACGGCTGTATCGACCAGTCGAAAATGTGGAATAATCAAGAAAAGTAGTGAAAGAATTGTGAAACTATAATTACAATCAAAACTGCATTCTGGTGTCAGTGAATTATTTGATATCCTATACTACCAAAACTGCATTCTGGTGTCGGTGAATTATTTGAAATCTTATACTACCAAAACTGCATTCTTTGACACCTCTCTCAGCTGCTGGAAACATTCGTGGAACCAATTCTTTGACACCTCTCTCAGCTGCTGGAAACATTCGTGGAACCCATTTTTGATACATCTCTCAGCTGTCTTGTTGCATTTGTGATTACGTTCTCAGCATCATTGAATCACTGTCTATTCAGTGGAGCTCTCAATCGAGGGAACAAGAAAAAAATCAGCCGGTGACAGTTCGGGTGAATATGGAGGATGTTCCAAAGTAATCAAATTGTGCTTTGCGAGGTACTGCTTCACCAGTAGGGATAGATGTACTCGCGCATTGTCATGCAGCATAATCCAACTGCTTGTTCTCAATATTTCTGGTCGTTTTCTTTTGATTGCTTCTCTTAAACGACAGAGGATATCAACGTAAATTTCTTTGTTAACCGTTCGTCCCTCCGAAATGAAATCATGGTAGAGAATACCCTGGGAATTAAAAAAAAAAAACTTAACTTTTCCTTCGCTCTTGTCAAAACGAAATTTCTGTGTCCGGGGAGATGTGAAAGAATTCTATTCAAGAGACTGACGTTTCGTCTGAGAATTGTGCGACTCAAATACTTGCGATTTCTTTTTTTGCGGTAACACTATATGCTTTACAAAGCAATGTTTGTGTCTCTGAGAGTGACTTCTCAAGCAAAACACATAATTTGACATGCGTATGCTGTCCAATCAAGAACATTTTCAACTCGGCGATGCAAAGAACAAAACGCGCAAACAACATTCTGTAACTTCTATTCGAAAGTTCTATTCTAAAGAGAGTATATGCCATTTCGCCAAGTTCACTACCAACTTTTAAATATGTATTCTCCAAAATAATATGAATCATTCATACACGAGTCGACTATTTCGTTAACTTTTTGAAGCTATCTCGTATAAACCTTAGATCAGTAAATATCTTGCGACAGTGGTAACACTGCAGTCGGTCCAGGTTTGTCTAGCATAATCTCGCTCGACACATGCATGCACACGCGAGACTAAAACTGAAAAGTCAGTGGTAACACTGCAGTCGGTCCAGGTTTGTCTAGCATAATCTCGCTCGACGCATGCATGCACACACGAGACTAAAACTGAAAAGTCAGTGGTAACACTGCAGTCGGTCCAGGTTTGTCTAGCATAATCTCGCTCGACGCATGCATGCACACGCGAGACTAAAACTGAAAAGTCAGTGGTAACACTGCAGTCGGTCCAGGTTTGTATAGCAAAATCTCGCTCGACGCATGCATGCACACGCGAGACTAAAACTGAAAAGTCAGTGGTAACACTGCAGTCGGTCCAGGTATGTACAGCAAAATCTCGCTTCACGCATGCATGCAACACTCGATTAGCCATGTCGACAGTAGTAGTATTTCAATATACTCTAACATTGCTAAAGAAAAATCGGTTTAAAAAAAAATCGTTTCGAGCTGCAGGTAAACTGCTATTTTTATAGTGTCATACGAAATGCGTCGTGCTTGACTGATGAGACCAAAACTTGGAGACGTTAGTTAAATTATCATTTAATGTTGTCGACATATTTTGGCGGTAGGGACGTCTAATAATATTTAACCCAAAAGAATATATTCTGGTCCAAGTTTATTGAACAGAAGCAGAGAGCGACTAGCAGTCAAAGATTTATCATCTAGAGCAGATAACTGAACTGTTTTCTTAAACATGTTGGCAAACTATGAGCCACAGCTGGTTACCTAGAGGACGGCTGTATCGACCAGTCGAAAATGTGGAATAATCAAGAAAAGTAGTGAAAGAATTGTGAAACTATAATTACAATCAAAACTGCATTCTGGTGTCAGTGAATTATTTGATATCCTATACTACCAAAACTGCATTCTGGTGTCGGTGAATTATTTGAAATCTTATACTACCAAAACTGCATTCTTTGACACCTCTCTCAGCTGCTGGAAACATTCGTGGAACCAATTCTTTGACACCTCTCTCAGCTGCTGGAAACATTCGTGGAACCCATTTTTGATACATCTCTCAGCTGTCTTGTTGCATTGGTGATTACGTTCTCAGCATCATTGAATCGCTGTCTATTCAGTGGAGCTCTCAATCGAGGGAACAAGAAAAAAATCAGCCGGTGACAGTTCGGGTGAAAATAGAAGATGTTCCAAAGTAATCAAATTGTGCTTTGCGAGGTACTGCTTCACCAGTAGGGATAGATGTACTCGCGCATTGTCATGCAGCATAATCCAACTGCTTGTTCTCAATATTTCTGGTCGTTTTCTTTTGATTGCTTCTCTTAAACGACAGAGGATATCAACGTAAATTTCTTTGTTAACCGTTCGTCCCTCCGAAATGAAATCATGGTAGAGAATACCCTGGGAATTAAAAAAAAAAAACTTAACTTTTCCTTCGCTCTTGTCAAAACGAAATTTCTGTGTCCGGGGAGATGTGAAAGAATTCTATTCAAGAGACTGACGTTTCGTCTGAGAATTGTGCGACTCAAATACTTGCGATTTCTTTTTTTGCGGTAACACTATATGCTTTACAAAGCAATGTTTGTGTCTCTGAGAGTGACTTCTCAAGCAAAACACATAATTTGACATGCGTATGCTGTCCAATCAAGAACATTTTCAACTCGGCGATGCAAAGAACAAAACGCGCAAACAACATTCTGTAACTTCTATTCGAAAGTTCTATTCTAAAGAGAGTATATGCCATTTCGCCAAGTTCACTACCAACTTTTAAATATGTATTCTCCAAAATAATATGAATCATTCAAACACGAGTCGACTATTTCGTTAACTTTTTGAAGCTATCTCGTATAAACCTTAGATCAGTAAATATCTTGCGACAGTGGTAATACTGCAGTCGGTCCAGGTTTGTATAGCATAATCTCGCTCGACACATGCATGCACACGCGAGACTAAAACTGAAAAGTCAGTGGTAACACTGCAGTCGGTCCAGGTTTGTCTAGCATAATCTCGCTCGACGCATGCATGCACACACGAGACTAAAACTGAAAAGTCAGTGGTAACACTGCAGTCGGTCCAGGTTTGTCTAGCATAATCTCGCTCGACACATGCATGCACACGCGAGACTAAAACTGAAAAGTCAGTGGTAACACTGCAGTCGGTCCAGGTCTGTGCGGCATAATCTCGCTCGACGCATGCATGCACACGCGAGACTAAAACTGAAAAGTCAGTGGTAACACTGCAGTCGGTCCAGGTTTGTATAGCAAAATCTCGCTCGACGCATGCATGCACACGCGAGACTAAAACTGAAAAGTCAGTGGTAACACTGCAGTCGGTCCAGGTCTGTACAGCAAAATCTCGCTTCACGCATGCATGCAACACTCGATTAGCCATGTCGACAGTAGTAGTATTTCAATATACTCTAACATTGCTAAAGAAAAATCGGTTTAAAAAAAAATCGTTTCGAGCTGCAGGTAAACTGCTATTTTTATAGTGTCATACGAAATGCGTCGTGCTTGACTGATGAGACCAAAACTTGGAGACGTTAGTTAAATTATCATTTAATGTTGTCGACATATTTTGGCGGTAGGGACGTCTAATAATATTTAACCCAAAAGAATATATTCTGGTCCAAGTTTATTGAACAGAAGCAGAGAGCGACTAGCAGTCAAAGATTTATCATCTAGAGCAGATAACTGAACTGTTTTCTTAAACATGTTGGCAAACTATGAGCCACAGCTGGTTACCTAGAGGACGGCTGTATCGACCAGTCGAAAATGTGGAATAATCAAGAAAAGTAGTGAAAGAATTGTGAAACTATAATTACAATCAAAACTGCATTCTGGTGTCAGTGAATTATTTGATATCCTATACTACCAAAACTGCATTCTGGTGTCGGTGAATTATTTGAAATCTTATACTACCAAAACTGCATTCTTTGACACCTCTCTCAGCTGCTGGAAACATTCGTGGAACCCATTCTTTGACACCTCTCTCAGCTGCTGGAAACATTCGTGGAACCCATTTTTGATACATCTCTCAGCTGTCTTGTTGCATTGGTGATTACGTTCTCAGCATCATTGAATCGCTGTCTATTCAGTGGAGCTCTCAATCGAGGGAACAAGAAAAAAATCAGCCGGTGACAGTTCGGGTGAAAATAGAAGATGTTCCAAAGTAATCAAATTGTGCTTTGCGAGGTACTGCTTCACCAGTAGGGATAGATGTACTCGTGCATTGTCATGCAGCATAATCCAACTGCTTGTTCTCAATATTTCTGGTCGTTTTCTTTTGATTGCTTCTCTTAAACGACAGAGGATATCAACGTAAATTTCTTTGTTAACCGTTCGTCCCTCCGAAATGAAATCATGGTAGAGAATACCCTGGGAATAAAAAAAAAAAAACTTAACTTTTCCTTCGCTCTTGTCAAAACGAAATTTCTGTGTCCGGGGAGATGTGAAAGAATTCTATTCAAGAGACTGACGTTTCGTCTGAGAATTGTGCGACTCAAATACTTGCGATTTCTTTTTTTGCGGTAACACTATATGCTTTACAAAGCAATGTTTGTGTCTCTGAGAGTGACTTCTCAAGCAAAACACATAATTTGACATGCGTATGCTGTCCAATCAAGAACATTTTCAACTCGGCGATGCAAAGAACAAAACGCGCAAACAACATTCTGTAACTTCTATTCGAAAGTTCTATTCTAAAGAGAGTATATGCCATTTCGCCAAGTTCACTACCAACTTTTAAATATGTATTCTCCAAAATAATATGAATCATTCAAACACGAGTCGACTATTTCGTTAACTTTTTGAAGCTATCTCGTATAAACCTTAGATCAGTAAATATCTTGCGACAGTGGTAATACTGCAGTCGGTCCAGGTTTGTATAGCATAATCTCGCTCGACACATGCATGCACACGCGAGACTAAAACTGAAAAGTCAGTGGTAACACTGCAGTCGGTCCAGGTTTGTCTAGCATAATCTCGCTCGACGCATGCATGCACACACGAGACTAAAACTGAAAAGTCAGTGGTAACACTGCAGTCGGTCCAGGTTTGTCTAGCATAATCTCGCTCGACACATGCATGCACACGCGAGACTAAAACTGAAAAGTCAGTGGTAACACTGCAGTCGGTCCAGGTCTGTGCGGCATAATCTCGCTCGACGCATGCATGCACACGCGAGACTAAAACTGAAAAGTCAGTGGTAACACTGCAGTCGGTCCAGGTTTGTATAGCAAAATCTCGCTCGACACATGCATGCACACGCGAGACTAAAACTGAAAAGTCAGTGGTAACACTGCAGTCGGTCCAGGTCTGTACAGCAAAATCTCGCTTCACGCATGCATGCAACACTCGATTAGCCATGTCGACAGTAGTAGTATTTCAATATACTCTAACATTGCTAAAGAAAAATCGGTTTAAAAAAAAATCGTTTCGAGCTGCAGGTAAACTGCTATTTTTATAGTGTCATACGAAATGCGTCGTGCTTGACTGATGAGACCAAAACTTGGAGACGTTAGTTAAATTATCATTTAATGTTGTCGACATATTTTGGCGGTAGGGACGTCTAATAATATTTAACCCAAAAGAATATATTCTGGTCCAAGTTTATTGAACAGAAGCAGAGAGCGACTAGCAGTCAAAGATTTATCATCTAGAGCAGATAACTGAACTGTTTTCTTAAACATGTCGGCAAACTATGAGCCACAGCTGGTTACCTAGAGGACGGCTGTATCGACCAGTCGAAAATGTGGAATAATCAAGAAAAGTAGTGAAAGAATTGTGAAACTATAATTACAATCAAAACTGCATTCTGGTGTCAGTGAATTATTTGATATCCTATACTACCAAAACTGCATTCTGGTGTCGGTGAATTATTTGAAATCTTATACTACCAAAACTGCATTCTTTGACACCTCTCTCAGCTGCTGGAAACATTCGTGGAACCAATTCTTTGACACCTCTCTCAGCTGCTGGAAACATTCGTGGAACCCATTTTTGATACATCTCTCAGCTGTCTTGTTGCATTGGTGATTACGTTCTCAGCATCATTGAATCGCTGTCTATTCAGTGGAGCTCTCAATCGAGGGAACAAGAAAAAAATCAGCCGGTGACAGTTCGGGTGAAAATAGAAGATGTTCCAAAGTAATCAAATTGTGCTTTGCGAGGTACTGCTTCACCAGTAGGGATAGATGTACTCGTGCATTGTCATGCAGCATAATCCAACTGCTTGTTCTCAATATTTCTGGTCGTTTTCTTTTGATTGCTTCTCTTAAACGACAGAGGATATCAACGTAAATTTCTTTGTTAACCGTTCGTCCCTCCGAAATGAAATCATGGTAGAGAATACCCTGGGAATAAAAAAAAAAAAACTTAACTTTTCCTTCGCTCTTGTCAAAACGAAATTTCTGTGTCCGGGGAGATGTGAAAGAATTCTATTCAAGAGACTGACGTTTCGTCTGAGAATTGTGCGACTCAAATACTTGCGATTTCTTTTTTTGCGGTAACACTATATGCTTTACAAAGCAATGTTTGTGTCTCTGAGAGTGACTTCTCAAGCAAAACACATAATTTGACATGCGTATGCTGTCCAATCAAGAACATTTTCAACTCGGCGATGCAAAGAACAAAACGCGCAAACAACATTCTGTAACTTCTATTCGAAAGTTCTATTCTAAAGAGAGTATATGCCATTTCGCCAAGTTCACTACCAACTTTTAAATATGTATTCTCCAAAATAATATGAATCATTCAAACACGAGTCGACTATTTCGTTAACTTTTTGAAGCTATCTCGTATAAACCTTAGATCAGTAAATATCTTGCGACAGTGGTAATACTGCAGTCGGTCCAGGTTTGTATAGCATAATCTCGCTCGACACATGCATGCACACGCGAGACTAAAACTGAAAAGTCAGTGGTAACACTGCAGTCGGTCCAGGTTTGTCTAGCATAATCTCGCTCGACGCATGCATGCACACACGAGACTAAAACTGAAAAGTCAGTGGTAACACTGCAGTCGGTCCAGGTTTGTCTAGCATAATCTCGCTCGACACATGCATGCACACGCGAGACTAAAACTGAAAAGTCAGTGGTAACACTGCAGTCGGTCCAGGTCTGTGCGGCATAATCTCGCTCGACGCATGCATGCACACGCGAGACTAAAACTGAAAAGTCAGTGGTAACACTGCAGTCGGTCCAGGTTTGTATAGCAAAATCTCGCTCGACGCATGCATGCACACGCGAGACTAAAACTGAAAAGTCAGTGGTAACACTGCAGTCGGTCCAGGTCTGTACAGCAAAATCTCGCTTCACGCATGCATGCAACACTCGATTAGCCATGTCGACAGTAGTAGTATTTCAATATACTCTAACATTGCTAAAGAAAAATCGGTTTAAAAAAAAATCGTTTCGAGCTGCAGGTAAACTGCTATTTTTATAGTGTCATACGAAATGCGTCGTGCTTGACTGATGAGACCAAAACTTGGAGACGTTAGTTAAATTATCATTTAATGTTGTCGACATATTTTGGCGGTAGGGACGTCTAATAATATTTAACCCAAAAGAATATATTCTGGTCCAAGTTTATTGAACAGAAGCAGAGAGCGACTAGCAGTCAAAGATTTATCATCTAGAGCAGATAACTGAACTGTTTTCTTAAACATGTTGGCAAACTATGAGCCACAGCTGGTTACCTAGAGGACGGCTGTATCGACCAGTCGAAAATGTGGAATAATCAAGAAAAGTAGTGAAAGAATTGTGAAACTATAATTACAATCAAAACTGCATTCTGGTGTCAGTGAATTATTTGAAATCCTATACTACCAAAACTGCATTCTGGTGTCGGTGAATTATTTGAAATCTTATACTACCAAAACTGCATTCTTTGACACCTCTCTCAGCTGCTGGAAACATTCGTGGAACCCATTCTTTGACACCTCTCTCAGCTGCTGGAAACATTCGTGGAACCCATTTTTGATACATCTCTCAGCTGTCTTGTTGCATTGGTGATTACGTTCTCAGCATCATTGAATCGCTGTCTATTCAGTGGAGCTCTCAATCGAGGGAACAAGAAAAAAATCAGCCGGTGACAGTTCGGGTGAATATGGAGGATGTTCCAAAGTAATCAAATTGTGCTTTGCGAGGTACTGCTTCACCAGTAGGGATAGATGTACTCGCGCATTGTCATGCAGCATAATCCAACTGCTTGTTCTCAATATTTCTGGTCGTTTTCTTTTGATTGCTTCTCTTAAACGACAGAGGATATCAACGTAAATTTCTTTGTTAACCGTTCGTCCCTCCGAAATGAAATCATGGTAGAGAATACCCTGGGAATAAAAAAAAAAAAACTTAACTTTTCCTTCGCTCTTGTCAAAACGAAATTTCTGTGTCCGGGGAGATGTGAAAGAATTCTATTCAAGAGACTGACGTTTCGTCTGAGAATTGTGCGACTCAAATACTTGCGATTTCTTTTTTTGCGGTAACACTATATGCTTTACAAAGCAATGTTTGTGTCTCTGAGAGTGACTTCTCAAGCAAAACACATAATTTGACATGCGTATGCTGTCCAATCAAGAACATTTTCAACTCGGCGATGCAAAGAACAAAACGCGCAAACAACATTCTGTAACTTCTATTCGAAAGTTCTATTCTAAAGAGAGTATATGCCATTTCGCCAAGTTCACTACCAACTTTTAAATATGTATTCTCCAAAATAATATGAATCATTCAAACACGAGTCGACTATTTCGTTAACTTTTTGAAGCTATCTCGTATAAACCTTAGATCAGTAAATATCTTGCGACAGTGGTAATACTGCAGTCGGTCCAGGTTTGTATAGCATAATCTCGCTCGACACATGCATGCACACGCGAGACTAAAACTGAAAAGTCAGTGGTAACACTGCAGTCGGTCCAGGTTTGTCTAGCATAATCTCGCTCGACGCATGCATGCACACACGAGACTAAAACTGAAAAGTCAGTGGTAACACTGCAGTCGGTCCAGGTTTGTCTAGCATAATCTCGCTCGACACATGCATGCACACGCGAGACTAAAACTGAAAAGTCAGTGGTAACACTGCAGTCGGTCCAGGTCTGTGCGGCATAATCTCGCTCGACGCATGCATGCACACGCGAGACTAAAACTGAAAAGTCAGTGGTAACACTGCAGTCGGTCCAGGTTTGTATAGCAAAATCTCGCTCGACGCATGCATGCACACGCGAGACTAAAACTGAAAAGTCAGTGGTAACACTGCAGTCGGTCCAGGTCTGTACAGCAAAATCTCGCTTCACGCATGCATGCAACACTCGATTAGCCATGTCGACAGTAGTAGTATTTCAATATACTCTAACATTGCTAAAGAAAAATCGGTTTAAAAAAAAATCGTTTCGAGCTGCAGGTAAACTGCTATTTTTATAGTGTCATACGAAATGCGTCGTGCTTGACTGATGAGACCAAAACTTGGAGACGTTAGTTAAATTATCATTTAATGTTGTCGACATATTTTGGCGGTAGGGACGTCTAATAATATTTAACCCAAAAGAATATATTCTGGTCCAAGTTTATTGAACAGAAGCAGAGAGCGACTAGCAGTCAAAGATTTATCATCTAGAGCAGATAACTGAACTGTTTTCTTAAACATGTTGGCAAACTATGAGCCACAGCTGGTTACCTAGAGGACGGCTGTATCGACCAGTCGAAAATGTGGAATAATCAAGAAAAGTAGTGAAAGAATTGTGAAACTATAATTACAATCAAAACTGCATTCTGGTGTCAGTGAATTATTTGATATCCTATACTACCAAAACTGCATTCTGGTGTCGGTGAATTATTTGAAATCTTATACTACCAAAACTGCATTCTTTGACACCTCTCTCAGCTGCTGGAAACATTCGTGGAACCAATTCTTTGACACCTCTCTCAGCTGCTGGAAACATTCGTGGAACCCATTTTTGATACATCTCTCAGCTGTCTTGTTGCATTGGTGATTACGTTCTCAGCATCATTGAATCGCTGTCTATTCAGTGGAGCTCTCAATCGAGGGAACAAGAAAAAAATCAGCCGGTGACAGTTCGGGTGAAAATAGAAGATGTTCCAAAGTAATCAAATTGTGCTTTGCGAGGTACTGCTTCACCAGTAGGGATAGATGTACTCGTGCATTGTCATGCAGCATAATCCAACTGCTTGTTCTCAATATTTCTGGTCGTTTTCTTTTGATTGCTTCTCTTAAACGACAGAGGATATCAACGTAAATTTCTTTGTTAACCGTTCGTCCCTCCGAAATGAAATCATGGTAGAGAATACCCTGGGAATAAAAAAAAAAAAACTTAACTTTTCCTTCGCTCTTGTCAAAACGAAATTTCTGTGTCCGGGGAGATGTGAAAGAATTCTATTCAAGAGACTGACGTTTCGTCTGAGAATTGTGCGACTCAAATACTTGCGATTTCTTTTTTTGCGGTAACACTATATGCTTTACAAAGCAATGTTTGTGTCTCTGAGAGTGACTTCTCAAGCAAAACACATAATTTGACATGCGTATGCTGTCCAATCAAGAACATTTTCAACTCGGCGATGCAAAGAACAAAACGCGCAAACAACATTCTGTAACTTCTATTCGAAAGTTCTATTCTAAAGAGAGTATATGCCATTTCGCCAAGTTCACTACCAACTTTTAAATATGTATTCTCCAAAATAATATGAATCATTCAAACACGAGTCGACTATTTCGTTAACTTTTTGAAGCTATCTCGTATAAACCTTAGATCAGTAAATATCTTGCGACAGTGGTAATACTGCAGTCGGTCCAGGTTTGTATAGCATAATCTCGCTCGACACATGCATGCACACGCGAGACTAAAACTGAAAAGTCAGTGGTAACACTGCAGTCGGTCCAGGTTTGTCTAGCATAATCTCGCTCGACGCATGCATGCACACACGAGACTAAAACTGAAAAGTCAGTGGTAACACTGCAGTCGGTCCAGGTTTGTCTAGCATAATCTCGCTCGACACATGCATGCACACGCGAGACTAAAACTGAAAAGTCAGTGGTAACACTGCAGTCGGTCCAGGTCTGTGCGGCATAATCTCGCTCGACGCATGCATGCACACGCGAGACTAAAACTGAAAAGTCAGTGGTAACACTGCAGTCGGTCCAGGTTTGTATAGCAAAATCTCGCTCGACACATGCATGCACACGCGAGACTAAAACTGAAAAGTCAGTGGTAACACTGCAGTCGGTCCAGGTCTGTACAGCAAAATCTCGCTTCACGCATGCATGCAACACTCGATTAGCCATGTCGACAGTAGTAGTATTTCAATATACTCTAACATTGCTAAAGAAAAATCGGTTTAAAAAAAAATCGTTTCGAGCTGCAGGTAAACTGCTATTTTTATAGTGTCATACGAAATGCGTCGTGCTTGACTGATGAGACCAAAACTTGGAGACGTTAGTTAAATTATCATTTAATGTTGTCGACATATTTTGGCGGTAGGGACGTCTAATAATATTTAACCCAAAAGAATATATTCTGGTCCAAGTTTATTGAACAGAAGCAGAGAGCGACTAGCAGTCAAAGATTTATCATCTAGAGCAGATAACTGAACTGTTTTCTTAAACATGTCGGCAAACTATGAGCCACAGCTGGTTACCTAGAGGACGGCTGTATCGACCAGTCGAAAATGTGGAATAATCAAGAAAAGTAGTGAAAGAATTGTGAAACTATAATTACAATCAAAACTGCATTCTGGTGTCAGTGAATTATTTGATATCCTATACTACCAAAACTGCATTCTGGTGTCGGTGAATTATTTGAAATCTTATACTACCAAAACTGCATTCTTTGACACCTCTCTCAGCTGCTGGAAACATTCGTGGAACCAATTCTTTGACACCTCTCTCAGCTGCTGGAAACATTCGTGGAACCCATTTTTGATACATCTCTCAGCTGTCTTGTTGCATTGGTGATTACGTTCTCAGCATCATTGAATCGCTGTCTATTCAGTGGAGCTCTCAATCGAGGGAACAAGAAAAAAATCAGCCGGTGACAGTTCGGGTGAAAATAGAAGATGTTCCAAAGTAATCAAATTGTGCTTTGCGAGGTACTGCTTCACCAGTAGGGATAGATGTACTCGTGCATTGTCATGCAGCATAATCCAACTGCTTGTTCTCAATATTTCTGGTCGTTTTCTTTTGATTGCTTCTCTTAAACGACAGAGGATATCAACGTAAATTTCTTTGTTAACCGTTCGTCCCTCCGAAATGAAATCATGGTAGAGAATACCCTGGGAATAAAAAAAAAAAAACTTAACTTTTCCTTCGCTCTTGTCAAAACGAAATTTCTGTGTCCGGGGAGATGTGAAAGAATTCTATTCAAGAGACTGACGTTTCGTCTGAGAATTGTGCGACTCAAATACTTGCGATTTCTTTTTTTGCGGTAACACTATATGCTTTACAAAGCAATGTTTGTGTCTCTGAGAGTGACTTCTCAAGCAAAACACATAATTTGACATGCGTATGCTGTCCAATCAAGAACATTTTCAACTCGGCGATGCAAAGAACAAAACGCGCAAACAACATTCTGTAACTTCTATTCGAAAGTTCTATTCTAAAGAGAGTATATGCCATTTCGCCAAGTTCACTACCAACTTTTAAATATGTATTCTCCAAAATAATATGAATCATTCAAACACGAGTCGACTATTTCGTTAACTTTTTGAAGCTATCTCGTATAAACCTTAGATCAGTAAATATCTTGCGACAGTGGTAATACTGCAGTCGGTCCAGGTTTGTATAGCATAATCTCGCTCGACACATGCATGCACACGCGAGACTAAAACTGAAAAGTCAGTGGTAACACTGCAGTCGGTCCAGGTTTGTCTAGCATAATCTCGCTCGACGCATGCATGCACACACGAGACTAAAACTGAAAAGTCAGTGGTAACACTGCAGTCGGTCCAGGTTTGTCTAGCATAATCTCGCTCGACACATGCATGCACACGCGAGACTAAAACTGAAAAGTCAGTGGTAACACTGCAGTCGGTCCAGGTCTGTGCGGCATAATCTCGCTCGACGCATGCATGCACACGCGAGACTAAAACTGAAAAGTCAGTGGTAACACTGCAGTCGGTCCAGGTTTGTATAGCAAAATCTCGCTCGACACATGCATGCACACGCGAGACTAAAACTGAAAAGTCAGTGGTAACACTGCAGTCGGTCCAGGTCTGTGCGGCATAATCTCGCTCGACGCATGCATGCACACGCGAGACTAAAACTGAAAAGTCAGTGGTAACACTGCAGTCGGTCCAGGTTTGTATAGCAAAATCTCGCTCGACACATGCATGCACACGCGAGACTAAAACTGAAAAGTCAGTGGTAACACTGCAGTCGGTCCAGGTCTGTACAGCAAAATCTCGCTTCACGCATGCATGCAACACTCGATTAGCCATGTCGACAGTAGTAGTATTTCAATATACTCTAACATTGCTAAAGAAAAATCGGTTTAAAAAAAAATCGTTTCGAGCTGCAGGTAAACTGCTATTTTTATAGTGTCATACGAAATGCGTCGTGCTTGACTGATGAGACCAAAACTTGGAGACGTTAGTTAAATTATCATTTAATGTTGTCGACATATTTTGGCGGTAGGGACGTCTAATAATATTTAACCCAAAAGAATATATTCTGGTCCAAGTTTATTGAACAGAAGCAGAGAGCGACTAGCAGTCAAAGATTTATCATCTAGAGCAGATAACTGAACTGTTTTCTTAAACATGTCGGCAAACTATGAGCCACAGCTGGTTACCTAGAGGACGGCTGTATCGACCAGTCGAAAATGTGGAATAATCAAGAAAAGTAGTGAAAGAATTGTGAAACTATAATTACAATCAAAACTGCATTCTGGTGTCAGTGAATTATTTGATATCCTATACTACCAAAACTGCATTCTGGTGTCGGTGAATTATTTGAAATCTTATACTACCAAAACTGCATTCTTTGACACCTCTCTCAGCTGCTGGAAACATTCGTGGAACCAATTCTTTGACACCTCTCTCAGCTGCTGGAAACATTCGTGGAACCCATTTTTGATACATCTCTCAGCTGTCTTGTTGCATTGGTGATTACGTTCTCAGCATCATTGAATCGCTGTCTATTCAGTGGAGCTCTCAATCGAGGGAACAAGAAAAAAATCAGCCGGTGACAGTTCGGGTGAAAATAGAAGATGTTCCAAAGTAATCAAATTGTGCTTTGCGAGGTACTGCTTCACCAGTAGGGATAGATGTACTCGTGCATTGTCATGCAGCATAATCCAACTGCTTGTTCTCAATATTTCTGGTCGTTTTCTTTTGATTGCTTCTCTTAAACGACAGAGGATATCAACGTAAATTTCTTTGTTAACCGTTCGTCCCTCCGAAATGAAATCATGGTAGAGAATACCCTGGGAATAAAAAAAAAAAAACTTAACTTTTCCTTCGCTCTTGTCAAAACGAAATTTCTGTGTCCGGGGAGATGTGAAAGAATTCTATTCAAGAGACTGACGTTTCGTCTGAGAATTGTGCGACTCAAATACTTGCGATTTCTTTTTTTGCGGTAACACTATATGCTTTACAAAGCAATGTTTGTGTCTCTGAGAGTGACTTCTCAAGCAAAACACATAATTTGACATGCGTATGCTGTCCAATCAAGAACATTTTCAACTCGGCGATGCAAAGAACAAAACGCGCAAACAACATTCTGTAACTTCTATTCGAAAGTTCTATTCTAAAGAGAGTATATGCCATTTCGCCAAGTTCACTACCAACTTTTAAATATGTATTCTCCAAAATAATATGAATCATTCAAACACGAGTCGACTATTTCGTTAACTTTTTGAAGCTATCTCGTATAAACCTTAGATCAGTAAATATCTTGCGACAGTGGTAATACTGCAGTCGGTCCAGGTTTGTATAGCATAATCTCGCTCGACACATGCATGCACACGCGAGACTAAAACTGAAAAGTCAGTGGTAACACTGCAGTCGGTCCAGGTTTGTCTAGCATAATCTCGCTCGACGCATGCATGCACACACGAGACTAAAACTGAAAAGTCAGTGGTAACACTGCAGTCGGTCCAGGTTTGTCTAGCATAATCTCGCTCGACACATGCATGCACACGCGAGACTAAAACTGAAAAGTCAGTGGTAACACTGCAGTCGGTCCAGGTTTGTATAGCAAAATCTCGCTCGACGCATGCATGCACACGCGAGACTAAAACTGAAAAGTCAGTGGTAACACTGCAGTCGGTCCAGGTCTGTACAGCAAAATCTCGCTTCACGCATGCATGCAACACTCGATTAGCCATGTCGACAGTAGTAGTATTTCAATATACTCTAACATTGCTAAAGAAAAATCGGTTTAAAAAAAAATCGTTTCGAGCTGCAGGTAAACTGCTATTTTTATAGTGTCATACGAAATGCGTCGTGCTTGACTGATGAGACCAAAACTTGGAGACGTTAGTTAAATTATCATTTAATGTTGTCGACATATTTTGGCGGTAGGGACGTCTAATAATATTTAACCCAAAAGAATATATTCTGGTCCAAGTTTATTGAACAGAAGCAGAGAGCGACTAGCAGTCAAAGATTTATCATCTAGAGCAGATAACTGAACTGTTTTCTTAAACATGTTGGCAAACTATGAGCCACAGCTGGTTACCTAGAGGACGGCTGTATCGACCAGTCGAAAATGTGGAATAATCAAGAAAAGTAGTGAAAGAATTGTGAAACTATAATTACAATCAAAACTGCATTCTGGTGTCAGTGAATTATTTGAAATCCTATACTACCAAAACTGCATTCTGGTGTCGGTGAATTATTTGAAATCTTATACTACCAAAACTGCATTCTTTGACACCTCTCTCAGCTGCTGGAAACATTCGTGGAACCCATTCTTTGACACCTCTCTCAGCTGCTGGAAACATTCGTGGAACCCATTTTTGATACATCTCTCAGCTGTCTTGTTGCATTGGTGATTACGTTCTCAGCATCATTGAATCGCTGTCTATTCAGTGGAGCTCTCAATCGAGGGAACAAGAAAAAAATCAGCCGGTGACAGTTCGGGTGAATATGGAGGATGTTCCAAAGTAATCAAATTGTGCTTTGCGAGGTACTGCTTCACCAGTAGGGATAGATGTACTCGCGCATTGTCATGCAGCATAATCCAACTGCTTGTTCTCAATATTTCTGGTCGTTTTCTTTTGATTGCTTCTCTTAAACGACAGAGGATATCAACGTAAATTCTTTGTTAACCGTTCGTCCCTCCGAAATGAAATCATGGTAGAGAATACCCTGGGAATAAAAAAAAAAAAACTTAACTTTTCCTTCGCTCTTGTCAAAACGAAATTTCTGTGTCCGGGGAGATGTGAAAGAATTCTATTCAAGAGACTGACGTTTCGTCTGAGAATTGTGCGACTCAAATACTTGCGATTTCTTTTTTTGCGGTAACACTATATGCTTTACAAAGCAATGTTTGTGTCTCTGAGAGTGACTTCTCAAGCAAAACACATAATTTGACATGCGTATGCTGTCCAATCAAGAACATTTTCAACTCGGCGATGCAAAGAACAAAACGCGCAAACAACATTCTGTAACTTCTATTCGAAAGTTCTATTCTAAAGAGAGTATATGCCATTTCGCCAAGTTCACTACCAACTTTTAAATATGTATTCTCCAAAATAATATGAATCATTCAAACACGAGTCGACTATTTCGTTAACTTTTTGAAGCTATCTCGTATAAACCTTAGATCAGTAAATATCTTGCGACAGTGGTAATACTGCAGTCGGTCCAGGTTTGTATAGCATAATCTCGCTCGACACATGCATGCACACGCGAGACTAAAACTGAAAAGTCAGTGGTAACACTGCAGTCGGTCCAGGTTTGTCTAGCATAATCTCGCTCGACGCATGCATGCACACACGAGACTAAAACTGAAAAGTCAGTGGTAACACTGCAGTCGGTCCAGGTTTGTCTAGCATAATCTCGCTCGACACATGCATGCACACGCGAGACTAAAACTGAAAAGTCAGTGGTAACACTGCAGTCGGTCCAGGTCTGTGCGGCATAATCTCGCTCGACGCATGCATGCACACGCGAGACTAAAACTGAAAAGTCAGTGGTAACACTGCAGTCGGTCCAGGTTTGTATAGCAAAATCTCGCTCGACGCATGCATGCACACGCGAGACTAAAACTGAAAAGTCAGTGGTAACACTGCAGTCGGTCCAGGTCTGTACAGCAAAATCTCGCTTCACGCATGCATGCAACACTCGATTAGCCATGTCGACAGTAGTAGTATTTCAATATACTCTAACATTGCTAAAGAAAAATCGGTTTAAAAAAAAATCGTTTCGAGCTGCAGGTAAACTGCTATTTTTATAGTGTCATACGAAATGCGTCGTGCTTGACTGATGAGACCAAAACTTGGAGACGTTAGTTAAATTATCATTTAATGTTGTCGACATATTTTGGCGGTAGGGACGTCTAATAATATTTAACCCAAAAGAATATATTCTGGTCCAAGTTTATTGAACAGAAGCAGAGAGCGACTAGCAGTCAAAGATTTATCATCTAGAGCAGATAACTGAACTGTTTTCTTAAACATGTTGGCAAACTATGAGCCACAGCTGGTTACCTAGAGGACGGCTGTATCGACCAGTCGAAAATGTGGAATAATCAAGAAAAGTAGTGAAAGAATTGTGAAACTATAATTACAATCAAAACTGCATTCTGGTGTCAGTGAATTATTTGAAATCCTATACTACCAAAACTGCATTCTGGTGTCGGTGAATTATTTGAAATCTTATACTACCAAAACTGCATTCTTTGACACCTCTCTCAGCTGCTGGAAACATTCGTGGAACCCATTCTTTGACACCTCTCTCAGCTGCTGGAAACATTCGTGGAACCCATTTTTGATACATCTCTCAGCTGTCTTGTTGCATTGGTGATTACGTTCTCAGCATCATTGAATCGCTGTCTATTCAGTGGAGCTCTCAATCGAGGGAACAAGAAAAAAATCAGCCGGTGACAGTTCGGGTGAATATGGAGGATGTTCCAAAGTAATCAAATTGTGCTTTGCGAGGTACTGCTTCACCAGTAGGGATAGATGTACTCGCGCATTGTCATGCAGCATAATCCAACTGCTTGTTCTCAATATTTCTGGTCGTTTTCTTTTGATTGCTTCTCTTAAACGACAGAGGATATCAACGTAAATTTCTTTGTTAACCGTTCGTCCCTCCGAAATGAAATCATGGTAGAGAATACCCTGGGAATAAAAAAAAAAAAACTTAACTTTTCCTTCGCTCTTGTCAAAACGAAATTTCTGTGTCCGGGGAGATGTGAAAGAATTCTATTCAAGAGACTGACGTTTCGTCTGAGAATTGTGCGACTCAAATACTTGCGATTTCTTTTTTTGCGGTAACACTATATGCTTTACAAAGCAATGTTTGTGTCTCTGAGAGTGACTTCTCAAGCAAAACACATAATTTGACATGCGTATGCTGTCCAATCAAGAACATTTTCAACTCGGCGATGCAAAGAACAAAACGCGCAAACAACATTCTGTAACTTCTATTCGAAAGTTCTATTCTAAAGAGAGTAAATGCCATTTCGCCAAGTTCACTACCAACTTTTAAATATGTATTCTCCAAAATAATATGAATCATTCAAACACGAGTCGACTATTTCGTTAACTTTTTGAAGCTATCTCGTATAAACCTTAGATCAGTAAATATCTTGCGACAGTGGTAACACTGCAGTCGGTCCAGGTTTGTCTAGCATAATCTCGCTCGACACATGCATGCACACGCGAGACTAAAACTGAAAAGTCAGTGGTAACACTGCAGTCGGCCCAGGTTTGTCTAGCATAATCTCGCTCGACGCATGCATGCACACACGAGACTAAAACTGAAAAGTCAGTGGTAACACTGCAGTCGGTCCAGGTCTGTGCGGCATAATCTCGCTCGACGCATGCATGCACACGCGAGACTAAAACTGAAAAGTCAGTGGTAACACTGCAGTCGGTCCAGGTTTGTATAGCAAAATCTCGCTCGACGCATGCATGCACACGCGAGACTAAAACTGAAAAGTCAGTGGTAACACTGCAGTCGGTCCAGGTCTGTACAGCAAAATCTCGCTTCACGCATGCATGCAACACTCGATAAGCCATGTCGACAGTAGTAGTATTTCAATATACTCTAACATTGCTAAAGAAAAATCGGTTTTAAAAAAAATCGTTTCGAGCTGCAGGTAAACTGCTATTTTTATAGTGTCATACGAAATGCGTCGTGCTTGACTGATGAGACCAAAACTTGGAGACGTTAGTTAAATTATCATTTAATGTTGTCGACATATTTTGGCGGTAGGGACGTCTAATAATATTTAACCCAAAAGAATATATTCTGGTCCAAGTTTATTGAACAGAAGCAGAGAGCGACTAGCAGTCAAAGATTTATCATCTAGAGCAGATAACTGAACTGTTTTCTTAAACATGTTGGCAAACTATGAGCCACAGCTGGTTACCTAGAGGACGGCTGTATCGACCAGTCGAAAATGTGGAATAATCAAGAAAAGTAGTGAAAGAATTGTGAAACTATAATTACAATCAAAACTGCATTCTGGTGTCAGTGAATTATTTGAAATCCTATACTACCAAAACTGCATTCTGGTGTCGGTGAATTATTTGAAATTTTATACTACCAAAACTGCATTCTTTGACACCTCTCTCAGCTGCTGGAAACATTCGTGGAACCCATTCTTTGACACCTCGCTCAGCTGCTGGAAACATTCGTGGAACCCATTTTTGATACATCTCTCAGCTGTCTTGTTGCATTGGTGATTACGTTCTCAGCATCATTGAATCGCTGTCTATTCAGTGGAGCTCTCAATCGAGGGAACAAGAAAAAAATCAGCCGGTGACAGTTCGGGTGAATATGGAGGATGTTCCAAAGTAATCAAATTGTGCTTTGCGAGGTACTGCTTCACCAGTAGGGATAGATGTACTCGCGCATTGTCATGCAGCATAATCCAACTGCTTGTTCTCAATATTTCTGGTCGTTTTCTTTTGATTGCTTCTCTTAAACGACAGAGGATATCAACGTAAATTTCTTTGTTAACCGTTCGTCCCTCCGAAATGAAATCATGGTAGAGAATACCCTGGGAATAAAAAAAAAAAAACTTAACTTTTCCTTCGCTCTTGTCAAAACGAAATTTCTGTGTCCGGGGAGATGTGAAAGAATTCTATTCAAGAGACTGACGTTTCGTCTGAGAATTGTGCGACTCAAATACTTGCGATTTCTTTTTTTGCGGTAACACTATATGCTTTACAAAGCAATGTTTGTGTCTCTGAGAGTGACTTCTCAAGCAAAACACATAATTTGACATGCGTATGCTGTCCAATCAAGAACATTTTCAACTCGGCGATGCAAAGAACAAAACGCGCAAACAACATTCTGTAACTTCTATTCGAAAGTTCTATTCTAAAGAGAGTATATGCCATTTCGCCAAGTTCACTACCAACTTTTAAATATGTATTCTCCAAAATAATATGAATCATTCAAACACGAGTCGACTATTTCGTTAACTTTTTGAAGCTATCTCGTATAAACCTTAGATCAGTAAATATCTTGCGACAGTGGTAACACTGCAGTCGGTCCAGGTTTGTCTAGCATAATCTCGCTCGACACATGCATGCACACGCGAGACTAAAACTGAAAAGTCAGTGGTAACACTGCAGTCGGCCCAGGTTTGTCTAGCATAATCTCGCTCGACGCATGCATGCACACACGAGACTAAAACTGAAAAGTCAGTGGTAACACTGCAGTCGGTCCAGGTCTGTGCGGCATAATCTCGCTCGACGCATGCATGCACACGCGAGACTAAAACTGAAAAGTCAGTGGTAACACTGCAGTCGGTCCAGGTTTGTATAGCAAAATCTCGCTCGACGCATGCATGCACACGCGAGACTAAAACTGAAAAGTCAGTGGTAACACTGCAGTCGGTCCAGGTCTGTACAGCAAAATCTCGCTTCACGCATGCATGCAACACTCGATAAGCCATGTCGACAGTAGTAGTATTTCAATATACTCTAACATTGCTAAAGAAAAATCGGTTTTAAAAAAAATCGTTTCGAGCTGCAGGTAAACTGCTATTTTTATAGTGTCATACGAAATGCGTCGTGCTTGACTGATGAGACCAAAACTTGGAGACGTTAGTTAAATTATCATTTAATGTTGTCGACATATTTTGGCGGTAGGGACGTCTAATAATATTTAACCCAAAAGAATATATTCTGGTCCAAGTTTATTGAACAGAAGCAGAGAGCGACTAGCAGTCAAAGATTTATCATCTAGAGCAGATAACTGAACTGTTTTCTTAAACATGTTGGCAAACTATGAGCCACAGCTGGTTACCTAGAGGACGGCTGTATCGACCAGTCGAAAATGTGGAATAATCAAGAAAAGTAGTGAAAGAATTGTGAAACTATAATTACAATCAAAACTGCATTCTGGTGTCAGTGAATTATTTGAAATCCTATACTACCAAAACTGCATTCTGGTGTCGGTGAATTATTTGAAATTTTATACTACCAAAACTGCATTCTTTGACACCTCTCTCAGCTGCTGGAAACATTCGTGGAACCCATTCTTTGACACCTCGCTCAGCTGCTGGAAACATTCGTGGAACCCATTTTTGATACATCTCTCAGCTGTCTTGTTGCATTGGTGATTACGTTCTCAGCATCATTGAATCGCTGTCTATTCAGTGGAGCTCTCAATCGAGGGAACAAGAAAAAAATCAGCCGGTGACAGTTCGGGTGAATATGGAGGATGTTCCAAAGTAATCAAATTGTGCTTTGCGAGGTACTGCTTCACCAGTAGGGATAGATGTACTCGCGCATTGTCATGCAGCATAATCCAACTGCTTGTTCTCAATATTTCTGGTCGTTTTCTTTTGATTGCTTCTCTTAAACGACAGAGGATATCAACGTAAATTTCTTTGTTAACCGTTCGTCCCTCCGAAATGAAATCATGGTAGAGAATACCCCGGGAATAAAAAAAAAAAAACTTAACTTTTCCTTCGCTCTTGTCAAAACGAAATTTCTGTGTCCGGGGAGATGTGAAAGAATTCTATTCAAGAGACTGACGTTTCGTCTGAGAATTGTGCGACTCAAATACTTGCGATTTCTTTTTTTGCGGTAACACTATATGCTTTACAAAGCAATGTTTGTGTCTCTGAGAGTGACTTCTCAAGCAAAACACATAATTTGACATGCGTATGCTGTCCAATCAAGAACATTTTCAACTCGGCGATGCAAAGAACAAAACGCGCAAACAACATTCTGTAACTTCTATTCGAAAGTTCTATTCTAAAGAGAGTATATGCCATTTCGCCAAGTTCACTACCAACTTTTAAATATGTATTCTCCAAAATAATATGAATCATTCAAACACGAGTCGACTATTTCGTTAACTTTTTGAAGCTATCTCGTATAAACCTTAGATCAGTAAATATCTTGCGACAGTGGTAACACTGCAGTCGGTCCAGGTTTGTCTAGCATAATCTCGCTCGACACATGCATGCACACGCGAGACTAAAACTGAAAAGTCAGTGGTAACACTGCAGTCGGTCCAGGTTTGTCTAGCATAATCTCGCTCGACGCATGCATGCACACACGAGACTAAAACTGAAAAGTCAGTGGTAACACTGCAGTCGGTCCAGGTTTGTCTAGCATAATCTCGCTCGACGCATGCATGCACACGCGAGACTAAAACTGAAAAGTCAGTGGTAACACTGCAGTCGGTCCAGGTCTGTGCGGCATAATCTCGCTCGACGCATGCATGCACACGCGAGACTAAAACTGAAAAGTCAGTGGTAACACTGCAGTCGGTCCAGGTTTGTATAGCAAAATCTCGCTCGACGCATGCATGCACACGCGAGACTAAAACTGAAAAGTCAGTGGTAACACTGCAGTCGGTCCAGGTCTGTACAGCAAAATCTCGCTTCACGCATGCATGCAACACTCGATTAGCCATGTCGACAGTAGTAGTATTTCAATATACTCTAACATTGCTAAAGAAAAATCGGTTTTAAAAAAAATCGTTTCGAGCTGCAGGTAAACTGCTATTTTTATAGTGTCATACGAAATGCGTCGTGCTTGACTGATGAGACCAAAACTTGGAGACGTTAGTTAAATTATCATTTAATGTTGTCGACATATTTTGGCGGTAGGGACGTCTAATAATATTTAACCCAAAAGAATATATTCTGGTCCAAGTTTATTGAACAGAAGCAGAGAGCGACTAGCAGTCAAAGATTTATCATCTAGAGCAGATAACTGAACTGTTTTCTTAAACATGTTGGCAAACTATGAGCCACAGCTGGTTACCTAGAGGACGGCTGTATCGACCAGTCGAAAATGTGGAATAATCAAGAAAAGTAGTGAAAGAATTGTGAAACTATAATTACAATCAAAACTGCATTCTGGTGTCAGTGAATTATTTGAAATCCTATACTACCAAAACTGCATTCTGGTGTCGGTGAATTATTTGAAATTTTATACTACCAAAACTGCATTCTTTGACACCTCTCTCAGCTGCTGGAAACATTCGTGGAACCCATTCTTTGACACCTCGCTCAGCTGCTGGAAACATTCGTGGAACCCATTTTTGATACATCTCTCAGCTGTCTTGTTGCATTGGTGATTACGTTCTCAGCATCATTGAATCGCTGTCTATTCAGTGGAGCTCTCAATCGAGGGAACAAGAAAAAAATCAGCCGGTGACAGTTCGGGTGAATATGGAGGATGTTCCAAAGTAATCAAATTGTGCTTTGCGAGGTACTGCTTCACCAGTAGGGATAGATGTACTCGCGCATTGTCATGCAGCATAATCCAACTGCTTGTTCTCAATATTTCTGGTCGTTTTCTTTTGATTGCTTCTCTTAAACGACAGAGGATATCAACGTAAATTTCTTTGTTAACCGTTCGTCCCTCCGAAATGAAATCATGGTAGAGAATACCCTGGGAATAAAAAAAAAAAAACTTAACTTTTCCTTCGCTCTTGTCAAAACGAAATTTCTGTGTCCGGGGAGATGTGAAAGAATTCTATTCAAGAGACTGACGTTTCGTCTGAGAATTGTGCGACTCAAATACTTGCGATTTCTTTTTTTGCGGTAACACTATATGCTTTACAAAGCAATGTTTGTGTCTCTGAGAGTGACTTCTCAAGCAAAACACATAATTTGACATGCGTATGCTGTCCAATCAAGAACATTTTCAACTCGGCGATGCAAAGAACAAAACGCGCAAACAACATTCTGTAACTTCTATTCGAAAGTTCTATTCTAAAGAGAGTATATGCCATTTCGCCAAGTTCACTACCAACTTTTAAATATGTATTCTCCAAAATAATATGAATCATTCAAACACGAGTCGACTATTTCGTTAACTTTTTGAAGCTATCTCGTATAAACCTTAGATCAGTAAATATCTTGCGACAGTGGTAACACTGCAGTCGGTCCAGGTTTGTCTAGCATAATCTCGCTCGACACATGAATGCACACGCGAGACTAAAACTGAAAAGTCAGTGGTAACACTGCAGTCGGTCCAGGTTTGTCTAGCATAATCTCGCTCGACGCATGCATGCACACACGAGACTAAAACTGAAAAGTCAGTGGTAACACTGCAGTCGGTCCAGGTTTGTCTAGCATAATCTCGCTCGACGCATGCATGCACACGCGAGACTAAAACTGAAAAGTCAGTGGTAACACTGCAGTCGGTCCAGGTTTGTATAGCAAAATCTCGCTCGACGCATGCATGCACACGCGAGACTAAAACTGAAAAGTCAGTGGTAACACTGCAGTCGGTCCAGGTCTGTACAGCAAAATCTCGCTTCACGCATGCATGCAACACTCGATAAGCCATGTCGACAGTAGTAGTATTTCAATATACTCTAACATTGCTAAAGAAAAATCGGTTTTAAAAAAAATCGTTTCGAGCTGCAGGTAAACTGCTATTTTTATAGTGTCATACGAAATGCGTCGTGCTTGACTGATGAGACCAAAACTTGGAGACGTTAGTTAAATTATCATTTAATGTTGTCGACATATTTTGGCGGTAGGGACGTCTAATAATATTTAACCCAAAAGAATATATTCTGGTCCAAGTTTATTGAACAGAAGCAGAGAGCGACTAGCAGTCAAAGATTTATCATCTAGAGCAGATAACTGAACTGTTTTCTTAAACATGTTGGCAAACTATGAGCCACAGCTGGTTACCTAGAGGACGGCTGTATCGACCAGTCGAAAATGTGGAATAATCAAGAAAAGTAGTGAAAGAATTGTGAAACTATAATTACAATCAAAACTGCATTCTGGTGTCAGTGAATTATTTGAAATCCTATACTACCAAAACTGCATTCTGGTGTCGGTGAATTATTTGAAATTTTATACTACCAAAACTGCATTCTTTGACACCTCTCTCAGCTGCTGGAAACATTCGTGGAACCCATTCTTTGACACCTCGCTCAGCTGCTGGAAACATTCGTGGAACCCATTTTTGATACATCTCTCAGCTGTCTTGTTGCATTGGTGATTACGTTCTCAGCATCATTGAATCGCTGTCTATTCAGTGGAGCTCTCAATCGAGGGAACAAGAAAAAAATCAGCCGGTGACAGTTCGGGTGAATATGGAGGATGTTCCAAAGTAATCAAATTGTGCTTTGCGAGGTACTGCTTCACCAGTAGGGATAGATGTACTCGCGCATTGTCATGCAGCATAATCCAACTGCTTGTTCTCAATATTTCTGGTCGTTTTCTTTTGATTGCTTCTCTTAAACGACAGAGGATATCAACGTAAATTTCTTTGTTAACCGTTCGTCCCTCCGAAATGAAATCATGGTAGAGAATACCCTGGGAATAAAAAAAAAAAAACTCAACTTTTCCTTCGCTCTTGTTAAAACGAAATTTCTGTGTCCGGGGAGATGTGAAAGAATTCTATTCAAGAGACTGACGTTTCGTCTGAGAATTGTGCGACTCAAATACTTGCGATTTCTTTTTTTGCGGTAACACTATATGCTTTACAAAGCAATGTTTGTGTCTCTGAGAGTGACTTCTCAAGCAAAACACATAATTTGACATGCGTATGCTGTCCAATCAAGAACATTTTCAACTCGGCGATGCAAAGAACAAAACGCGCAAACAACATTCTGTAACTTCTATTCGAAAGTTCTATTCTAAAGAGAGTATATGCCATTTCGCCAAGTTCACTACCAACTTTTAAATATGTATTCTCCAAAATAATATGAATCATTCAAACACGAGTCGACTATTTCGTTAACTTTTTGAAGCTATCTCGTATAAACCTTAGATCAGTAAATATCTTGCGACAGTGGTAACACTGCAGTCGGTCCAGGTTTGTCTAGCATAATCTCGCTCGACACATGCATGCACACGCGAGACTAAAACTGAAAAGTCAGTGGTAACACTGCAGTCGGTCCAGGTTTGTCTAGCATAATCTCGCTCGACGCATGCATGCACACACGAGACTAAAACTGAAAAGTCAGTGGTAACACTGCAGTCGGTCCAGGTTTGTCTAGCATAATCTCGCTCGACGCATGCATGCACACGCGAGACTAAAACTGAAAAGTCAGTGGTAACACTGCAGTCGGTCCAGGTCTGTGCGGCATAATCTCGCTCGACGCATGCATGCACACGCGAGACTAAAACTGAAAAGTCAGTGGTAACACTGCAGTCGGTCCAGGTTTGTCTAGCATAATCTCGCTCGACGCATGCATGCACACGCGAGACTAAAACTGAAAAGTCAGTGGTAACACTGCAGTCGGTCCAGGTCTGTGCGGCATAATCTCGCTCGACGCATGCATGCACACGCGAGACTAAAACTGAAAAGTCAGTGGTAACACTGCAGTCGGTCCAGGTTTGTATAGCAAAATCTCGCTCGACGCATGCATGCACACGCGAGACTAAAACTGAAAAGTCAGTGGTAACACTGCAGTCGGTCCAGGTCTGTACAGCAAAATCTCGCTTCACGCATGCATGCAACACTCGATTAGCCATGTCGACAGTAGTAGTATTTCAATATACTCTAACATTGCTAAAGAAAAATCGGTTTTAAAAAAAATCGTTTCGAGCTGCAGGTAAACTGCTATTTTTATAGTGTCATACGAAATGCGTCGTGCTTGACTGATGAGACCAAAACTTGGAGACGTTAGTTAAATTATCATTTAATGTTGTCGACATATTTTGGCGGTAGGGACGTCTAATAATATTTAACCCAAAAGAATATATTCTGGTCCAAGTTTATTGAACAGAAGCAGAGAGCGACTAGCAGTCAAAGATTTATCATCTAGAGCAGATAACTGAACTGTTTTCTTAAACATGTTGGCAAACTATGAGCCACAGCTGGTTACCTAGAGGACGGCTGTATCGACCAGTCGAAAATGTGGAATAATCAAGAAAAGTAGTGAAAGAATTGTGAAACTATAATTACAATCAAAACTGCATTCTGGTGTCAGTGAATTATTTGAAATCCTATACTACCAAAACTGCATTCTGGTGTCGGTGAATTATTTGAAATTTTATACTACCAAAACTGCATTCTTTGACACCTCTCTCAGCTGCTGGAAACATTCGTGGAACCCATTCTTTGACACCTCGCTCAGCTGCTGGAAACATTCGTGGAACCCATTTTTGATACATCTCTCAGCTGTCTTGTTGCATTGGTGATTACGTTCTCAGCATCATTGAATCGCTGTCTATTCAGTGGAGCTCTCAATCGAGGGAACAAGAAAAAAATCAGCCGGTGACAGTTCGGGTGAATATGGAGGATGTTCCAAAGTAATCAAATTGTGCTTTGCGAGGTACTGCTTCACCAGTAGGGATAGATGTACTCGCGCATTGTCATGCAGCATAATCCAACTGCTTGTTCTCAATATTTCTGGTCGTTTTCTTTTGATTGCTTCTCTTAAACGACAGAGGATATCAACGTAAATTTCTTTGTTAACCGTTCGTCCCTCCGAAATGAAATCATGGTAGAGAATATCCTGGGAATAAAAAAAAAAAAACTTAACTTTTCCTTCGCTCTTGTCAAAACGAAATTTCTGTGTCCGGGGAGATGTGAAAGAATTCTATTCAAGAGACTGACGTTTCGTCTGAGAATTGTGCGACTCAAATACTTGCGATTTCTTTTTTTGCGGTAACACTATATGCTTTACAAAGCAATGTTTGTGTCTCTGAGAGTGACTTCTCAAGCAAAACACATAATTTGACATGCGTATGCTGTCCAATCAAGAACATTTTCAACTCGGCGATGCAAAGAACAAAACGCGCAAACAACATTCTGTAACTTCTATTCGAAAGTTCTATTCTAAAGAGAGTATATGCCATTTCGCCAAGTTCACTACCAACTTTTAAATATGTATTCTCCAAAATAATATGAATCATTCAAACACGAGTCGACTATTTCGTTAACTTTTTGAAGCTATCTCGTATAAACCTTAGATCAGTAAATATCTTGCGACAGTGGTAACACTGCAGTCGGTCCAGGTTTGTCTAGCATAATCTCGCTCGACACATGAATGCACACGCGAGACTAAAACTGAAAAGTCAGTGGTAACACTGCAGTCGGTCCAGGTTTGTCTAGCATAATCTCGCTCGACGCATGCATGCACACACGAGACTAAAACTGAAAAGTCAGTGGTAACACTGCAGTCGGTCCAGGTTTGTCTAGCATAATCTCGCTCGACGCATGCATGCACACGCGAGACTAAAACTGAAAAGTCAGTGGTAACACTGCAGTCGGTCCAGGTTTGTATAGCAAAATCTCGCTCGACGCATGCATGCACACGCGAGACTAAAACTGAAAAGTCAGTGGTAACACTGCAGTCGGTCCAGGTCTGTACAGCAAAATCTCGCTTCACGCATGCATGCAACACTCGATAAGCCATGTCGACAGTAGTAGTATTTCAATATACTCTAACATTGCTAAAGAAAAATCGGTTTTAAAAAAAATCGTTTCGAGCTGCAGGTAAACTGCTATTTTTATAGTGTCATACGAAATGCGTCGTGCTTGACTGATGAGACCAAAACTTGGAGACGTTAGTTAAATTATCATTTAATGTTGTCGACATATTTTGGCGGTAGGGACGTCTAATAATATTTAACCCAAAAGAATATATTCTGGTCCAAGTTTATTGAACAGAAGCAGAGAGCGACTAGCAGTCAAAGATTTATCATCTAGAGCAGATAACTGAACTGTTTTCTTAAACATGTTGGCAAACTATGAGCCACAGCTGGTTACCTAGAGGACGGCTGTATCGACCAGTCGAAAATGTGGAATAATCAAGAAAAGTAGTGAAAGAATTGTGAAACTATAATTACAATCAAAACTGCATTCTGGTGTCAGTGAATTATTTGAAATCCTATACTACCAAAACTGCATTCTGGTGTCGGTGAATTATTTGAAATTTTATACTACCAAAACTGCATTCTTTGACACCTCTCTCAGCTGCTGGAAACATTCGTGGAACCCATTCTTTGACACCTCGCTCAGCTGCTGGAAACATTCGTGGAACCCATTTTTGATACATCTCTCAGCTGTCTTGTTGCATTGGTGATTACGTTCTCAGCATCATTGAATCGCTGTCTATTCAGTGGAGCTCTCAATCGAGGGAACAAGAAAAAAATCAGCCGGTGACAGTTCGGGTGAATATGGAGGATGTTCCAAAGTAATCAAATTGTGCTTTGCGAGGTACTGCTTCACCAGTAGGGATAGATGTACTCGCGCATTGTCATGCAGCATAATCCAACTGCTTGTTCTCAATATTTCTGGTCGTTTTCTTTTGATTGCTTCTCTTAAACGACAGAGGATATCAACGTAAATTTCTTTGTTAACCGTTCGTCCCTCCGAAATGAAATCATGGTAGAGAATACCCTGGGAATAAAAAAAAAAAAACTCAACTTTTCCTTCGCTCTTGTTAAAACGAAATTTCTGTGTCCGGGGAGATGTGAAAGAATTCTATTCAAGAGACTGACGTTTCGTCTGAGAATTGTGCGACTCAAATACTTGCGATTTCTTTTTTTGCGGTAACACTATATGCTTTACAAAGCAATGTTTGTGTCTCTGAGAGTGACTTCTCAAGCAAAACACATAATTTGACATGCGTATGCTGTCCAATCAAGAACATTTTCAACTCGGCGATGCAAAGAACAAAACGCGCAAACAACATTCTGTAACTTCTATTCGAAAGTTCTATTCTAAAGAGAGTATATGCCATTTCGCCAAGTTCACTACCAACTTTTAAATATGTATTCTCCAAAATAATATGAATCATTCAAACACGAGTCGACTATTTCGTTAACTTTTTGAAGCTATCTCGTATAAACCTTAGATCAGTAAATATCTTGCGACAGTGGTAACACTGCAGTCGGTCCAGGTTTGTCTAGCATAATCTCGCTCGACACATGCATGCACACGCGAGACTAAAACTGAAAAGTCAGTGGTAACACTGCAGTCGGTCCAGGTTTGTCTAGCATAATCTCGCTCGACGCATGCATGCACACACGAGACTAAAACTGAAAAGTCAGTGGTAACACTGCAGTCGGTCCAGGTTTGTCTAGCATAATCTCGCTCGACGCATGCATGCACACGCGAGACTAAAACTGAAAAGTCAGTGGTAACACTGCAGTCGGTCCAGGTCTGTGCGGCATAATCTCGCTCGACGCATGCATGCACACGCGAGACTAAAACTGAAAAGTCAGTGGTAACACTGCAGTCGGTCCAGGTTTGTCTAGCATAATCTCGCTCGACGCATGCATGCACACGCGAGACTAAAACTGAAAAGTCAGTGGTAACACTGCAGTCGGTCCAGGTCTGTGCGGCATAATCTCGCTCGACGCATGCATGCACACGCGAGACTAAAACTGAAAAGTCAGTGGTAACACTGCAGTCGGTCCAGGTTTGTATAGCAAAATCTCGCTCGACGCATGCATGCACACGCGAGACTAAAACTGAAAAGTCAGTGGTAACACTGCAGTCGGTCCAGGTCTGTACAGCAAAATCTCGCTTCACGCATGCATGCAACACTCGATTAGCCATGTCGACAGTAGTAGTATTTCAATATACTCTAACATTGCTAAAGAAAAATCGGTTTTAAAAAAAATCGTTTCGAGCTGCAGGTAAACTGCTATTTTTATAGTGTCATACGAAATGCGTCGTGCTTGACTGATGAGACCAAAACTTGGAGACGTTAGTTAAATTATCATTTAATGTTGTCGACATATTTTGGCGGTAGGGACGTCTAATAATATTTAACCCAAAAGAATATATTCTGGTCCAAGTTTATTGAACAGAAGCAGAGAGCGACTAGCAGTCAAAGATTTATCATCTAGAGCAGATAACTGAACTGTTTTCTTAAACATGTTGGCAAACTATGAGCCACAGCTGGTTACCTAGAGGACGGCTGTATCGACCAGTCGAAAATGTGGAATAATCAAGAAAAGTAGTGAAAGAATTGTGAAACTATAATTACAATCAAAACTGCATTCTGGTGTCAGTGAATTATTTGAAATCCTATACTACCAAAACTGCATTCTGGTGTCGGTGAATTATTTGAAATTTTATACTACCAAAACTGCATTCTTTGACACCTCTCTCAGCTGCTGGAAACATTCGTGGAACCCATTCTTTGACACCTCGCTCAGCTGCTGGAAACATTCGTGGAACCCATTTTTGATACATCTCTCAGCTGTCTTGTTGCATTGGTGATTACGTTCTCAGCATCATTGAATCGCTGTCTATTCAGTGGAGCTCTCAATCGAGGGAACAAGAAAAAAATCAGCCGGTGACAGTTCGGGTGAATATGGAGGATGTTCCAAAGTAATCAAATTGTGCTTTGCGAGGTACTGCTTCACCAGTAGGGATAGATGTACTCGCGCATTGTCATGCAGCATAATCCAACTGCTTGTTCTCAATATTTCTGGTCGTTTTCTTTTGATTGCTTCTCTTAAACGACAGAGGATATCAACGTAAATTTCTTTGTTAACCGTTCGTCCCTTCGAAATGAAATCATGGTAGAGAATACCCTGGGAATAAAAAAAAAAAAACTTAACTTTTCCTTCGCTCTTGTCAAAACGAAATTTCTGTGTCCGGGGAGATGTGAAAGAATTCTATTCAAGAGACTGACGTTTCGTCTGAGAATTGTGCGACTCAAATACTTGCGATTTCTTTTTTTGCGGTAACACTATATGCTTTACAAAGCAATGTTTGTGTCTCTGAGAGTGACTTCTCAAGCAAAACACATAATTTGACATGCGTATGCTGTCCAATCAAGAACATTTTCAACTCGGCGATGCAAAGAACAAAACGCGCAAACAACATTCTGTAACTTCTATTCGAAAGTTCTATTCTAAAGAGAGTATATGCCATTTCGCCAAGTTCACTACCAACTTTTAAATATGTATTCTCCAAAATAATATGAATCATTCAAACACGAGTCGACTATTTCGTTAACTTTTTGAAGCTATCTCGTATAAACCTTAGATCAGTAAATATCTTGCGACAGTGGTAACACTGCAGTCGGTCCAGGTTTGTCTAGCATAATCTCGCTCGACACATGCATGCACACGCGAGACTAAAACTGAAAAGTCAGTGGTAACACTGCAGTCGGTCCAGGTTTGTCTAGCATAATCTCGCTCGACGCATGCATGCACACACGAGACTAAAACTGAAAAGTCAGTGGTAACACTGCAGTCGGTCTAGGTTTGTCTAGCATAATCTCGCTCGACGCATGCATGCACACGCGAGACTAAAACTGAAAAGTCAGTGGTAACACTGCAGTCGGTCCAGGTCTGTGCGGCATAATCTCGCTCGACGCATGCATGCACACGCGAGACTAAAACTGAAAAGTCAGTGGTAACACTGCAGTCGGTCCAGGTTTGTATAGCAAAATCTCGCTCGACGCATGCATGCACACGCGAGACTAAAACTGAAAAGTCAGTGGTAACACTGCAGTCGGTCCAGGTCTGTACAGCAAAATCTCGCTTCACGCATGCATGCAACACTCGATTAGCCATGTCGACAGTAGTAGTATTTCAATATACTCTAACATTGCTAAAGAAAAATCGGTTTAAAAAAAAATCGTTTTGAACTGCAGGTAACCTGCTAACATGTTCAGTCCTACCTGGGCAAAATATAAGTTGATATGTTGCCAAGACAGCAGCGTTATGCCCACAGCAGACGTATTTCAATTAACCCGAACATCACTAAATAAAAACCGGTTAATTTCAAAACGTTTCGAGCTGCAGGTAAACTGCTATTTTTATATCGTGTCATACGAAATGCGTCGTGCTTGACTGATGAGACCAAAACTTGGAGACGTTAGTTAAATTATCATTTAATGTTGCCGACATATTTTGGCGGTAGGGACGTCTAATAATATTTAACCCAAAAGAATATATTCTGGTCCAAGTTTATTGAACAGAAGCAGAGAGCGACTAGCAGTCAAAGATTTATCATCTAGAGCAGATTACTGAACTGTTTTCTTAAACATGTTGGCAAACTATGAGCCACAGCTGGTTACCTAGAGGACGGCTGTATCGACCAGTCGAAAATGTGGAATAATCAAGAAAAGTAGTGAAAGAATTGTGAAACTACAATTACAATCAAAACTGCATTCTGGTGTCAGTGAATTATTTGAAATCTAATACTACCAAAACTGCAGTATGGTGTCAGTAAATTATTTGAAATCCTATACTACCAAAAATGAAATTTGATGTGAGTGTTTTTTGAAACGTTATATGTGACAGTTCGATATTGATAAAGTCAAATCCTGACCAGTTAACTACCAGGACATGCATATATGAAAACAGTGGAGCCAAAGACAATCTTACCAATCTAACGTACGGTTTCATTTTCCAAAGTCATAATTTAAGACTGCCATGTTTTAAATTTGGTTAAGACCTACGAACAAATAAGAAATCTGTTGTGAGGGATGACTGATATAAAACTCTAGACACGGTAAAGACGACATAACGTCAGTGGTGGGACAGCTTCAGAGATCTAGCATAACTTGGGTGTATGTAAATAATCCTGGGATCAGTAAATACCGCGCGGCAGTGGTAACACTGCAGTTTATCCGGGTCTGTACAGCATAATCTGGCTCGAAGCATGCATTCAACGCGAGAAGGTAAAACTGACAAGTCACTGGTAAAACTACAGTCGGTCTAAGTCTGTAGGGCAAAATCTCGCTCGACGCATGCGAGACTAGATTCGCTATGCAGAAAGCAGTCGTATTTGAATAAACCCGTGATCAGGCAAATCAAGTACCGGTTTATTTCCTCACAGTTTCGAGCTGCAGGTGCTTAGTTCTACCTGGGCAAACTAAACGCACGACACATCATCGGCAATTCGGTGTCGAGCAGCGGCAGAATCTCAGTGCGATTAATTAACCTGTTTTCAAGTTTTGTCACGATGGGCTGTGGATAACCTCGCTGGCTGACTTGTATTTCTGTCTACTCAGTTTATTAGAACCGCAACATTGTCCATATTCTTAATCCATCAATATTCAGCAGCAGTATTGGTGAATCTCCTGACGAGAAATGACTTAATACAGACATCCAATTAAGTTCTGTGTATGCTTAACTTCTTGCCTAGACTAGTCTTGAAGCAGGTACAGGTGAGAGACATGCCGAAAAGCTGACTTGAGTCTAGAAAAGGGTTGTTTATCTACGACTCTACACACAAACCCTGATGTTTATTAACAGACAGCGAGAGCGTCATAATGAGACCAGTACTAGGCGCGTGCAAGTGTAGGGAGAATCAAACTCGGTCTAAAACTGACACTGTAAAGACCAATCGAATTTGAAATCGTTTGACAAGAAAGCAAAGAACTATGAAACTACATGTACAACCAAAACTGACACCATGAGGATCAGACCAAAACGTGGCGTAATCAATAAATTATTGAGAGACTTATGAAATGACAAATACTACGTCTTCTCCATCTCCATCGTATATTATTAAACTCCCAAAGTCCTGAAAAAGGCTATGAAAGTAAAAGGATGTAGTTCGGAGAAAGGGATGCGTTGTGTCGTAGATTACAGCTTCTCTGAGATATGAGCACCTTTTTGTCCGAATCAGCATAACATTTGTGGGTACCGAGTTAGCCTTTCCTTTTCAATTTCTCCTTAGCCAGCCTGCCACATTGCAGTCTGTTCTCAAGGATCATCACGTGGAAGTGGAACAGAGTCTATTCAGCTCTGTGACGCTGACCCTAACGCTAGCAATCAGAAATGGGTAACCAACCACTTCAACTCATGCGCTGCTCAACATTTTAATGACACAAATACTTCGATAAAATCAAAGCCTGGACCGGCTAACTACCAGGATATACCTATATGAAAACCGTGCACGCAGTCTAACATTCGGTTTCATATTCCAAAGTAATCTTTTAAGACTCTCCCATATCTTAGATTTGGTAAAACCTAGGCCGCCAAACAAGAAATCTGCTGCAAGCGACTTGTATAAAACTCTAGACACTGTAAAAATGATATAACTTTAGTGTCGGGTCAGCTTTATAGATCTAGAATAGCAATTTCAGTATCGGGCCAGCTTTACAGATCTAGAATAGCAAGTTGTATAGAAAGGTGGGTTCAGTAGATACTTAACTACCACGTGTCCTTATACCAGCGAACAGCATGATTATCCTGTATACCTGTTACCATGTTCGCATGTTTAAACGAGTCAGACACGATTTGATAGAGCCAGCCGGAAAAGTGACCTGCAGCAGACAAGAAATGCGTTTTAAACTTAACTTGCGAGTCTGGCCCAGAGACGAGACAAACCAGCCAGACACGAAACTGAAGCGCCCAGCCAAAAAGCACGAACTGCGGCAGACAGGAAATGCTAGCCTTGATAATGTGCGCATAAACGTAGCTTGTGAGTGTGGGCCAGAGACGAGGCTTCGACTAGGACACGAGGCGTGCTTGACTGACGAGACCATAGCTTGAGAACTTTACTTAAATAATCCTTTAATGTTGTCGATATATTTTGACAGAACGCACGTCTAATAATATTTAACCCAAGAGCATATATTCTGGTATAAGTTTGTTGAACAGCATCAGAGAGCGACTGGCTGCCAAAAATGTATCATCTAGAGCAGATTACTGAACTGTTTTCTTAAACTTCTTGGTAGTCTATGAGCCACAACTGGTTACATAATGTACAGTTGTATCGATCAGTCGAAAATGTGAAGTAATCAAGAAAGTAGGGAAAGAATTGTGAAACTACAAATACAATCAAAACTGCATTCTGGTGTCAGTGATTTATTTGAAACCTTATACCATCAAAACTGCAGTCTGGTTTAAGTGAATTATTAAAAACGTTATACTATCAAAACTGTACTTTAGTGTGGGTGAATTATTTGATATCTTATTTTTATTAAAGCTGCAGTCTGTTGTCAGTAAATTATTTGAAACTTTACACTTCCAAAACTGCAATTTTATGTTCGTAAGCTTTTTTTAAAACCTTATATGTGGTAGTTCGATATTGATAAAGTCAAATCCGGACCAGTAGACTACCAAGAAACAAGCATATATGAAAGCCGTTGAGTCAAAGACAATCTTGCCCGACTAATGTACGGTTTTATTTTCCAAAGCCACAATTTAAACTGTTCAATATTTTAAATTTGGTCAGAACCTACATACAAATAGGAAAAATGGTGTAATCTGTGACTTGCATAAAACTCTAGACAATGTAAAGACGATATAACGTCAGTGTTGGGACAGCTTTAAAGATCTAGCATGCCTCGGTGTATATAAACCTGGGATCAGTAAATATAAACTTGGGATCAGTAAATATAAACCTGGGATCAGTAAATATCTCGCGGCAGTGGTAAAACACTAGTCAGTCCAAGTCTGTAAGGCATAATCTGGCTCGATGCATGCATTCAATGCGAGAAGGTAAAACTGATGTCAGTCGTAACACAGCAGTCGGTCCAGGTCTGTAACGCATAATCTCGTTCGATGCGTGCATGTGATGGTGAGACTCGATTCGTTATGCCCACAGCAGACGTATTTCAATTAACCCGAACATCACTAAATAAAAACCGGTTAATTTCAAAACGTTTCGAGCTGCAGGTAAACTGCTATTTTTAAAGTGTCATACGAAATGCGTCGTGCTTGACTGATGAGACCAAAACTTGGAGACGTTAGTTAAATTATCATTTAATGTTGCCGACATATTTTGGCGGTAGGGACGTCTAATAATATTTAACCCAAAAGAATATATTCTGGTCCAAGTTTATTGAACAGAAGCAGAGAGCGACTAGCAGTCAAAGATTTATCATCTAGAGCAGATAACTGAACTGTTTTCTTAAACATGTTGGCAAACTATGAGCCACAGCTGGTTACCTAGAGGACGGCTGTATCGACCAGTCGAAAATGTGGAATAATCAAGAAAAGTAGTGAAAGAATTGTGAAACTACAATTACAATCAAAACTGCATTCTGGTGTCAGTGAATTATTTGAAATCTAATACTACCAAAACTGCAGTCTGGTGTCAGTAAATTATTTGAAATCCTATACTACCAAAAATGAAATTTGATGTGAGTGTTTTTTGAAACGTTATATGTGACAGTTCGATATTGATAAAGTCAAATCCTGACCAGTTAACTACCAGGACATGCATATATGAAAACAGTGGAGCCAAAGACAATCTTACCAATCTAACGTACGGTTTCATTTTCCAAAGTCATAATTTAAGACTGCCATGTTTTAAATTTGGTTAAGACCTACGAACAAATAAGAAATCTGTTGTGAGGGATGACTGATATAAAACTCTAGACACGGTAAAGACGACATAACGTCAGTGTTGGGACAGCTTCAGAGATCTAGCATAACTTGGGTGTATGTAAATAATCCTGGGATCAGTAAATACCGCGCGGCAGTGGTAACACTGCAGTTGGTCCGGGTCTGTACAGCATAATCTGGCTCGAAGCATGCATTCAACGCGAGAAGGTAAAACTGACAAGTCACTGGTAAAACTACAGTCGGTCTAAGTCTGTAGGGCAAAATCTCGCTCGACGCATGCGAGACTAGATTCGCTATACAGAAAGCAGTCGTATTTGAATAAACCCGTGATCAGGCAAATCAAGTACCGGTTTATTTCCTCACAGTTTCGAGCTGCAGGTAAACTGCCAATGTGCTTAGTTCTACCTGGGCAAACTAAACGCACGACACATCATCGGCAAGTCGGTGTCGACCAGCGGCAGAATCTCAGTGCGATTAATAACCCTGTTTTCAAGTTTTGTCACGATGGGCTGTGGATAACCTCGCTGGCTGACTTGTATTTCTGTCTTCTCAGTTTATTAGAACCGCATCATTGTCCATATTCTTAATCCATCAATATTCAGCAGCAGTATTGGTGAATCTCCTGAAGAGAAATGACTTAATACAGACATCCAATTATGTTCTGTGTATGCTTAACTTCTTGCCTAGACTAGTCTTGAAGCAGGTACAGGTGAGAGACATGCCGAAAAGCTGACTTGAGTCTAGAAAAGGGTTGTTTATCTACGACTCTACACACAAACCCTGATGTTTATTAACAGACAGCGAGAGCGTCATAATGAGACCAGTACTAGGCGCGTGCAAGTGTAGGGAGAATCAAACTCGGTCTAAAACTGACACTGTAAAGACCAATCGAATTTGAAATCGTTTGACAAGAAAGCAAAGAACTATGAAACTACATGTACAACCAAAACTGACACCATGAGGATCAGACCAAAACGTGGCGTAATCAAGAAATTATTGAGAGACTTATGAAATGACAAATACTACGTCTTCTCCATCTCCATCGTATATTATTAAACTCCCAAAGTCCTGAAAAAGGCTATGAAAGTAAAAGGATGTAGTTCGGAGAAAGGGATGCGTTGTGTCGTAGATTACAGCTTCTCTGAGATATGAGCACCTTTTTGTCCGAATCAGCATAACATTTGTGGGTACCGAGTTAGCCTTTCCTTTTCAATTTCTCCTTAGCCAGCCTGCCACATTGCAGTCTGTTCTCAAGGATCATCACGTGGAAGTGGAACAGAGTCTATTCAGCTCTGTGACGCTGACCCTAACGCTAGCAATCAGAAATGGGTAACCAACCACTTCAACTCATGCGCTGCTCAACATTTTAATGACACAAATACTTCGATAAAATCAAAGCCTGGATATACCTATATGAAAACCGTGCACGCAGTCTTACATTCGGTTTCATATTCCAAAGTAATCTTTTAAGACTCTCCCATATCTTAGATTTGGTAAAACCTAGGCCGCCAAACAAGAAATCTGCTATAAGCGACTTGTATAAAACTCTAGACACTGTAAAAATGATATAACTTTAGTGTCGGGTCAGCTTTATAGATCTAGAATAGCAATTTCAGTATCGGGCCAGCTTTACAGATCTAGAATAGCAAGTTGTATAGAAAGGTGGGTTCAGTAGATACTTAACTACCACGTGTCCTTATACCAGCGAACAGCATGATTATCCTGTATACCTGTTACCATGTTCGCATGTTTAAACGAGTCAGACATGATTTGATAGAGCCAGCCTGAAAAGTGACCTGCAGCAGACAAGAAATGCGTTTTAAACTTAACTTGCGAGTCTGGCCCAGAGACGAGACAAACCAGCCAGACACGAAACTGGAGAGCCCAGCCAAAAAGCACGAACTGCGGCAGACAGGAAATGCTAGCCTTGATAATGTGCGCATAAACGTAGCTTGTGAGTGTGGGCCAGAGACGAGGCTTCGACTAGGACACGAGGCGTGCTTGACTGACGAGACCATAGCTTGAGAACTTTAGTTAAATAATCCTTTAATGTTGTCGATATATTTTGACAGAACGCACGTCTAATAATATTTAACCCAAGAGTATATATTCTGGTATAAGTTTGTTGAACAGCAGCAGAGAGCGACTGGCTGCCAAAAATGTATCATCTAGAGCAGATTACTGAACTGTTTTCTTAAACTTCTTGGTAGTCTATGAGCCACAACTGGTTACATAGTGTACAGTTGTATCGATCAGTCGAAAATGTGAAGTAATCAAGAAAGTAGGGAAAGAATTGTGAAACTACAAATACAATCGAAACTGCATTCTGGTGTCAGTGAATTATTTGAAACCTTATACCATCAAAACTGCAGTCTGGTTTAAGTGAATTATTAAAAACGTTATACTATCAAAACTGTACTTTAGTGTGGGTGAATTATTTTTATTAAAGCTGCAGTCTGTTGTCAGTAAATTATTTGAAACTTTATACTTCCAAAACTGCAATTTTATGTTCGTAAGCTTTTTTTAAAACCTTATATGTGGTACTTCGATATTGATAAAGTCAAATCCGGACCAGTAGACTACCAAGAAACAAGCATAAATGAAAGCCGTTGAGTCAAAGACAATCTTGCCCGACTAATGTACGGTTTTATTTTCCAAAGCCACAATTTAAACTGTTCAATATTTTAAATTTGGTCAGAACCTACATACAAATAGGAAAAATGGTGTAATCTGTGACTTGCATAAAACTCTAGACAATGTAAAGACGATATAACGTCAGTGTTGGGACAGCTTTAAAGATCTAGCATGCCTCGGTGTATATAAACCTGGGATCAGTAAATATAAACTTGGGATCAGTAAATATAAACCTTGGATCAGTAAATATCTCGCGGCAGTGGTAACACAGTAGTCATTCCAAGTCTGTAAGGCATAATCTGGCTCGACGCATGCATTCAATGCGAGAAGGTAAAACTGATGTCAGTCGTAACACAGCAGTCGGTCCAGGTCTGTAACGCATAATCTCGCTCGATGCGTGCATGTGATGGTGAGACTCGATTCGTTATGCCCACAGCAGACGTATTTCAATTAACCCGAACATCACTAAATAAAAACCGGTTAATTTCAAAACGTTTCGAGCTGCAGGTAAACTGCTATTTTTATAGTGTCATACGAAATGCGTCGTGCTTGACTGATGAGACCAAAACTTGGAGACGTTAGTTAAATTATCATTTAATGTTGCCGACATATTTTGGCGGTAGGGACGTCTAATAATATTTAACCCAAAAGAATATATTCTGGTCCAAGTTTATTGAACAGAAGCAGAGAGCGACTAGCAGTCAAAGATTTATCATCTAGAGCAGATAACTGAACTGTTTTCTTAAACATGTTGGCAAACTATGAGCCACAGCTGGTTACCTAGAGGACAGCTGTATCGACCAGTCGAAAATGTGTAATAATCAAGAAAAGTAGTGAAAGAATTGTGAAACTACAATTACAATCAAAACTGCATTCTGGTGTCAGTGAATTATTTGAAATCTAATACTACCAAAACTGCAGTCTGGTGTCAGTAAATTATTTGAAATCCTATACTACCAAAAATGAAATTTGATGTGAGTGTTTTTTGAAACGTTATATGTGACAGTTCGATATTGATAAAGTCAAATCCTGACCAGTTAACTACCAGGACATGCATATATGAAAACAGTGGAGCCAAAGACAATCTTACCAATCTAACGTACGGTTTCATTTTCCAAAGTCATAATTTAAGACTGCCATGTTTTAAATTTGGTTAAGACCTACGAACAAATAAGAAATCTGTTGTGAGGGATGACTGATATAAAACTCTAGACACGGTAAAGACGACATAACGTCAGTGTTGGGACAGCTTCAGAGATCTAGCATAACTTGGGTGTATGTAAATAATCCTGGGATCAGTAAATACCGCGCGGCAGTGGTAACACTGCAGTTGGTCCGGGTCTGTACAGCATAATCTGGCTCGAAGCATGCATTCAACGCGAGAAGGTAAAACTGACAAGTCACTGGTAAAACTACAGTCGGTCTAAGTCTGTAGGGCAAAATCTCGCTCGACGCATGCGAGAATAGATTCGCTATGCAGAAAGCAGTCGTATTTGAATAAACCCGTGATCAGGCAAATCAATTACCGGTTTATTTCCTCACAGTTTCGAGCTGCAGGTAAACTGCCAATGTGCTTAGTTCTACCTGGGCAAACTAAACGCGCGACACATCATCGGCAAGTCGGTGTCGACCAGCGGCAGAATCTCAGTGCGATTAATTAACCTGTTTTCAAGTTTTGTCACGATGGGCTGTGGATAACCTCGCTGGCTGACTTGTATTTCTGTCTACTCAGTTTATTAGAACCGCAACATTGTCCATATTCTTAATCCATCAATATTCAGCAGCAGTATTGGTGAATCTCCTGACGAGAAATGATTTAATACAGACATACAATTAAGTTCTGTGTATGCTTAACTTCTTGCCTAGACTAGTCTTGAAGCAGGTACAGGTGAGAGACATGCCGAAAAGCTGACTTGAGTCTAGAAAAGGGTTGTTTATCTACGACTCTACACACAAACCCTGATGTTTATTAACAGACAGCGAGAGCGTCATAATGAGACCAGTACTAGGCGCGTGCAAGTGTAGGGAGAATCAAACTCGGTCTAAAACTGACACTGTAAAGACCAATCGAATTTGAAATCGTTTGACAAGAAAGCAAAGAACTATGAAACTACATGTACAACCAAAACTGACACCATGAGGATCAGACCAAAACGTGGCGTAATCAAGAAATTATTGAGAGACTTATGAAATGACAAATACTACGTCTTCTCCATCTCCATCGTATATTATTAAACTCCCAAAGTCCTGAAAAAGGCTATGAAAGTAAAAGGATGTAGTTCGGAGAAAAGGATGCGTTGTGTCGTAGATTACAGCTTCTCTGAGATATGAGCACCTTTTTGTCCGAATCAGCATAACATGTGTGGGTACCGAGTTAGCCTTTCCTTTTCAATTTCTCCTTAGCCAGCCTGCCACATTGCAGTCTGTTCTCAAGGATCATCACGTGGAAGTGGAACAGAGTCTATTCAGCTCTGTGACGCTGACCCTAACGCTAGCAATCAGAAATGGGTAACCAACCACTTCAACTCATGCGCTGCTCAACATTTTAATGACACAAATACTTCGATAAAATCAAAGCCTGGATATACCTATATGAAAACCGTGCACGCAGTCTTACATTCGGTTTCATATTCCAAAGTAATCTTTTAAGACTCTCCCATATCTTAGATTTGGTAAAACCTTTGCCGCCAAACAAGAAATCTGCTGTAAGCGACTTGTATAAAACTCTAGACACTGTAAAAATTATATAACTTTAGTGTCGGGTCAGCTTTATAGATCTAGAATAGCAATTTCAGTATCGGGCCAGCTTTACAGATCTAGAATAGCAAGTTGTATAGAAAGGTGGGTTCAGTAGATACTTAACTACCACGTGTCCTTATACCAGCGAACAGCATGATTATCCTGTATACCTGTTACCATATTCGCATGTTTAAACGAGTCAGACACGATTTGATAGAGCCAGCCTGAAAAGTGACCTGCAGCAGACAAGAAATGCGTTTTAAACTTAACTTGCGAGTCTGGCCCAGAGACGAGACAAACCAGCCAGACACGAAACTGGAGAGCCCAGCCAAAAAGCACGAACTGCGGCAGACAGGAAATGCTAGCCTTGATAATGTGCGCATAAACGTAGCTTGTGAGTGTGGGCCAGAGACGAGGCTTCGACTAGGACACGAGGCGTGCTTGACTGACGAGACCATAGCTTGAGAACTTTAGTTAAATAATCCTTTAATGTTGTCGATATATTTTGACAGAACGCACGTCTAATAATATTTAACCCAAGAGCATATATTCTGGTATAAGTTTGTTGAACAGCAGCAGAGAGCGACTGGCTGCCAAAAATGTATCATCTAGAGCAGATTACTGAACTGTTTTCTTAAACTTCTTGGTAGTCTATGAGCCACAACTGGTTACACAGTGTACAGTTGTATCGATCAGTCGAAAATGTGAAGTAATCAAGAAAGTAGGGAAAGAATTGTGAAACTACAAATACAATCAAAACTGCATTCTGGTGTCAGTGAATTATTTGAAACCTTATACCATCAAAACTGCAGTCTGGTTTAAGTGAATTATTAAAAACGTTATACTATCAAAACTGTACTTTAGTGTGGGTGAATTATTTTTATTAAAGCTGCAGTCTGTTGTCAGTAAATTATTTGAAACTTTATACTTCCAAAACTGCAATTTTATGTTCGTAAGCTTTTTTTAAAACCTTATATGTGGTAGTTCGATATTGATAAAGTCAAATCCGGACCAGTAGACTACCAAGAAACAAGCATATATGAAAGCCGTTGAGTCAAAGACAATCTTGCCCGACCAATCCTGGGATCAGTAAATACCGCGCGGCAGTGGTAACACTGCAGTTGGTCCAGGTCTGTACAGCATAATCTGGCTCGAAGCATGCATTCAACGCGAGAAGGCAAAACTGACAAGTCACTGGTAAAACTACAGTCGGTCTAAGTCTGTAGGGCAAAATCTCGCTCGACGCATGCGAGACTAGATTCGCTATGCAGAAAGCAGTCGTATTTGAATAAACCCGTGATCAGGCAAATCAAGTACCGGTTTATTTCCTCACAGTTTCGAGCTGCAGGTAAACTGCCAATGTGCTTAGTTCTACCTGGGCAAACTAAACGCACGACACATCATCGGCAAGTCGGTGTCGACCAGCGGCAGAATCTCAGTGCGATTAATTAACCTGTTTTCAAGTTTTGTCACGATGGGCTGTGGATAACCTCGCTGGCTGACTTGTATTTCTTCTACTCAGTTTATTAGAACCGCAACATTGTCCATATTCTTAATCCATCAATATTCAGCAGCAGTATTGGTGAATCTCCTGACGAGAAATGACTTAATACAGACATCCAATTAAGTTCTGTGTATGCTTAACTTCTTGCCTAGACTAGTCTTGGAGCAGGTACAGGTGAGAGACATGCCGAAAAGCTGACTTGAGTCTAGAAAAGGGTTGTTTATCTACGACTCTACACACAAACCCTGATGTTTATTAACAGACAGCGAGAGCGTCATAATGAGACCAGTACTAGGCGCGTGCAAGTGTAGGGAGAATCAAACTCGGTCTAAAACTGACACTGTAAAGACCAATCGAATTTGAAATCGTTTGACAAGAAAGCAAAGAACTATGAAACTACATGTACAACCAAAACTGACACCATGAGGATCAGACCAAAACGTGGCGTAATCAATAAATTATTGAGAGACTTATGAAATGACAAATACTACGTCTTCTCCATCTCCATCGTATATTATTAAACTCCCAAAGTCCTGAAAAAGGCTATGAAAGTAAAAGGATGTAGTTCGGAGAAAGGGATGCGTTGTGTCGTAGATTACAGCTTCTCTGAGATATGAGCACCTTTTTGTCCGAATCAGCATAACATTTGTGGGTACCGAGTTAGCCTTTCCTTTTCAATTTCTCCTTAGCCAGCCTGCCACATTGCAGTCTGTTCTCAAGGATCATCACGTGGAAGTGGAACAGAGTCTATTCAGCTCTGTGACGCTGACCCTAACGCTAGCAATCAGAAATGGGTAACCAACCACTTCAACTCATGCGCTGCTCAACATTTTAATGACACAAATACTTCGATAAAATCAAAGCCTGGACCGGCTAACTACCAGGATATACCTATATGAAAACTGTGCACGCAGTCTTACATTCGGTTTCATATTCCAAAGTAATCTTTTAAGACTCTCCCATATCTTAGATTTGGTAAAACCTAGGCCGCCAAACAAGAAATCTGCTGTAAGCGACTTGTATAAAACTCTAGACACTGTAAAAATGATATAACTTTAGTGTCGGGTCAGCTTTATAGATCTAGAATAGCAATTTCAGTATCGGGCCAGCTTTACAGATCTAGAATAGCAAGTTGTATAGAAAGGTGGGTTCAGTAGATACTTAACTACCACGTGTCCTTATACCAGCAAACAGCATGATTATCCTGTATACCTGTTACCATGTTCGCATGTTTAAACGAGTCAGACACGATTTGATAGAGCCAGCCTGAAAAGTGACCTGCAGCAGACAAGAAATGCGTTTTAAACTTAATTTGCGAGTCTGGCCCAGAGACGAGACAAACCAGCCAGACACGAAACTGGAGAGCCCAGCCAAAAAGCACGAACTGCGGCAGACAGGAAATGCTAGCCTTGATAATGTGCGCATAAACGTAGCTTGTGAGTGTGGGCCAGAGACGAGGCTTCGACTAGGACACGAGGCGTGCTTGACTGACGAGACCATAGCTTGAGAACTTTAGTTAAATAATCCTTTAATGTTGTCGATATATTTTGACAGAACGCACGTCTAATAATATTTAACCCAAGAGCATATATTCTGGTATAAGTTTGTTGAACAGCAGCAGAGAGCGACTGGCTGCCAAAAATGTATCATCTAGAGCAGATTACTGAACTGTTTTCTTAAACTTCTTGGTAGTCTATGAGCCACAACTGGTTACACAGTGTACAGTTGTATCGATCAGTCGAAAATGTGAAGTAATCAAGAAAGTAGGGAAAGAATTGTGAAACTACAAATACAATCAAAACTGCATTCTGGTGTCAGTGAATTATTTGAAACCTTATACCATCAAAACTGCAGTCTGGTTTAAGTGAATTATTAAAAACGTTATACTATCAAAACTGTACTTTAGTGTGGGTGAATTATTTTTATTAAAGCTGCAGTCTGTTGTCAGTAAATTATTTGAAACTTTATACTTCCAAAACTGCAATTTTATGTTCGTAAGCTTTTTTTAAAACCTTATATGTGGTAGTTCGATATTGATAAAGTCAAATCCGGACCAGTAGACTACCAAGAAACAAGCATATATGAAAGCCGTTGAGTCAAAGACAATCTTGCCCGACCAATCCTGGGATCAGTAAATACCGCGCGGCAGTGGTAACACTGCAGTTGGTCCAGGTCTGTACAGCATAATCTGGCTCGAAGCATGCATTCAACGCGAGAAGGCAAAACTGACAAGTCACTGGTAAAACTACAGTCGGTCTAAGTCTGTAGGGCAAAATCTCGCTCGACGCATGCGAGACTAGATTCGCTATGCAGAAAGCAGTCGTATTTGAATAAACCCGTGATCAGGCAAATCAAGTACCGGTTTATTTCCTCACAGTTTCGAGCTGCAGGTAAACTGCCAATGTGCTTAGTTCTACCTGGGCAAACTAAACGCACGACACATCATCGGCAAGTCGGTGTCGACCAGCGGCAGAATCTCAGTGCGATTAATTAACCTGTTTTCAAGTTTTGTCACGATGGGCTGTGGATAACCTCGCTGGCTGACTTGTATTTCTTCTACTCAGTTTATTAGAACCGCAACATTGTCCATATTCTTAATCCATCAATATTCAGCAGCAGTATTGGTGAATCTCCTGACGAGAAATGACTTAATACAGACATCCAATTAAGTTCTGTGTATGCTTAACTTCTTGCCTAGACTAGTCTTGAAGCAGGTACAGGTGAGAGACATGCCGAAAAGCTGACTTGAGTCTAGAAAAGGGTTGTTTATCTACGACTCTACACACAAACCCTGATGTTTATTAACAGACAGCGAGAGCGTCATAATGAGACCAGTACTAGGCGCGTGCAAGTGTAGGGAGAATCAAACTCGGTCTAAAACTGACACTGTAAAGACCAATCGAATTTGAAATCGTTTGACAAGAAAGCAAAGAACTATGAAACTACATGTACAACCAAAACTGACACCATGAGGATCAGACCAAAACGTGGCGTAATCAATAAATTATTGAGAGACTTATGAAATGACAAATACTACGTCTTCTCCATCTCCATCGTATATTATTAAACTCCCAAAGTCCTGAAAAAGGCTATGAAAGTAAAAGGATGTAGTTCGGAGAAAGGGATGCGTTGTGTCGTAGATTACAGCTTCTCTGAGATATGAGCACCTTTTTGTCCGAATCAGCATAACATTTGTGGGTACCGAGTTAGCCTTTCCTTTTCAATTTCTCCTTAGCCAGCCTGCCACATTGCAGTCTGTTCTCAAGGATCATCACGTGGAAGTGGAACAGAGTCTATTCAGCTCTGTGACGCTGACCCTAACGCTAGCAATCAGAAATGGGTAACCAACCACTTCAACTCATGCGCTGCTCAACATTTTAATGACACAAATACTTCGATAAAATCAAAGCCTGGACCGGCTAACTACCAGGATATACCTATATGAAAACTGTGCACGCAGTCTTACATTCGGTTTCATATTCCAAAGTAATCTTTTAAGACTCTCCCATATCTTAGATTTGGTAAAACCTAGGCCGCCAAACAAGAAATCTGCTGTAAGCGACTTGTATAAAACTCTAGACACTGTAAAAATGATATAACTTTAGTGTCGGGTCAGCTTTATAGATCTAGAATAGCAATTTCAGTATCGGGCCAGCTTTACAGATCTAGAATAGCAAGTTGTATAGAAAGGTGGGTTCAGTAGATACTTAACTACCACGTGTCCTTATACCAGCAAACAGCATGATTATCCTGTATACCTGTTACCATGTTCGCATGTTTAAACGAGTCAGACACGATTTGATAGAGCCAGCCGGAAAAGTGACCTGCAGCAGACAAGAAATGCGTTTTAAACTTAACTTGCGAGTCTGGCCCAGAGACGAGACAAACCAGCCAGACACGAAACTGGAGAGCCCAGCCAAAAAGCACGAACTGCGGCAGACAGGAAATGCTAGCCTTGATAATGTGCGCATAAACGTAGCTTGTGAGTGTGGGCCAGAGACGAGGCTTCGACTAGGACACGAGGCGTGCTTGACTGACGAGACCATAGCTTGAGAACTTTAGTTAAATAATCCTTTAATGTTGTCGATATATTTTGACAGAACGCACGTCTAATAATATTTAACCCAAGAGCATATATTCTGGTATAAGTTTGTTGAACAGCAGCAGAGAGCGACTGGCTGCCAAAAATGTATCATCTAGAGCAGATTACTGAACTGTTTTCTTAAACTTCTTGGTAGTCTATGAGCCACAACTGGTTACATAGTGTACAGTTGTATCGATCAGTCGAAAATGTGAAGTAATCAAGAAAGTAGGGAAAGAATTGTGAAACTACAAATACAATCAAAACTGCATTCTGGTGTCAGTGAATTATTTGAAACCTTATACCATCAAAACTGCAGTCTGGTTTAAGTGAATTATTAAAAACGTTATACTATCAAAACTGTACTTTAGTGTGGGTGAATTATTTTTATTAAAGCTGCAGTCTGTTGTCAGTAAATTATTTGAAACTTTATACTTCCAAAACTGCAATTTTATGTTCGTAAGCTTTTTTTAAAACCTTATATGTGGTAGTTCGATATTGATAAAGTCAAATCCGGACCAGTAGACTACCAAGAAACAAGCATATATGAAAGCCGTTGAGTCAAAGACAATCTTGCCCGACTAATCCTGGGATCAGTAAATACCGCGCGGCAGTGGTAACACTGCAGTTGGTCCAGGTCTGTACAGCATAATCTGGCTCGAAGCATGCATTCAACGCGAGAAGGCAAAACTGACAAGTCACTGGTAAAACTACAGTCGGTCTAAGTCTGTAGGGCAAAATCTCGCTCGACGCATGCGAGACTAGATTCGCTATGCAGAAAGCAGTCGTATTGGAATAAACCCGTGATCAGGCAAATCAAGTACCGGTTTATTTCCTCACAGTTTCGAGCTGCAGGTAAACTGCCAATGTGCTTAGTTCTACCTGGGCAAACTAAACGCACGACACATCATCGGCAAGTCGGTGTCGACCAGCGGCAGAATCTCAGTGCGATTAATTAACCTGTTTTCAAGTTTTGTCACGATGGGCTGTGGATAACCTCGCTGGCTGACTTGTATTTCTTCTACTCAGTTTATTAGAACCGCAACATTGTCCATATTCTTAATCCATCAATATTCAGCAGCAGTATTGGTGAATCTCCTGACGAGAAATGACTTAATACAGACATCCAATTAAGTTCTGTGTATGCTTAACTTCTTGCCTAGACTAGTCTTGAAGCAGGTACAGGTGAGAGACATGCCGAAAAGCTGACTTGAGTCTAGAAAAGGGTTGTTTATCTACGACTCTACACACAAACCCTGATGTTTATTAACAGACAGCGAGAGCGTCATAATGAGACCAGTACTAGGCGCGTGCAAGTGTAGGGAGAATCAAACTCGGTCTAAAACTGACACTGTAAAGACCAATCGAATTTGAAATCGTTTGACAAGAAAGCAAAGAACTATGAAACTACATGTACAACCAAAACTGACACCATGAGGATCAGACCAAAACGTGGCGTAATCAATAAATTATTGAGAGACTTATGAAATGACAAATACTACGTCTTCTCCATCTCCATCGTATATTATTAAACTCCCAAAGTCCTGAAAAAGGCTATGAAAGTAAAAGGATGTAGTTCGGAGAAAGGGATGCGTTGTGTCGTAGATTACAGCTTCTCTGAGATATGAGCACCTTTTTGTCCGAATCAGCATAACATTTGTGGGTACCGAGTTAGCCTTTCCTTTTCAATTTCTCCTTAGCCAGCCTGCCACATTGCAGTCTGTTCTCAAGGATCATCACGCGGAAGTGGAACAGAGTCTATTCAGCTCTGTGACGCTGACCCTAACGCTAGCAATCAGAAATGGGTAACCAACCACTTCAACTCATGCGCTGCTCAACATTTTAATGACACAAATACTTCGATAAAATCAAAGCCTGGATATACCTATATGAAAACCGTGCACGCAGTCTTACATTCGGTTTCATATTCCAAAGTAATCTTTTAAGACTCTCCCATATCTTAGATTTGGTAAAACCTTTGCCGCCAAACAAGAAATCTGCTGTAAGCGACTTGTATAAAACTCTAGACACTGTAAAAATTATATAACTTTAGTGTCGGGTCAGCTTTATAGATCTAGAATAGCAATTTCAGTATCGGGCCAGCTTTACAGATCTAGAATAGCAAGTTGTATAGAAAGGTGGGTTCAGTAGATACTTAACTACCACGTGTCCTTATACCAGCGAACAGCATGATTATCCTGTATACCTGTTACCATGTTCGCATGTTTAAACGAGTCAGACACGATTTGATAGAGCCAACCTGAAAAGTGACCTGCAGCAGACAAGAAATGCGTTTTAAACTTAACTTGCGAGTCTGGCCCAGAGACGAGACAAACCAGCCAGACACGAAACTGGAGAGCCCAGCCAAAAAGCACGAACTGCGGCAGACAGGAAATGCTAGCCTTGATAATGTGCGCATAAACGTAGCTTGTGAGTGTGGGCCAGAGACGAGGCTTCGACTAGGACACGAGGCGTGCTTGACTGACGAGACCATAGCTTGAGAACTTTAGTTAAATAATCCTTTAATGTTGTCGATATATTTTGACAGAACGCACGTCTAATAATATTTAACCCAAGAGCATATATTCTGGTATAAGTTTGTTGAACAGCAGCAGAGAGCGACTGGCTGCCAAAAATGTATCATCTAGAGCAGATTACTGAACTGTTTTCTTAAACTTCTTGGTAGTCTATGAGCCACAACTGGTTACACAGTGTACAGTTGTATCGATCAGTCGAAAATGTGAAGTAATCAAGAAAGTAGGGAAAGAATTGTGAAACTACAAATACAATCAAAACTGCATTCTGGTGTCAGTGAATTATTTGAAACCTTATACCATCAAAACTGCAGTCTGGTTTAAGTGAATTATTAAAAACGTTATACTATCAAAACTGTACTTTAGTGTGGGTGAATTATTTTTATTAAAGCTGCAGTCTGTTGTCAGTAAATTATTTGAAACTTTATACTTCCAAAACTGCAATTTTATGTTCGTAAGCTTTTTTTAAAACCTTATATGTGGTAGTTCGATATTGATAAAGTCAAATCCGGACCAGTAGACTACCAAGAAACAAGCATATATGAAAGCCGTTGAGTCAAAGACAATCTTGCCCGACTAATCCTGGGATCAGTAAATACCGCGCGGCAGTGGTAACACTGCAGTTGGTCCAGGTCTGTACAGCATAATCTGGCTCGAAGCATGCATTCAACGCGAGAAGGCAAAACTGACAAGTCACTGGTAAAACTACAGTCGGTCTAAGTCTGTAGGGCAAAATCTCGCTCGACGCATGCGAGACTAGATTCGCTATGCAGAAAGCAGTCGTATTGGAATAAACCCGTGATCAGGCAAATCAAGTACCGGTTTATTTCCTCACAGTTTCGAGCTGCAGGTAAACTGCCAATGTGCTTAGTTCTACCTGGGCAAACTAAACGCACGACACATCATCGGCAAGTCGGTGTCGACCAGCGGCAGAATCTCAGTGCGATTAATTAACCTGTTTTCAAGTTTTGTCACGATGGGCTGTGGATAACCTCGCTGGCTGACTTGTATTTCTTCTACTCAGTTTATTAGAACCGCAACATTGTCCATATTCTTAATCCATCAATATTCAGCAGCAGTATTGGTGAATCTCCTGACGAGAAATGACTTAATACAGACATCCAATTAAGTTCTGTGTATGCTTAACTTCTTGCCTAGACTAGTCTTGAAGCAGGTACAGGTGAGAGACATGCCGAAAAGCTGACTTGAGTCTAGAAAAGGGTTGTTTATCTACGACTCTACACACAAACCCTGATGTTTATTAACAGACAGCGAGAGCGTCATAATGAGACCAGTACTAGGCGCGTGCAAGTGTAGGGAGAATCAAACTCGGTCTAAAACTGACACTGTAAAGACCAATCGAATTTGAAATCGTTTGACAAGAAAGCAAAGAACTATGAAACTACATGTACAACCAAAACTGACACCATGAGGATCAGACCAAAACGTGGCGTAATCAATAAATTATTGAGAGACTTATGAAATGACAAATACTACGTCTTCTCCATCTCCATCGTATATTATTAAACTCCCAAAGTCCTGAAAAAGGCTATGAAAGTAAAAGGATGTAGTTCGGAGAAAGGGATGCGTTGTGTCGTAGATTACAGCTTCTCTGAGATATGAGCACCTTTTTGTCCGAATCAGCATAACATTTGTGGGTACCGAGTTAGCCTTTCCTTTTCAATTTCTCCTTAGCCAGCCTGCCACATTGCAGTCTGTTCTCAAGGATCATCACGTGGAAGTGGAACAGAGTCTATTCAGCTCTGTGACGCTGACCCTAACGCTAGCAATCAGAAATGGGTAACCAACCACTTCAACTCATGCGCTGCTCAACATTTTAATGACACAAATACTTCGATAAAATCAAAGCCTGGACCGGCTAACTACCAGGATATACCTATATGAAAACCGTGCACGCAGTCTTACATTCGGTTTCATATTCCAAAGTAATCTTTTAAGACTCTCCCATATCTTAGATTTGGTAAAACCTAGGCCGCCAAACAAGAAATCTGCTGTAAGCGACTTGTATAAAACTCTAGACACTGTAAAAATGATATAACTTTAGTGTCGGGTCAGCTTTATAGATCTAGAATAGCAATTTCAGTATCGGGCCAGCTTTACAGGTCTAGAATAGCAAGTTGTATAGAAAGGTGGGTTCAGTAGATACTTAACTACCACGTGTCCTTATACCAGCAAACAGCATGATTATCCTGTATACCTGTTACCATGTTCGCATGTTTAAACGAGTCAGACACGATTTGATAGAGCCAGCCTGAAAAGTGAACTGCAGCAGACAAGAAATGCGTTTTAAACTTAACTTGCGAGTCTGGCCCAGAGACGAGACAAACCAGCCAGACACGAAACTGGAGAGCCCAGCCAAAAAGCACGAACTGCGGCAGACAGGAAATGCTAGCCTTGATAATGTGCGCATAAACGTAGCTTGTGAGTGTGGGCCAGAGACGAGGCTTCGACTAGGACACGAGGCGTGCTTGACTGACGAGACCATAGCTTGAGAACTTTAGTTAAATAATCCTTTAATGTTGTCGATATATTTTGACAGAACGCACGTCTAATAATATTTAACCCAAGAGCATATATTCTGGTATAAGTTTGTTGAACAGCAGCAGAGAGCGACTGGCTGCCAAAAATGTATCATCTAGAGCAGATTACTGAACTGTTTTCTTAAACTTCTTGGTAGTCTATGAGCCACAACTGGTTACATAGTGTACAGTTGTATCGATCAGTCGAAAATGTGAAGTAATCAAGAAAGTAGGGAAAGAATTGTGAAACTACAAATACAATCAAAACTGCATTCTGGTGTCAGTGAATTATTTGAAACCTTATACCATCAAAACTGCAGTCTGGTTTAAGTGAATTATTAAAAACGTTATACTATCAAAACTGTACTTTAGTCTGGGTGAATTATTTGATATCTTATTTTTATTAAAGCTGCAGTCTGTTGTCAGTAAATTATTTGAAACTTTATACTTCCAAAACTGCAATTTTATGTTCGTAAGCTTTTTTTAAAACCTTATATGTGGTAGTTCGATATTGATAAAGTCAAATCCGGACCAGTAGACTACCAAGAAACAAGCATATATGAAAGCCGTTGAGTCAAAGACAATCTTGCCCGACTAATGTACGGTTTTATTTTCCAAAGCCACAATTTAAACTGTTCAATATTTTAAATTTGGTCAGAACCTACATACAAATAGGAAAAATGGTGTAATCTGTGACTTGCATAAAACTCTAGACAATGTAAAGACGATATAACGTCAGTGTTGGGACAGCTTTAAAGATCTAGCATGCCTCGGTGTATATAAACCTGGGATCAGTAAATATAAACTTGGGATCAGTAAATATAAACCTGGGATCAGTAAATATCTCGCGGCAGTGGTAACACAGTAGTCAGTCCAAGTCTGTAAGGCATAATCTGGCTCGACGCATGCATTCAATGCGAGAAGGTAAAACTGATGTCAGTCGTAACACAGCAGTCGGTCCAGGTCTGTAACGCATAATCTCGCTCGATGCGTGCATGTGATGGTGAGACTCGATTCGTTATGCCCACAGCAGACGTATTTCAATTAACCCGAACATCACTAAATAAACACCGGTTAATTTCAAAACGTTTCGAGCTGCAGGTAAACTGCTATTTTTATAGTGTCATACGAAATGCGTCGTGCTTGACTGATGAGACCAAAACTTGGAGACGTTAGTTAAATTATCATTTAATGTTGCCGACATATTTTGGCGGTAGGGACGTCTAATAATATTTAACCCAAAAGAATATATTCTGGTCCAAGTTTATTGAACAGAAGCAGAGAGCGACTAGCAGTCAAAGATTTATCATCTAGAGCAGATAAATGAACTGTTTTCTTAAACATGTTTGCAAACTATGAGCCACAGCTGGTTACCTAGAGGACGGCTGTATCGACCAGTCGAAAATGTGGAATAATCAAGAAAAGTAGTGAAAGAATTGTGAAACTACAATTACAATCAAAACTGCATTCTGGTGTCAGTGAATTATTTGAAATCTAATACTACCAAAACTGCAGTCTGGTGTCAGTAAATTATTTGAAATCCTATACTACCAAAAATGAAATTTGATGTGAGTGTTTTTTGAAACGTTATATGTGACAGTTCGATATTAATGAAGTCAAATCCTGACCAGTTAACTACCAGGACATGCATATATGAAAACAGTGGAGCCAAAGACAATCTTACCAATCTAACGTACGGTTTCATTTTCCAAAGTCATAATTTAAGACTGCCATGTTTTAAATTTGGTTAAGACCTACGAACAAATAAGAAATCTGTTGTGAGGGATGACTGATATAAAACTCTAGACACGGTAAAGACGACATAACGTCAGTGTTGGGACAGCTTCAGAGATCTAGCATAACTTGGGTGTATGTAAATAATCCTGGGATCAGTAAATACCGCGCGGCAGTGGTAACACTGCAGTTGGTCCGGGTCTGTACAGCATAATCTGGCTCGAATCATGCATTCAACGCGAGAAGGTAAAACTGACAAGTCACTGGTAAAACTACAGTCGGTCTAAGTCTGTAGGGCAAAATCTCGCTCGACGCATGCGAGACTAGATTCGCTATGCAGAAAGCAGTCGTATTTGAATAAACCCGTGATCAGGCAAATCAAGTACCGGTTTATTTCCTCACAGTTTCGAGCTGCAGGTAAACTGCCAATGTGCTTAGTTCTACCTGGGCAAACTAAACGCACGACACATCATCGGCAAGTCAGTGTCGACCAGCGGCAGAATCTCAGTGCGATTAATTAACCTGTTTTCAAGTTTTGTCACGATGGGCTGTAGATAACCTCGCTGGCTGACTTGTATTTCTGTCTACTCAGTTTATTAGAACCGCAACATTGTCCATATTCTTAATCCATCAATATTCAGCAGCAGTATTGGTGAATCTCCTGACGAGAAATGACTTAATACAGACATCCAATTAAGTTCTGTGTATGCTTAACTTCTTGCCTAGACTAGTCTTGAAGCAGGTACAGGTGAGAGACATGCCGAAAAGCTGACTTGAGTCTAGAAAAGGGTTGTTTATCTACGACTCTACACACAAACCCTGATGTTTATTAACAGACAGCGAGAGCGTCATAATGAGACCAGTACTAGGCGCGTGTAAGTGTAGGGAGAATCAAACTCGGTCTAAAACTGACACTGTAAAGACCAATCGAATTTGAAATCGTTTGACAAGAAAGCAAAGAACTATGAAACTACATGTACAACCAAAACTGACACCATGAGGATCAGACCAAAACGTGGCGTAATCAAGAAATTATTGAGAGACTTATGAAATGACAAATACTACGTCTTCTCCATCTCCATCGTATATTATTAAACTCCCAAAGTCCTGAAAAAGGCTATGAAAGTAAAAGGATGTAGTTCGGAGAAAGGGATGCGTTGTGTCGTAGATTACAGCTTCTCTGAGATATGAGCACCTTTTTGTCCGAATCAGCATAACATTTGTGGGTACCGAGTTAGCCTTTCCTTTTCAATTTCTCCTTAGCCAGCCTGCCACATTGCAGTCTGTTCTCAAGGATCATCACGTGGAAGTGGAACAGAGTCTATTCAGCTCTGTGACGCTGACCCTAACGCTAGCAATCAGAAATGGGTAACCAACCACTTCAACTCATGCGCTGCTCAACATTTTAATGACACAAATACTTCGATAAAATCAAAGCCTGGACCGGCTAACTACCAGGATATACCTATATGAAAACCGTGCACGCAGTCTTACATTCGGTTTCATATTCCAAAGTAATCTTTTAAGACTCTCCCATATCTTAGATTTGGTAAAACCTAGGCCGCCAAACAAGAAATCTGCTGTAAGCGACTTGTATAAAACTCTAGACACTGTAAAAATGATATAACTTTAGTGTCGGGTCAGCTTTATAGATCTAGAATAGCAATTTCAGTATCGGGCCAGCTTTACAGATCTAGAATAGCAAGTTGTATAGAAAGGTGGGTTCAGTAGATACTTAACTACCACGTGTCCTTATACCAGCGAACAGCATGATTATCCTGTATACCTGTTACCATGTTCGCATGTTTAAACGAGTCAGACACGATTTGATAGAGCCAGCCGGAAAAGTGACCTGCAGCAGACAAGAAATGCGTTTTAAACTTAACTTGCGAGTCTGGCCCAGAGACGAGACAAACCAACCAGAGACGAAACTGGAGAGCCCAGCCAAAAAGCACGAACTGCGGCAGACAGGAAATGCTAGCCTTGATAATGTGCGCATAAACGTAGCTTGTGAGTGTGGGCCAGAGACGAGGCTTCGACTAGGACACGAGGCGTGCTTGACTGACGAGACCATAGCTTGAGAACTTTAGTTAAATAATCCTTTAATGTTGTCGATATATTTTGACAGAACGCACGTCTAATAATATTTAACCCAAGAGCATATATTCTGGTATAAGTTTGTTGAACAGCAGCAGAGAGCGACTGGCTGCCAAAAATGTATCATCTAGAGCAGATTACTGAACTGTTTTCTTAAACTTCTTGGTAGTCTATGAGCCACAACTGGTTACATAGTGTACAGTTGTATCGATCAGTCGAAAATGTGAAGTAATCAAGAAAGTAGGGAAAGAATTGTGAAACTACAAATACAATCAAAACTGCATTCTGGTGTCAGTGAATTATTTGAAACCTTATACCATCAAAACTGCAGTCTGGTTTAAGTGAATTATTAAAAACGTTATACTATCAAAACTGTACTTTAGTGTGGGTGAATTATTTGATATCTTATTTTTATTAAAGCTGCAGTCTGTTGTCAGTAAATTATTTGAAACTTTATACTTCCAAAACTGCAATTTTATGTTCGTAAGCTTTTTTTAAAACCTTATATGTGGTAGTTCGATATTGATAAAGTCAAATCCGGACCAGTAGACTACCAAGAAACAAGCATATATGAAAGCCGTTGAGTCAAAGACAATCTTGCCCGACTAATGTACGGTTTTATTTTCCAAAGCCACAATTTAAACTGTTCAATATTTTAAATTTGGTCAGAACCTACATACAAATAGGAAAAATGGTGTAATCTGTGACTTGCATAAAACTCTAGACAATGTAAAGACGATATAACGTCAGTGTTGGGACAGCTTTAAAGATCTAGCATGCCTCGGTGTATATAAACCTGGGATCAGTAAATATAAACTTGGGATCAGTAAATATAAACCTGGGATCAGTAAATATCTCGCGGCAGTGGTAACACAGTAGTCATTCCAAGTCTGTAAGGCATAATCTGGCTCGACGCATGCATTCAATGCGAGAAGGTAAAACTGATGTCAGTCGTAACACAGCAGTCGGTCCAGGTCTGTAACGCATAATCTCGCTCGATGCGTGCATGTGATGGTGAGACTCGGTTCGTTATGACCACAGCAGACGTATTTCAATTAACCCGAACATCACTAAATAAAAACCGGTTAATTTCAAAACGTTTCGAGCTGCAGGTAAACTGCTATTTTTATAGTGTCAAACGAAATGCGTCGTGCTTGACTGATGAGACCAAAACTTGGAGACGTTAGTTAAATTATCATTTAATGTTGCCGACATATTTTGGCGGTAGGGACGTCTAATAATATTTAACCCAAAAGAATATATTTTGGTCCAAGTTTATTGAACAGAAGCAGAGAGCGACTAGCAGTCAAAGATTTATCCTCTAGAGCAGATAACTGAACTGTTTTCTTAAACATGTTGGCAAACTATGAGCCACAGCTGGTTACCTAGAGGACGGCTGTATCGACCAGTCGAAAATGTGGAATAATCAAGAAAAGTAGTGAAAGAATTGTGAAACTACAATTACAATCAAAACTGCATTCTGGTGTCAGTGAATTATTTGAAATCTAATACTACCAAAACTGCAGTCTGGTGTCAGTAAATTATTTGAAATCCTATACTACCAAAAATGAAATTTGATGTGAGTGTTTTTTGAAACGTTATATGTGACAGTTCAATATTGATAAAGTCAAATCCTGACCAGTTAACTACCAGGACATGCATATATGAAAACAGTGGAGCCAAAGACAATCTTACCAATCTAACGTACGGTTTCATTTTCCAAAGTCATAATTTAAGACTGCCATGTTTTAAATTTGGTTAAGACCTACGAACAAATAAGAAATCTGTTGTGAGGGATGACTGATATAAAACTCTAGACACGGTAAAGACGACATAACGTCAGTGTTGGGACAGCTTCAGAGATCTAGCATAACTTGGGTGTATGTAAATAATCCTGGGATCAGTAAATACCGCGCGGCAGTGGTAACACTGCAGTTGGTCCGGGTCTGTACAGCATAATCTGGCTCGAAGCATGCATTCAACGCGAGAAGGTAAAACTGACAAGTCACTGGTAAAACTACAGTCGGTCTAAGTCTGTAGGGCAAAATCTCGCTCGACGCATGCGAGACTAGATTCGCTATGCAGAAAGCAGTCGTATTTGAATAAACCCGTGATCAGGCAAATCAAGTACCGGTTTATTTCCTCACAGTTTCGAGCTGCAGGTAAACTGCCAATGTGCTTAGTTCTACCTGGGCAAACTAAACGCACGACACATCATCGGCAAGTCGGTGTCGACCAGCGGCAGAATCTCAGTGCGATTAATTAACCTGTTTTCAAGTTTTGTCACGATGGGCTGTGGATAACCTCGCTGGCTGACTTGTATTTCTGTCTACTCAGTTTATTAGAACCGCAACATTGTCCATATTCTTAATCCATCAATATTCAGCAGCAGTATTGGTGAATCTCCTGACGAGAAATGACTTAATACAGACATCCAATTAAGTTCTGTGTATGCTTAACTTCTTGCCTAGACTAGTCTTGAAGCAGGTACAGGTGAGAGACATGCCGAAAAGCTGACTTGAGTCTAGAAAAGGGTTGTTTATCTACGACTCTACACACAAACCCTGATGTTTATTAACAGACAGCGAGAGCGTCATAATGAGACCAGTACTAGGCGCGTGCAAGTGTAGGGAGAATCAAACTCGGTCTAAAACTGACACTGTAAAGACCAATCGAATTTGAAATCGTTTGACAAGAAAGCAAAGAACTATGAAACTACATGTACAACCAAAACTGACACCATGAGGATCAGACCAAAACGTGGCGTAATCAAGAAATTATTGAGAGACTTATGAAATGACAAATACTACGTCTTCTCCATCTCCATCGTATATTATTAAACTCCCAAAGTCCTGAAAAAGGCTATGAAAGTAAAAGGATGTAGTTCGGAGAAAGGGATGCGTTGTGTCGTAGATTACAGCTTCTCTGAGATATGAGCACCTTTTTGTCCGAATCAGCATAACATTTGTGGGTACCGAGTTAGCCTTTCCTTTTCAATTTCTCCTTAGCCAGCCTGCCACATTGCAGTCTGTTCTCAAGGATCATCACGTGGAAGTGGAACAGAGTCTATTCAGCTCTGTGACGCTGACCCTAACGCTAGCAATCAGAAATGGGTAACCAACCACTTCAACTCATGCGCTGCTCAACATTTTAATGACACAAATACTTCGATAAAATCAAAGCCTGGACCGGCTAACTACCAGGATATACCTATATGAAAACCGTGCACGCAGTCTTACATTCGGTTTCATATTCCAAAGTAATCTTTTAAGACTCTCCCATATCTTAGATTTGGTAAAACCTAGGCCGCCAAACAAGAAATCTGCTGTAAGCGACTTGTATAAAACTCTAGACACTGTAAAAATGATATAACTTTAGTGTCGGGTCAGCTTTATAGATCTAGAATAGCAATTTCAGTATCGGGCCAGCTTTACAGATCTAGAATAGCAAGTTGTATAGAAAGGTGGGTTCAGTAGATACTTAACTACCACGTGTCCTTATACCAGCGAACAGCATGATTATCCTGTATACCTGTTACCATGTTCGCATGTTTAAACGAGTCAGACACGATTTGATAGAGCCAGCCGGAAAAGTGACCTGCAGCAGACAAGAAATGCGTTTTAAACTTAACTTGCGAGTCTGGCCCAGAGACGAGACAAACCAGCCAGACACGAAACTGGAGAGCCCAGCCAAAAAGCACGAACTGCGGCAGACAGGAAATGCTAGCCTTGATAATGTGCGCATAAACGTAGCTTGTGAGTGTGGGCCAGAGACGAGGCTTCGACTAGGACACGAGGCGTGCTTGACTGACGAGACCATAGCTTGAGAACTTTAGTTAAATAATCCTTTAATGTTGTCGATATATTTTGACAGAACGCACGTCTAATAATATTTAACCCAAGAGCATATATTCTGGTATAAGTTTGTTGAACAGCAGCAGAGAGCGACTGGCTGCCAAAAATGTATCATCTAGAGCAGATTACTGAACTGTTTTCTTAAACTTCTTGGTAGTCTATGAGCCACAACTGGTTACATAGTGTACAGTTGTATCGATCAGTCGAAAATGTGAAGTAATCAAGAAAGTAGGGAAAGAATTGTGAAACTACAAATACAATCAAAACTGCATTCTGGTGTCAGTGAATTATTTGAAACCTTATACCATCAAAACTGCAGTCTGGTTTAAGTGAATTATTAAAAACGTTATACTATCAAAACTGTACTTTAGTGTGGGTGAATTATTTGATATCTTATTTTTATTAAAGCTGCAGTCTGTTGTCAGTAAATTATTTGAAACTTTATACTTCCAAAACTGCAATTTTATGTTCGTAAGCTTTTTTTAAAACCTTATATGTGGTAGTTCGATATTGATAAAGTCAAATCCGGACCAGTAGACTACCAAGAAACAAGCATATATGAAAGCCGTTGAGTCAAAGACAATCTTGCCCGACTAATGTACGGTTTTATTTTCCAAAGCCACAATTTAAACTGTTCAATATTTTAAATTTGGTCAGAACCTACATACAAATAGGAAAAATGGTGTAATCTGTGACTTGCATAAAACTCTAGACAATTTAAAGACGATATAACGTCAGTGTTGGGACAGCTTTAAAGATCTAGCATGCCTCGGTGTATATAAACCTGGGATCAGTAAATATAAACTTGGGATCAGTAAATATAAACCTGGGATCAGTAAATATCTCGCGGCAGTGGTAACACAGTAGTCATTCCAAGTCTGTAAGGCATAATCTGGCTCGACGCATGCATTCAATGCGAGAAGGTAAAACTGATGTCAGTCGTAACACAGCAGTCGGTCCAGGTCTGTAACGCATAATCTCGCTCGATGCGTGCATGTGATGGTGAGACTCGATTCGTTATGACCACAGCAGACGTATTTCAATTAACCCGAACATCACTAAATAAAAACCGGTTAATTTCAAAACGTTTCGAGCTGCAGGTAAACTGCTATTTTTATAGTGTCATACGAAATGCGTCGTGCTTGACTGATGAGACCAAAACTTGGAGACGTTAGTTAAATTATCATTTAATGTTGCCGACATATTTTGGCGGTAGGGACGTCTAATAATATTTAACCCAAAAGAATATATTCTGGTCCAAGTTTATTGAACAGAAGCAGAGAGCGACTAGCAGTCAAAGATTTATCCTCTAGAGCAGATAACTGAACTGTTTTCTTAAACATGTTGGCAAACTATGAGCCACAGCTGGTTACCTAGAGGACGGCTGTATCGACCAGTCGAAAATGTGGAATAATCAAGAAAAGTAGTGAAAGAATTGTGAAACTACAATTACAATCAAAACTGCATTCTGGTGTCAGTGAATTATTTGAAATCTAATACTACCAAAACTGCAGTCTGGTGTCAGTAAATTATTTGAAATCCTATACTACCAAAAATGAAATTTGATGTGAGTGTTTTTTGAAACGTTATATGTGACAGTTCAATATTGATAAAGTCAAATCCTGACCAGTTAACTACCAGGACATGCATATATGAAAACAGTGGAGCCAAAGACAATCTTACCAATCTAACGTACGGTTTCATTTTCCAAAGTCATAATTTAAGACTGCCATGTTTTAAATTTGGTTAAGACCTACGAACAAATAAGAAATCTGTTGTGAGGGATGACTGATATAAAACTCTAGACACGGTAAAGACGACATAACGTCAGTGTTGGGACAGCTTCAGAGATCTAGCATAACTTGGGTGTATGTAAATAATCCTGGGATCAGTAAATACCGCGCGGCAGTGGTAACACTGCAGTTGGTCCGGGTCTGTACAGCATAATCTGGCTCGAAGCATGCATTCAACGCGAGAAGGTAAAACTGACAAGTCACTGGTAAAACTACAGTCGGTCTAAGTCTGTAGGGCAAAATCTCGCTCGACGCATGCGAGACTAGATTCGCTATGCAGAAAGCAGTCGTATTTGAATAAACCCGTGATCAGGCAAATCAAGTACCGGTTTATTTCCTCACAGTTTCGAGCTGCAGGTAAACTGCCAATGTGCTTAGTTCTACCTGGGCAAACTAAACGCACGACACATCATCGGCAAGTCGGTGTCGACCAGCGGCAGAATCTCAGTGCGATTAATTAACCTGTTTTCAAGTTTTGTCACGATGGGCTGTGGATAACCTCGCTGGCTGACTTGTATTTCTGTCTACTCAGTTTATTAGAACCGCAACATTGTCCATATTCTTAATCCATCAATATTCAGCAGCAGTATTGGTGAATCTCCTGACGAGAAATGACTTAATACAGACATCCAATTAAGTTCTGTGTATGCTTAACTTCTTGCCTAGACTAGTCTTGAAGCAGGTACAGGTGAGAGACATGCCGAAAAGCTGACTTGAGTCTAGAAAAGGGTTGTTTATCTACGACTCTACACACAAACCCTGATGTTTATTAACAGACAGCGAGAGCGTCATAATGAGACCAGTACTAGGCGCGTGTAAGTGTAGGGAGAATCAAACTCGGTCTAAAACTGACACTGTAAAGACCAATCGAATTTGAAATCGTTTGACAAGAAAGAAAAGAACTATGAAACTACATGTACAACCAAAACTGACACCATGAGGATCAGACCAAAACGTGGCGTAATCAAGAAATTATTGAGAGACTTATGAAATGACAAATACTACGTCTTCTCCATCTCCATCGTATATTATTAAACTCCCAAAGTCCTGAAAAAGGCTATGAAAGTAAAAGGATGTAGTTCGGAGAAAGGGATGCGTTGTGTCGTAGATTACAGCTTCTCTGAGATATGAGCACCTTTTTGTCCGAATCAGCATAACATTTGTGGGTACCGAGTTAGCCTTTCCTTTTCAATTTCTCCTTAGCCAGCCTGCCACATTGCAGTCTGTTCTCAAGGATCATCACGTGGAAGTGGAACAGAGTCTATTCAGCTCTGTGACGCTGACCCTAACGCTAGCAATCAGAAATGGGTAACCAACCACTTCAACTCATGCGCTGCTCAACATTTTAATGACACAAATACTTCGATAAAATCAAAGCCTGGACCGGCTAACTACCAGGATATACCTATATGAAAACCGTGCACGCAGTCTTACATTCGGTTTCATATTCCAAAGTAATCTTTTAAGACTCTCCCATATCTTAGATTTGGTAAAACCTAGGCCGCCAAACAAGAAATCTGCTGTAAGCGACTTGTATAAAACTCTAGACACTGTAAAAATGATATAACTTTAGTGTCGGGTCAGCTTTATAGATCTAGAATAGCAATTTCAGTATCGGGCCAGCTTTACAGATCTAGAATAGCAAGTTGTATAGAAAGGTGGGTTCAGTAGATACTTAACTACCACGTGTCCTTATACCAGCGAACAGCATGATTATCCTGTATACCTGTTACCATGTTCGCATGTTTAAACGAGTCAGACACGATTTGATAGAGCCAGCCGGAAAAGTGACCTGCAGCAGACAAGAAATGCGTTTTAAACTTAACTTGCGAGTCTGGCCCAGAGACGAGACAAACCAGCCAGACACGAAACTGGAGAGCCCAGCCAAAAAGCACGAACTGCGGCAGACAGGAAATGCTAGCCTTGATAATGTGCGCATAAACGTAGCTTGTGAGTGTGGGCCAGAGACGAGGCTTCGACTAGGACACGAGGCGTGCTTGACTGACGAGACCATAGCTTGAGAACTTTAGTTAAATAATCCTTTAATGTTGTCGATATATTTTGACAGAACGCACGTCTAATAATATTTAACCCAAGAGCATATATTCTGGTATAAGTTTGTTGAACAGCAGCAGAGAGCGACTGGCTGCCAAAAATGTATCATCTAGAGCAGATTACTGAACTGTTTTCTTAAACTTCTTGGTAGTCTATGAGCCACAACTGGTTACATAGTGTACAGTTGTATCGATCAGTCGAAAATGTGAAGTAATCAAGAAAGTAGGGAAAGAATTGTGAAACTACAAATACAATCAAAACTGCATTCTGGTGTCAGTGAATTATTTGAAACCTTATACCATCAAAACTGCAGTCTGGTTTAAGTGAATTATTAAAAACGTTATACTATCAAAACTGTACTTTAGTGTGGGTGAATTATTTGATATCTTATTTTTATTAAAGCTGCAGTCTGTTGTCAGTAAATTATTTGAAACTTTATACTTCCAAAACTGCAATTTTATGTTCGTAAGCTTTTTTTAAAACCTTATATGTGGTAGTTCGATATTGATAAAGTCAAATCCGGACCAGTAGACTACCAAGAAACAAGCATATATGAAAGCCGTTGAGTCAAAGACAATCTTGCCCGACTAATGTACGGTTTTATTTTCCAAAGCCACAATTTAAACTGTTCAATATTTTAAATTTGGTCAGAACCTACATACAAATAGGAAAAATGGTGTAATCTGTGACTTGCATAAAACTCTAGACAATGTAAAGACGATATAACGTCAGTGTTGGGACAGCTTTAAAGATCTAGCATGCCTCGGTGTATATAAACCTGGGATCAGTAAATATAAACTTGGGATCAGTAAATATAAACCTGGGATCAGTAAATATCTCGCGGCAGTGGTAACACAGTAGTCATTCCAAGTCTGTAAGGCATAATCTGGCTCGACGCATGCATTCAATGCGAGAAGGTAAAACTGATGTCAGTCGTAACACAGCAGTCGGTCCAGGTCTGTAACGCATAATCTCGCTCGATGCGTGCATGTGATGGTGAGACTCGATTCGTTATGACCACAGCAGACGTATTTCAATTAACCCGAACATCACTAAATAAAAACCGGTTAATTTCAAAACGTTTCGAGCTGCAGGTAAACTGCTATTTTTATAGTGTCATACGAAATGCGTCGTGCTTGACTGATGAGACCAAAACTTGGAGACGTTAGTTAAATTATCATTTAATGTTGCCGACATATTTTGGCGGTAGGGACGTCTAATAATATTTAACCCAAAAGAATATATTCTGGTCCAAGTTTATTGAACAGAAGCAGAGAGCGACTAGCAGTCAAAGATTTATCCTCTAGAGCAGATAACTGAACTGTTTTCTTAAACATGTTGGCAAACTATGAGCCACAGCTGGTTACCTAGAGGACGGCTGTATCGACCAGTCGAAAATGTGGAATAATCAAGAAAAGTAGTGAAAGAATTGTGAAACTACAATTACAATCAAAACTGCATTCTGGTGTCAGTGAATTATTTGAAATCTAATACTACCAAAACTGCAGTCTGGTGTCAGTAAATTATTTGAAATCCTATACTACCAAAAATGAAATTTGATGTGAGTGTTTTTTGAAACGTTATATGTGACAGTTCAATATTGATAAAGTCAAATCCTGACCAGTTAACTACCAGGACATGCATATATGAAAACAGTGGAGCCAAAGACAATCTTACCAATCTAACGTACGGTTTCATTTTCCAAAGTCATAATTTAAGACTGCCATGTTTTAAATTTGGTTAAGACCTACGAACAAATAAGAAATCTGTTGTGAGGGATGACTGATATAAAACTCTAGACACGGTAAAGACGACATAACGTCAGTGTTGGGACAGCTTCAGAGATCTAGCATAACTTGGGTGTATGTAAATAATCCTGGGATCAGTAAATACCGCGCGGCAGTGGTAACACTGCAGTTGGTCCGGGTCTGTACAGCATAATCTGGCTCGAAGCATGCATTCAACGCGAGAAGGTAAAACTGACAAGTCACTGGTAAAACTACAGTCGGTCTAAGTCTGTAGGGCAAAATCTCGCTCGACGCATGCGAGACTAGATTCGCTATGCAGAAAGCAGTCGTATTTGAATAAACCCGTGATCAGGCAAATCAAGTACCGGTTTATTTCCTCACAGTTTCGAGCTGCAGGTAAACTGCCAATGTGCTTAGTTCTACCTGGGCAAACTAAACGCACGACACATCATCGGCAAGTCGGTGTCGACCAGCGGCAGAATCTCAGTGCGATTAATTAACCTGTTTTCAAGTTTTGTCACGATGGGCTGTGGATAACCTCGCTGGCTGACTTGTATTTCTGTCTACTCAGTTTATTAGAACCGCAACATTGTCCATATTCTTAATCCATCAATATTCAGCAGCAGTATTGATGAATCTCCTGACGAGAAATGACTTAATACAGACATACAATTAAGTTCTGTGTATGCTTAACTTCTTGCCTAGACTAGTCTTGAAGCAGGTACAGGTGAGAGACATGCCGAAAAGCTGACTTGAGTCTAGAAAAGGGTTGTTTATCTACGACTCTACACACAAACCCTGATGTTTATTAACAGACAGCGAGAGCGTCATAATGAGACCAGTACTAGGAGCGTGCAAGTGTAGGGAGAATCAAACTCGGTCTAAAACTGACACTGTAAAGACCAATCGAATTTGAAATCGTTTGACAAGAAAGCAAAGACTATGAAACTACATGTACAACCAAAACTGACACCATGAGGATCAGACCAAAACGTGGCGTAATCAAGAAATTATTGAGAGACTTATGAAATGACAAATACTACGTCTTCTCCATCTCCATCGTATATTATTAAACTCCCAAAGTCCTGAAAAAGGCTATGAAAGTAAAAGGATGTAGTTCGGAGAAAGGGATGCGTTGTGTCGTAGATTACAGCTTCTCTGAGATATGAGCACCTTTTTGTCCGAATCAGCATAACATTTGTGGGTACCGAGTTAGCCTTTCCTTTTCAATTTCTCCTTAGCCAGCCTGCCACATTGCAGTCTGTTCTCAAGGATCATCACGTGGAAGTGGAACAGAGTCTATTCAGCTCTGTGACGCTGACCCTAACGCTAGCAATCAGAAATGGGTAACCAACCACTTCAACTCATGCGCTGCTCAACATTTTAATGACACAAATACTTCGATAAAATCAAAGCCTGGACCGGCTAACTACCAGGATATACCTATATGAAAACCGTGCACGCAGTCTTACATTCGGTTTCATATTCCAAAGTAATCTTTTAAGACTCTCCCATATCTTAGATTTGGTAAAACCTAGGCCGCCAAACAAGAAATCTGCTGTAAGCGACTTGTATAAAACTCTAGACACTGTAAAAATGATATAACTTTAGTGTCGGGTCAGCTTTATAGATCTAGAATAGCAATTTCAGTATCGGGCCAGCTTTACAGATCTAGAATAGCAAGTTGTATAGAAAGGTGGGTTCAGTAGATACTTAACTACCACGTGTCCTTATACCAGCGAACAGCATGATTATCCTGTATACCTGTTACCATGTTCGCATGTTTAAACGAGTCAGACACGATTTGATAGAGCCAGCCTGAAAAGTGACCTGCAGCAGACAAGAAATGCGTTTTAAACTTAACTTGCGAGTCTGGCCCAGAGACGAGACAAACCAGCCAGACACGAAACTGGAGAGCCCAGCCAAAAAGCACGAACTGCGGCAGACAGGAAATGCTAGCCTTGATAATGTGTGCATAAACGTAGCTTGTGAGTGTGGGCCAGAGACGAGGCTTCGACTAGGACACGAGGCGTGCTTGACTGACGAGACCATAGCTTGAGAACTTTAGTTAAATAATCCTTTAATGTTGTCGATATATTTTGACAGAACGCACGTCTAATAATATTTAACCCAAGAGCATATATTCTGGTATAAGTTTGTTGAACAGCAGCAGAGAGCGACTGGCTGCCAAAAATGTATCATCTAGAGCAGATTACTGAACTGTTTTCTTAAACTTCTTGGTAGTCTATGAGCCACAACTGGTTACATAGTGTACAGTTGTATCGATCAGTCGAAAATGTGAAGTAATCTTCTTCTTCTTCTTCTGCGTACACAGTCAGACAGTAACCATTATTTTCTCGAAAAAAGCGGCGGTCATCCTGAGACTCTCGCCACTACCATAGAGCTTGTCTTGCAGTTCCACTGGCAATGGCCACATCTGCTCTCTCTGATCCTCGTATGTCGGGCAGTTCTGCAGCAGATGTTCAGTGGTCATTTTACCAGTACCGCACGGGCATTCGTCGGTACACCCTATCTTCAATTTGTTGAAGAGGTGGTACCTCAGTCTGTTGTGGCCAGTGCGAAGTCTGAAGACAACGACCTGCTCTCTTCGGTTCAACTGGTAATAGGCATCGTTTTTGGTGTAACCAGTATGTTCGGTTTCCCATTTGGACATGTACCTGGCTTTGATAAGCCGTTTTGACTCTTCGTACGTCATACTGGTATCTATTTGTGGTAGCCTTGCACCTTCTTTTGCCAGTCTGTCTGCCTCCTCGTTGCCTTGGATGTTGCAGTGTGACGGAACCCACTGTACCACTACCCTTTTTGGTGCGGACTGTTGGCACAGTTTGCAGAGTGCTGCTCTTAAGTCATTAAGCTCAGTGTTTTTCTGGCTTTTTAGCGCTGTGACTACTTCGAGAGCATCTGTCAGCAGGACTATATGGCTCTCATTTTCACTGTGTGTTACCATTTCTTCCACTGCCGCCCTCAGTGCCTCTGCCTCTGCTCTGAAATTGCTCGTGTACTTACCAGTAGCGAATGACAGTGTTATTTTTCTGCCATTTGGTAGGTTCAGGAATGCTCCTGCCCCTCCGTTCTGTGTAGTGTTTGTTACAGAACCGTCGGTGTATGCATGGGTCCAGTCCATGCTTGGGTAGCTTTTCGTTATGAAGCTTAAGGTAGTGTCTCTCCTTTCTTTTTCGGTCTGGCAGTTTTTGTTTGCAATACCTGGTATATTTTCTACCACCTCTGGAAATATATCCTGCCTCCAAGTAGGTTTTCGTACAGTAGTGATGGGTTTTGGTGTTGTTAGTGCGTTTATGGGATCTTCGTGCATCTTTGCTTTGGCTATTTCTGCAAAGTTTCTCCGCTTTAGTTTCCCAGTTCCCAAATTGTTTAGCCTCTGGTACATTGGATGGTCCGTCAGTCTTTGGAGTTTCTCTGACTGCAGCTGGGCTCTGCAGTCTCTTCTGTCGGTCATGGATTGCAGTTTTGTAATCTTTTCAAGTTCTACAATTGGCGTTGACTTCATGCCACCAGTTATGATTCTCATGGCTTGGTTTTGAAGTTTGTTAACTTTATCGAAGTTCGCCTTCGCTGCTGTTGTCCATGCCGCGATGCCATACTCGAGAACTGGTCTCACTCTTCCAGTGTACAGTTTCTTTAGTATGCCTTCGTCTGCTCCCCAGCTTGTGCCAGCAAGTTTCCTCATGATCGCCATTCTTTCTCTGGCTTTCATTCGGTTTCTCTCAATCTGACTTTTCCATGTCATGCGCCGATCAAATGTGACTCCCAGATAGGTTGGGTTGTCGTTTGGCTGCAGGATTTTGCCATTTAGGCTTAATTTGGTACTTTGGGGTTTTAATGAGAGCGAGAATATTGTGCACGTGGTTTTCTCCTCGTTTATTTTGACCAACCATGAGTTCGCCCACTCTTCCAGCGATGTTAGGGTCGTTTGCATCCGATTTCTTGCTATGGTGAGATTCTTTTCAGAGGTCCACATAGCCAGATCGTCTGCAAACATTGAGCTATGGACTCTTCTTGGTATATTCTCTGTAATATCGGTGAAGTAATCAAGAAAGTAGGGAAAGAATTGTGAAACTACAAATACAATCAAAACTGCATTCTGGTGTCAGTGAATTATTTGAAACCTTATACCATCAAAACTGCAGTCTGGTTTAAGTGAATTATTAAAAACGTTATACTATCAAAACTGTACTTTAGTGTGGGTGAATTATTTGATATCTTATTTTTATTAAAGCTGCAGTCTGTTGTCAGTAAATTATTTGAAACTTTATACTTCCAAAACTGCAATTTTATGTTCGTAAGCTTTTTTTAAAACCTTATATGTGGTAGTTCGATATTGATAAAGTCAAATCCGGACCAGTAGACTACCAAGAAACAAGCATATATGAAAGCCGTTGAGTCAAAGACAATCTTGCCCGACTAATGTACGGTTTTATTTTCCAAAGCCACAATTTAAACTGTTCAATATTTTAAATTTGGTCAGAACCTACATACAAATAGGAAAAATGGTGTAATCTGTGACTTGCATAAAACTCTAGACAATGCAAAGACGATATAACGTCAGTGTTGGGACAGCTTTAAAGATCTAGCATGCCTCGGTGTATATAAACCTGGGATCAGTAAATATAAACTTGGGATCAGTAAATATAAACCTGGGATCAGTAAATATCTCGCGGCAGTGGTAACACAGTAGTCAGTCCAAGTCTGTAAGGCATAATCTGGCTCGACGCATGCATTCAATGCGAGAAGGTAAAACTGATGTCAGTCGTAACACAGCAGTCGGTCCAGGTCTGTAACGCATAATCTCGCTCGATGCGTGCATGTGATGGTGAGACTCGATTCGTTATGCCCACAGCAGACGTATTTCAATTAACCCGAACATCACTAAATAAAAACCGGTTAATTTCAAAACGTTTCGAGCTGCAGGTAAACTGCTATTTTTATAGTGTCATACGAAATGCGTCGTGCTTGACTGATGAGACCAAAACTTGGAGACGTTAGTTAAATTATCATTTAATGTTGCCGACATATTTTGGCGGTAGGGACGTCTAATAATATTTAACCCAAAAGAATATATTCTGGTCCAAGTTTATTGAACAGAAGCAGAGAGCGACTAGCAGTCAAAGATTTATCATCTAGAGCAGATAACTGAACTGTTTTCTTAAACATGTTGGCAAACTATGAGCCACAGCTGGTTACCTAGAGGACGGCTGTATCGACCAGTCGAAAATGTGGAATAATCAAGAAAAGTAGTGAAAGAATTGTGAAACTACAATTACAATCAAAACTGCATTCTGGTGTCAGTGAATTATTTGAAATCTAATACTACCAAAACTGCAGTCTGGTGTCAGTAAATTATTTGAAATCCTATACTACCAAAAATGAAATTTGATGTGAGTGTTTTTTGAAACGTTATATGTGACAGTTCAATATTGATAAAGTCAAATCCTGACCAGTTAACTACCAGGACATGCATATATGAAAACAGTGGAGCCAAAGACAATCTTACCAATCTAACGTACGGTTTCATTTTCCAAAGTCATAATTTAAGACTGCCATGTTTTAAATTTGGTTAAGACCTACGAACAAATAAGAAATCTGTTGTGAGGGATGACTGATATAAAACTCTAGACACGGTAAAGACGACATAACGTCAGTGTTGGGACAGCTTCAGAGATCTAGCATAACTTGGGTGTATGTAAATAATCCTGGGATCAGTAAATACCGCGCGGCAGTGGTAACACTGCAGTTGGTCCGGGTCTGTACAGCATAATCTGGCTCGAAGCATGCATTCAACGCGAGAAGGTAAAACTGACAAGTCACTGGTAAAACTACAGTCGGTCTAAGTCTGTAGGGCAAAATCTCGCTCGACGCATGCGAGACTAGATTCGCTATGCAGAAAGCAGTCGTATTTGAATAAACCCGTGATCAGGCAAATCAAGTACCGGTTTATTTCCTCACAGTTTCGAGCTGCAGGTAAACTGCCAATGTGCTTAGTTCTACCTGGGCAAACTAAACGCACGACACATCATCGGCAAGTCGGTGTCGACCAGCGGCAGAATCTCAGTGCGATTAATTAACCTGTTTTCAAGTTTTGTCACGATGGGCTGTGGATAACCTCGCTGGCTGACTTGTATTTCTGTCTACTCAGTTTATTAGAACCGCAACATTGTCCATATTCTTAATCCATCAATATTCAGCAGCAGTATTGGTGAATCTCCTGACGAGAAATGACTTAATACAGACATCCAATTAAGTTCTGTGTATGCTTAACTTCTTGCCTAGACTAGTCTTGAAGCAGGTACAGGTGAGAGACATGCCGAAAAGCTGACTTGAGTCTAGAAAAGGGTTGTTTATCTACGACTCTACACACAAACCCTGATGTTTATTAACAGACAGCGAGAGCGTCATAATGAGACCAGTACTAGGCGCGTGCAAGTGTAGGGAGAATCAAACTCGGTCTAAAACTGACACTGTAAAGACCAATCGAATTTGAAATCGTTTGACAAGAAAGCAAAGACTATGAAACTACATGTACAACCAAAACTGACACCATGAGCATCAGACCAAAACGTGGCGTAATCAAGAAATTATTGAGAGACTTATGAAATGACAAATACTACGTCTTCTCCATCTCCATCGTATATTATTAAACTCCCAAAGTCCTGAAAAAGGCTATGAAAGTAAAAGGATGTAGTTCGGAGAAAGGGATGCGTTGTGTCGTAGATTACAGCTTCTCTGAGATATGAGCACCTTTTTGTCCGAATCAGCATAACATTTGTGGGTACCGAGTTAGCCTTTCCTTTTCAATTTCTCCTTAGCCAGCCTGCCACATTGCAGTCTGTTCTCAAGGATCATCACGTGGAAGTGGAACAGAGTCTATTCAGCTCTGTGACGCTGACCCTAACGCTAGCAATCAGAAATGGGTAACCAACCACTTCAACTCATGCGCTGCTCAACATTTTAATGACACAAATACTTCGATAAAATCAAAGCCTGGACCGGCTAACTACCAGGATATACCTATATGAAAACCGTGCACGCAGTCTTACATTCGGTTTCATATTCCAAAGTAATCTTTTAAGACTCTCCCATATCTTAGATTTGGTAAAACCTAGGCCGCCAAACAAGAAATCTGCTGTAAGCGACTTGTATAAAACTCTAGACACTGTAAAAATTATATAACTTTAGTGTCGGGTCAGCTTTATAGATCTAGAATAGCAATTTCAGTATCGGGCCAGCTTTACAGATCTAGAATAGCAAGTTGTATAGAAAGGTGGGTTCAGTAGATACTTAACTACCACGTGTCCTTATACCAGCGAACAGCATGATTATCCTGTATACCTGTTACCATGTTCGCATGTTTAAACGAGTCAGACACGATTTGATAGAGCCAGCCTGAAAAGTGACCTGCAGCAGACAAGAAATGCGTTTTAAACTTAACTTGCGAGTCTGGCCCAGAGACGAGACAAACCAGCCAGACACGAAACTGGAGAGCCCAGCCAAAAAGCACGAACTGCGGCAGACAGGAAATGCTAGCCTTGATAATGTGTGCATAAACGTAGCTTGTGAGTGTGGGCCAGAGACGAGGCTTCGACTAGGACACGAGGCGTGCTTGACTGACGAGACCATAGCTTGAGAACTTTAGTTAAATAATCCTTTAATGTTGTCGATATATTTTGACAGAACGCACGTCTAATAATATTTAACCCAAGAGCATATATTCTGGTATAAGTTTGTTGAACAGCAGCAGAGAGCGACTGGCTGCCAAAAATGTATCATCTAGAGCAGATTACTGAACTGTTTTCTTAAACTTCTTGGTAGTCTATGAGCCACAACTGGTTACATAGTGTACAGTTGTATCGATCAGTCGAAAATGTGAAGTAATCAAGAAAGTAGGGAAAGAATTGTGAAACTACAAATACAATCAAAACTGCATTCTGGTGTCAGTGAATTATTTGAAACCTTATACCATCAAAACTGCAGTCTGGTTTAAGTGAATTATTAAAAACGTTATACTATCAAAACTGTACTTTAGTGTGGGTGAATTATTTGATATCTTATTTTTATTAAAGCTGCAGTCTGTTGTCAGTAAATTATTTGAAACTTTATACTTCCAAAACTGCAATTTTATGTTCGTAAGCTTTTTTTAAAACCTTATATGTGGTAGTTCGATATTGATAAAGTCAAATCCGGACCAGTAGACTACCAAGAAACAAGCATATATGAAAGCCGTTGAGTCAAAGACAATCTTGCCCGACTAATGTACGGTTTTATTTTCCAAAGCCACAATTTAAACTGTTCAATATTTTAAATTTGGTCAGAACCTACATACAAATAGGAAAAATGGTGTAATCTGTGACTTGCATAAAACTCTAGACAATGCAAAGACGATATAACGTCAGTGTTGGGACAGCTTTAAAGATCTAGCATGCCTCGGTGTATATAAACCTGGGATCAGTAAATATAAACTTGGGATCAGTAAATATAAACCTGGGATCAGTAAATATCTCGCGGCAGTGGTAACACAGTAGTCAGTCCAAGTCTGTAAGGCATAATCTGGCTCGACGCATGCATTCAATGCGAGAAGGTAAAACTGATGTCAGTCGTAACACAGCAGTCGGTCCAGGTCTGTAACGCATAATCTCGCTCGATGCGTGCATGTGATGGTGAGACTCGATTCGTTATGCCCACAGCAGACGTATTTCAATTAACCCGAACATCACTAAATAAAAACCGGTTAATTTCAAAACGTTTCGAGCTGCAGGTAAACTGCTATTTTTATAGTGTCATACGAAATGCGTCGTGCTTGACTGATGAGACCAAAACTTGGAGACGTTAGTTAAATTATCATTTAATGTTGCCGACATATTTTGGCGGTAGGGACGTCTAATAATATTTAACCCAAAAGAATATATTCTGGTCCAAGTTTATTGAACAGAAGCAGAGAGCGACTAGCAGTCAAAGATTTATCATCTAGAGCAGATAACTGAACTGTTTTCTTAAACATGTTGGCAAACTATGAGCCACAGCTGGTTACCTAGAGGACGGCTGTATCGACCAGTCGAAAATGTGGAATAATCAAGAAAAGTAGTGAAAGAATTGTGAAACTACAATTACAATCAAAACTGCATTCTGGTGTCAGTGAATTATTTGAAATCTAATACTACCAAAACTGCAGTCTGGTGTCAGTAAATTATTTGAAATCCTATACTACCAAAAATGAAATTTGATGTGAGTGTTTTTTGAAACGTTATATGTGACAGTTCAATATTGATAAAGTCAAATCCTGACCAGTTAACTACCAGGACATGCATATATGAAAACAGTGGAGCCAAAGACAATCTTACCAATCTAACGTACGGTTTCATTTTCCAAAGTCATAATTTAAGACTGCCATGTTTTAAATTTGGTTAAGACCTACGAACAAATAAGAAATCTGTTGTGAGGGATGACTGATATAAAACTCTAGACACGGTAAAGACGACATAACGTCAGTGTTGGGACAGCTTCAGAGATCTAGCATAACTTGGGTGTATGTAAATAATCCTGGGATCAGTAAATACCGCGCGGCAGTGGTAACACTGCAGTTGGTCCGGGTCTGTACAGCATAATCTGGCTCGAAGCATGCATTCAACGCGAGAAGGTAAAACTGACAAGTCACTGGTAAAACTACAGTCGGTCTAAGTCTGTAGGGCAAAATCTCGCTCGACGCATGCGAGACTAGATTCGCTATGCAGAAAGCAGTCGTATTTGAATAAACCCGTGATCAGGCAAATCAAGTACCGGTTTATTTCCTCACAGTTTCGAGCTGCAGGTAAACTGCCAATGTGCTTAGTTCTACCTGGGCAAACTAAACGCACGACACATCATCGGCAAGTCGGTGTCGACCAGCGGCAGAATCTCAGTGCGATTAATTAACCTGTTTTCAAGTTTTGTCACGATGGGCTGTGGATAACCTCGCTGGCTGACTTGTATTTCTGTCTACTCAGTTTATTAGAACCGCAACATTGTCCATATTCTTAATCCATCAATATTCAGCAGCAGTATTGGTGAATCTCCTGACGAGAAATGACTTAATACAGACATCCAATTAAGTTCTGTGTATGCTTAACTTCTTGCCTAGACTAGTCTTGAAGCAGGTACAGGTGAGAGACATGCCGAAAAGCTGACTTGAGTCTAGAAAAGGGTTGTTTATCTACGACTCTACACACAAACCCTGATGTTTATTAACAGACAGCGAGAGCGTCATAATGAGACCAGTACTAGGCGCGTGCAAGTGTAGGGAGAATCAAACTCGGTCTAAAACTGACACTGTAAAGACCAATCGAATTTGAAATCGTTTGACAAGAAAGAAAAGAACTATGAAACTACATGTACAACCAAAACTGACACCATGAGGATCAGACCAAAACGTGGCGTAATCAAGAAATTATTGAGAGACTTATGAAATGACAAATACTACGTCTTCTCCATCTCCATCGTATATTATTAAACTCCCAAAGTCCTGAAAAAGGCTATGAAAGTAAAAGGATGTAGTTCGGAGAAAGGGATGCGTTGTGTCGTAGATTACAGCTTCTCTGAGATATGAGCACCTTTTTGTCCGAATCAGCATAACATTTGTGGGTACCGAGTTAGCCTTTCCTTTTCAATTTCTCCTTAGCCAGCCTGCCACATTGCAGTCTGTTCTCAAGGATCATCACGTGGAAGTGGAACAGAGTCTATTCAGCTCTGTGACGCTGACCCTAACGCTAGCAATCAGAAATGGGTAACCAACCACTTCAACTCATGCGCTGCTCAACATTTTAATGACACAAATACTTCGATAAAATCAAAGCCTGGACCGGCTAACTACCAGGATATACCTATATGAAAACCGTGCACGCAGTCTTACATTCGGTTTCATATTCCAAAGTAATCTTTTAAGACTCTCCCATATCTTAGATTTGGTAAAACCTAGGCCGCCAAACAAGAAATCTGCTGTAAGCGACTTGTATAAAACTCTAGACACTGTAAAAATGATATAACTTTAGTGTCGGGTCAGCTTTATAGATCTAGAATAGCAATTTCAGTATCGGGCCAGCTTTACAGATCTAGAATAGCAAGTTGTATAGAAAGGTGGGTTCAGTAGATACTTAACTACCACGTGTCCTTATACCAGCGAACAGCATGATTATCCTGTATACCTGTTACCATGTTCGCATGTTTAAACGAGTCAGACACGATTTGATAGAGCCAGCCTGAAAAGTGACCTGCAGCAGACAAGAAATGCGTTTTAAACTTAACTTGCGAGTCTGGCCCAGAGACGAGACAAACCAGCCAGACACGAAACTGGAGAGCCCAGCCAAAAAGCACGAACTGCGGCAGACAGGAAATGCTAGCCTTGATAATGTGTGCATAAACGTAGCTTGTGAGTGTGGGCCAGAGACGAGGCTTCGACTAGGACACGAGGCGTGCTTGACTGACGAGACCATAGCTTGAGAACTTTAGTTAAAAAATCCTTTAATGTTGTCGATATATTTTGACAGAACGCACGTCTAATAATATTTAACCCAAGAGCATATATTCTGGTATAAGTTTGTTGAACAGCAGCAGAGAGTGACTGGCTGCCAAAAATGTATCATCTATAGCAGATTACTGAACTGTTTTCTTAAACTTCTTGGTAGTCTATGAGCCACAACTGGTTACATAGTGTACAGTTGTATCGATCAGTCGAAAATGTGAAGTAATCAAGAAAGTAGGGAAAGAATTGTGAAACTACAAATACAATCAAAACTGCATTCTGGTGTCAGTGAATTATTTGAAACCTTATACCATCAAAACTGCAGTCTGGTTTAAGTGAATTATTAAAAACGTTATACTATCAAAACTGTACTTTAGTGTGGGTGAATTATTTGATATCTTATTTTTATTAAAGCTGCAGTCTGTTGTCAGTAAATTATTTGAAACTTTATACTTCCAAAACTGCAATTTTATGTTCGTAAGCTTTTTTTAAAACCTTATATGTGGTAGTTCGATATTGATAAAGTCAAATCCGGACCAGTAGACTACCAAGAAACAAGCATATATGAAAGCCGTTGAGTCAAAGACAATCTTGCCCGACTAATGTACGGTTTTATTTTCCAAAGCCACAATTTAAACTGTTCAATATTTTAAATTTGGTCAGAACCTACATACAAATAGGAAAAATGGTGTAATCTGTGACTTGCATAAAACTCTAGACAATGCAAAGACGATATAACGTCAGTGTTGGGACAGCTTTAAAGATCTAGCATGCCTCGGTGTATATAAACCTGGGATCAGTAAATATAAACTTGGGATCAGTAAATATAAACCTGGGATCAGTAAATATCTCGCGGCAGTGGTAACACAGTAGTCAGTCCAAGTCTGTAAGGCATAATCTGGCTCGACGCATGCATTCAATGCGAGAAGGTAAAACTGATGTCAGTCGTAACACAGCAGTCGGTCCAGGTCTGTAACGCATAATCTCGCTCGATGCGTGCATGTGATGGTGAGACTCGATTCGTTATGCCCACAGCAGACGTATTTCAATTAACCCGAACATCACTAAATAAAAACCGGTTAATTTCAAAACGTTTCGAGCTGCAGGTAAACTGCTATTTTTATAGTGTCATACGAAATGCGTCGTGCTTGACTGATGAGACCAAAACTTGGAGACGTTAGTTAAATTATCATTTAATGTTGCCGACATATTTTGGCGGTAGGGACGTCTAATAATATTTAACCCAAAAGAATATATTCTGGTCCAAGTTTATTGAACAGAAGCAGAGAGCGACTAGCAGTCAAAGATTTATCATCTAGAGCAGATAACTGAACTGTTTTCTTAAACATGTTGGCAAACTATGAGCCACAGCTGGTTACCTAGAGGACGGCTGTATCGACCAGTCGAAAATGTGGAATAATCAAGAAAAGTAGTGAAAGAATTGTGAAACTACAATTACAATCAAAACTGCATTCTGGTGTCAGTGAATTATTTGAAATCTAATACTACCAAAACTGCAGTCTGGTGTCAGTAAATTATTTGAAATCCTATACTACCAAAAATGAAATTTGATGTGAGTGTTTTTTGAAACGTTATATGTGACAGTTCAATATTGATAAAGTCAAATCCTGACCAGTTAACTACCAGGACATGCATATATGAAAACAGTGGAGCCAAAGACAATCTTACCAATCTAACGTACGGTTTCATTTTCCAAAGTCATAATTTAAGACTGCCATGTTTTAAATTTGGTTAAGACCTACGAACAAATAAGAAATCTGTTGTGAGGGATGACTGATATAAAACTCTAGACACGGTAAAGACGACATAACGTCAGTGTTGGGACAGCTTCAGAGATCTAGCATAACTTGGGTGTATGTAAATAATCCTGGGATCAGTAAATACCGCGCGGCAGTGGTAACACTGCAGTTGGTCCGGGTCTGTACAGCATAATCTGGCTCGAAGCATGCATTCAACGCGAGAAGGTAAAACTGACAAGTCACTGGTAAAACTACAGTCGGTCTAAGTCTGTAGGGCAAAATCTCGCTCGACGCATGCGAGACTAGATTCGCTATGCAGAAAGCAGTCGTATTTGAATAAACCCGTGATCAGGCAAATCAAGTACCGGTTTATTTCCTCACAGTTTCGAGCTGCAGGTAAACTGCCAATGTGCTTAGTTCTACCTGGGCAAACTAAACGCACGACACATCATCGGCAAGTCGGTGTCGACCAGCGGCAGAATCTCAGTGCGATTAATTAACCTGTTTTCAAGTTTTGTCACGATGGGCTGTGGATAACCTCGCTGGCTGACTTGTATTTCTGTCTACTCAGTTTATTAGAACCGCAACATTGTCCATATTCTTAATCCATCAATATTCAGCAGCAGTATTGGTGAATCTCCTGACGAGAAATGACTTAATACAGACATCCAATTAAGTTCTGTGTATGCTTAACTTCTTGCCTAGACTAGTCTTGAAGCAGGTACAGGTGAGAGACATGCCGAAAAGCTGACTTGAGTCTAGAAAAGGGTTGTTTATCTACGACTCTACACACAAACGCTGATGTTTATTAACAGACAGCGAGAGCGTCATAATGAGACCAGTACTAGGCGCGTGCAAGTGTAGGGAGAATCAAACTCGGTCTAAAACTGACACTGTAAAGACCAATCGAATTTGAAATCGTTTGACAAGAAAGCAAAGACTATGAAACTACATGTACAACCAAAACTGACACCATGAGCATCAGACCAAAACGTGGCGTAATCAAGAAATTATTGAGAGACTTATGAAATGACAAATACTACGTCTTCTCCATCTCCATCGTATATTATTAAACTCCCAAAGTCCTGAAAAAGGCTATGAAAGTAAAAGGATGTAGTTCGGAGAAAGGGATGCGTTGTGTCGTAGATTACAGCTTCTCTGAGATATGAGCACCTTTTTGTCCGAATCAGCATAACATTTGTGGGTACCGAGTTAGCCTTTCCTTTTCAATTTCTCCTTAGCCAGCCTGCCACATTGCAGTCTGTTCTCAAGGATCATCACGTGGAAGTGGAACAGAGTCTATTCAGCTCTGTGACGCTGACCCTAACGCTAGCAATCAGAAATGGGTAACCAACCACTTCAACTCATGCGCTGCTCAACATTTTAATGACACAAATACTTCGATAAAATCAAAGCCTGGACCGGCTAACTACCAGGATATACCTATATGAAAACCGTGCACGCAGTCTTACATTCGGTTTCATATTCCAAAGTAATCTTTTAAGACTCTCCCATATCTTAGATTTGGTAAAACCTAGGCCGCCAAACAAGAAATCTGCTGTAAGCGACTTGTATAAAACTCTAGACACTGTAAAAATGATATAACTTTAGTGTCGGGTCAGCTTTATAGATCTAGAATAGCAATTTCAGTATCGGGCCAGCTTTACAGATCTAGAATAGCAAGTTGTATAGAAAGGTGGGTTCAGTAGATACTTAACTACCACGTGTCCTTATACCAGCGAACAGCATGATTATCCTGTATACCTGTTACCATGTTCGCATGTTTAAACGAGTCAGACACGATTTGATAGAGCCAGCCTGAAAAGTGACCTGCAGCAGACAAGAAATGCGTTTTAAACTTAACTTGCGAGTCTGGCCCAGAGACGAGACAAACCAGCCAGACACGAAACTGGAGAGCCCAGCCAAAAAGCACGAACTGCGGCAGACAGGAAATGCTAGCCTTGATAATGTGTGCATAAACGTAGCTTGTGAGTGTGGGCCAGAGACGAGGCTTCGACTAGGACACGAGGCGTGCTTGACTGACGAGACCATAGCTTGAGAACTTTAGTTAAATAATCCTTTAATGTTGTCGATATATTTTGACAGAACGCACGTCTAATAATATTTAACCCAAGAGCATATATTCTGGTATAAGTTTGTTGAACAGCAGCAGAGAGCGACTGGCTGCCAAAAATGTATCATCTAGAGCAGATTACTGAACTGTTTTCTTAAACTTCTTGGTAGTCTATGAGCCACAACTGGTTACATAGTGTACAGTTGTATCGATCAGTCGAAAATGTGAAGTAATCAAGAAAGTAGGGAAAGAATTGTGAAACTACAAATACAATCAAAACTGCATTCTGGTGTCAGTGAATTATTTGAAACCTTATACCATCAAAACTGCAGTCTGGTTTAAGTGAATTATTAAAAACGTTATACTATCAAAACTGTACTTTAGTGTGGGTGAATTATTTGATATCTTATTTTTATTAAAGCTGCAGTCTGTTGTCAGTAAATTATTTGAAACTTTATACTTCCAAAACTGCAATTTTATGTTCGTAAGCTTTTTTTAAAACCTTATATGTGGTAGTTCGATATTGATAAAGTCAAATCCGGACCAGTAGACTACCAAGAAACAAGCATATATGAAAGCCGTTGAGTCAAAGACAATCTTGCCCGACTAATGTACGGTTTTATTTTCCAAAGCCACAATTTAAACTGTTCAATATTTTAAATTTGGTCAGAACCTACATACAAATAGGAAAAATGGTGTAATCTGTGACTTGCATAAAACTCTAGACAATGCAAAGACGATATAACGTCAGTGTTGGGACAGCTTTAAAGATCTAGCATGCCTCGGTGTATATAAACCTGGGATCAGTAAATATAAACTTGGGATCAGTAAATATAAACCTGGGATCAGTAAATATCTCGCGGCAGTGGTAACACAGTAGTCAGTCCAAGTCTGTAAGGCATAATCTGGCTCGACGCATGCATTCAATGCGAGAAGGTAAAACTGATGTCAGTCGTAACACAGCAGTCGGTCCAGGTCTGTAACGCATAATCTCGCTCGATGCGTGCATGTGATGGTGAGACTCGATTCGTTATGCCCACAGCAGACGTATTTCAATTAACCCGAACATCACTAAATAAAAACCGGTTAATTTCAAAACGTTTCGAGCTGCAGGTAAAATGCTATTTTTATAGTGTCATACGAAATGCGTCGTGCTTGACTGATGAGACCAAAACTTGGAGACGTTAGTTAAATTATCATTTAATGTTGCCGACATATTTTGGCGGTAGGGACGTCTAATAATATTTAACCCAAAAGAATATATTCTGGTCCAAGTTTATTGAACAGAAGCAGAGAGCGACTAGCAGTCAAAGATTTATCATCTAGAGCAGATAACTGAACTGTTTTCTTAAACATGTTGGCAAACTATGAGCCACAGCTGGTTACCTAGAGGACGGCTGTATCGACCAGTCGAAAATGTGGAATAATCAAGAAAAGTAGTGAAAGAATTGTGAAACTACAATTACAATCAAAACTGCATTCTGGTGTCAGTGAATTATTTGAAATCTAATACTACCAAAACTGCAGTCTGGTGTCAGTAAATTATTTGAAATCCTATACTACCAAAAATGAAATTTGATGTGAGTGTTTTTTGAAACGTTATATGTGACAGTTCAATATTGATAAAGTCAAATCCTGACCAGTTAACTACCAGGACATGCATATATGAAAACAGTGGAGCCAAAGACAATCTTACCAATCTAACGTACGGTTTCATTTTCCAAAGTCATAATTTAAGACTGCCATGTTTTAAATTTGGTTAAGACCTACGAACAAATAAGAAATCTGTTGTGAGGGATGACTGATATAAAACTCTAGACACGGTAAAGACGACATAACGTCAGTGTTGGGACAGCTTCAGAGATCTAGCATAACTTGGGTGTATGTAAATAATCCTGGGATCAGTAAATACCGCGCGGCAGTGGTAACACTGCAGTTGGTCCGGGTCTGTACAGCATAATCTGGCTCGAAGCATGCATTCAACGCGAGAAGGTAAAACTGACAAGTCACTGGTAAAACTACAGTCGGTCTAAGTCTGTAGGGCAAAATCTCGCTCGACGCATGCGAGACTAGATTCGCTATGCAGAAAGCAGTCGTATTTGAATAAACCCGTGATCAGGCAAATCAAGTACCGGTTTATTTCCTCACAGTTTCGAGCTGCAGGTAAACTGCCAATGTGCTTAGTTCTACCTGGGCAAACTAAACGCACGACACATCATCGGCAAGTCGGTGTCGACCAGCGGCAGAATCTCAGTGCGATTAATTAACCTGTTTTCAAGTTTTGTCACGATGGGCTGTGGATAACCTCGCTGGCTGACTTGTATTTCTGTCTACTCAGTTTATTAGAACCGCAACATTGTCCATATTCTTAATCCATCAATATTCAGCAGCAGTATTGGTGAATCTCCTGACGAGAAATGACTTAATACAGACATACAATTAAGTTCTGTGTATGCTTAACTTCTTGCCTAGACTAGTCTTGAAGCAGGTACAGGTGAGAGACATGCCGAAAAGCTGACTTGAGTCTAGAAAAGGGTTGTTTATCTACGACTCTACACACAAACCCTGATGTTTATTAACAGACAGCGAGAGCGTCATAATGAGACCAGTACTAGGCGCGTGCAAGTGTAGGGAGAATCAAACTCGGTCTAAAACTGACACTGTAAAGACCAATCGAATTTGAAATCGTTTGACAAGAAAGCAAAGACTATGAAACTACATGTACAAACAAAACTGACACCATGAGGATCAGACCAAAACGTGGCGTAATCAAGAAATTATTGAGAGACTTATGAAATGACAAATACTACGTCTTCTCCATCTCCATCGTATATTATTAAACTCCCAAAGTCCTGAAAAAGGCTATGAAAGTAAAAGGATGTAGTTCGGAGAAAGGGATGCGTTGTGTCGTAGATTACAGCTTCTCTGAGATATGAGCACCTTTTTGTCCGAATCAGCATAACATTTGTGGGTACCGAGTTAGCCTTTCCTTTTCAATTTCTCCTTAGCCAGCCTGCCACATTGCAGTCTGTTCTCAAGGATCATCACGTGGAAGTGGAACAGAGTCTATTCAGCTCTGTGACGCTGACCCTAACGCTAGCAATCAGAAATGGGTAACCAACCACTTCAACTCATGCGCTGCTCAACATTTTAATGACACAAATACTTCGATAAAATCAAAGCCTGGACCGGCTAACTACCAGGATATACCTATATGAAAACCGTGCACGCAGTCTTACATTCGGTTTCATATTCCAAAGTAATCTTTTAAGACTCTCCCATATCTTAGATTTGGTAAAACCTAGGCCGCCAAACAAGAAATCTGCTGTAAGCGACTTGTATAAAACTCTAGACACTGTAAAAATGATATAACTTTAGTGTCGGGTCAGCTTTATAGATCTAGAATAGCAATTTCAGTATCGGGCCAGCTTTACAGATCTAGAATAGCAAGTTGTATAGAAAGGTGGGTTCAGTAGATACTTAACTACCACGTGTCCTTATACCAGCGAACAGCATGATTATCCTGTATACCTGTTACCATGTTCGCATGTTTAAACGAGTCAGACACGATTTGATAGAGCCAGCCTGAAAAGTGACCTGCAGCAGACAAGAAATGCGTTTTAAACTTAACTTGCGAGTCTGGCCCAGAGACGAGACAAACCAGCCAGACACGAAACTGGAGAGCCCAGCCAAAAAGCACGAACTGCGGCAGACAGGAAATGCTAGCCTTGATAATGTGTGCATAAACGTAGCTTGTGAGTGTGGGCCAGAGACGAGGCTTCGACTAGGACACGAGGCGTGCTTGACTGACGAGACCATAGCTTGAGAACTTTAGTTAAAAAATCCTTTAATGTTGTCGATATATTTTGACAGAACGCACGTCTAATAATATTTAACCCAAGAGCATATATTCTGGTATAAGTTTGTTGAACAGCAGCAGAGAGTGACTGGCTGCCAAAAATGTATCATCTATAGCAGATTACTGAACTGTTTTCTTAAACTTCTTGGTAGTCTATGAGCCACAACTGGTTACATAGTGTACAGTTGTATCGATCAGTCGAAAATGTGAAGTAATCAAGAAAGTAGGGAAAGAATTGTGAAACTACAAATACAATCAAAACTGCATTCTGGTGTCAGTGAATTATTTGAAACCTTATACCATCAAAACTGCAGTCTGGTTTAAGTGAATTATTAAAAACGTTATACTATCAAAACTGTACTTTAGTGTGGGTGAATTATTTGATATCTTATTTTTATTAAAGCTGCAGTCTGTTGTCAGTAAATTATTTGAAACTTTATACTTCCAAAACTGCAATTTTATGTTCGTAAGCTTTTTTTAAAACCTTATATGTGGTAGTTCGATATTGATAAAGTCAAATCCGGACCAGTAGACTACCAAGAAACAAGCATATATGAAAGCCGTTGAGTCAAAGACAATCTTGCCCGACTAATGTACGGTTTTATTTTCCAAAGCCACAATTTAAACTGTTCAATATTTTAAATTTGGTCAGAACCTACATACAAATAGGAAAAATGGTGTAATCTGTGACTTGCATAAAACTCTAGACAATGCAAAGACGATATAACGTCAGTGTTGGGACAGCTTTAAAGATCTAGCATGCCTCGGTGTATATAAACCTGGGATCAGTAAATATAAACTTGGGATCAGTAAATATAAACCTGGGATCAGTAAATATCTCGCGGCAGTGGTAACACAGTAGTCAGTCCAAGTCTGTAAGGCATAATCTGGCTCGACGCATGCATTCAATGCGAGAAGGTAAAACTGATGTCAGTCGTAACACAGCAGTCGGTCCAGGTCTGTAACGCATAATCTCGCTCGATGCGTGCATGTGATGGTGAGACTCGATTCGTTATGCCCACAGCAGACGTATTTCAATTAACCCGAACATCACTAAATAAAAACCGGTTAATTTCAAAACGTTTCGAGCTGCAGGTAAACTGCTATTTTTATAGTGTCATACGAAATGCGTCGTGCTTGACTGATGAGACCAAAACTTGGAGACGTTAGTTAAATTATCATTTAATGTTGCCGACATATTTTGGCGGTAGGGACGTCTAATAATATTTAACCCAAAAGAATATATTCTGGTCCAAGTTTATTGAACAGAAGCAGAGAGCGACTAGCAGTCAAAGATTTATCATCTAGAGCAGATAACTGAACTGTTTTCTTAAACATGTTGGCAAACTATGAGCCACAGCTGGTTACCTAGAGGACGGCTGTATCGACCAGTCGAAAATGTGGAATAATCAAGAAAAGTAGTGAAAGAATTGTGAAACTACAATTACAATCAAAACTGCATTCTGGTGTCAGTGAATTATTTGAAATCTAATACTACCAAAACTGCAGTCTGGTGTCAGTAAATTATTTGAAATCCTATACTACCAAAAATGAAATTTGATGTGAGTGTTTTTTGAAACGTTATATGTGACAGTTCGATATTGATAAAGTCAAATCCTGACCAGTTAACTACCAGGACATGCATATATGAAAACAGTGGAGCCAAAGACAATCTTACCAATCTAACGTACGGTTTCATTTTCCAAAGTCATAATTTAAGACTGCCATGTTTTAAATTTGGTTAAGACCTACGAACAAATAAGAAATCTGTTGTGAGGGATGACTGATATAAAACTCTAGACACGGTAAAGACGACATAACGTCAGTGTTGGGACAGCTTCAGAGATCTAGCATAACTTGGGTGTATGTAAATAATCCTGGGATCAGTAAATACCGCGCGGCAGTGGTAACACTGCAGTTGGTCCGGGTCTGTACAGCATAATCTGGCTCGAAGCATGCATTCAACGCGAGAAGGTAAAACTGACAAGTCACTGGTAAAACTACAGTCGGTCTAAGTCTGTAGGGCAAAATCTCGCTCGACGCATGCGAGACTAGATTCGCTATGCAGAAAGCAGTCGTATTTGAATAAACCCGTGATCAGGCAAATCAAGTACCGGTTTATTTCCTCACAGTTTCGAGCTGCAGGTAAACTGCCAATGTGCTTAGTTCTACCTGGGCAAACTAAACGCACGACACATCATCGGCAAGTCGGTGTCGACCAGCGGCAGAATCTCAGTGCGATTAATTAACCTGTTTTCAAGTTTTGTCACGATGGGCTGTGGATAACCTCGCTGGCTGACTTGTATTTCTGTCTACTCAGTTTATTAGAACCGCAACATTGTCCATATTCTTAATCCATCAATATTCAGCAGCAGTATTGGTGAATCTCCTGACGAGAAATGATTTAATACAGACATCCAATTAAGTTCTGTGTATGCTTAACTTCTTGCCTAGACTAGTCTTGAAGCAGGTACAGGTGAGAGACATGCCGAAAAGCTGACTTGAGTCTAGAAAAGGGTTGTTTATCTACGACTCTACACACAAACCCTGATGTTTATTAACAGACAGCGAGAGCGTCATAATGAGACCAGTACTAGGAGCGTGCAAGTGTAGGGAGAATCAAACTCGGTCTAAAACTGACACTGTAAAGACTAATCGAATTTGAAATCGTTTGACAAGAAAGCAAAGAACTATGAAACTACATGTACAACCAAAACTGACACCATGAGGATCAGACCAAAACGTGGCGTAATCAAGAAATTATTGAGAGACTTATGAAATGACAAATACTACGTCTTCTCCATCTCCATCGTATATTATTAAACTCCCAAAGTCCTGAAAAAGGCTATGAAAGTAAAAGGATGTAGTTCGGAGAAAGGGATGCGTTGTGTCGTAGATTACAGCTTCTCTGAGATATGAGCACCTTTTTGTCCGAATCAGCATAACATGTGTGGGTACCGAGTTAGCCTTTCCTTTTCAATTTCTCCTTAGCCAGCCTGCCACATTGCAGTCTGTTCTCAAGGATCATCACGTGGAAGTGGAACAGAGTCTATTCAGCTCTGTGACGCTGACCCTAACGCTAGCAATCAGAAATGGGTAACCAACCACTTCAACTCATGCGCTGCTCAACATTTTAATGACACAAATACTTCGATAAAATCAAAGCCTGGACCGGCTAACTACCAGGATATACCTATATGAAAACCGTGCACGCAGTCTTACATTCGGTTTCATATTCCAAAGTAATCTTTTAAGACTCTCCCATATCTTAGATTTGGTAAAACCTAGGCCGCCAAACAAGAAATCTGCTGTAAGCGACTTGTATAAAACTCTAGACACTGTAAAAATGATATAACTTTAGTGTCGGGTCAGCTTTATAGATCTAGAATAGCAATTTCAGTATCGGGCCAGCTTTACAGATCTAGAATAGCAAGTTGTATAGAAAGGTGGGTTCAGTAGATACTTAACTACCACGTGTCCTTATACCAGTGAACAGCATGATTATCCTGTATACCTGTTACCATGTTCGCATGTTTAAACGAGTCAGACACGATTTGATAGAGCCAGCCGGAAAAGTGACCTGCAGCAGACAAGAAATGCGTTTTAAACTTAACTTGCGAGTCTGGCCCAGAGACGAGACAAACCAGCCAGACACGAAACTGGAGAGCCCAGCCAAAAAGCACGAACTGCGGCAGACAGGAAATGCTAGCCTTGATAATGTGCGCATAAACGTAGCTTGTGAGTGTGGGCCAGAGACGAGGCTTCGACTAGGACACGAGGCGTGCTTGACTGACGAGACCATAGCTTGAGAACTTTAGTTAAATAATCCTTTAATGTTGTCGATATATTTTGACAGAACGCACGTCTAATAATATTTAACCCAAGAGCATATATTCTGGTATAAGTTTGTTGAACAGCAGCAGAGAGCGACTGGCTGCCAAAAATGTATCATCTAGAGCAGATTACTGAACTGTTTTCTTAAACTTCTTGGTAGTCTATGAGCCACAACTGGTTACATAGTGTACAGTTGTATCGATCAGTCGAAAATGTGAAGTAATCAAGAAAGTAGGGAAAGAATTGTGAAACTACAAATACAATCAAAACTGCATTCTGGTGTCAGTGAATTATTTGAAACCTTATACCATCAAAACTGCAGTCTGGTTTAAGTGAATTATTAAAAACGTTATACTATCAAAACTGTACTTTAGTGTGGGTGAATTATTTGATATCTTATTTTTATTAAAGCTGCAGTCTGTTGTCAGTAAATTATTTGAAACTTTATACTTCCAAAACTGCAATTTTATGTTCGTAAGCTTTTTTTAAAACCTTATATGTGGTAGTTCGATATTGATAAAGTCAAATCCGGACCAGTAGACTACCAAGAAACAAGCATATATGAAAGCCGTTGAGTCAAAGACAATCTTGCCCGACTAATGTACGGTTTTATTTTCCAAAGCCACAATTTAAACTGTTCAATATTTTAAATTTGGTCAGAACCTACATACAAATAGGAAAAATGGTGTAATCTGTGACTTGCATAAAACTCTAGACAATGTAAAGACGATATAACGTCAGTGTTGGGACAGCTTTAAAGATCTAGCATGCCTCGGTGTATATAAACCTGGGATCAGTAAATATAAACTTGGGGAATCGGTCAACATCAAACAAAAGTAGGACCCCCAGGTCTATCCATCTACTCAGAGCCAGGCGCGCGAGACAGACGTGAAGAGGATATTCGGAAATGCTGTAAAACAGGAAGCACAAGCAACAGGGTAAAGTATCGGTTTGTAAAACATCGCCCATGCAGAATCAAGGTAATATGATTTATGCTATTTTATAAATATTGATGAATCAAAACTTTGTTGGAAAAGAGTGGAAAACAGCCAAGGTCAGAACCTTGCAAGCATAATCTAATAGATAGTTAATAAAAAATTTTAAAAAAAAATAAAAATAAATCTCTCAAATCAGAACAATACTTTTATAATTGGACCGGATTGAACCACTGAACCTCAAGAAAGACTAACAATTCCACGTAGCACAAGCAAAGTGAGAAAAAAAACACAAAATGAAAATAATACAATGGAACTGCAGAGGCCTACACAAAAACTTTAAGCCATACCTAGGACTGGCCAATCTGGGAAAAGAAACAATAATATATGCGATTCAAGAAACCATGCTCAACCCAACCAAAAGACTCAATATTCCAAAATACAATATAGTTAGGAACGATAGAGAGACAGGAGCGAAAGGAGGAGTAGCCTTTATAGTAAATGAAGAATACAAAATAATGGACTGGGATCCATTTAATACCGAAAACCTAGAAGGCCTATCCATTAAAATAGACAGTAGTCCAGCGAGCATCACAATAATAAACATATACAACCCAAGAGGAAAATTCACCACAAATGACATGGAAACAATCAAAGCACAAATAAACAATAGAACAATCATAGTAGGGGATTTCAACGCACATCATCCAGCATGGGGAGGAAGCGCGATAGACACGGCAGGGAAACAAATAATGACCTTCTGCGAAGAAAACAATCTAATAATAATAAACGATGGGTCAATGACCAGAATAAATAACAATCCAAATGGATCAGATACGGCTATAGACATCACAATAATGACGCCAAACTTAGCAACCATCAAATGGGAAGTTCTGGATAATGCAGGATCGGACCACCTGCCCATAGCAATTTATTTAAAAGAAAAATACATACGAAACACTGGATCAATCAGACCCTATTTCAACTACCATAAGGCAGACTGGAACGGATTCCAAGAAGATCTGCTCAGACTCAAAAGAGAAGACTTAATCTCAGATAACGTAGACGTATTCAACCATAACCTAACAACCAACATCCTGCAGATAGCTATAAAGCACATTCCCAACAAAAACATGCCAGCTAACTTAATACAATCCACAGGAAAAGAAAACCATTACGGTAACCGTAAAAACAACAAAACACCTGTACCCTGGTGGAATGAGGAATGCACTAACCAAATTAAAAAAAGACGAAAAGCTCTAAAGAAATACAGGAAATACAAAACAGAAGACAACCAAAAATCTTACCAAACAATTAAAAAACAAACAGAGAAAGTAATAGAAAAAGCGGTACCTTTAGCACACTGCATTGAGTTTTTGAAAATTTCTCACATTTTTTAATTTTGCAAATTTCAAAAATTATAACTGTTCTATTTGGTGGTCAATAAGTATGATTTTCTTGTGTTTATAGACACAATTGAATGAAGAACTTGTTGGTGTCGGTGTTGTTGTTGTGTGCTTGTTGGTTTCTGAGATACAAGAAGATGAATGTGAATTTTTCGGAAAAATTTAAATATTTGGACCTTCCCGGATAAGGCCTAGGCGCTCCGATGGAAAACCATGGAAACCATAACAAAGAATCGATACTGTGTTTACAATATCGACACAACTGTTGGTCTCCAATTCAAGCGTAGTTCTGTCACCTAAACAAGTAAAATGGGCGGATGTACAAGATAAAGATCTTTCCCAACAACCTACTTCACCTTTCCCCCAAAAAAGTCGGCCTGGCCCAATCGGTGGAAAAATAATAAATCGGTCAAAAGCCATTTGTGATCTAGCATGCGGTGCTTTTACCGGCAAAAATCGTGTGTAGATGGACGTGACGAATCCAGCAGTATAAAAATGACTATTGGTAGGGTCACCGTACTTAGAGAAACAAAATATCAAATTTTTTCTTGTTGATAACTTGACGAGCTGGGCGTCTCAGACATCCTGGAGCGTGCTAAGGGCACACCCTTTCTGAAATTCTATGACCACACAGTCTTCCATACCAAAATAACTGTGTGTACAGCTGTCACTTAGTTTGTTTTTTTTTTTTGTTTGTTTGTTTGTTTGTTTGTTTTTGTTTGTTGTTGACCCAAAAGAGACCTTGATGCTGGGTTGTGAGTTTTGTGGGCAATTGATGAATTTGCACAAGCCTCACGGAGGTGGATGTCCCATTTTATGGCAGCATTATTGGCAGCTCCTGGCTCTGATTTACGGAAGGCAATACCATTCATCTCTTTGCTCAATACATGAAGAGAGTGGTCTCCCTGTAGGACAGACGTGTACCCTCTAGCCATGTGCCGGAGCGAGCAGAAATGCCCTGCTGACATGTGCGACCATCTCTAAGCGTTCTTGGTGGGCTGTTGGAGACATAGCAGGTCTTGACACTTTGTTTGGTGCGCAGTCCGACGATGCGTAAGATTCGTCTTTCCTGCGATGACTGCACACGGGGTTATTCTCCTGCGGTGCAGGAGGTCCATTTTCCACGTGCTGAGTTGGATCTGAAAATGACAGTGGTATACCTCGCGACTTAAAAATGTGGTGCTTCGTGTGGTTACATTCTACTAAATTTGACCTATTGTTGCCAGTGGGTAAATTAACACACAGTTGCCCATGTGGCGATAGACTCGGTGGATTGATCTAGCTTGGCCACAGTTTCTGTGTCGCCTGTGCCTTGCACGTGGTGATTGCTGGTCGGTGCTTGTGGATTCAGTGGGAGGATGCGTCGACTGATGATGTAACGGACTCACACTACAATTAGCCCATCGGTTATGTAGCAAGTGGGTGTGACAAATCACGAACGCTACAGTGTGCACACATGTAGATGTGCACATATGTAGGTGTGTAGATATGTAGGTGTGTAGATATGTACGTATGAGTATATATATGTGGACATTTTAATTTACACTTATGTATGTATTTATAGGTTTATATATGTATATCCCTTCTGCGGGCATCCTCACCACTATATATCCACACTTAATATAATTATACTACTATTACATCAACCTTTTTGTATCTATAATTATTTAATCAATTATCTACCTTTCTATTGTTCTTCTGTTCCTGAGCCTACCACACATTCAACACATAATTGACTGCGAGAGCTAGAGGGCACAGGTGAGATGAGGGATCTACAAGGGGACACACAAATCAGTGAATCGCTTACAAGTTGGAGTACATGAATGCGATGGAAAAATATGAGAGCAGGCAAAACCTGATACACCAAGACCAGACAGAAGGAAGTCAACACAGATGGGCCTCACAACAGAAGGAAGACACATTTCAATTAATTTATATTGTACTCTTAATCCTTATGTATCAAGTATATTGTTTGTTATATTTCCCAATCATTCCATCTCATTCATTCTCGTTGTACACCTCACTACACTGCTATCTTCACAATTGTGTATAAAATGTATGAGGGGGCTTTATATTTTTTTTTATAAAATAGAAGGAAAAAAAAAAAAAAAAAGAAGGAAAGAGGGGACAAAAAAAAAAAACAAAAAAAGAAAGAAAGAAATCAGGAAACAAAAAAAAACAAAAAAAGAGATCCGAATCAAGTATGACAGAAAATAAAAATGGTCCCAGGAAAACTATTGTGCATATTTATGCAAATACCTACGGCGGACAACTAGGAACATCAAAAGCGAGGAACAACGGGAGGAACATCACGGAAATACCAGGCTAGGTACAAACAGATACACACACGCATCCAAGCACTGGTTTATGCGTCTTAATATCGCCCAAATTGACTGCGGTCTGGGTCGGAATAGGCGCGCCTCCGCCAGTAGAAACTAGTGAGGCAAACACATAACGAAAGGATAATTAGAAGCGAGGAACAACGGGAGGAACATCACGGAAACACCAGGTTAGGTACAAACAGATACACACACGCATCCAAGCACTGGTTTATGCGTCTTAATATCGCCCAAATTGACTACGGTCTGGGGTGGAATAGGCGCGCCTCCGCCAGTAGAAACTAGTGAGGCAAACACATAAAATAAAAATTAAAAATTTAAAAAAATATAAACTTGGGATCAGTAAATATAAACCTGGGATCAGTAAATATCTCGCGGCAGTGGTAACACAGTAGTCAGTCCAAGTCTGTAAGGCATAATCTGGATCGACGCATGCATTCAATGCGAGAAGGTAAAACTGATGTCAGTCGTAACACAGCAGTCGGTCCAGGTCTGTAACGTATAATCTCGCTCGATGCGTGCATGTGATGGTGAGACTCGATTCGTTATGCCCACAGCAGACGTATTTCAATTAACCCGAACATCACTAAATAAAAACCGGTTAATTTCAAAACGTTTCGAGCTGCAGGTAAACTGCTATTTTTATAGTGTCATACGAAATGCGTCGTGCTTGACTGATGAGACCAAAACTTGGAGACGTTAGTTAAATTATCATTTAATGTTGCCGACATATTTTGGCGGTAGGGACGTCTAATAATATTTAACCCAAAAGAATATATTCTGGTCCAAGTTTATTGAACAGAAGCAGAGAGCGACTAGCAGTCAAAGATTTATCATCTAGAGCAGATAACTGAACTGTTTTCTTAAACATGTTGGCAAACTATGAGCCACAGCTGGTTACCTAGAGGACGGCTGTATCGACCAGTCGAAAATGTGGAATAATCAAGAAAAGTAGTGAAAGAATTGTGAAACTACAATTACAATCAAAACTGCATTCTGGTGTCAGTGAATTATTTGAAATCTAATACTACCAAAACTGCAGTCTGGTGTCAGTAAATTATTTGAAATCCTATACTACCAAAAATGAAATTTGATGTGAGTGTTTTTTGAAACGTTATATGTGACAGTTCGATATTGATAAAGTCAAATCCTGACCAGTTAACTACCAGGACATGCATATATGAAAACAGTGGAGCCAAAGACAATCTTACCAATCTAACGTACGGTTTCATTTTCCAAAGTCATAATTTAAGACTGCCATGTTTTAAATTTGGTTAAGACCTACGAACAAATAAGAAATCTGTTGTGAGGGATGACTGATATAAGACTCTAGACACGGTAAAGACGACATAACGTCAGTGTTGGGACAGCTTCAGAGATCTAGCATAACTTGGGTGTATGTAAATAATCCTGGGATCAGTAAATACCGCGCGGCAGTGGTAACACTGCAGTTGGTCCGGGTCTGTACAGCATAATCTGGCTCGAAGCATGCATTCAACGCGAGAAGGTAAAACTGACAAGTCACTGGTAAAACTACAGTCGGTCTAAGTCTGTAGGGCAAAATCTCGCTCGACGCATGCGAGACTAGATTCGCTATGCAGAAAGCAGTCGTATTTGAATAAACCCGTGATCAGGCAAATCAAGTACCGGTTTATTTCCTCACAGTTTCGAGCTGCAGGTAAACTGCCAATGTGCTTAGTTCTACCTGGGCAAACTAAACGCACGACACATCATCGGCAAGTCGGTGTCGACCAGCGGCAGAATCTCAGTGCGATTAATTAACCTGTTTTCAAGTTTTGTCACGATGGGCTGTGGATAACCTCGCTGGCTGACTTGTATTTCTGTCTACTCAGTTTATTAGAACCGCAACATTGTCCATATTCTTAATCCATCAATATTCAGCAGCAGTATTGGTGAATCTCCTGACGAGAAATGACTTAATACAGACATCCAATTAAGTTCTGTGTATGCTTAACTTCTTGCCTAGACTAGTCTTGAAGCAGGTACAGGTGAGAGACATGCCGAAAAGCTGACTTGAGTCTAGAAAAGGGTTGTTTATCTACGACTCTACACACAAACCCTGATGTTTATTAACAGACAGCGAGAGCGTCATAATGAGACCAGTACTAGGCGCGTGCAAGTGTAGGGAGAATCAAACTCGGTCTAAAACTGACACTGTAAAGACCAATCGAATTTGAAATCGTTTGACAAGAAAGCAAAGAACTATGAAACTACATGTACAACCAAAACTGACACCATGAGGATCAGACCAAAACGTGGCGTAATCAAGAAATTATTGAGAGACTTATGAAATGACAAATACTACGTCTTCTCCATCTCCATCGTATATTATTAAACTCCCAAAGTCCTGAAAAAGGCTATGAAAGTAAAAGGATGTAGTTCGGAGAAAGGGATGCGTTGTGTCGTAGATTACAGCTTCTCTGAGATATGAGCACCTTTTTGTCCGAATCAGCATAACATTTGTGGGTACCGAGTTAGCCTTTCCTTTTCAATTTCTCCTTAGCCAGCCTGCCACATTGCAGTCTGTTCTCAAGGATCATCACGTGGAAGTGGAACAGAGTCTATTCAGCTCTGTGACGCTGACCCTAACGCTAGCAATCAGAAATGGGTAACCAACCACTTCAACTCATGCGCTGCTCAACATTTCAATGACACAAATACTTCGATAAAATCAAAGCCTGGATATACCTATATGAAAACCGTGCACGCAGTCTTACATTCGGTTTCATATTCCAAAGTAATCTTTTAAGACTCTCCCATATCTTAGATTTGGTAAAACCTAGGCCGCCAAACAAGAAATCTGCTGTAAGCGACTTGTATAAAACTCTAGACACTGTAAAAATGATATAACTTTAGTGTCGGGTCAGCTTTATAGATCTAGAATAGCAATTTCAGTATCGGGCCAGCTTTACAGATCTAGAATATCAAGTTGTATAGAAAGGTGGGTTCAGTAGATACTTAACTACCACGTGTCCTTATACCAGCGAACAGCATGATTATCCTTGTATACCTGTTACCATGTTCGCATGTTTAAACGAGTCAGACACGATTTGATAGAGCCAGCCTGAAAAGTGACCTGCAGCAGACAAGAAATGCGTTTTAAACTTAACTTGCGAGTCTGGCCCAGAGACGAGACAAACCAGCCAGACACGAAACTGGAGAGCCCAGCCAAAAAGCACGAACTGCGGCAGACAGGAAATGCTAGCCTTGATAATGTGTGCATAAACGTAGCTTGTGAGTGTGGGCCAGAGACGAGGCTTCGACTAGGACACGAGGCGTGCTTGACTGACGAGACCATAGCTTGAGAACTTTAGTTAGATAATCCTTTAATGTTGTCGATATATTTTGACAGAACGCACGTCTAATAATATTTAACCCAAGAGCATATATTCTGGTATAAGTTTGTTGAACAGCAGCAGAGAGCGACTGGCTGCCAAAAATGTATCATCTAGAGCAGATTACTGAACTGTTTTCTTAAACTTCTTGGTAGTCTATGAGACACAACTGGTTACACAGTGTACAGTTGTATCGATCAGTCGAAAATGTGAAGTAATCAAGAAAGTAGGGAAAGAATTGTGAAACTACAAATACAATCAAAACTGCATTCTGGTGTCAGTGAATTATTTGAAACCTTATACCATCAAAACTGCAGTCTGGTTTAAGTGAATTATTAAAAACGTTATACTATCAAAACTGTACTTTAGTGTGGGTGAATTATTTGATATCTTATTTTTATTAAAGCTGCAGTCTGTTGTCAGTAAATTATTTGAAACTTTATACTTCCAAAACTGCAATTTTATGTTCGTAAGCTTTTTTTAAAACCTTATATGTGGTAGTTCGATATTGATAAAGTCAAATCCGGACCAGTAGACTACCAAGAAACAAGCATATATGAAAGCCGTTGAGTCAAAGACAATCTTGCCCGACTAATGTACGGTTTTATTTTCCAAAGCCACAATTTAAACTGTTCAATATTTTAAATTTGGTCAGAACCTACATACAAATAGGAAAAATGGTGTAATCTGTGACTTGCATAAAACTCTAGACAATGTAAAGACGATATAACGTCAGTGTTGGGACAGCTTTAAAGATCTAGCATGCCTCGGTGTATATAAACCTGGGATCAGTAAATATAAACTTGGGATCAGTAAATATAAACCTGGGATCAGTAAATATCTCGCGGCAGTGGTAACACAGTAGTCAGTCCAAGTCTGTAAGGCATAATCTGGATCGACGCATGCATTCAATGCGAGAAGGTAAAACTGATGTCAGTCGTAACACAGCAGTCGGTCCAGGTCTGTAACGCATAATCTCGCTCGATGCGTGCATGTGATGGTGAGACTCGATTCGTTATGCCCACAGCAGACGTATTTCAATTAACCCGAACATCACTAAATAAAAACCGGTTAATTTCAAAACGTTTCGAGCTGCAGGTAAACTGCTATTTTTATAGTGTCATACGAAATGCGTCGTGCTTGACTGATGAGACCAAAACTTGGAGACGTTAGTTAAATTATCATTTAATGTTGCCGACATATTTTGGCGGTAGGGACGTCTAATAATATTTAACCCAAAAGAATATATTCTGGTCCAAGTTTATTGAACAGAAGCAGAGAGCGACTAGCAGTCAAAGATTTATCATCTAGAGCAGATAACTGAACTGTTTTCTTAAACATGTTGGCAAACTATGAGCCACAGCTGGTTACCTAGAGGACGGCTGTATCGACCAGTCGAAAATGTGGAATAATCAAGAAAAGTAGTGAAAGAATTGTGAAACTACAATTACAATCAAAACTGCATTCTGGTGTCAGTGAATTATTTGAAATCTAATACTACCAAAACTGCAGTCTGGTGTCAGTAAATTATTTGAAATCCTATACTACCAAAAATGAAATTTGATGTGAGTGTTTTTTGAAACGTTATATGTGACAGTTCGATATTGATAAAGTCAAATCCTGACCAGTTAACTACCAGGACATGCATATATGAAAACAGTGGAGCCAAAGACAATCTTACCAATCTAACGTACGGTTTCATTTTCCAAAGTCATAATTTAAGACTGCCATGTTTTAAATTTGGTTAAGACCTACGAACAAATAAGAAATCTGTTGTGAGGGATGACTGATATAAGACTCTAGACACGGTAAAGACGACATAACGTCAGTGTTGGGACAGCTTCAGAGATCTAGCATAACTTGGGTGTATGTAAATAATCCTGGGATCAGTAAATACCGCGCGGCAGTGGTAACACTGCAGTTGGTCCGGGTCTGTACAGCATAATATGGCTCGAAGCATGCATTCAACGCGAGAAGGTAAAACTGACAAGTCACTGGTAAAACTACAGTCGGTCTAAGTCTGTAGGGCAAAATCTCGCTCGACGCATGCGAGACTAGATTCGCTATGCAGAAAGCAGTCGTATTTGAATAAACCCGTGATCAGGCAAATCAAGTACCGGTTTATTTCCTCACAGTTTCGAGCTGCAGGTAAACTGCCAATGTGCTTAGTTCTACCTGGGCAAACTAAACGCACGACACATCATCGGCAAGTCGGTGTCGACCAGCGGCAGAATCTCAGTGCGATTAATTAACCTGTTTTCAAGTTTTGTCACGATGGGCTGTGGATAACCTCGCTGGCTGACTTGTATTTCTGTCTACTCAGTTTATTAGAACCGCAACATTGTCCATATTCTTAATCCATCAATATTCAGCAGCAGTATTGGTGAATCTCCTGACGAGAAATGACTTAATACAGACATCCAATTAAGTTCTGTGTATGCTTAACTTCTTGCCTAGACTAGTCTTGAAGCAGGTACAGGTGAGAGACATGCCGAAAAGCTGACTTGAGTCTAGAAAAGGGTTGTTTATCTACGACTCTACACACAAACCCTGATGTTTATTAACAGACAGCGAGAGCGTCATAATGAGACCAGTACTAGGCGCGTGCAAGTGTAGGGAGAATCAAACTCGGTCTAAAACTGACACTGTAAAGACCAATCGAATTTGAAATCGTTTGACAAGAAAGCAAAGAACTATGAAACTACATGTACAACCAAAACTGACACCATGAGGATCAGACCAAAACGTGGCGTAATCAAGAAATTATTGAGAGACTTATGAAATGACAAATACTACGTCTTCTCCATCTCCATCGTATATTATTAAACTCCCAAAGTCCTGAAAAAGGCTATGAAAGTAAAAGGATGTAGTTCGGAGAAAGGGATGCGTTGTGTCGTAGATTACAGCTTCTCTGAGATATGAGCACCTTTTTGTCCGAATCAGCATAACATTTGTGGGTACCGAGTTAGCCTTTCCTTTTCAATTTCTCCTTAGCCAGCCTGCCACATTGCAGTCTGTTCTCAAGGATCATCACGTGGAAGTGGAACAGAGTCTATTCAGCTCTGTGACGCTGACCCTAACGCTAGCAATCAGAAATGGGTAACCAACCACTTCAACTCATGCGCTGCTCAACATTTCAATGACACAAATACTTCGATAAAATCAAAGCCTGGATATACCTATATGAAAACCGTGCACGCAGTCTTACATTCGGTTTCATATTCCAAAGTAATCTTTTAAGACTCTCCCATATCTTAGATTTGGTAAAACCTAGGCCGCCAAACAAGAAATCTGCTGTAAGCGACCTGTATAAAACTCTAGACACTGTAAAAATGATATAACTTTAGTGTCGGGTCAGCTTTATAGATCTAGAATAGCAATTTCAGTATCGGGCCAGCTTTACAGATCTAGAATAGCAAGTTGTATAGAAAGGTGGGTTCAGTAGATACTTAACTACCACGTGTCCTTATACCAGCGAACAGCATGATTATCCTGTATACCTGTTACCATGTTCGCATGTTTAAACGAGTCAGACACGATTTGATAGAGCCAGCCTGAAAAGTGACCTGCAGCAGACAAGAAATGCGTTTTAAACTTTACTTGCGAGTCTGGCCCAGAGACGAGACAAACCAGCCAGACACGAAACTGGAGAGCCCAGCCAAAAAGCACGAACTGCGGCAGACAGGAAATGCTCGCCTTGATAATGTGTGCATAAACGTAGCTTGTGAGTGTGGGCCAGAGACGAGGCTTCGACTAGGACACGAGGCGTGCTTGACTGACGAGACCATAGCTTGAGAACTTTAGTTAAATAATCCTTTAATGTTGTCGATATATTTTGACAGAACGCACGTCTAATAATATTTAACCCAAGAGCATATATTCTGGTATAAGTTTGTTGAACAGCAGCAGAGAGCGACTGGCTGCCAAAAACGTATCATCTAGAGCAGATTACTGAACTGTTTTCTTAAACTTCTTGGTATTCTATGAGCCACAACTGGTTACACAGTGTACAGTTGTATCAATCAGTCGAAAATGTGAAGTAATCAAGAAAGTAGGGAAAGAATTGTGAAACTACAAATACAATCAAAACTGCATTCTGGTGTCAGTGAATTATTTGAAACCTTATACCATCAAAACTGCAGTCTGGTTTAAGTGAATTATTAAAAACGTTATACTATCAAAACTGTACTTTAGTGTGGGTGAATTATTTGATATCTTATTTTTATTAAAGCTGCAGTCTGTTGTCAGTAAATTATTTGAAACTTTATACTTCCAAAACTGCAATTTTATGTTCGTAAGCTTTTTTTAAAACCTTATATGTGGTAGTTCGATATTGATAAAGTCAAATCCGGACCAGTAGACTACCAAGAAACAAGCATATATGAAAGCCGTTGAGTCAAAGACAATCTTGCCCGACTAATGTACGGTTTTATTTTCCAAAGCCACAATTTAAACTGTTCAATATTTTAAATTTGGTCAGAACCTACATACAAATAGGAAAAATGGTGTAATCTGTGACTTGCATAAAACTCTAGACAATGTAAAGACGATATAACGTCAGTGTTGGGACAGCTTTAAAGATCTAGCATGCCTCGGTGTATATAAACCTGGGATCAGTAAATATAAACTTGGGATCAGTAAATATAAACCTGGGATCAGTAAATATCTCGCGGCAGTGGTAACACAGTAGTCAGTCCAAGTCTGTAAGGCATAATCTGGCTCGACGCATGCATTCAATGCGAGAAGGTAAAACTGATGTCAGTCGTAACACAGCAGTCGGTCCAGGTCTGTAACGCATAATCTCGCTCGATGCGTGCATGTGATGGTGAGACTCGATTCGTTATGCCCACAGCAGACGTATTTCAATTAACCCGAACATCACTAAATAAAAACCGGTTAATTTCAAAACGTTTCGAGCTGCAGGTAAACTGCTATTTTTATAGTGTCATACGAAATGCGTCGTGCTTGACTGATGAGACCAAAACTTGGAGACGTTAGTTAAATTATCATTTAATGTTGCCGACATATTTTGGCGGTAGGGACGTCTAATAATATTTAACCCAAAAGAATATATTCTGGTCCAAGTTTATTGAACAGAAGCAGAGAGCGACTAGCAGTCAAAGATTTATCATCTAGAGCAGATAACTGAACTGTTTTCTTAAACATGTTGGCAAACTATGAGCCACAGCTGGTTACCTAGAGGACGGCTGTATCGACCAGTCGAAAATGTGGAATAATCAAGAAAAGTAGTGAAAGAATTGTGAAACTACAATTACAATCAAAACTGCATTCTGGTGTCAGTGAATTATTTGAAATCTAATACTACCAAAACTGCAGTCTGGTGTCAGTAAATTATTTGAAATCCTATACTACCAAAAATGAAATTTGATGTGAGTGTTTTTTGAAACGTTATATGTGACAGTTCGATATTGATAAAGTCAAATCCTGACCAGTTAACTACCAGGACATGCATATATGAAAACAGTGGAGCCAAAGACAATCTCACCAATCTAACGTACGGTTTCATTTTCCAAAGTCATAATTTAAGACTGCCATGTTTTAAATTTGGTTAAGACCTACGAACAAATAAGAAATCTGTTGTGAGGGATGACTGATATAAAACTCTAGACACGGTAAAGACGACATAACGTCAGTGTTGGGACAGCTTCAGAGATCTAGCATAACTTGGGTGTATGTAAATAATCCTGGGATCAGTAAATACCGCGCGGCAGTGGTAACACTGCAGTTGGTCCGGGTCTGTACAGCATAATATGGCTCGAAGCATGCATTCAACGCGAGAAGGTAAAACTGACAAGTCACTGGTAAAACTACAGTCGGTCTAAGTCTGTAGGGCAAAATCTCGCTCGACGCATGCGAGACTAGATTCGCTATGCAGAAAGCAGTCGTATTTGAATAAACCCGTGATCAGGCAAATCAAGTACCGGTTTATTTCCTCACAGTTTCGAGCTGCAGGTAAACTGCCAATGTGCTTAGTTCTACCTGGGCAAACTAAACGCACGACACATCATCGGCAAGTCGGTGTCGACCAGCGGCAGAATCTCAGTGCGATTAATTAACCTGTTTTCAAGTTTTGTCACGATGGGCTGTGGATAACCTCGCTGGCTGACTTGTATTTCTGTCTACTCAGTTTATTAGAACCGCAACATTGTCCATATTCTTAATCCATCAATATTCAGCAGCAGTATTGGTGAATCTCCTGACGAGAAATGACTTAATACAGACATCCAATTAAGTTCTGTGTATGCTTAACTTCTTGCCTAGACTAGTCTTGAAGCAGGTACAGGTGAGAGACATGCCGAAAAGCTGACTTGAGTCTAGAAAAGGGTTGTTTATCTACGACTCTACACACAAACCCTGATGTTTATTAACAGACAGCGAGAGCGTCATAATGAGACCAGTACTAGGAGCGTGCAAGTGTAGGGAGAATCAAACTCGGTCTAAAACTGACACTGTAAAGACCAATCGAATTTGAAATCGTTTGACAAGAAAGCAAAGAACTATGAAACTACATGTACAACCAAAACTGACACCATGAGGATCAGACCAAAACGTGGCGTAATCAAGAAATTATTGAGAGACTTATGAAATGACAAATACTACGTCTTCTCCATCTCCATCGTATATTATTAAACTCCCAAAGTCCTGAAAAAGGCTATGAAAGTAAAAGGATGTAGTTCGGAGAAAGGGATGCGTTGTGTCGTAGATTACAGCTTCTCTGAGATATGAGCACCTTTTTGTCCGAATCAGCATAACATTTGTGGGTACCGAGTTAGCCTTTCCTTTTCAATTTCTCCTTAGCCAGCCTGCCACATTGCAGTCTGTTCTCAAGGATCATCACGTGGAAGTGGAACAGAGTCTATTCAGCTCTGTGACGCTGACCCTAACGCTAGCAATCAGAAATGGGTAACCAACCACTTCAACTCATGCGCTGCTCAACATTTTAATGACACAAATATTTCGATAAAATCAAAGCCTGGACCGGCTAACTACCAGGATATACCTATATGAAAACCGTGCACGCAGTCTTACATTCGGTTTTATATTCCAAAGTAATCTTTTAAGACTCTCCCATATCTTAGATTTGGTAAAACCTAGGCCGCCAAACAAGAAATCTGCTGTAAGCGACTTGTATAAAACTCTAGACACTGTAAAAATGATATAACTTTAGTGTCGGGTCAGCTTTATAGATCTAGAATAGCAATTTCAGTATCGGGCCAGCTTTACAGATCTAGAATATCAAGTTGTATAGAAAGGTGGGTTCAGTAGATACTTAACTACCACGTGTCCTTATACCAGCGAACAGCATGATTATCCTGTATACCTGTTACCATGTTCGCATGTTTAAACGAGTCAGACACGATTTGATAGAGCCAGCCTGAAAAGTGACCTGCAGCAGACAAGAAATGCGTTTTAAACTTAACTTGCGAGTCTGGCCCAGAGACGAGACAAACCAGCCAGACACGAAACTGGAGAGCCCAGCCAAAAAGCACGAACTGCGGCAGACAGGAAATGCTAGCCTTGATAATGTGCGCATAAACGTAGCTTGTGAGTGTGGGCCAGAGACGAGGCTTCGACTAGGACACGAGGCGTGCTTGACTGACGAGACCATAGCTTGAGAACTTTAGTTAAATAATCCTTTAATGTTGTCGATATATTTTGACAGAACGCACGTCTAATAATATTTAACCCAAGAGCATATATTCTGGTATAAGTTTGTTGAACAGCAGCAGAGAGCGACTGGCTGCCAAAAACGTATCATCTAGAGCAGATTACTGAACTGTTTTCTTAAACTTCTTGGTATTCTATGAGCCACAACTGGTTACACAGTGTACAGTTGTATCAATCAGTCGAAAATGTGAAGTAATCAAGAAAGTAGGGAAAGAATTGTGAAACTACAAATACAATCAAAACTGCATTCTGGTGTCAGTGAATTATTTGAAACCTTATACCATCAAAACTGCAGTCTGGTTTAAGTGAATTATTAAAAACGTTATACTATCAAAACTGTACTTTAGTGTGGGTGAATTATTTGATATCTTATTTTTATTAAAGCTGCAGTCTGTTGTCAGTAAATTATTTGAAACTTTATACTTCCAAAACTGCAATTTTATGTTCGTAAGCTTTTTTTAAAACCTTATATGTGGTAGTTCGATATTGATAAAGTCAAATCCGGACCAGTAGACTACCAAGAAACAAGCATATATGAAAGCCGTTGAGTCAAAGACAATCTTGCCCGACTAATGTACGGTTTTATTTTCCAAAGCCACAATTTAAACTGTTCAATATTTTAAATTTGGTCAGAACCTACATACAAATAGGAAAAATGGTGTAATCTGTGACTTGCATAAAACTCTAGACAATGTAAAGACGATATAACGTCAGTGTTGGGACAGCTTTAAAGATCTAGCATGCCTCGGTGTATATAAACCTGGGATCAGTAAATATAAACTTGGGATCAGTAAATATAAACCTGGGATCAGTAAATATCTCGCGGCAGTGGTAACACAGTAGTCAGTCCAAGTCTGTAAGGCATAATCTGGCTCGACGCATGCATTCAATGCGAGAAGGTAAAACTGATGTCAGTCGTAACACAGCAGTCGGTCCAGGTCTGTAACGCATAATCTCGCTCGATGCGTGCATGTGATGGTGAGACTCGATTCGTTATGCCCACAGCAGACGTATTTCAATTAACCCGAACATCACTAAATAAAAACCGGTTAATTTCAAAACGTTTCGAGCTGCAGGTAAACTGCTATTTTTATAGTGTCATACGAAATGCGTCGTGCTTGACTGATGAGACCAAAACTTGGAGACGTTAGTTAAATTATCATTTAATGTTGCCGACATATTTTGGCGGTAGGGACGTCTAATAATATTTAACCCAAAAGAATATATTCTGGTCCAAGTTTATTGAACAGAAGCAGAGAGCGACTAGCAGTCAAAGATTTATCATCTAGAGCAGATAACTGAACTGTTTTCTTAAACATGTTGGCAAACTATGAGCCACAGCTGGTTACCTAGAGGACGGCTGTATCGACCAGTCGAAAATGTGGAATAATCAAGAAAAGTAGTGAAAGAATTGTGAAACTACAATTACAATCAAAACTGCATTCTGGTGTCAGTGAATTATTTGAAATCTAATACTACCAAAACTGCAGTCTGGTGTCAGTAAATTATTTGAAATCCTATACTACCAAAAATGAAATTTGATGTGAGTGTTTTTTGAAACGTTATATGTGACAGTTCGATATTGATAAAGTCAAATCCTGACCAGTTAACTACCAGGACATGCATATATGAAAACAGTGGAGCCAAAGACAATCTCACCAATCTAACGTACGGTTTCATTTTCCAAAGTCATAATTTAAGACTGCCATGTTTTAAATTTGGTTAAGACCTACGAACAAATAAGAAATCTGTTGTGAGGGATGACTGATATAAAACTCTAGACACGGTAAAGACGACATAACGTCAGTGTTGGGACAGCTTCAGAGATCTAGCATAACTTGGGTGTATGTAAATAATCCTGGGATCAGTAAATACCGCGCGGCAGTGGTAACACTGCAGTTGGTCCGGGTCTGTACAGCATAATATGGCTCGAAGCATGCATTCAACGCGAGAAGGTAAAACTGACAAGTCACTGGTAAAACTACAGTCGGTCTAAGTCTGTAGGGCAAAATCTCGCTCGACGCATGCGAGACTAGATTCGCTATGCAGAAAGCAGTCGTATTTGAATAAACCCGTGATCAGGCAAATCAAGTACCGGTTTATTTCCTCACAGTTTCGAGCTGCAGGTAAACTGCCAATGTGCTTAGTTCTACCTGGGCAAACTAAACGCACGACACATCATCGGCAAGTCGGTGTCGACCAGCGGCAGAATCTCAGTGCGATTAATTAACCTGTTTTCAAGTTTTGTCACGATGGGCTGTGGATAACCTCGCTGGCTGACTTGTATTTCTGTCTACTCAGTTTATTAGAACCGCAACATTGTCCATATTCTTAATCCATCAATATTCAGCAGCAGTATTGGTGAATCTCCTGACGAGAAATGACTTAATACAGACATCCAATTAAGTTCTGTGTATGCTTAACTTCTTGCCTAGACTAGTCTTGAAGCAGGTACAGGTGAGAGACATGCCGAAAAGCTGACTTGAGTCTAGAAAAGGGTTGTTTATCTACGACTCTACACACAAACCCTGATGTTTATTAACAGACAGCGAGAGCGTCATAATGAGACCAGTACTAGGAGCGTGCAAGTGTAGGGAGAATCAAACTCGGTCTAAAACTGACACTGTAAAGACCAATCGAATTTGAAATCGTTTGACAAGAAAGCAAAGAACTATGAAACTACATGTACAACCAAAACTGACACCATGAGGATCAGACCAAAACGTGGCGTAATCAAGAAATTATTGAGAGACTTATGAAATGACAAATACTACGTCTTCTCCATCTCCATCGTATATTATTAAACTCCCAAAGTCCTGAAAAAGGCTATGAAAGTAAAAGGATGTAGTTCGGAGAAAGGGATGCGTTGTGTCGTAGATTACAGCTTCTCTGAGATATGAGCACCTTTTTGTCCGAATCAGCATAACATTTGTGGGTACCGAGTTAGCCTTTCCTTTTCAATTTCTCCTTAGCCAGCCTGCCACATTGCAGTCTGTTCTCAAGGATCATCACGTGGAAGTGGAACAGAGTCTATTCAGCTCTGTGACGCTGACCCTAACGCTAGCAATCAGAAATGGGTAACCAACCACTTCAACTCATGCGCTGCTCAACATTTTAATGACACAAATATTTCGATAAAATCAAAGCCTGGACCGGCTAACTACCAGGATATACCTATATGAAAACCGTGCACGCAGTCTTACATTCGGTTTTATATTCCAAAGTAATCTTTTAAGACTCTCCCATATCTTAGATTTGGTAAAACCTAGGCCGCCAAACAAGAAATCTGCTGTAAGCGACTTGTATAAAACTCTAGACACTGTAAAAATGATATAACTTTAGTGTCGGGTCAGCTTTATAGATCTAGAATAGCAATTTCAGTATCGGGCCAGCTTTACAGATCTAGAATATCAAGTTGTATAGAAAGGTGGGTTCAGTAGATACTTAACTACCACGTGTCCTTATACCAGCGAACAGCATGATTATCCTGTATACCTGTTACCATGTTCGCATGTTTAAACGAGTCAGACACGATTTGATAGAGCCAGCCTGAAAAGTGACCTGCAGCAGACAAGAAATGCGTTTTAAACTTAACTTGCGAGTCTGGCCCAGAGACGAGACAAACCAGCCAGACACGAAACTGGAGAGCCCAGCCAAAAAGCACGAACTGCGGCAGACAGGAAATGCTAGCCTTGATAATGTGCGCATAAACGTAGCTTGTGAGTGTGGGCCAGAGACGAGGCTTCGACTAGGACACGAGGCGTGCTTGACTGACGAGACCATAGCTTGAGAACTTTAGTTAAATAATCCTTTAATGTTGTCGATATATTTTGACAGAACGCACGTCTAATAATATTTAACCCAAGAGCATATATTCTGGTATAAGTTTGTTGAACAGCAGCAGAGAGCGACTGGCTGCCAAAAACGTATCATCTAGAGCAGATTACTGAACTGTTTTCTTAAACTTCTTGGTATTCTATGAGCCACAACTGGTTACACAGTGTACAGTTGTATCAATCAGTCGAAAATGTGAAGTAATCAAGAAAGTAGGGAAAGAATTGTGAAACTACAAATACAATCAAAACTGCATTCTGGTGTCAGTGAATTATTTGAAACCTTATACCATCAAAACTGCAGTCTGGTTTAAGTGAATTATTAAAAACGTTATACTATCAAAACTGTACTTTAGTGTGGGTGAATTATTTGATATCTTATTTTTATTAAAGCTGCAGTCTGTTGTCAGTAAATTATTTGAAACTTTATACTTCCAAAACTGCAATTTTATGTTCGTAAGCTTTTTTTAAAACCTTATATGTGGTAGTTCGATATTGATAAAGTCAAATCCGGACCAGTAGACTACCAAGAAACAAGCATATATGAAAGCCGTTGAGTCAAAGACAATCTTGCCCGACTAATGTACGGTTTTATTTTCCAAAGCCACAATTTAAACTGTTCAATATTTTAAATTTGGTCAGAACCTACATACAAATAGGAAAAATGGTGTAATCTGTGACTTGCATAAAACTCTAGACAATGTAAAGACGATATAACGTCAGTGTTGGGACAGCTTTAAAGATCTAGCATGCCTCGGTGTATATAAACCTGGGATCAGTAAATATAAACTTGGGATCAGTAAATATAAACCTGGGATCAGTAAATATCTCGCGGCAGTGGTAACACAGTAGTCAGTCCAAGTCTGTAAGGCATAATCTGGCTCGACGCATGCATTCAATGCGAGAAGGTAAAACTGATGTCAGTCGTAACACAGCAGTCGGTCCAGGTCTGTAACGCATAATCTCGCTCGATGCGTGCATGTGATGGTGAGACTCGATTCGTTATGCCCACAGCAGACGTATTTCAATTAACCCGAACATCACTAAATAAAAACCGGTTAATTTCAAAACGTTTCGAGCTGCAGGTAAACTGCTATTTTTATAGTGTCATACGAAATGCGTCGTGCTTGACTGATGAGACCAAAACTTGGAGACGTTAGTTAAATTATCATTTAATGTTGCCGACATATTTTGGCGGTAGGGACGTCTAATAATATTTAACCCAAAAGAATATATTCTGGTCCAAGTTTATTGAACAGAAGCAGAGAGCGACTAGCAGTCAAAGATTTATCATCTAGAGCAGATAACTGAACTGTTTTCTTAAACATGTTGGCAAACTATGAGCCACAGCTGGTTACCTAGAGGACGGCTGTATCGACCAGTCGAAAATGTGGAATAATCAAGAAAAGTAGTGAAAGAATTGTGAAACTACAATTACAATCAAAACTGCATTCTGGTGTCAGTGAATTATTTGAAATCTAATACTACCAAAACTGCAGTCTGGTGTCAGTAAATTATTTGAAATCCTATACTACCAAAAATGAAATTTGATGTGAGTGTTTTTTGAAACGTTATATGTGACAGTTCGATATTGATAAAGTCAAATCCTGACCAGTTAACTACCAGGACATGCATATATGAAAACAGTGGAGCCAAAGACAATCTCACCAATCTAACGTACGGTTTCATTTTCCAAAGTCATAATTTAAGACTGCCATGTTTTAAATTTGGTTAAGACCTACGAACAAATAAGAAATCTGTTGTGAGGGATGACTGATATAAAACTCTAGACACGGTAAAGACGACATAACGTCAGTGTTGGGACAGCTTCAGAGATCTAGCATAACTTGGGTGTATGTAAATAATCCTGGGATCAGTAAATACCGCGCGGCAGTGGTAACACTGCAGTTGGTCCGGGTCTGTACAGCATAATATGGCTCGAAGCATGCATTCAACGCGAGAAGGTAAAACTGACAAGTCACTGGTAAAACTACAGTCGGTCTAAGTCTGTAGGGCAAAATCTCGCTCGACGCATGCGAGACTAGATTCGCTATGCAGAAAGCAGTCGTATTTGAATAAACCCGTGATCAGGCAAATCAAGTACCGGTTTATTTCCTCACAGTTTCGAGCTGCAGGTAAACTGCCAATGTGCTTAGTTCTACCTGGGCAAACTAAACGCACGACACATCATCGGCAAGTCGGTGTCGACCAGCGGCAGAATCTCAGTGCGATTAATTAACCTGTTTTCAAGTTTTGTCACGATGGGCTGTGGATAACCTCGCTGGCTGACTTGTATTTCTGTCTACTCAGTTTATTAGAACCGCAACATTGTCCATATTCTTAATCCATCAATATTCAGCAGCAGTATTGGTGAATCTCCTGACGAGAAATGACTTAATACAGACATCCAATTAAGTTCTGTGTATGCTTAACTTCTTGCCTAGACTAGTCTTGAAGCAGGTACAGGTGAGAGACATGCCGAAAAGCTGACTTGAGTCTAGAAAAGGGTTGTTTATCTACGACTCTACACACAAACCCTGATGTTTATTAACAGACAGCGAGAGCGTCATAATGAGACCAGTACTAGGCGCGTGCAAGTGTAGGGAGAATCAAACTCGGTCTAAAACTGACACTGTAAAGACTAATCGAATTTGAAATCGTTTGACAAGAAAGCAAAGAACTATGAAACTACATGTACAACCAAAACTGACACCATGAGGATCAGACCAAAACGTGGCGTAATCAAGAAATTATTGAGAGACTTATGAAATGACAAATACTACGTCTTCTCCATCTCCATCGTATATTATTAAACTCCCAAAGTCCTGAAAAAGGCTATGAAAGTAAAAGGATGTAGTTCGGAGAAAGGGATGCGTTGTGTCGTAGATTACAGCTTCTCTGAGATATGAGCACCTTTTTGTCCGAATCAGCATAACATTTGTGGGTACCGAGTTAGCCTTTCCTTTTCAATTTCTCCTTAGCCAGCCTGCCACATTGCAGTCTGTTCTCAAGGATCATCACGTGGAAGTGGAACAGAGTCTATTCAGCTCTGTGACGCTGACCCTAACGCTAACAATCAGAAATGGGTAACCAACCACTTCAACTCATGCGCTGCTCAACATTTTAATGACACAAATATTTCGATAAAATCAAAGCCTGGACCGGCTAACTACCAGGATATACCTATATGAAAACCGTGCACGCAGTCTTACATTCGGTTTTATATTCCAAAGTAATCTTTTAAGACTCTCCCATATCTTAGATTTGGTAAAACCTAGGCCGCCAAACAAGAAATCTGCTGTAAGCGACTTGTATAAAACTCTAGACACTGTAAAAATGATATAACTTTAGTGTCGGGTCAGCTTTATAGATCTAGAATAGCAATTTCAGTATCGGGCCAGCTTTACAGATCTAGAATATCAAGTTGTATAGAAAGGTGGGTTCAGTAGATACTTAACTACCACGTGTCCTTATACCAGCGAACAGCATGATTATCCTGTATACCTGTTACCATGTTCGCATGTTTAAACGAGTCAGACACGATTTGATAGAGCCAGCCTGAAAAGTGACCTGCAGCAGACAAGAAATGCGTTTTAAACTTAACTTGCGAGTCTGGCCCAGAGACGAGACAAACCAGCCAGACACGAAACTGGAGAGCCCAGCCAAAAAGCACGAACTGCGGCAGACAGGAAATGCTAGCCTTGATAATGTGCGCATAAACGTAGCTTGTGAGTGTGGGCCAGAGACGAGGCTTCGACTAGGACACGAGGCGTGCTTGACTGACGAGACCATAGCTTGAGAACTTTAGTTAAATAATCCTTTAATGTTGTCGATATATTTTGACAGAACGCACGTCTAATAATATTTAACCCAAGAGCATATATTCTGGTATAAGTTTGTTGAACAGCAGCAGAGAGTGACTGGCTGCCAAAAATGTATCATCTAGAGCAGATTACTGAACTGTTTTCTTAAACTTCTTGGTAGTCTATGAGCCACAACTGGTTACATAGTGTACAGTTGTATCGATCAGTCGAAAATGTGAAGTAATCAAGAAAGTAGGGAAAGAATTGTGAAACTACAAATACAATCAAAACTGCATTCTGGTGTCAGTGAATTATTTGAAACCTTATACCATCAAAACTGCAGTCTGGTTTAAGTGAATTATTAAAAACGTTATACTATCAAAACTGTACTTTAGTGTGGGTGAATTATTTGATATCTTATTTTTATTAAAGCTGCAGTCTGTTGTCAGTAAATTATTTGAAACTTTATACTTCCAAAACTGCAATTTTATGTTCGTAAGCTTTTTTTAAAACCTTATATGTGGTAGTTCGATATTGATAAAGTCAAATCCGGACCAGTAGACTACCAAGAAACAAGCATATATGAAAGCCGTTGAGTCAAAGACAATCTTGCCCGACTAATGTACGGTTTTATTTTCCAAAGCCACAATTTAAACTGTTCAATATTTTAAATTTGGTCAGAACCTACATACAAATAGGAAAAATGGTGTAATCTGTGACTTGCATAAAACTCTAGACAATGTAAAGACGATATAACGTCAGTGTTGGGACAGCTTTAAAGATCTAGCATGCCTCGGTGTATATAAACCTGGGATCAGTAAATATAAACTTGGGATCAGTAAATATAAACCTGGGATCAGTAAATATCTCGCGGCAGTGGTAACACAGTAGTCAGTCCAAGTCTGTAAGGCATAATCTGGCTCGACGCATGCATTCAATGCGAGAAGGTAAAACTGATGTCAGTCGTAACACAGCAGTCGGTCCAGGTCTGTAACGCATAATCTCGCTCGATGCGTGCATGTGATGGTGAGACTCGATTCGTTATGCCCACAGCAGACGTATTTCAATTAACCCGAACATCACTAAATAAAAACCGGTTAATTTCAAAACGTTTCGAGCTGCAGGTAAACTGCTATTTTTATAGTGTCATACGAAATGCGTCGTGCTTGACTGATGAGACCAAAACTTGGAGACGTTAGTTAAATTATCATTTAATGTTGCCGACATATTTTGGCGGTAGGGACGTCTAATAATATTTAACCCAAAAGAATATATTCTGGTCCAAGTTTATTGAACAGAAGCAGAGAGCGACTAGCAGTCAAAGATTTATCATCTAGAGCAGATAACTGAACTGTTTTCTTAAACATGTTGGCAAACTATGAGCCACAGCTGGTTACCTAGAGGACGGCTGTATCGACCAGTCGAAAATGTGGAATAATCAAGAAAAGTAGTGAAAGAATTGTGAAACTACAATTACAATCAAAACTGCATTCTGGTGTCAGTGAATTATTTGAAATCTAATACTACCAAAACTGCAGTCTGGTGTCAGTAAATTATTTGAAATCCTATACTACCAAAAATGAAATTTGATGTGAGTGTTTTTTGAAACGTTATATGTGACAGTTCGATATTGATAAAGTCAAATCCTGACCAGTTAACTACCAGGACATGCATATATGAAAACAGTGGAGCCAAAGACAATCTCACCAATCTAACGTACGGTTTCATTTTCCAAAGTCATAATTTAAGACTGCCATGTTTTAAATTTGGTTAAGACCTACGAGCAAATAAGAAATCTGTTGTGAGGGATGACTGATATAAAACTCTAGACACGGTAAAGACGACATAACGTCAGTGTTGGGACAGCTTCAGAGATCTAGCATAACTTGGATGTATGTAAATAATCCTGGGATCAGTAAATACCGCGCGGCAGTGGTAACACTGCAGTTGGTCCGGGTCTGTACAGCATAATATGGCTCGAAGCATGCATTCAACGCGAGAAGGTAAAACTGACAAGTCACTGGTAAAACTACAGTCGGTCTAAGTCTGTAGGGCAAAATCTCGCTCGACGCATGCGAGACTAGATTCGCTATGCAGAAAGCAGTCGTATTTGAATAAACCCGTGATCAGGCAAATCGAAGTACCGGTTTATTTCCTCACAGTTTCGAGCTGCAGGTAAACTGCCAATGTGCTTAGTTCTACCTGGGCAAACTAAACGCACGACACATCATCGGCAAGTCGGTGTCGACCAGCGGCAGAATCTCAGTGCGATTAATTAACCTGTTTTCAAGTTTTGTCACGATGGGCTGTGGATAACCTCGCTGGCTGACTTGTATTTCTGTCTACTCAGTTTATTAGAACCGCAACATTGTCCATATTCTTAATCCATCAATATTCAGCAGCAGTATTGGTGAATCTCCTGACGAGAAATGACTTAATACAGACATACAATTAAGTTCTGTGTATGCTTAACTTCTTGCCTAGACTAGTCTTGAAGCAGGTACAGGTGAGAGACATGCCGAAAAGCTGACTTGAGTCTAGAAAAGGGTTGTTTATCTACGACTCTACACACAAACCCTGATGTTTATTAACAGACAGCGAGAGCGTCATAATGAGACCAGTACTAGGCGCGTGCAAGTGTAGGGAGAATCAAACTCGGTCTAAAACTGACACTGTAAAGACCAATCGAATTTGAAATCGTTTGACAAGAAAGCAAAGACTATGAAACTACATGTACAACCAAAACTGACACCATGAGGATCAGACCAAAACGTGGCGTAATCAAGAAATTATTGAGAGACTTATGAAATGACAAATACTACGTCTTCTCCATCTCCATCGTATATTATTAAACTCCCAAAGTCCTGAAAAAGGCTATGAAAGTAAAAGGATGTAGTTCGGAGAAAGGGATGCGTTGTGTCGTAGATTACAGCTTCTCTGAGATATGAGCACCTTTTTGTCCGAATCAGCATAACATTTGTGGGTACCGAGTTAGCCTTTCCTTTTCAATTTCTCCTTAGCCAGCCTGCCACATTGCAGTCTGTTCTCAAGGATCATCACGTGGAAGTGGAACAGAGTCTATTCAGCTCTGTGACGCTGACCCTAACGCTAGCAATCAGAAATGGGTAACCAACCACTTCAACTCATGCGCTGCTCAACATTTCAATGACACCTATATGAAAACCGTGCACGCAGTCTTACATTCGGTTTTATATTCCAAAGTAATCTTTTAAGACTCTCCCATATCTTAGATTTGGTAAAACCTAGGCCGCCAAACAAGAAATCTGCTGTTAGCGACTTGTATAAAACTCTAGACACTGTAAAAATGATATAACTTTAGTGTCGGGTCAGCTTTATAGATCTAGAATAGCAATTTCAGTATCGGGCCAGCTTTACAGATCTAGAATATCAAGTTGTATAGAAAGGTGGGTTCAGTAGATACTTAACTACCACGTGTCCTTATACCAGCGAACAGCATGATTATCCTGTATACCTGTTACCATGTTCGCATGTTTAAACGAGTCAGACACGATTTGATAGAGCCAGCCTGAAAAGTGACCTGCAGCAGACAAGAAATGCGTTTTAAACTTAACTTGCGAGTCTGGCCCAGAGACGAGACAAACCAGCCAGACACGAAACTGGAGAGCCCAGCCAAAAAGCACGAACTGCGGCAGACAGGAAATGCTAGCCTTGATAATGTGCGCATAAACGTAGCTTGTGAGTGTGGGCCAGAGACGAGGCTTCGACTAGGACACGAGGCGTGCTTGACTGACGAGACCATAGCTTGAGAACTTTAGTTAAATAATCCTTTAATGTTGTCGATATATTTTGACAGAACGCACGTCTAATAATATTTAACCCAAGAGCATATATTCTGGTATAAGTTTGTTGAACAGCAGCAGAGAGTGACTGGCTGCCAAAAATGTATCATCTAGAGCAGATTACTGAACTGTTTTCTTAAACTTCTTGGTAGTCTATGAGCCACAACTGGTTACATAGTGTACAGTTGTATCGATCAGTCGAAAATGTGAAGTAATCAAGAAAGTAGGGAAAGAATTGTGAAACTACAAATACAATCAAAACTGCATTCTGGTGTCAGTGAATTATTTGAAACCTTATACCATCAAAACTGCAGTCTGGTTTAAGTGAATTATTAAAAACGTTATACTATCAAAACTGTACTTTAGTGTGGGTGAATTATTTGATATCTTATTTTTATTAAAGCTGCAGTCTGTTGTCAGTAAATTATTTGAAACTTTATACTTCCAAAACTGCAATTTTATGTTCGTAAGCTTTTTTTAAAACCTTATATGTGGTAGTTCGATATTGATAAAGTCAAATCCGGACCAGTAGACTACCAAGAAACAAGCATATATGAAAGCCGTTGAGTCAAAGACAATCTTGCCCGACTAATGTACGGTTTTATTTTCCAAAGCCACAATTTAAACTGTTCAATATTTTAAATTTGGTCAGAACCTACATACAAATAGGAAAAATGGTGTAATCTGTGACTTGCATAAAACTCTAGACAATGTAAAGACGATATAACGTCAGTGTTGGGACAGCTTTAAAGATCTAGCATGCCTCGGTGTATATAAACCTGGGATCAGTAAATATAAACTTGGGATCAGTAAATATAAACCTGGGATCAGTAAATATCTCGCGGCAGTGGTAACACAGTAGTCAGTCCAAGTCTGTAAGGCATAATCTGGCTCGACGCATGCATTCAATGCGAGAAGGTAAAACTGATGTCAGTCGTAACACAGCAGTCGGTCCAGGTCTGTAACGCATAATCTCGCTCGATGCGTGCATGTGATGGTGAGACTCGATTCGTTATGCCCACAGCAGACGTATTTCAATTAACCCGAACATCACTAAATAAAAACCGGTTAATTTCAAAACGTTTCGAGCTGCAGGTAAACTGCTATTTTTATAGTGTCATACGAAATGCGTCGTGCTTGACTGATGAGACCAAAACTTGGAGACGTTAGTTAAATTATCATTTAATGTTGCCGACATATTTTGGCGGTAGGGACGTCTAATAATATTTAACCCAAAAGAATATATTCTGGTCCAAGTTTATTGAACAGAAGCAGAGAGCGACTAGCAGTCAAAGATTTATCATCTAGAGCAGATAACTGAACTGTTTTCTTAAACATGTTGGCAAACTATGAGCCACAGCTGGTTACCTAGAGGACGGCTGTATCGACCAGTCGAAAATGTGGAATTATCAAGAAACGTAGTGAAAGAATTGTGAAACTACAATTACAATCAAAACTGCATTCTGGTGTCAGTGAATTATTTGAAATCTAATACTACCAAAACTGCAGTCTGGTGTCAGTAAATTATTTGAAATCCTATACTACCAAAAATGAAATTTGATGTGAGTGTTTTTTGAAACGTTATATGTGACAGTTCGATATTGATAAAGTCAAATCCTGACCAGTTAACTACCAGGACATGCATATATGAAAACAGTGGAGCCAAAGACAATCTCACCAATCTAACGTACGGTTTCATTTTCCAAAGTCATAATTTAAGACTGCCATGTTTTAAATTTGGTTAAGACCTACGAACAAATAAGAAATCTGTTGTGAGGGATGACTGATATAAAACTCTAGACACGGTAAAGACGACATAACGTCAGTGTTGGGACAGCTTCAGAGATCTAGCATAACTTGGGTGTATGTAAATAATCCTGGGATCAGTAAATACCGCGCGGCAGTGGTAACACTGCAGTTGGTCCGGGTCTGTACAGCATAATATGGCTCGAAGCATGCATTCAACGCGAGAAGGTAAAACTGACAAGTCACTGGTAAAACTACAGTCGGTCTAAGTCTGTAGGGCAAAATCTCGCTCGACGCATGCGAGACTAGATTCGCTATGCAGAAAGCAGTCGTATTTGAATAAACCCGTGATCAGGCAAATCAAGTACCGGTTTATTTCCTCACAGTTTCGAGCTGCAGGTAAACTGCCAATGTGCTTAGTTCTACCTGGGCAAACTAAACGCACGACACATCATCGGCAAGTCGGTGTCGAGCAGCGGCAGAATCTCAGTGCGATTAATTAACCTGTTTTCAAGTTTTGTCACGATGGGCTGTGGATAACCTCGCTGGCTGACTTGTATTTCTGTCTACTCAGTTTATTAGAACCGCAACATTGTCCATATTCTTAATCCATCAATATTCAGCAGCAGTATTGGTGAATCTCCTGACGAGAAATGACTTAATACAGACATCCAATTAAGTTCTGTGTATGCTTAACTTCTTGCCTAGACTAGTCTTGAAGCAGGTACAGGTGAGAGACATGCCGAAAAGCTGACTTGAGTCTAGAAAAGGGTTGTTTATCTACGACTCTACACACAAACCCTGATGTTTATTAACAGACAGCGAGAGCGTCATAATGAGACCAGTACTAGGCGCGTGCAAGTGTAGGGAGAATCAAACTCGGTCTAAAACTGACACTGTAAAGACTAATCGAATTTGAAATCGTTTGACAAGAAAGCAAAGAACTATGAAACTACATGTACAACCAAAACTGACACCATGAGGATCAGACCAAAACGTGGCGTAATCAAGAAATTATTGAGAGACTTATGAAATGACAAATACTACGTCTTCTCCATCTCCATCGTATATTATTAAACTCCCAAAGTCCTGAAAAAGGCTATGAAAGTAAAAGGATGTAGTTCGGAGAAAGGGATGCGTTGTGTCGTAGATTACAGCTTCTCTGAGATATGAGCACCTTTTTGTCCGAATCAGCATAACATTTGTGGGTACCGAGTTAGCCTTTCCTTTTCAATTTCTCCTTAGCCAGCCTGCCACATTGCAGTCTGTTCTCAAGGATCATCACGTGGAAGTGGAACAGAGTCTATTCAGCTCTGTGACGCTGACCCTAACGCTAGCAATCAGAAATGGGTAACCAACCACTTCAACTCATGCGCTGCTCAACATTTTAATGACACAAATACTTCGATAAAATCAAAGCCTGGACCGGCTAACTACCAGGATATACCTATATGAAAACCGTGCACGCAGTCTTACATTCGGTTTCATATTCCAAAGTAATCTTTTAAGACTCTCCCATATCTTAGATTTGGTAAAACCTAGGCCGCCAAACAAGAAATCTGCTGTAAGCGACTTGTATAAAACTCTAGACACTGTAAAAATGATATAACTTTAGTGTCGGGTCAGCTTTATAGATCTAGAATAGCAATTTCAGTATCGGGCCAGCTTTACAGATCTAGAATAGCAAGTTGTATAGAAAGGTGGGTTCAGTAGATACTTAACTACCACGTGTCCTTATACCAGCGAACAGCATGATTATCCTGTATACCTGTTACCATGTTCGCATGTTTAAACGAGTCAGACACGATTTGATAGAGCCAGCCTGAAAAGTGACCTGCAGCAGACAAGAAATGCGTTTTAAACTTAACTTGCGAGTCTGGCCCAGAGACGAGACAAACCAGCCAGACACGAAACTGGAGAGCCCAGCCAAAAAGCACGAACTGCGGCAGACAGGAAATGCTAGCCTTGATAATGTGTGCATAAACGTAGCTTGTGAGTGTGGGCCAGAGACGAGGCTTCGACTAGGACACGAGGCGTGCTTGACTGACGAGACCATAGCTTGAGAACTTTAGTTAGATAATCCTTTAATGTTGTCGATATATTTTGACAGAACGCACGTCTAATAATATTTAACCCAAGAGCATATATTCTGGTATAAGTTTGTTGAACAGCAGCAGAGAGCGACTGGCTGCCAAAAATGTATCATCTAGAGCAGATTACTGAACTGTTTTCTTAAACTTCTTGGTAGTCTATGAGACACAACTGGTTACACAGTGTACAGTTGTATCGATCAGTCGAAAATGTGAAGTAATCAAGAAAGTAGGGAAAGAATTGTGAAACTACAAATACAATCAAAACTGCATTCTGGTGTCAGTGAATTATTTGAAACCTTATACCATCAAAACTGCAGTCTGGTTTAAGTGAATTATTAAAAACGTTATACTATCAAAACTGTACTTTAGTGTGGGTGAATTATTTGATATCTTATTTTTATTAAAGCTGCAGTCTGTTGTCAGTAAATTATTTGAAACTTTATACTTCCAAAACTGCAATTTTATGTTCGTAAGCTTTTTTTAAAACCTTATATGTGGTAGTTCGATATTGATAAAGTCAAATCCGGACCAGTAGACTACCAAGAAACAAGCATATATGAAAGCCGTTGAGTCAAAGACAATCTTGCCCGACTAATGTACGGTTTTATTTTCCAAAGCCACAATTTAAACTGTTCAATATTTTAAATTTGGTCAGAACCTACATACAAATAGGAAAAATGGTGTAATCTGTGACTTGCATAAAACTCTAGACAATGTAAAGACGATATAACGTCAGTGTTGGGACAGCTTTAAAGATCTAGCATGCCTCGGTGTATATAAACCTGGGATCAGTAAATATAAACTTGGGATCAGTAAATATAAACCTGGGATCAGTAAATATCTCGCGGCAGTGGTAACACAGTAGTCAGTCCAAGTCTGTAAGGCATAATCTGGCTCGACGCATGCATTCAATGCGAGAAGGTAAAACTGATGTCAGTCGTGACACAGCAGTCGGTCCAGGTCTGTAACGCATAATCTCGCTCGATGCGTGCATGTGATGGTGAGACTCGATTCGTTATGCCCACAGCAGACGTATTTCAATTAACCCGAACATCACTAAATAAAAACCGGTTAATTTCAAAACGTTTCGAGCTGCAGGTAAACTGCTATTTTTATAGTGTCATACGAAATGCGTCGTGCTTGACTGATGAGACCAAAACTTGGAGACGTTAGTTAAATTATCATTTAATGTTGCCGACATATTTTGGCGGTAGGGACGTCTAATAATATTTAACCCAAAAGAATATATTCTGGTCCAAGTTTATTGAACAGAAGCAGAGAGCGACTAGCAGTCAAAGATTTATCATCTAGAGCAGATAACTGAACTGTTTTCTTAAACATGTTGGCAAACTATGAGCCACAGCTGGTTACCTAGAGGACGGCTGTATCGACCAGTCGAAAATGTGGAATAATCAAGAAAAGTAGTGAAAGAATTGTGAAACTACAATTACAATCAAAACTGCATTCTGGTGTCAGTGAATTATTTGAAATCTAATACTACCAAAACTGCAGTCTGGTGTCAGTAAATTATTTGAAATCCTATACTACCAAAAATGAAATTTGATGTGAGTGTTTTTTGAAACGTTATATGTGACAGTTCGATATTGATAAAGTCAAATCCTGACCAGTTAACTACCAGGACATGCATATGTGAAAACAGTGGAGCCAAAGACAATCTCACCAATCTAACGTACGGTTTCATTTTCCAAAGTCATAATTTAAGACTGCCATGTTTTAAATTTGGTTAAGACCTACGAACAAATAAGAAATCTGTTGTGAGGGATGACTGATATAAAACTCTAGACACGGTAAAGACGACATAACGTCAGTGTTGGGACAGCTTCAGAGATCTAGCATAACTTGGGTGTATGTAAATAATCCTGGGATCAGTAAATACCGCGCGGCAGTGGTAACACTGCAGTTGGTCCGGGTCTGTACAGCATAATATGGCTCGAAGCATGCATTCAACGCGAGAAGGTAAAACTGACAAGTCACTGGTAAAACTACAGTCGGTCTAAGTCTGTAGGGCAAAATCTCGCTCGACGCATGCGAGACTAGATTCGCTATGCAGAAAGCAGTCGTATTTGAATAAACCCGTGATCAGGCAAATCAAGTACCGGTTTATTTCCTCACAGTTTCGAGCTGCAGGTAAACTGCCAATGTGCTTAGTTCTACCTGGGCAAACTAAACGCACGACACATCATCGGCAAGTCGGTGTCGACCAGCGGCAGAATCTCAGTGCGATTAATTAACCTGTTTTCAAGTTTTGTCACGATGGGCTGTGGATAACCTCGCTGGCTGACTTGTATTTCTGTCTACTCAGTTTATTAGAACCGCAACATTGTCCATATTCTTAATCCATCAATATTCAGCAGCAGTATTGGTGAATCTCCTGACGAGAAATGACTTAATACAGACATCCAATTAAGTTCTGTGTATGCTTAACTTCTTGCCTAGACTAGTCTTGAAGCAGGTACAGGTGAGAGACATGCCGAAAAGCTGACTTGAGTCTAGAAAAGGGTTGTTTATCTACGACTCTACACACAAACCCTGATGTTTATTAACAGACAGCGAGAGCGTCATAATGAGACCAGTACTAGGCGCGTGCAAGTGTAGGGAGAATCAAACTCGGTCTAAAACTGACACTGTAAAGACTAATCGAATTTGAAATCGTTTGACAAGAAAGCAAAGAACTATGAAACTACATGTACAACCAAAACTGACACCATGAGGATCAGACCAAAACGTGGCGTAATCAAGAAATTATTGAGAGACTTATGAAATGACAAATACTACGTCTTCTCCATCTCCATCGTATATTATTAAACTCCCAAAGTCCTGAAAAAGGCTATGAAAGTAAAAGGATGTAGTTCGGAGAAAGGGATGCGTTGTGTCGTAGATTACAGCTTCTCTGAGATATGAGCACCTTTTTGTCCGAATCAGCATAACATTTGTGGGTACCGAGTTAGCCTTTCCTTTTCAATTTCTCCTTAGCCAGCCTGCCACATTGCAGTCTGTTCTCAAGGATCATCACGTGGAAGTGGAACAGAGTCTATTCAGCTCTGTGACGCTGACCCTAACGCTAGCAATCAGAAATGGGTAACCAACCACTTCAACTCATGCGCTGCTCAACATTTTAATGACACAAATACTTCGATAAAATCAAAGCCTGGACCGGCTAACTACCAGGATATACCTATATGAAAACCGTGCACGCAGTCTTACATTCGGTTTCATATTCCAAAGTAATCTTTTAAGACTCTCCCATATCTTAGATTTGGTAAAACCTAGGCCGCCAAACAAGAAATCTGCTGTAAGCGACTTGTATAAAACTCTAGACACTGTAAAAATGATATAACTTTAGTGTCGGGTCAGCTTTATAGATCTAGAATAGCAATTTCAGTATCGGGCCAGCTTTACAGATCTAGAATAGCAAGTTGTATAGAAAGGTGGGTTCAGTAGATACTTAACTACCACGTGTCCTTATACCAGCTAACAGCATGATCATCCTGTATACCTGTTACCATGTTCGCATGTTTAAACGAGTCAGACACGATTTGATAGAGCCAGCCTGAAAAGTGACCTGCAGCAGACAAGAAATGCGTTTTAAACTTAACTTGCGAGTCTGGCCCAGAGACGAGACAAAGCAGCCAGACACGAAACTGGAGAGCCCAGCCAAAAAGCACGAACTGCGGCAGACAGGAAATGCTAGCCTTGATAATGTGCGCATAAACGTAGCTTGTGAGTGTGGGCCAGAGACGAGGCTTCGACTAGGACACGAGGCGTGCTTGACTGACGAGACCATAGCTTGAGAACTTTAGTTAAATAATCCTTTAATGTTGTCGATATATTTTGACAGAACGCACGTCTAATAATATTTAACCCAAGAGCATATATTCTGGTATAAGTTTGTGGAACAGCAGCAGAGAGCGACTGGCTGCCAAAAATGTATCATCTAGAGCAGATTACTGAACTGTTTTCTTAAACTTCTTGGTAGTCTATGAGCCACAACTGGTTACACAGTGTACAGTTGTATCGATCAGTCGAAAATGTGAAGTAATCAAGAAAGTAGGGAAAGAATTGTGAAACTACAAATACAATCAAAACTGCATTCTGGTGTCAGTGAATTATTTGAAACCTTATACCATCAAAACTGCAGTCTGGTTTAAGTGAATTATTAAAAACGTTATACTATCAAAACTGTACTTTAGTGTGGGTGAATTATTTGATATCTTATTTTTATTAAAGCTGCAGTCTGTTGTCAGTAAATTATTTGAAACTTTATACTTCCAAAACTGCAATTTTATGTTCGAAAGCTTTTTTTAAAACCTTATATGTGGTAGTTCGATATTGATAAAGTCAAATCCGGACCAGTAGACTACCAAGAAACAAGCATATATGAAAGCCGTTGAGTCAAAGACAATCTTGCCCGACTAATGTACGGTTTTATTTTCCAAAGCCACAATTTAAACTGTTCAATATTTTAAATTTGGTCAGAACCTACATACAAATAGGAAAAATGGTGTAATCTGTGACTTGCATAAAACTCTAGACAATGTAAAGACGATATAACGTCAGTGTTGGGACAGCTTTAAAGATCTAGCATGCCTCGGTGTATATAAACCTGGGATCAGTAAATATAAACTTGGGATCAGTAAATATAAACCTGGGATCAGTAAATATCTCGCGGCAGTGGTAACACAGTAGTCAGTCCAAGTCTGTAAGGCATAATCTGGATCGACGCATGCATTCAATGCGAGAAGGTAAAACTGATGTCAGTCGTAACACAGCAGTCGGTCCAGGTCTGTAACGCATAATCTCGCTCGATGCGTGCATGTGATGGTGAGACTCGATTCGTTATGCCCACAGCAGACGTATTTCAATTAACCCGAACATCACTAAATAAAAACCGGTTAATTTCAAAACGTTTCGAGCTGCAGGTAAACTGCTATTTTTATAGTGTCATACGAAATGCGTCGTGCTTGACTGATGAGACCAAAACTTGGAGACGTTAGTTAAATTATCATTTAATGTTGCCGACATATTTTGGCGGTAGGGACGTCTAATAATATTTAACCCAAAAGAATATATTCTGGTCCAAGTTTATTGAACAGAAGCAGAGAGCGACTAGCAGTCAAAGATTTATCATCTAGAGCAGATAACTGAACTGTTTTCTTAAACATGTTGGCAAACTATGAGCCACAGCTGGTTACCTAGAGGACGGCTGTATCGACCAGTCGAAAATGTGGAATAATCAAGAAAAGTAGTGAAAGAATTGTGAAACTACAATTACAATCAAAACTGCATTCTGGTGTCAGTGAATTATTTGAAATCTAATACTACCAAAACTGCAGTCTGGTGTCAGTAAATTATTTGAAATCCTATACTACCAAAAATGAAATTTGATGTGAGTGTTTTTTGAAACGTTATATGTGACAGTTCAATATTGATAAAGTCAAATCCTGACCAGTTAACTACCAGGACATGCATATATGAAAACAGTGGAGCCAAAGACAATCTCACCAATCTAACGTACGGTTTCATTTTCCAAAGTCATAATTTAAGACTGCCATGTTTTAAATTTGGTTAAGACCTACGAACAAATAAGAAATCTGTTGTGAGGGATGACTGATATAAGACTCTAGACACGGTAAAGACGACATAACGTCAGTGTTGGGACAGCTTCAGAGATCTAGCATAACTTGGGTGTATGTAAATAATCCTGGGATCAGTAAATACCGTGCGGCAGTGGTAACACTGCAGTTGGTCCGGGTCTGTACAGCATAATCTGGCTCGAAGCATGCATTCAACGCGAGAAGGTAAAACTGACAAGTCACTGGTAAAACTACAGTCGGTCTAAGTCAGTAGGGCAAAATCTCGCTCGACGCATGCGAGACTAGATTCGCTATGCGGAAAGCAGTCGTATTTGAATAAACCCGTGATCAGGCAAATCAAGTACCGGTTTATTTCCTCACAGTTTCGAGCTGCAGGTAAACTGCCAATGTGCTTAGTTCTACCTGGGCAAACTAAACGCACGACACATCATCGGCAAGTCGGTGTCGACCAGCGGCAGAATCTCAGTGCGATTAATTAACCTGTTTTCAAGTTTTGTCACGATGGGCTGTGGATAACCTCGCTGGCTGACTTGTATTTCTGTCTACTCAGTTTATTAGAACCGCAACATTGTCCATATTCTTAATCCATCAATATTCAGCAGCAGTATTGGTGAATTTCCTGACGAGAAATGACTTAATACAGACATCCAATTAAGTTCTGTGTATGCTTAACTTCTTGCCTAGACTAGTCTTGAAGCAGGTACAGGTGAGAGACATGCCGAAAAGCTGACTTGAGTCTAGAAAAGGGTTGTTTATCTACGACTCTACACACAAACCCTGATGTTTATTAACAGACAGCGAGAGCGTCATAATGAGACCAGTACTAGGCGCGTGCAAGTGTAGGGAGAATCAAACTCGGTCTAAAACTGACACTGTAAAGACCAATCGAATTTGAAATCGTTTGACAAGAAAGCAAAGACTATGAAACTACATGTACAACCAAAACTGACACCATGAGGATCAGACCAAAACGTGGCGTAATCAAGAAATTATTGAGAGACTTATGAAATGACAAATACTACGTCTTCTCCATCTCCATCGTATATTATTAAACTCCCAAAGTCCTGAAAAAGGCTATGAAAGTAAAAGGATGTAGTTCGGAGAAAGGGATGCGTTGTGTCGTAGATTACAGCTTCTCTGAGATATGAGCACCTTTTTGTCCGAATCAGCATAACATTTGTGGGTACCGAGTTAGCCTTTCCTTTTCAATTTCTCCTTAGCCAGCCTGCCACATTGCAGTCTGTTCTCAAGGATCATCACGTGGAAGTGGAACAGAGTCTATTCAGCTCTGTGACGCTGACCCTAACGCTAGCAATCAGAAATGGGTAACCAACCACTTCAACTCATGCGCTGCTCAACATTTCAATGACACAAATACTTCGATAAAATCAAAGCCTGGATATACCTATATGAAAACCGTGCACGCAGTCTTACATTCGGTTTCATATTCCAAAGTAATCTTTTAAGACTCTCCCATATCTTAGATTTGGTAAAACCTAGGCCGCCAAACAAGAAATCTGCTGTAAGCGACTTGTATAAAACTCTAGACACTGTAAAAATGATATAACTTTAGTGTCGGGTCAGCTTTATAGATCTAGAATAGCAATTTCAGTATCGGGCCAGCTTTACAGATCTAGAATAGCAAGTTGTATAGAAAGGTGGGTTCAGTAGATACTTAACTACCACGTGTCCTTATACCAGCGAACAGCATGATTATCCTGTATACCTGTTACCATGTTCGCATGTTTAAACGAGTCAGACACGATTTGATAGAGCCAGCCTGAAAAGTGACCTGCAGCAGACAAGAAATGCGTTTTAAACTTAACTTGCGAGTCTGGCCCAGAGACGAGACAAACCAGCCAGACACGAAACTGGAGAGCCCAGCCAAAAAGCACGAACTGCGGCAGACAGGAAATGCTAGCCTTGATAATGTGCGCATAAACGTAGCTTGTGAGTGTGGGCCAGAGACGAGGCTTCGACTAGGACACGAGGCGTGCTTGACTGACGAGACCATAGCTTGAGAACTTTAGTTAAATAATCCTTTAATGTTGTCGATATATTTTGACAGAACGCACGTCTAATAATATTTAACCCAAGAGCATATATTCTGGTATAAGTTTGTTGAACAGCAGCAGAGAGTGACTGGCTGCCAAAAATGTATCATCTAGAGCAGATTACTGAACTGTTTTCTTAAACTTCTTGGTAGTCTATGAGCCACAACTGGTTACATAGTGTACAGTTGTATCGATCAGTCGAAAATGTGAAGTAATCAAGAAAGTAGGGAAAGAATTGTGAAACTACAAATACAATCAAAACTGCATTCTGGTGTCAGTGAATTATTTGAAACCTTATACCATCAAAACTGCAGTCTGGTTTAAGTGAATTATTAAAAACGTTATACTATCAAAACTGTACTTTAGTGTGGGTGAATTATTTGATATCTTATTTTTATTAAAGCTGCAGTCTGTTGTCAGTAAATTATTTGAAACTTTATACTTCCAAAACTGCAATTTTATGTTCGTAAGCTTTTTTTAAAACCTTATATGTGGTAGTTCGATATTGATAAAGTCAAATCCGGACCAGTAGACTACCAAGAAACAAGCATATATGAAAGCCGTTGAGTCAAAGACAATCTTGCCCGACTAATGTACGGTTTTATTTTCCAAAGCCACAATTTAAACTGTTCAATATTTTAAATTTGGTCAGAACCTACATACAAATAGGAAAAATGGTGTAATCTGTGACTTGCATAAAACTCTAGACAATGTAAAGACGATATAACGTCAGTGTTGGGACAGCTTTAAAGATCTAGCATGCCTCGGTGTATATAAACCTGGGATCAGTAAATATAAACTTGGGATCAGTAAATATAAACCTGGGATCAGTAAATATCTCGCGGCAGTGGTAACACAGTAGTCAGTCCAAGTCTGTAAGGCATAATCTGGCTCGACGCATGCATTCAATGCGAGAAGGTAAAACTGATGTCAGTCGTAACACAGCAGTCGGTCCAGGTCTGTAACGCATAATCTCGCTCGATGCGTGCATGTGATGGTGAGACTCGATTCGTTATGCCCACAGCAGACGTATTTCAATTAACCCGAACATCACTAAATAAAAACCGGTTAATTTCAAAACGTTTCGAGCTGCAGGTAAACTGCTATTTTTATAGTGTCATACGAAATGCGTCGTGCTTGACTGATGAGACCAAAACTTGGAGACGTTAGTTAAATTATCATTTAATGTTGCCGACATATTTTGGCGGTAGGGACGTCTAATAATATTTAACCCAAAAGAATATATTCTGGTCCAAGTTTATTGAACAGAAGCAGAGAGCGACTAGCAGTCAAAGATTTATCATCTAGAGCAGATAACTGAACTGTTTTCTTAAACATGTTGGCAAACTATGAGCCACAGCTGGTTACCTAGAGGACGGCTGTATCGACCAGTCGAAAATGTGGAATAATCAAGAAAAGTAGTGAAAGAATTGTGAAACTACAATTACAATCAAAACTGCATTCTGGTGTCAGTGAATTATTTGAAATCTAATACTACCAAAACTGCAGTCTGGTGTCAGTAAATTATTTGAAATCCTATACTACCAAAAATGAAATTTGATGTGAGTGTTTTTTGAAACGTTATATGTGACAGTTCGATATTGATAAAGTCAAATCCTGACCAGTTAACTACCAGGACATGCATATATGAAAACAGTGGAGCCAAAGACAATCTCACCAATCTAACGTACGGTTTCATTTTCCAAAGTCATAATTTAAGACTGCCATGTTTTAAATTTGGTTAAGACCTACGAACAAATAAGAAATCTGTTGTGAGGGATGACTGATATAAAACTCTAGACACGGTAAAGACGACATAACGTCAGTGTTGGGACAGCTTCAGAGATCTAGCATAACTTGGGTGTATGTAAATAATCCTGGGATCAGTAAATACCGCGCGGCAGTGGTAACACTGCAGTTGGTCCGGGTCTGTACAGCATAATATGGCTCGAAGCATGCATTCAACGCGAGAAGGTAAAACTGACAAGTCACTGGTAAAACTACAGTCGGTCTAAGTCTGTAGGGCAAAATCTCGCTCGACGCATGCGAGACTAGATTCGCTATGCAGAAAGCAGTCGTATTTGAATAAACCCGTGATCAGGCAAATCAAGTACCGGTTTATTTCCTCACAGTTTCGAGCTGCAGGTAAACTGCCAATGTGCTTAGTTCTACCTGGGCAAACTAAACGCACGACACATCATCGGCAAGTCGGTGTCGACCAGCGGCAGAATCTCAGTGCGATTAATTAACCTGTTTTCAAGTTTTGTCACGATGGGCTGTGGATAACCTCGCTGGCTGACTTGTATTTCTGTCTACTCAGTTTATTAGAACCGCAACATTGTCCATATTCTTAATCCATCAATATTCAGCAGCAGTATTGGTGAATCTCCTGACGAGAAATGACTTAATACAGACATCCAATTAAGTTCTGTGTATGCTTAACTTCTTGCCTAGACTAGTCTTGAAGCAGGTACAGGTGAGAGACATGCCGAAAAGCTGACTTGAGTCTAGAAAAGGGTTGTTTATCTACGACTCTACACACAAACCCTGATGTTTATTAACAGACAGCGAGAGCGTCATAATGAGACCAGTACTAGGCGCGTGCAAGTGTAGGGAGAATCAAACTCGGTCTAAAACTGACACTGTAAAGACCAATCGAATTTGAAATCATTTGACAAGAAAGCAAAGACTATGAAACTACATGTACAACCAAAACTGACACCATGAGGATCAGACCAAAACGTGGCGTAATCAAGAAATTATTGAGAGACTTATGAAATGACAAATACTACGTCTTCTCCATCTCCATCGTATATTATTAAACTCCCAAAGTCCTGAAAAAGGCTATGAAAGTAAAAGGATGTAGTTCGGAGAAAGGGATGCGTTGTGTCGTAGATTACAGCTTCTCTGAGATATGAGCACCTTTTTGTCCGAATCAGCATAACATTTGTGGGTACCGAGTTAGCCTTTCCTTTTCAATTTCTCCTTAGCCAGCCTGCCACATTGCAGTCTGTTCTCAAGGATCATCACGTGGAAGTGGAACAGAGTCTATTCAGCTCTGTGACGCTGACCCTAACGCTAGCAATCAGAAATGGGTAACCAACCACTTCAACTCATGCGCTGCTCAACATTTCAATGACACAAATACTTCGATAAAATCAAAGCCTGGATATACCTATATGAAAACCGTGCACGCAGTCTTACATTCGGTTTCATATTCCAAAGTAATCTTTTAAGACTCTCCCATATCTTAGATTTGGTAAAACCTAGGCCGCCAAACAAGAAATCTGCTGTAAGCGACTTGTATAAAACTCTAGACACTGTAAAAATGATATAACTTTAGTGTCGGGTCAGCTTTATAGATCTAGAATAGCAATTTCAGTATCGGGCCAGCTTTACAGATCTAGAATAGCAAGTTGTATAGAAAGGTGGGTTCAGTAGATACTTAACTACCACGTGTCCTTATACCAGCGAACAGCATGATTATCCTGTATACCTGTTACCATGTTCGCATGTTTAAACGAGTCAGACACGATTTGATAGAGCCAGCCTGAAAAGTGACCTGCAGCAGACAAGAAATGCGTTTTAAACTTAACTTGCGAGTCTGGCCCAGAGACGAGACAAACCAGCCAGACACGAAACTGGAGAGCCCAGCCAGACACGAAACTGGAGAGCCCAGCCAAAAAGCACGAACTGCGGCAGACAGGAAATGCTAGCCTTGATAATGTGCGCATAAACGTAGCTTGTGAGTGTGGGCCAGAGACGAGGCTTCGACTAGGACACGAGGCGTGCTTGACTGACGAGACCATAGCTTGAGAACTTTAGTTAAATAATCCTTTAATGTTGTCGATATATTTTGACAGAACGCACGTCTAATAATATTTAACCCAAGAGCATATATTCTGGTATAAGTTTGTTGAACAGCAGCAGAGAGTGACTGGCTGCCAAAAATGTATCATCTAGAGCAGATTACTGAACTGTTTTCTTAAACTTCTTGGTAGTCTATGAGCCACAACTGGTTACATAGTGTACAGTTGTATCGATCAGTCGAAAATGTGAAGTAATCAAGAAAGTAGGGAAAGAATTGTGAAACTACAAATACAATCAAAACTGCATTCTGGTGTCAGTGAATTATTTGAAACCTTATACCATCAAAACTGCAGTCTGGTTTAAGTGAATTATTAAAAACGTTATACTATCAAAACTGTACTTTAGTGTGGGTGAATTATTTGATATCTTATTTTTATTAAAGCTGCAGTCTGTTGTCAGTAAATTATTTGAAACTTTATACTTCCAAAACTGCAATTTTATGTTCGTAAGCTTTTTTTAAAACCTTATATGTGGTAGTTCGATATTGATAAAGTCAAATCCGGACCAGTAGACTACCAAGAAACAAGCATATATGAAAGCCGTTGAGTCAAAGACAATCTTGCCCGACTAATGTACGGTTTTATTTTCCAAAGCCACAATTTAAACTGTTCAATATTTTAAATTTGGTCAGAACCTACATACAAATAGGAAAAATGGTGTAATCTGTGACTTGCATAAAACTCTAGACAATGTAAAGACGATATAACGTCAGTGTTGGGACAGCTTTAAAGATCTAGCATGCCTCGGTGTATATAAACCTGGGATCAGTAAATATAAACTTGGGATCAGTAAATATAAACCTGGGATCAGTAAATATCTCGCGGCAGTGGTAACACAGTAGTCAGTCCAAGTCTGTAAGGCATAATCTGGCTCGACGCATGCATTCAATGCGAGAAGGTAAAACTGATGTCAGTCGTAACACAGCAGTCGGTCCAGGTCTGTAACGCATAATCTCGCTCGATGCGTGCATGTGATGGTGAGACTCGATTCGTTATGCCCACAGCAGACGTATTTCAATTAACCCGAACATCACTAAATAAAAACCGGTTAATTTCAAAACGTTTCGAGCTGCAGGTAAACTGCTATTTTTATAGTGTCATACGAAATGCGTCGTGCTTGACTGATGAGACCAAAACTTGGAGACGTTAGTTAAATTATCATTTAATGTTGCCGACATATTTTGGCGGTAGGGACGTCTAATAATATTTAACCCAAAAGAATATATTCTGGTCCAAGTTTATTGAACAGAAGCAGAGAGCGACTAGCAGTCAAAGATTTATCATCTAGAGCAGATAACTGAACTGTTTTCTTAAACATGTTGGCAAACTATGAGCCACAGCTGGTTACCTAGAGGACGGCTGTATCGACCAGTCGAAAATGTGGAATAATCAAGAAAAGTAGTGAAAGAATTGTGAAACTACAATTACAATCAAAACTGCATTCTGGTGTCAGTGAATTATTTGAAATCTAATACTACCAAAACTGCAGTCTGGTGTCAGTAAATTATTTGAAATCCTATACTACCAAAAATGAAATTTGATGTGAGTGTTTTTTGAAACGTTATATGTGACAGTTCGATATTGATAAAGTCAAATCCTGACCAGTTAACTACCAGGACATGCATATATGAAAACAGTGGAGCCAAAGACAATCTCACCAATCTAACGTACGGTTTCATTTTCCAAAGTCATAATTTAAGACTGCCATGTTTTAAATTTGGTTAAGACCTACGAACAAATAAGAAATCTGTTGTGAGGGATGACTGATATAAAACTCTAGACACGGTAAAGACGACATAACGTCAGTGTTGGGACAGCTTCAGAGATCTAGCATAACTTGGGTGTATGTAAATAATCCTGGGATCAGTAAATACCGCGCGGCAGTGGTAACACTGCAGTTGGTCCGGGTCTGTACAGCATAATATGGCTCGAAGCATGCATTCAACGCGAGAAGGTAAAACTGACAAGTCACTGGTAAAACTACAGTCGGTCTAAGTCTGTAGGGCAAAATCTCGCTCGACGCATGCGAGACTAGATTCGCTATGCAGAAAGCAGTCGTATTTGAATAAACCCGTGATCAGGCAAATCAAGTACCGGTTTATTTCCTCACAGTTTCGAGCTGCAGGTAAACTGCCAATGTGCTTAGTTCTACCTGGGCAAACTAAACGCACGACACATCATCGGCAAGTCGGTGTCGACCAGCGGCAGAATCTCAGTGCGATTAATTAACCTGTTTTCAAGTTTTGTCACGATGGGCTGTGGATAACCTCGCTGGCTGACTTGTATTTCTGTCTACTCAGTTTATTAGAACCGCAACATTGTCCATATTCTTAATCCATCAATATTCAGCAGCAGTATTGGTGAATCTCCTGACGAGAAATGACTTAATACAGACATCCAATTAAGTTCTGTGTATGCTTAACTTCTTGCCTAGACTAGTCTTGAAGCAGGTACAGGTGAGAGACATGCCGAAAAGCTGACTTGAGTCTAGAAAAGGGTTGTTTATCTACGACTCTACACACAAACCCTGATGTTTATTAACAGACAGCGAGAGCGTCATAATGAGACCAGTACTAGGCGCGTGCAAGTGTAGGGAGAATCAAACTCGGTCTAAAACTGACACTGTAAAGACCAATCGAATTTGAAATCATTTGACAAGAAAGCAAAGACTATGAAACTACATGTACAACCAAAACTGACACCATGAGGATCAGACCAAAACGTGGCGTAATCAAGAAATTATTGAGAGACTTATGAAATGACAAATACTACGTCTTCTCCATCTCCATCGTATATTATTAAACTCCCAAAGTCCTGAAAAAGGCTATGAAAGTAAAAGGATGTAGTTCGGAGAAAGGGATGCGTTGTGTCGTAGATTACAGCTTCTCTGAGATATGAGCACCTTTTTGTCCGAATCAGCATAACATTTGTGGGTACCGAGTTAGCCTTTCCTTTTCAATTTCTCCTTAGCCAGCCTGCCACATTGCAGTCTGTTCTCAAGGATCATCACGTGGAAGTGGAACAGAGTCTATTCAGCTCTGTGACGCTGACCCTAACGCTAGCAATCAGAAATGGGTAACCAACCACTTCAACTCATGCGCTGCTCAACATTTCAATGACACAAATACTTCGATAAAATCAAAGCCTGGATATACCTATATGAAAACCGTGCACGCAGTCTTACATTCGGTTTCATATTCCAAAGTAATCTTTTAAGACTCTCCCATATCTTAGATTTGGTAAAACCTAGGCCGCCAAACAAGAAATCTGCTGTAAGCGACTTGTATAAAACTCTAGACACTGTAAAAATGATATAACTTTAGTGTCGGGTCAGCTTTATAGATCTAGAATAGCAATTTCAGTATCGGGCCAGCTTTACAGATCTAGAATAGCAAGTTGTATAGAAAGGTGGGTTCAGTAGATACTTAACTACCACGTGTCCTTATACCAGCGAACAGCATGATTATCCTGTATACCTGTTACCATGTTCGCATGTTTAAACGAGTCAGACACGATTTGATAGAGCCAGCCTGAAAAGTGACCTGCAGCAGACAAGAAATGCGTTTTAAACTTAACTTGCGAGTCTGGCCCAGAGACGAGACAAACCAGCCAGACACGAAACTGGAGAGCCCAGCCAGACACGAAACTGGAGAGCCCAGCCAAAAAGCACGAACTGCGGCAGACAGGAAATGCTAGCCTTGATAATGTGCGCATAAACGTAGCTTGTGAGTGTGGGCCAGAGACGAGGCTTCGACTAGGACACGAGGCGTGCTTGACTGACGAGACCATAGCTTGAGAACTTTAGTTAAATAATCCTTTAATGTTGTCGATATATTTTGACAGAACGCACGTCTAATAATATTTAACCCAAGAGCATATATTCTGGTATAAGTTTGTTGAACAGCAGCAGAGAGTGACTGGCTGCCAAAAATGTATCATCTAGAGCAGATTACTGAACTGTTTTCTTAAACTTCTTGGTAGTCTATGAGCCACAACTGGTTACATAGTGTACAGTTGTATCGATCAGTCGAAAATGTGAAGTAATCAAGAAAGTAGGGAAAGAATTGTGAAACTACAAATACAATCAAAACTGCATTCTGGTGTCAGTGAATTATTTGAAACCTTATACCATCAAAACTGCAGTCTGGTTTAAGTGAATTATTAAAACGTATACTATAAAAACTGTACTTTAGTGTGGGTGAATTATTTGATATCTTATTTTTATTAAAGCTGCAGTCTGTTGTCAGTAAATTATTTGAAACTTTATACTTCCAAAACTGCAATTTTATGTTCGTAAGCTTTTTTTAAAACCTTATATGTGGTAGTTCGATATTGATAAAGTCAAATCCGGACCAGTAGACTACCAAGAAACAAGCATATATGAAAGCCGTTGAGTCAAAGACAATCTTGCCCGACTAATGTACGGTTTTATTGTCCAAAGCCACAATTTAAACTGTTCAATATTTTAAATTTGGTCAGAACCTACATACAAATAGGAAAAATGGTGTAATCTGTGACTTGCATAAAACTCTAGACAATGTAAAGACGATATAACGTCAGTGTTGGGACAGCTTTAAAGATCTAGCATGCCTCGGTGTATATAAACCTGGGATCAGTAAATATAAACTTGGGATCAGTAAATATAAACCTGGGATCAGTAAATATCTCGCGGCAGTGGTAACACAGTAGTCAGTCCAAGTCTGTAAGGCATAATCTGGCTCGACGCATGCATTCAATGCGAGAAGGTAAAACTGATGTCAGTCGTAACACAGCAGTCGGTCCAGGTCTGTAACGCATAATCTCGCTCGATGCGTGCATGTGATGGTGAGACTCGATTCGTTATGCCCACAGCAGACGTATTTCAATTAACCCGAACATGACTAAATAAAAACCGGTTAATTTCAAAACGTTTCGAGCTGCAGGTAAACTGCTATTTTTATAGTGTCATACGAAATGCGTCGTGCTTGACTGATGAGACCAAAACTTGGAGACGTTAGTTAAATTATCATTTAATGTTGCCGACATATTTTGGCGGTAGGGACGTCTAATAATATTTAACCCAAAAGAATATATTCTGGTCCAAGTTTATTGAACAGAAGCAGAGAGCGACTAGCAGTCAAAGATTTATCATCTAGAGCAGATAACTGAACTGTTTTCTTAAACATGTTGGCAAACTATGAGCCACAGCTGGTTACCTAGAGGACGGCTGTATCGACCAGTCGAAAATGTGGAATAATCAAGAAAAGTAGTGAAAGAATTGTGAAACTACAATTACAATCAAAACTGCATTCTGGTGTCAGTAAATTATTTGAAATCTAATACTACCAAAACTGCAGTCTGGTGTCAGTAAATTATTTGAAATCCTATACTACCAAAAATGAAATTTGATGTGAGTGTTTTTTGAAACGTTATATGTGACAGTTCGATATTGATAAAGTCAAATCCTGACCAGTTAACTACCAGGACATGCATATATGAAAACAGTGGAGCCAAAGACAATCTCACCAATCTAACGTACGGTTTCATTTTCCAAAGTCATAATTTAAGACTGCCATGTTTTAAATTTGGTTAAGACCTACGAACAAATAAGAAATCTGTTGTGAGGGATGACTGATATAAAACTCTAGACACGGTAAAGACGACATAACGTCAGTGTTGGGACAGCTTCAGAGATCTAGCATAACTTGGGTGTATGTAAATAATCCTGGGATCAGTAAATACCGCGCGGCAGTGGTAACACTGCAGTTGGTCCGGGTCTGTACAGCATAATATGGCTCGAAGCATGCATTCAACGCGAGAAGGTAAAACTGACAAGTCACTGGTAAAACTACAGTCGGTCTAAGTCTGTAGGGCAAAATCTCGCTCAACGCATGCGAGACTAGATTCGCTATGCAGAAAGCAGTCGTATTTGAATAAACCCGTGATCAGGCAAATCAAGTACCGGTTTATTTCCTCACAGTTTCGAGCTGCAGGTAAACTGCCAATGTGCTTAGTTCTACCTGGGCAAACTAAACGCACGACACATCATCGGCAAGTCGGTGTCGACCAGCGGCAGAATCTCAGTGCGATTAATTAACCTGTTTTCAAGTTTTGTCACGATGGGCTGTGGATAACCTCGCTGGCTGACTTGTATTTCTGTCTACTCAGTTTATTAGAACCGCAACATTGTCCATATTCTTAATCCATCAATATTCAGCAGCAGTATTGGTGAATCTCCTGACGAGAAATGACTTAATACAGACATCCAATTAAGTTCTGTGTATGCTTAACTTCTTGCCTAGACTAGTCTTGAAGCAGGTACAGGTGAGAGACATGCCGAAAAGCTGACTTGAGTCTAGAAAAGGGTTGTTTATCTACGACTCTACACACAAACCCTGATGTTTATTAACAGACAGCGAGAGCGTCATAATGAGACCAGTACTAGGCGCGTGCAAGTGTAGGGAGAATCAAACTCGGTCTAAAACTGACACTGTAAAGACCAATCGAATTTGAAATCGTTTGACAAGAAAGCAAAGACTATGAAACTACATGTACAACCAAAACTGACACCATGAGGATCAGACCAAAACGTGGCGTAATCAATAAATTATTGAGAGACTTATGAAATGACAAATACTACGTCTTCTCCATCTCCATCGTATATTATTAAACTCCCAAAGTCCTGAAAAAGGCTATGAAAGTAAAAGGATGTAGTTCGGAGAAAGGGATGCGTTGTGTCGTAGATTACAGCTTCTCTGAGATATGAGCACCTTTTTGTCCGAATCAGCATAACATTTGTGGGTACCGAGTTAGCCTTTCCTTTTCAATTTCTCCTTAGCCAGCCTGCCACATTGCAGTCTGTTCTCAAGGATCATCACGTGGAAGTGGAACAGAGTCTATTCAGCTCTGTGACGCTGACCCTAACGCTAGCAATCAGAAATGGGTAACCAACCACTTCAACTCATGCGCTGCTCAACATTTTAATGACACAAATACTTCGATAAAATCAAAGCCTGGACCGGCTAACTACCAGGATATACCTATATGAAAACCGTGCACGCAGTCTTACATTCGGTTTCATATTCCAAAGTAATCTTTTAAGACTCTCCCATATCTTAGATTTGGTAAAACCTAGGCCGCCAAACAAGAAATCTGCTGTAAGCGACTTGTATAAAACTCTAGACACTGTAAAAATGATATAACTTTAGTGTCGGGTCAGCTTTATAGATCTAGAATAGCAATTTCAGTATCGGGCCAGCTTTACAGATCTAGAATAGCAAGTTGTATAGAAAGGTGGGTTCAGTAGATACTTAACTACCACGTGTCCTTATACCAGCGAACAGCATGATTATCCTGTATACCTGTTACCATGTTCGCATGTTTAAACGAGTCAGACACGATTTGATAGAGCCAGCCTGAAAAGTGACCTGCAGCAGACAAGAAATGCGTTTTAAACTTAACTTGCGAGTCTGGCCCAGAGACGAGACAAACCAGCCAGACACGAAACTGGAGAGCCCAGCCAAAAAGCACGAACTGCGGCAGACAGGAAATGCTAGCCTTGATAATGTGCGCATAAACGTAGCTTGTGAGTGTGGGCCAGAGACGAGGCTTCGACTAGGACACGAGGCGTGCTTGACTGACGAGACCATAGCTTGAGAACTTTAGTTAAATAATCCTTTAATGTTGTCGATATATTTTGACAGAACGCACGTCTAATAATATTTAACCCAAGAGCATATATTCTGGTATAAGTTTGTTGAACAGCAGCAGAGAGCGACTGGCTGCCAAAAATGTATCATCTAGAGCAGATTACTGAACTGTTTTCTTAAACTTCTTGGTAGTCTATGAGCCACAACTGGTTACATAGTGTACAGTTGTATCGATCAGTCGAAAATGCGAAGTAATCAAGAAAGTAGGGAAAGAATTGTGAAACTACAAATACAATCAAAACTGCATTCTGGTGTCAGTGAATTATTTGAAACCTTATACCATCAAAACTGCAGTCTGGTTTAAGTGAATTATTAAAAACGTTATACTATCAAAACTGTACTTTAGTGTGGGTGAATTATTTGATATCTTATTTTTATTAAAGCTGCAGTCTGTTGTCAGTAAATTATTTGAAACTTTATACTTCCAAAACTGCAATTTTATGTTCGTAAGCTTTTTTTAAAACCTTATATGTGGTAGTTCGATATTGATAAAGTCAAATCCGGACCAGTAGACTACAAAGAAACAAGCATATATGAAAGCCGTTGAGTCAAAGACAATCTTGCCCGACTAATGTACGGTTTTATTTTCCAAAGCCACAATTTAAACTGTTCAATATTTTAAATTTGGTCAGAACCTACACACAAATAGGAAAAATGGTGTAATCTGTGACTTGCATAAAACTCTAGACAATGTAAAGACGATATAACGTCAGTGTTGGGACAGCTTTAAAGATCTAGCATGCCTCGGTGTATATAAACCTGGGATCAGTAAATATAAACTTGGGATCAGTAAATATAAACCTGGGATCAGTAAATATCTCGCGGCAGTGGTAACACAGTAGTCAGTCCAAGTCTGTAAGGCATAATCTGGCTCGACGCATGCATTCAATGCGAGAAGGTAAAACTGATGTCAGTCGTAACACAGCAGTCGGTCCAGGTCTGTAACGCATAATCTCGCTCGATGCTTGCATGTGATGGTGAGACTCGATTCGTTATGCCCACAGCAGACGTATTTCAATTAACCCGAACATCACTAAATAAAAACCGGTTAATTTCAAAACGTTTCGAGCTGCAGGTAAACTGCTTTTTTAAAGTGTCATACGAAATGCGTCGTGCTTGACTGATGAGACCAAAACTTGGAGACGTTAGTTAAATTATCATTTAATGTTGCTGACATATTTTGGCGGTAGGGACGTCTAATAATATTTAACCCAAAAGAATATATTCTGGTCCAAGTTTATTGAACAGAAGCAGAGAGCGACTAGCAGTCAAAGATTTATCATCCAGAGCAGATAACTGAACTGTTTTCTTAATTATGTTGGCAAACTATGAGCCACAGCTGGTTACCTAGAGGACGGCTGTATCGACCAGTCGAAAATGTGGAATAATCAAGAAAAGTAGTGAAAGAATTGTGAAACTACAATTACAATCAAAACTGCATTCTGATGTCAGTGAATTATTTGAAATCTAATACTACCAAAACTGCAGTCTGGTGTCAGTAAATTATTTGAAATCCTATACTACCAAAAATGAAATTTGATGTGAGTGTTTTTTTGAAACGTTATATGTGACAGTTCGATATTGATAAAGTCAAATCCTGACCAGTTAACTACCAGGACATGCATATATGAAAACAGTGGAGCCAAAGACAATCTTACCAATCTAACGTACGGTTTAATTTTCCAAAGTCATAATTTAAGACTGTACCATATTTTAAATTGTGGTTAAAACCTACGAACAAATAAGAAATCTGTTGTGAGCGATGACTTGTATAAAACTCTATAGACACCGTAAAGACGATATAACGTCAGTGTTGGGACAGTTTTAGAGAAATATCATGACTGGGCGTATACGAGGTAGCTTCAAAAAGTTCCAGGAATTAGTGGTTTTTTTTAAAATAAGTTTGAAGAAAATATCGTGTAGATAATTATATTATAACGTATTTCTCTCCGGCAACTACACACTTTTTGCCAACGTGCATACAGCTGCTGCAAACATTCGTGGAACCCATTCTTTGACACCTCTCTCAGCTGCTGGAAACATTCGTAGAACCCATTCTTTGACACCTCTCTCAGCTGCATGAAACATTTGTGGAACCCATTCTTTGACACCTCTCTCAGCTGCTGGAAACATTCGTGGAACCCATTCTTTGATACCTCTCTCAGCTGCTGGAAACATTCGTGGAACCCATTCTTTGACACCTCTCTCAGCTGCTGGAAACATTCGTGGAACCCATTCTTTGATACCTCTCTCAGCTGCTGGAAACATTCGTGGAACCCATTCTTTGATACCTCTCTCAGCTGCTGCAAACATTCGTGGAACCCATTCTTTGATACCTCTCTCAGCTGCTGGAAACATTCGTGGAACCCATTCTTTGACACCTCTCTCAGCTGCTGGAAACATTCGTGGAACCCATTCTTTGACACCTCTCTCAGCTGCTGGAAACATTCGTGGAACCCATTCTTTGATACATCTCTCAGCTGCTGGAAACATTCGTGGACCCCATTCTTTGACACCTCTCTCAGCTGCTGGAAACATTCGTGGAACCCATTCTTTGATACATCCCTCAGCTGTCTTGTCGCATTGGTGATAATGTTTTCAGCATCATTGAATCGCTGTGTATTCAGTGCAGCCCTCAATCGAGGGAACAAGAAATAAATCAGCCGGTGACAGGTCGGGTGAATATGGAGGATGTTCCAAAGTAATCACATTGTGCTTTGCGAGATACTGCTTCACCAGTAGGGATAGATGTACTCGCGCATTGTCATGCAGCATAATCCAACTGCTTGTTCTCAATATTTCTGGTCGTTTTCTTTTGATTGCTTCTCTTAAACGACAGAGGATATCAACGTAAATTTCTTTGTTAACCGTTCGTCCTTCCGAAATGAAATCATGGTAGAGAATACCCTGGGAATAAAAAAAAAAAACTTAACTTTTCCTTCGCTCTTGTCAAAACGAAATTTCTGTGTCCGGGGAGATGTGAGAGAATTCTATTCAAGAGACTGACGATTCGTCTGAGAATTGTGCGACTCAAATACTTGCGATTTCTTTTTTTGCGGTAACACTATATGCTTTACAAAGCAATGTTTGTGTCTCTGAGAATGACTTCTCAAGCAAAACACATAATTTGACATGCGTATGCTGTCCAATCAAGAACATTTTCAACTCGGCGATGCAAAGAACAAAACGCGCAAACAACATTCTGTAACTTCTATTCGAAAGTTCTATTCTAAAGAGAGTATATGTCATTTCGTCAAGTTCACTACCAACTTATAAATATATATTCTTCAAAATAATATGAATCATTCAAACACGAGTCGACTATTCCGTTAACTTTTTGAAGCTATCGCGTATAAATCTTAGATCAGTAAATATCTTGCGACAGTGGTAATACTGTCATCGGTCCAGGTCTTTACGGCATAATCTCGCTCGACGCATGCATGCATACGCGAGACTAAAACTGAAAAGTCAGTGGCAACACTGCAGTCGGTCCAGGTTTGTCTAGCATAATCTCGCTCGACGCATGCATGCACACACGAGACTAAAACTGAAAAGTCAGTGGTAACACTGCGGTCGGTCCAGGTCTGTACAGCAAAATCTCGCTTCACGCATGCATGCAACACTCGATTAGCCATGTCGACAGTAGTAGTATTTCAATATACTCTAACATTGCTAAAGAAAAATCGGTTTTAAAAAAAATCGTTTTGAACTGCAGGTAACCTGCTAACATGTTCAGTCCTATCTGGGCAAAATATCAGTTGATATGTTGCCAAGACTGACAAAGGCGACAGAGGTTCCCGTCAGGAAATTCGAAAAGGCATTTTAGACACAGCCACCAGGGAAGAGGCTTAAGTAGACCTCATCACCGAGGCTGAGATAGCAAATAGCCTGATGGAGTACAGTATTGTCACATCAAGCAGTTGAATGAGACAGAGATAAGTAATATGGTGAAGGACTTCAATCACACTATAGAGAAGGCATCTGTGCCTGGGGACTGGCTTCTGACCTTTCTGTGCCCACTACCTAAACCTGGTAAGGACTCAACGCTTCTCAGCAGCTTTCGAATAATCACCATACAGAATGTATATGGCAAATTGCTCGAGAAGGTTGTGGCCAGGAAAATAATGTCCTACCTAGAACGGAGCACATCCTACCAGACACGCTGGGCAGCTACAGAACAGCGAAGGAGACCGGCGACAAGGCTGGAACCTTTGCGTGTGATGTGTATGATGGATTCAGTCAAAGCAAGAAACAGTGGTATGCCACTGGTATGCCATAATGTGAACACCTGTTAGACCTGCTTGGGGGATCAAGATGCTGAGCAGCGCATGAGCTGCAGTGGTCAGCGACCCATAGCTGACTGCTAGAGTCAGGGCCAGCGAACCATAGCTGCCAAGACCATTCTACACCTCCACGCGGTGATCCTGGATAACAGGCTGCAGCAGGGCAGACTGGCTAAGAAGAAGGGATCGAAGAGGGAATGCTAACCCGGTACTCAAAAAATGCTTGCTGAAGTCGGATGTGTTGGACCGAAAGGTGCATATATCGCAGCCAAGCTGTAAACTACGACACAACGCATTCCGTTCTCTGGATAACATTCTGCAACTTACCCTTTGAGGGTTTGGTAGTGGGAGATTGAGAACGAAGAAGAAGAAGAAGAGGAAGAAGAGGAAGAAGAAGAAGACCTGCTTGGTGTCTCCAGCTGGCTTGACTCCGGCTTGCTGTTGTGGACTGATCCAACAACTTGGCAACAACATACTGGCGATTAGGGGTAGATTAATAATGTGAATATTGTTGCAGATCGAACAAAATAAATCAGACAAGATTTGCAAGCAGCAAGCAAGCGAGGTTTCCTGTATGCTGATACGCCAAAACTGTGTACTGATACCTACTGTTCCATTACGATCACTTACTTACTTAGTTTGTCTTTGCCTATAATAACAAACTTATAATAGCAAACTTAAAATAGCAAACTTATAATAACACAATTATAATAACACACTTATAATAACACACTTATAATAACAAACTTATAATAGCAAACTTATAATAGCAAACTTATAATAGCAAACTTATAATAACACACTTATAATAACACACTTATAATAACAAACTTATAATAACAAACTTATAATAACACACTTATAATAACACACTTATAATAACACACTTATAATAACAAACTTATAATAACAGACTTATTATAGCAAACTTATAATGGCACGTATAATAGCAAACTTAAAATAGCAAACTTATAATAACAGACTTATAATAACGAACTAATCATAGTAAACATTTGTTCAGTTGAGTTCATCCCGTAACCCATCAGGTCGTTGGGGCACACTTGAAGACACTCCCACAAAATCCAAGCCATCTGTCCCTGTCCACTGCCGCCAGTCGTGCCTCATCGGGACGAAGGTTTGACCACCGAGTGATGGTGTCTGCCCATCTCTTCCTTGGACGACTCTGCCCTCTCTTTCCTGGTACAGAACCATGCAGTATCGAATTTATAATTCCGCTGGACCTCGTGACGTGCCCGTACCAAGCCATCTTTCGCCTTTTTATAGCTGTGAACAGATCAACAGACCGGATTGCATGTGCCACTCTTCGTCATATTTGTACGTTCGTGACACGATCCTTATATGTAACATTTAAGAGTCTTTTAAAGCACCTCATTTCTATTGCAGTAATGGTCCGTCCCACAGGCATACACACATATTGAGAACACCAATGAACGCATTAGTCTAACTTTTATGCTGAGGGCGAGCCGCTTATCCTGCCATATGGGTTTCAAACGCGTAAGCACCGCTGTTGTTGTCTGTGCTATTGTGGCAACTATCTCAGGCTGCGAGCCCTCGTCACTGATCAGTGATCCCAGATACTTGAACCGGTGTACAACTTGGAGTTCCTGACCATTTGTTTTTATCACAGATGTAAACCTGTCCGTGTTATTAGTCATCAGCTTTTGTTTTGTCTGCATGTATCTCCATACCATAGCTCTGTCCAATCTACTAATCAGCTCCTGGAGTTCCGTGCCTGCTAGACCATCTATATCATCTGCAAATCGTAGGTTTGTAATCGTCTTGTCCCGTATTCTGACCGTACCAACATGTCCTTCCAGGGCCGCCTCCATTATTCTTTCCCAGAATACATTGGAGAGAGTATACAACCCTGTCTCACCCAAAGAGATGTGTGCATCCATTCACCTAGTATTCTACAGAAACTACTACAGAAACTGCACTTGGCGCCTTATCATTAAAGTTCTAAATTACCTTCACAATATTACTTTTGATCTTGTAATGCTTCATTGTTGTCCATAGCGCCGCAATGCCATATTCTGTCGAACGCCTTTTTGAAATCGATGAAGACATGATTTGCGTTGTTGATACTCTAAGTATTTCTCATTCAATATCCGCAGACTAAATATATGTTCAGTAGTGCTTCTTCCTGCTCGAAACCCGGCTTGCTCTTCGGCAATGATATTCTTTGCCTGTCGTTTTAATCTGTTGAGGATTATTCTTAAGAGAACTTTGCTAGGATGATTAGTGAGGCTAATTGTTGTATAGTTCTGAGACATCTTTAGGTTCTCTGATTTAGGCAGCGGTAAATCCATTGACTTCGTCCAGATGGTTGGCCAGATGTATGTCAGAGCTTCAATGATTAGCTCACCTCCCACTTGTAGGAGCTCTGCTGGGATATTATCCACACCCACAGCTGACCCCCTTTTTAATACCTCACCGCCTCAGTTACATCCTGTCTTGTTTTCATTTGATTCTCATCTCTTGTTATAGCTTGATTCTCTTCTAACATATTCATTTCGGGGGCGACTGCATTTCCTGGGTCACCTCGTCCCTTATGCTTATATAATTCAGAGCAGTACTCTGTCAACGAGCCCGAATGTCTTGGGCTTCTGTGAGGCATTTCCATCTCTTATCCTGAATCGTTGTATTGCGACCTTGAATAGGTCTTACTAGGTCCTTGACTATTTTATATATACCCTTGGCATCGTTTCTTCTCAGAGTTTGTACTATATCTGGGCACTAAGCCATTCTACCTTGACCGTTTTCATCTTGGTCGTTATGTTTCCATTTATCTCTTTGAATATCGTAATCCCATCCAGGGTATTCTTCGACCTAGGAAACTTTTGAGATGGACTGGTCACCTTGCCCGACTGTCAAACGAAAGACTTCAAAAGTAGCTTCTGTAAAGCGAACTGAGTGACCATCAGTTCTTCTTCTTAGCGTTCAGGATCATTTGGTCATGCTAAATTCGCAGGCCAGTCTCCATGATGAATTCTGTATTCTTCACCAGATCAGCGCAGCTGCTCCACAGCTTTTTGTCTTAGCTCTGACCTTCAGAATCTCCGCGACTGCCATTTATATATATCCATTATATGATGTCCATTAGCTTCTTAATCGGAACTCAAGTGGAAGAATGGAGAGGTCATATAAAAGTGCCAAATAACATAAGAAAATCAAGTCAAGGCGACTGTAGTCTCGTGGACAAATCTCAAATAGGAATCAGTGGAGTGAACCGTTCTAGTCAGCCCTGCGTTTCTATGTAGTTTAATTGACAAAACAACAAAGAAATAACTTCGAATATTCTTAATCTTTTTTCTTAACTTAACTTAACATCTTTATACTGGTTTAGAAGATTCTGCAGAGTCTGTATACTATCAGTTTGATTTACATTTCCTTGCTCTAAAAACTGTACACATCCAATGTATTCTTGAATACATTAATTGTCCCTGCCTCCACTACTTCCCGTGGCAATGCATTCCAAGCACTCACCACTCTCTAACTAAAAAAATATTTGCTAATATCTAATCTGCACCTATCTTCAGTTAATTTGTAGATGTTCCTTGTTCTTCTTGTAGGTGGTTGTATTTTGAAAAGCTTGTTATAGTCTAATTTATCCTCTCAATTGATTATCTTATAAACCTGTATTAAGTTAACTCCAATTCTTCTCTTTTCTACACACTGTAGGCCGGTTTTTCTGAGTCTTTCCTCATTACTGGAATTTTGAAATCTCACTATCAGTTTAATTGGTCTTCTTTGTATCATTTCCAGCATGTTTATATCTCCTCTACGTTAAGGACTACACACCTGTACACAGTACTCCAATCTATGTCTAACTAATACATTATATATTTAGACTATCACTTGCTCCTGAGTTTAATATTTCTATGTATCTATCATACCTAACATCCCATTTGCCTTTCTCAAGGCTACCTGGACTTGCTCACTCACTTTACCTGTATTTGTTTTTTTTTTGTTTTTTTTGCGTTCGCCTTATTTATCTATTTCCCAAGGCGTGTGTGCGTTACACTGTGGTTTTTATTTTGCGCCTGTCGGCCCAGTGCATCCGACTTCAGCATGCATTTTATGTAAGGGTCTGCTTCCTCCTGCATTTTCTAAGGGTTTGCTTCCCCGGGGTAACGGCCGGTGCTGTGATGGGGATCGAACCCAGCACCTTCTGGTTGTGAGCCGTGCCACTAAACCACTAGGCCACGCCGTCCCCCACTTTACCTGTATGATCTATTATAACCCCTAGGTCCATGTTGCTATCCCATATCTGCTTAACAAGCCTGCTCTTGATTTTCCAATGTCAATCCTACTTAAATACATGCCTTCTTCAGTGGATCCACTGAGACATACATTGTTTTAGCGATTATCGACGGCACTTGTAAGAATCTTTTCCTCATTACTACTAGCGATTTGCACTCGATGAGTAAGTGCCTAACTGTTTCACCAGCGTGAAAGCAGTGTTTGCAGTGAGCAGATGATGAGGGTTGATGCAGCTCAAGTGGCTCTTGAGTCTAATATGTCAAGTTTGAAACTGAGTGGTTTTTGAGTCTAGTATGTCAAGTTTGAAACTGAGTGGTTTTTGAGTCTAGTATGTCAAGTTTGAAACTGAGTGGTTTTTGAGTCTAGTATGTCAAGTTTGAAACTGAGCGGTTTTTGAGTCTAGTATGTCAAGTTTGAAACTGAGTGGTTTTTGAGTCAAGTATGTCAAGTTTGAAACTGAGTGGTTTTTGAGTCTAGTATGTCAAGTTTGAAACTGAGTGGTCTTTGAGTCTAGTATGTCAAGTTTGAAACTGAGTGGTTTTTGAGTCTAGTATGTCAAGTTTGAAACTGAGTGGTTTTTGAGTCTAGTATGTCAAGTTTGAAACTGAGTGGTTTTTGAGTCAAGTATGTCAAGTTTGAAACTGAGTGGTTTTTGAGTCTAGTATGTCAAGTTTGAAACTGAGTGGTTTTTGAGTCTAGTATGTCAAGTTTGAAACTGAGTGGTTTATGAGTCTAGTATGTCAAGTTTGAAACTGAAAGATGAGACTGTATCTTCTGTGCAGTCTGTTTATGTCATCATTATATGTTTGATGTAACATTTCGCTAATAACACTGCGAATCGATGTCCATGTTGCCCACCTGTTCAGACAGACTGCACATGTCAAATTGTTATTGATACAGTAATAACTGAGGCTGGCCGAGTAGTTACAGGTCTCTGTCTGAACAAAACTCCCCGTAATCGGCGTAGGCCCACATGAGACACGGAGAAGTGGTCTATCAGAAGTAGACAGCGAGAAACAAGTAAATGAGCCAAGGAGCCCTATGTTTGGACACCAGGTGCAGTGCACACGACTCAAACCTAGACGAAGTTTCTAACAGTCAAACACAACCTGCGCTTGGACACCACTTGCCTTACGCAACATGTAAGTCACATTACATATATGTTGTTTTGTTGTTTCGAATGCCCACAATGAGTAGGTTTACTATTTTGTAATCCTTGAAGAGGATGTAAAGTGGATTGCGGTAGCTTTTCTCGCATCCCGAGAGTGCTGGTGAAGGTTGGCCGGGGTCGGTTGCGCTATGCTTGGCTTTATCTGCGTATCGCTAACTACTACGGGATCACGTCGATCCTCCCCGCGTTAGCCAGGCTGCCATGAAAATAGCCCGTTTCCATGGAGCACTGCGAGGAGGCCGAGGTGAGGGTCTTGGCCAGTATATTTTGCCTGACGCTGACTGACATGTCTCAGTATATTTTGCCTGACCCTGACTGACATGTCTCAGTATGTTTTGACTGACCCTGACTGACATGTCTCAGTATGTTTTGCCTGACCCTGACTGACATGTCTCAGTATGTTTTGACTGACTCTGATTGACATGTCTCAGTATGTTTTACTTGACCCTGACTGACATTTCTCAGTATATTTTGCCTGACCCTGACTGACACGTCTCAGTATATTTTGCCTGACCCTGACTGACATGTCTCAGTATATATTGCCTGACTGACATGTCTCAGTATGTTTTGCCTGACCCTGACTGACATGTCTCAGCATATTTTGCCTGACCCTGACTGACATATCTCAGTATATTTTGCCTGACCATGACTGACATGTCTCAGTATATTTTGCCTGACCCTGACTGACATGTCTCAGTATATTTTGCCTGACCCTGACTGACATGTCTCAGTATATTTTGCCTGACCCTGACTGACATGTCTCAGTATATTTTGCCTGACCCTGACTGACAGGTCTCAGTATGTTTTGCCTGATCCTGACTGACATGTCTCAGTATGTTTTGGCTGATCAGACGTTATCCTTCCTCACCCACTAAATATAGAATCTCCGAACTGGTGTGTCACAATGCAGGAAGGACTTAAGGAGCTGACTTACATAATAGCTCATGTGACCGTGGAGCAACACAAGACCTAGACCACTTGATGGTTTGCCCAAACCTTCTGGTAACATGTTATATGGATGGCATGTTGTGGGGTGGGGGGGGGGGCAACAAGGCAATCCGCTGGGGTTGAACATTGGAAACATGTTGTCTAGCTTGGTTCACAAGACAAGTAAAGGAAGTAAGCGTCTTTCAAATCGTTAATTATTCTTCCGTTGATGTTTAGTTAGGGCATCTCTTCAATCTTTCTAAAAATTGTCTCTGTGTAGAAGTTAAATAAACATGGCGACAACACATTAATTGGACATCGGATGTGACGTAAAGCTATGATGGCAATTTCCAGTTGTGATTTTGACATTTTCAGTGTTAGTATGTATGATAGCTACACGTTAACATGACATTCTACGACATGCTCATGAGATTGGGTGGCACCGCAAAGAAAATACTCCTCGCGATCATGAACTGCAGCTGGAATCGTGGCATTGTACCTCAAGTGTGGAAAGAAGCACGAATGATCCCCATCCTGAAGAAAAATAAAGATAAACTTAACCCAATTAACTATAGGCCAATCAGTCTCCTGAGCTGCACAGGCAAGCTCATGAAAAAAATAATAAATACCAGACTCAGCTGGCACCTCGAAGAAAAACAAATCATTATACCACAACAAGCAGGCTTTAGGCAGCACAGGTCCACGGAAGATCAATTAATCCACATAGCACAAGAAATCGACGATGCTTTCCAGGAAAGAAAACACAATCTGGCCGTATGGGTAGACCTGGAAAAAAGCCTTTGACCAAGTATAGAAAGACGGGCTAACGTGGGAAAATGCTGCAATATGGAGTATGTGGGAAAATGTACAAGCGGATCAGTAACTACTACTTAGAAAATAGAACAGAGTGCAGGTCCAAGGCCATAACAGCAAAAGGAAACCATGGAACAAGGTGTTCCCCAGGGTGGTGTCCTCTCCCCTGCACTCTTCCTTATTTACATAAATGACATTGTCAGCAACCTCCACAAAAGTACCCACTATTCTCTCTACGCTGATGACCTGGCCATGTGCACTACTGGAAAACACATCACTACAGCCAGTACACAAATGCAAGGCTCTGTGGCAGCCATTGAAAGATGGTCCAAGACCTGGCTACTACAAATAAATGAACAAAAACAACACATACTATCTTCTCCCTATCAAACACACGGCAGAAAGTAAAACTCCAATTAAATGGAAAAGAGATACGGCTAGATGAGGCTCCAACCTTCTTAGGAGTTTCCTTAGACCAACGACTGACCTGGAAAGCGCAAATTTTAAAGACCCAGCTGAGGGCGAGGCTACGAATGTCCATCATGAAGAAACTTGCTGGTACTGCTTGGGATGCTGATAGAAACACACTAAATAAATTATACACAGGCAGAGTGAGACCAGTTTTGGAATACATCATTGCAGCTTGGTCCACGGCATCCAAATCAAACTTTGACAAAATAGGGCGCACCCAGAACCAAGCAGCCCGTATCATAACAGAAGCCCTGAAGTCCACCCAAATAAAAGACCTGGAAGCTACGACTGAGCTACAACCAATGGAAGACCGCCGAGACTGCAGAATCCTACAGCAAGCGGAAAAATTTAAAAGAATCATAGACCACCTGATGCATCACAGATTAAATGGGTTGGGACGCGGCAGGTTAAAAAGGAAAAGTTTTACAGCCCAGGCAAAAGAAAAGATTAAAAACAATACTGCACTCTTGAACGAAAAAATAAAACCAATACCAGCATGCTCCATCCGCTGCCTCTGGAAAGGAAGACCGTTCCCTGATATTATTTGTAATATCCACAACATCAAAGACAAAAAGACACAAACAGAGGAACAGAAAAACACATACTTACAAATTACATCAACCAAAAATTTCCGCCAACAGCCTGGATACACGCCTATACGGATGGCTCAGCCAAAGATGTCATTGGAAACGGGGGAGGAGGCATCACTATAAAACTAAAAAGCAAAGTATACTGAGCAGCATTTGCCACTGGGAGACGCTGCAGCAACTTCAGTGCCGAAGCCAGTGCCCTGAGACAAGCAGCTGAAATCCCTATAGACCATACGACCATAAGGAGCAGGCAGAAAAAGGAAGTGGTCATTTTCACAGACGCCCTCGCAGTGTTAATGGCGCTCAAGAACCAGCACAAAAATGAACTCGGTGCTCTGGCAGACTCGCTCGAACGCCTGTCCCAGTGCTTAAAAAAAAAAGCACAGTCTAGTGGATACCAGCCCACTGCAACATTCCAGGCAATGAGGAGGCAGACAGACTCGCCAGAGAGGGAAAAATGCTGCAGCAAAGTGATACAGAAATCACATTCAATGAGACAACAGCATTTATCAGGGCAACGTACAGTGCAAAATGGGAAAAAGAACACCCTGGCCACATAGAAAATGATGCCTACCATCAACTCTCCAGGCAAGACCAGGTGATAATCTTCCGGTTACGCATAGGTCACAACAGACTGAGATGCCATCTGTACAACAAGTTCAAGATTGGCACTACAGACCTTTGTGCTTGCGGCACAGCCCCCATGAAGGCAGAACATATTTTGCAGTCCTGTCCATTGTATACCGACAAAAGAGGTAGCATTTGGCAACAGCCAGTGTCCTTCCACGAGAAGCTGTACGGAAGCGTACAGAGCCTTGAGTCGACCGCTGCCTTCGTTAGAGTCATGGAAGTTGAGGTGTGAAGAAGAACGAGGAAGACATTCTGAGGATTAAATTATAATAATAACCCAGCTGTCCCAAGATGCATACGACGATAAAAAACTATTCACTTTTTGATTCCAACTGACTGCTTACTGGTTCATTCAGCTGGTTTAAGTACAGTTATGTGTAGATCGTCTAGCGAGAGGAGGTAAGGGAAAGCACCGATTAAATATTGTAAAATGGTTATATATCTACCATTTAATGCCCTGCGATGTATTCTTGTGCATTTGATAAAATTAAAATGTGTACAGTTCTTTATTGCAACTCTGGTTGTGAGTTTCTTCTTGGTTGTTCCCTCTCTATTTCCCTAATAAAAACTGTCGGTCGATTTCAGGCTTCTGGTCTAGGATCGCAATAAATAATGCAACAGATGGGACTCCGAGGCATGGAAATAAACAATACAGCAGCGACAACTATATAAAAGAAAAGTATATTTTAGTACCTGGTAGAACTTTGGAACATTCTCTTCTTCCTCTCTCTTCTTACCTCACTCTGTTTTAGTTGACTCTGTCCTGCAATCACACTCTTGCACAACTTTCACACTCGTCCTCAGGGTGAGGTCCTTCCATTGCACTTTGGTTGGGCTGGCTTCTGGGAGCGCACAAACCTAGCATAGGTACATACAGACGCACACATACATCCAAGCACTGGTTTATGCGTCTTAGTATCGCCCAACTGACTACGGTCTGGGGTGGAATAGGCGTGCCTCTGCTAGTAGAAACTAGTGAGGCAAACATGTAAAATACATTTTTTAAATCGTTAAGTATCTGAAGGTCTTATTCTAATCCGGATTGTCTACTTTACTTTCAATGTCGTTGACCAGCCCCTTTGCTTTATGTTGTTTTAGTCCGGATTGCCTACATTCTATGTTATTAACCAACGCGTTTGTTTTATGCTGTTTAGTCCGGATTGCCTACTTTCTATGTTATTAACCAACGCGTTTGTTTTATGCTTTTTAGTCCGGACTACCTACCTTCTATGTTATTAACCAACGCGTTTGTTTTATGCTTTTTAGTCCGGACTACCTACCTTCTATGTTATTAACCAACGCGTTTGTTTTATGCTGTTTAGTCCGGACTACCTACCTTCTATGTTATTAACCAACGCGTTTGTTTTATGCTGTTTAGTCTGGATTACCTACCTTCTATGTGGCTGACCAGCTCATATGTTTTATAAAGTTTGAAGGGACCTAAGGGTTATAATAAATCATACAGGTGAGGTGAGTGAGCAGGTCCAGGCAGTTGTTGTTGTTCAATATACACAATGAGTAGGATTACTCTTGGGTGCGCCCTGTAAAGAACGTTGAGTGGCGAGACGTTGTAGCTTTCCTCGCACCCGAGCATGCTGATGAAGGTGAACCGGAGTCCTCGATGCGGTTACGAAAAAGGCAAATGCAATGTTAGGTATGATAAAAAGGAAATATTAAATATAGGAACAAGGAAGTGACAGTCAAACTGTATAAAGCATTAGTTAGACCTAGATTGGAGTACTGTGTGGAGGCCTTATCGTAGAGGTGATATAAATATACTGGAACTGATACAGAAGAGTGACAAAGCCGATAGGGGGATTCCAGAATTAGTTATTGAGGAAAGACTCATGAAAACTTTCCTACGGTGTCTAGGAAAGAGAATAATTCGAGGGGATGTAATACATGTTTACATGTTAATCAAGGGAAAGAACAAATTAGACGTTAACAAGTTTTTCAATGTGCTGCCGGCTACAAAAGCAAGTTGGCAAACATGCATGTTAATTAACGAAACGTCCGAATTATATATTAGGAAACATTTTTTTAGTCAAAGAGAAGTGAATGCTTGGAATGCATTGCCACATGGAATAGTGGAGGCAGGGTCAGTTAATGCATTCAATAATAGATTGGAAGCACATAGTTATTTTAAGATCAGATCGAGTAGGTTAAACTGGTTGTATATAGACTCTGCAAAGTCTTCTAAATCAGTATAAAGAAGTTAAGTCAAGTTAGGTTCAGTTAAGTTAAGTTAAGAATCCTGATTTCCTACTGGATTTTGCTATGTTGTTGACTAGCGTGTATGGTTTCTGTGGTTGGAATTATGATTCTCTACTTGACTTTCTATGTTGTTGACTAGCATGTGTGTTTTCTGAATGCTAAAAACACGCATGAATTAGTAATTGTTGTTACTACTTTGCAAAATGGCCATACAGTTTATCTCACACGTTGGTTGCAAATGTGCATGCTGCTAGACTGTTACTATGCACCTCTCGTAAAGTCAACAGACCTAGAGAGCATATTTTACTGTGTGTTTATCTTCCCCGTAAGTGCACATGTTTGGGCGTTTCTGCGATCTCATTCGTCAGGGCAGATGAGTTTGACGATTATCTTTGCTTCTGATGTGAAAGATCGATTGACTTGAGTGAGTTGTAGAAGTAAGACCACAAACTTTCAGGTGAATGTGTTAGTGAATTTACTAAACTGATCAAGTGTGAGTGAATTTACTAAATTGATAATGTGGGAGTGAATTTACTAAACTGATCAAGTGTGAGTCAATTTACTAAATTGATAATGTGTGAGTGAATTTACTAAACTGATCAAGTGTGAGTGAATTTACTAAATTGATAATGTGTGAGTGAATGTACTAAATTGATGTGAGAGTGAATGTACTAAATTGATGTGTGAGGGAATTTAGTAAACTGATTATGTTGGAGAATAAATTTAGTAAATTGATAATGTGTGAAAGTGAATTTAGTAAATTGATAGTGCGTGGAAGTGAATTTAGTAAATTGATAGTGTGTGAGAGTGAATTTAGTAAATTGATAATGTGTGAGAGTGAATTTAGTAAATTTATAATGTGTGAGAGTGAATCTACTAAACTGGTCATGTGAGATCGAATTTATTAAACTGATAATGTGTGAGTGCATTTACTAAACTAATAATGTGTGAGAGTGAATTTACTAAACTGATCAAGTGTAAATGAATTTACTAAACTGATCTTGTTGGAGATCATGAACATAAAAAATGTGACATCTTCAGGGGACAGCCCCTGTTATGGGGTCATTACTCATTAGTTATAGATATGGGTAACAAACAAAAAGAGCTGACATATTTACCCTGACAGTACCTGTTATGGGGTCATTACTCATTTGTTATAGATAACGGTAACAAGGACAACCAGGGAGCTACAAAAATCATCTGTGTCTATCCCTTGGAACTTTGATGAAAGTGATCCAGATCTATGGGTCTACCGGGATGCAGCGGTGTAGATTATAAAGTCAGGTCAGGTCATCCCGTAACCGGTGAGGTCATTGGGGCAAACATGAAAACATCCTCACAACGCCACGCCACCCTTCTCTGTCAGATGCCGCTGCCTGTGACTCTTCTGGTCGGAGATTGGTACATTCTTTTATGTTGTCCTCCCATCTCTTTTTGGGACAGCCTCTTCGTCGTCTGCCATGCACCTTTCCGTAGAGGATTGTATTTGCAAGACCATTTGATCTCGATATGTGACCGTACTAGGCGAGTTTTATTCTTTTGACTGTTGCCAAGAAGTCTTCAAAATACCCTATTGCTGTTGTAATTCTATCTCATATTTCCTCATTTGTAACTCGATCTTTGTACGTGACGTTTAAAAGTCTTCGGAAACATCTCCTCTCCAAGGCCTGTATCCTTCGTTGAAGGTCAGCTGTAACTGTCCATGTCTCACAAGCATAGAGGAATATTGACATGACCAGTGTACGCATTCATCTGATTTTCGTGCATAGTGCTAACCGTTTATCTTGCCAGATTTTGTTAAGCCGTGCAAGCGCCGCTATTGTCTGTGCTATTCTGGTCAACACCTCACATTTTGATACTTCATTACTGACAATCGACCCACGATATTTAAAACGGTCAACCATTTCGTGTTCCTGACCGTTAGCTTTTATCCTGCTGTTGAAGCCCTTGGCGTTGTCGGTCATTAATTTTGTCTTTCCAGCGTTTATCTCCATACCATAGTCAAGAGCTGTTTCATCGAACCTTCTGACCCATTCCTGGAGTTCTTCTTCTGAACCCGCCAACTCGTCGATATCATCTGCAAAACGTAGATTATGCACAACATTATATAAGATTATAACAAAGTAAAGTACACACTTAAACTATACCAATGTTTTTAAACAGAATAGTTTAACAAAATAAAATTGTAACAAATTACAAACTCCGACATTTAAATTTAACATAAATGTGTGTATGGCACAGGTAGTGTATATTCTTCACTGATATTACAGTGGTGTGGTTTTACAGACGAATGCTGCGGATCTCATGGAATACAAGGAAGACTAACTCGAAGAAGCACAACCACAAAAACAACTCTTTGCAAAGATCAGAACAAGGCAGGCATCAATGTTTGGACATGTTATGGGAAGAGACGGTTTTGAGCACGTTGTGACAACGGGAAAGATAGCAGGAAAGAGAGGCAGAGGAAAGCAGAGAACACAGATGTTGGACAGCCTGAGAGAATGGCGCGGGCGACAATTAGCAACAGAGTTGGAAAAGGATGAACGTGATAGAAGCGGCTGGATGTCCATGATAGTCAACGCCAACCGGCAAGGCACCCGATGATGATAACGTAATCCTATAACAACATGTTAGTAATGGACATCCATACATCTCTTTATGTTGAGATACTATAATTACAACGAAACATGTCCTCGTGATCAATTCAACTTCATTATCGAATGGACGTTTCATCAGTGTCCTAATTTGTTTTTTTCTACATTATAAAAATCAAATGAAAATCACGAGACAGCGTTTAAAGGATGTCCGCAGTCCAATTGAAATGGAGGGAATTTGTTGCTGCTATGAATGACACAATCAGCATAATGGTCACTAACTGATATCAAACTAGGGTTTGGATAACTAGAGCAGATGGCCACTGACTGGTATGCTAGTCATCAAACTAGGGTTTGGATAACTAGAGCAGATGGCCACTGACTGGTATGCCAGTTATCAAACTAAGGTTTGGATAACTAGAGCAGATGGCCACTGACTGGTAGTACATTCATCAAACTAGGGTTTGGATAACTAGAGCAGATGGCCACTGACTGGTATGCCAGTCATCAAACTAGGGTTTGGATAACTAGAGCAGATGGTCACTAACTGATATGCCAGTCATCAAACTAGGGTTTGGATAACTAGAGCAGATGGTCACTCACTGGTATGCCAGTCATCAAACTAGGGGTTGGATAAATGGGGCAGATGGCCGCTGACTGGTATGCCAGTCATCAAACTAGGGTTAGGATAACTAGAGCAGATGGCCACTGACTGGTATGCTAGTCATCAAACTAGGGTTTGGATAGCTAGAGCAGATGGCCACTGACTGGTATGCTAGTCATCAAACTAGGGTTTGGATAGCTAGAACAGATGGCCACTGACTGGTATGCTAGTCATCAAACTAGGGTTTGGATAGCTAGAGCAGATGGCCGCTGACTGGTATGCCAGTCATCAAACTAGGTTTTAGGGGACGGCGTGGCCTAGTGGTTAAGTGGCATGGCTCACAAACCGAAGGTGCTGGGTTCGATCCCCATCACAGCACCGGCCGTTACCCCAGGGAAGCAAACCCTTAGAAAATGCAGGAGGAAGCAGACCCTTACATAAAATGCATGCTGAAGTCGGATGCACTGGGCCGACAGGCGCAAAATAAAAACCACAGTGCAACGCACTTCGTCTTGGGGATTAGAGAAATCAGGCGAATGCAAAAAAAAAACCAAAAACCAAAAAAAAATAGGGTTTGGATGACTATAGCCATCTGGCGTCAGGACGTCTTGGCGAGTATTTGTTGAAGACCTGTAATCGATTGGAACTATACGTTTCTGATATGTACAATAAGTACTGTCTGTATACAGGCTCTGTGGAATCTTCTAAACCAGTATAAAGACGCTAAGTTAAGTTAAGTTACGTTAAGTGAAGCATACTGAACAAGGTGGGAGCTAAGGGTAATCAGGGTCAAGTGTAACATACTGATCAAGATATCACCTCACATACTCGTTCGTTTTTGTAGAAACAGATTGTGTGAGAGGAGTCTGATCAACGATATGAGAATCGATACTGTAATACCAACAGTTGACAGGACGCAGGCTCACTTTCTCAAGTACGCATCGGGATGTAAGGGGGGCCACTATACCTCGCTGCAAATACATATCGCCAAGAGTTAACTGGACTCAGCATGAGCAGCTTCAAAGAACAACAAATACAATAACAACATAATGTCATTTGAGATGTGTAAAGACAAAAAACATGAACAAGATGACGGATACAGACGTAGTGATGCTAAATAGTAGGCAACAGATAGGAAAATCAATCGATACCGATGGTCTACAGTACGTGTGTACTGGCGCTCGAATGTTAAACTAATAAATCACTTTGGACCTATGCCCTAATATGTGCCAGAAACTGATATTCTCGAACATGACATTGACTGTAACCTTTGCTGGCTGCATATATCAGTCGTTAGATAAGGGGTAAACACCCATTTAACAAGGCATAGAAAGGCAGCAGAGTATACTGACGCCGAATATCTTTATGCTGGTACGTGTGGGCATTCAAATTTACTGGTTGACATTTTCTTAAACAGGTTTTTTTCGCTTTCTGCATCAGTTGTCATATATCTGTAGTTCGAGGGTTTTCAAACCGACCGTTCTTGTCATTTCACCACTTTCCAAAAATGTCAGATTCAAAAGGTGCTTTCCAAATAATGTACATATACGAGGCGTGTTCAAATGAAACCGGACAAAACTGCAACAAGTGAACATACGTACGATGCGCATAATGACGTCTCTTCTGGTATAAACAGAACATACCAACCATCAAGTTTGCACAATTTCATTATACTCCGACTCATAGTTTCCTCGGCAGACCGTTGAAAACATGGCAGGGGTGATACTGAATCCGCCCAGAGTTGATCAGCGAGCGGTGATTCGGTTTCTAACATCTGAAGGATGTAGACCGGCTGAAGGATGTCGACCAGCTGAAGGATGTCGACCAGCTGAAGGATGTCAACCAGCTGAAGGATGTTGACCAGCTGAAGGATGTCGACCAGCTGAAGGATGTTGACCAGCTGAAGGATGTCGACCAGCTGAAGGATGTTGACCAGCTGAAGGATGTCGACCAGCTGAAGGATGACCAGCTGAAGGATGTCAACCAGCTGAAGGATATCGACCAGCTAAAGGATGTTGACCAGCTGAAGGATGTCGACCAGCTGAAGGATGACCAGCTGAAGGATGTCAACCAGCTGAAGGTTGTTGACCAGCTGAAGGATGTCGACCAGCTGAAGGATGTTGACCAGCTGAAGGATGTCGACCAGCTGAAGGATGTTGACCAGCTGAAGGATGTCGACCGGCTGAAGGATGTTGACCAGCTGAAGGATGTCGACCAGCTGAAGGATGTTGACCAGCTGAAGGATGTCGACCAGCTGAAGGATTTCGACCAGTTGAAGGATGTCGACCAGTTGAAGGATGTCGACCAGTTAAAGGATGTCGACCAGCTGAAGCATGTCGACCAGCTGAAGGATGTTGACCAGCTGAAGGATGTCGACCAGCTGAATGATGTCGACCAGCTGAAGGATGTCGACCAGTTGAAGGATGTCGACCAGCTGAAGGATGTCGACCAGCTGAAGGATGTCGACCAGCTGAAGGATGTCGACCAGCTGAAGGATGTTGACCAGCTGAAGGATGTCGACCAGTTGAAGGATGTCGACCAGTTGACATTCGTCGCAGAATGCAGGCATTGTATGGTAACCCGAATCGCTGCATCAATTTTGGCTATGGCATCTCCTGACGCAATATGCGCCTGGCCTGGTCTCGGAAGATCTTTCGTTAACTCGCGTCTTTCTTTAAACATCGTTGTCCAGTTCTTCACTGTTATCTTCGATACACTTTTGTCACCATACACTGCCTGCGTTCTGCTACGAATGTCAATTAGTCGACATCCTTTAGCTGTTAGAAACCGAATCACCGCTCGCGGATCAAGAATGGACGGATTACATACCACACCAGCCATTGTTTTCAACGGTCTGCTGAGGAAACTCTGAGCCAGAGAATAATGAAATTTTGCAAATTTGACGGTTGCTATGTGCTATTTACACCAGATGTAACGTCATCCTGCGCATCGTACGTATGTTCAGTTGTTGCAGTTAGGTCCGGTTTCATTTGAACACGCCTCGTAATATCAAGTCCGACTCAAAAGGTGGGTTCCAAATAATTGACAAATCGTGTGCTTTCTATTTTGGCGCGTTTACATTTGCTTTGATTATTTGTTAAAGTGTTTTACACATTTAGTAGCAATAGAAAATGTTGGTGGATTTTAACAATTGAATAAAAGTTGGTCTGCAGAACGTTCTTCTGTATCTTCCTTCCTAAAGTCTGTTTTTATTCCTTATCTACAGAACGTTCTTCAGTATCCTTCTTCCTAATGTCTGTTTTTGTTCCTTGTCTACAGACCGTTCTTCAGTATCCTCCTTCTTAAAGTCTGTTTTTGTTCCTTGTCTACAGAACGTTCTTCAGTATCCTCCTTCCTAATGTCTGTTTTTGTTTCTTGTCTACAGAACGTTCTTCAGTATCCTCCTTCCTAAAGTCTATTTTTGTTTCTTGTCTACAGAACGTTCTTCAGTATCCTCCTTCCTAAAGTCTGTTTTTGTTTCTTGTCTACAGAACGTTCTTCAGTATCCTCCTTCCTAAAGTCTGTTTTTGTTTCTTGTCTACAGAACGTTCTTCAGTATCCTCCTTCCTAAAGTCTGCTTTTGTTCCTTGTCTACAGAGCGTTCTTCAGTATCCTCCTTCCTAAAGTCTGTTTTTATTGCTTGTCTACAGAACGTTCTTCAGTATCCTCCTTCCTAAAGTCTGTTTTTGTTTCTTGTCTACAAAACGTTCTTCAGTATCCTCCTTCCTAAAGTCTGTTTTTGTTCCTTGTCTACAGAACGTTCTTCAGTATCCTCCTTCCTAAAGTCTATTTTTGTTTCTTGTCTACAGAACGTTCTTCAGTATCCTGCTTCCTAAAGTCTGTTTTTGTTCCTTGTCTACAGAACGTTCTTCAGTATCCTCCTTCCTAATGTCTGTTTTTGATCTTGTGTGGTGCTTCTTGTAGAAGTTTATTTTACTTAGTTTGCTAATGACATTCACAATCCTCTTTATTAATCCTTTACATAATTCTTGGATGTCTGCAATATTCCTATTCTTTGCTTCATGATATTTACACGCATGATTACTAAGTTCAAGAATCAGAATTTGAGGTTATGTCAATTTGAGATCCACTCAAATGATCATATAAATGTGAGATCCACTCGGGTAATTATTAAGTTCAAGAATCAGAATTTAAGGTTATGTCAATATCAGATCCACTCAAATGATCATATAGATGTGAGATCCACTCGGGTAATTATTAAGTTCAAGAATCAGAATTTGAGGTTATGTCAATATGAGATCCACTCAAATGATCATATAAATGTGAGATCCACTCGGGTAATTATTAAGTTCAAGTCACAGAATGTAAGGTTATGTACATTAGAGATCCACTCAGATGGTTCCAAATTTCAAGTCCAAGAATGTAAGATCATGTAAATGTGAGATCCCCTCGTTTGGTTTTTAAATTCAAGTCCAAGAATGCCAGATCATGTACATGCAAGATCCATTCAGATGGCTACTAAGTCCAATGCTCAGATTGTACGGTTATGTAAAGGTGAGATCCACTTAGATGGTTACTAAGTTCAAGCCTCGGAATGTAAGGTTGTGTAAAGGGGAGATCCACTCGGGAAGTTACTAGGTTCACGCCTCAGAATATAAGGTTATGTAAAGGGGAGATCCACTAGGGAAGTTACTAAGTTCAAGCCTCGAAATGTAAGGTTATGTAAAGGGGAGATCCACTATGGAAGTTACTAAGTTCAATCCTCAGAATGTAAGGTTATGTAAAGGGGAGATCCACTAGGGAAGTTACTAAGTTCAAGCCTCAGAATGTAAGGTTATGTAAGCTTGGAAACCGAAACAAGGTAAACGACGTCGGATAGATAGGCCTTGCAAGGTGCTTCTAGTTGCGTCACACTTGACTACCGCCAACACAGAAGCAGGATTTCTCGGATTTGGCAATAATAGATTTATGGCGCTAAATTATGCACACCCCATCTACAAACACTTGCGTGAGTTTGTTTCTTATTCATAATTTGTTTCTGCACGGTTTGCTAAGATAAAAATATGCGTGTGGCTCTATGCAATCAGTGTACCGACATATGTAGCGATGTGTGAGGCGTCTATCAAACTGTGAATACAGGCACGGCTGGAAGAAGACACGCTTGACTGGACACGAAAAAGTGTCAAAGTTCAGTAGGGGCTCGATCTGCATAAACTGTAAATGGGTACCTGAATTACTATTAGAGATCGATATACAGCTAGCCAGTGAGGTGGGGAATTGGTCAAGAGCTGAGATCTAGTACAATAAAGCCTTCAACATTTGATCTCCGACAATAATCTCTGGCGATTCGTTGTTTTTTTTCCGTTTATTAAAATATGAGAACTGCAACTGGCGGATACCGAAACAATAAAGTTATTTATCAATAAACTTTGTGGATAGCACCATATGGTATTCGGTTAAAGGGCAGAAGGGTGTAGACCGCTGGATCAATAACAAACCAACCAACCATCAATATCCTAACTTATGTTGTCAATTTATCGTTGACGAATACCTTTATAGGCTGAATCGAAGGTACGTTTCTGTTATTGTTTTCACGTAAAACTGTATTTTGTTGTTGTTGCGTGGGCTACTGTTTTCGCTTTACTTATCTTCGATATAGACATTTAGGGTCAAAATGTCGGCTGTTGTTTGTTACTCTTCAGACGTAAAACAAGATTACATTTGATTCACCTCAGTTTATCAGCAGTCGTCATTGATCTTCTGTTTTGGAAAATCTTTCGCAAGGTATGCATAAACAGGCATGAGCTATCCGTACTTAAAGTAAAGCTCATGACAAGATATTTGTAAAGTTGTATAGCTCTGATAGCAGCCAACTGTGAAATGAAAGTTATTTGAACTGCAAACTTGAAATGCTCCATTATGGAAAGGGAGGGGTCGGGGAATAACACATACACACATATATGTACGTATATGGGGAGGTGCAGGGAGCACAGAGTCACGTATATTGTACGTACATCACGTATGATGAAGACCACTCTCTTTGTTCAGCCGCGTGGACAATCTTTCCATTTTGCTCTGTCTGCTGAAATAGGTGACTTGTGCTGTGATTTGGATTAAAGTCAGAAAGATTTGCGCAATATGCCAACCTCACTCTCTCGTCCTGAGCTACCTTTGGCCAATGGCAAGATATTATCAAGGCGACTGGAGATAGTACAGGATGCAGATTTCTCCTCACGGTTTACTCTCGAAGCCTTTCCCGTTAACAGGTATCCCGCAAGGCAGCGAGGGTGACATCTAATGAGTTGGGAAAATAGCATTACTATGTCAAAATCTTAGTTCTTAGTCGACTTGTACTTCTACGGGGGCATATGCCTCTGTGCAGGTCCTAGCTCTGGTATGAGCTGGATATATCCGGGAGAATGATTTCCTGCTTAGCGGGCTAGGCTTGAGCAGCTTAATACTCCGCTGCGTTAGGTGGTTAACCAATGTGCGAGTTCACCTTAATAGACTCAAACACTAGAGCAAAGTAGACCCGCAGCCTTTTAGGCGCCATCTAGGCTGCTCTAAACAAACCAGCTAGCCATGGCTGATGTTATGGCATGTCACACAGTTAGTCGCCTCTTACGTTATTCTTGTCATAGACAAAGACCCCGGCAAACCACTTGGGTTTTAGTACAAAATCTCTATGTTTAAAACGAATGGCACATAAATAATTTTCTAGATATGTACTAATTGAGTCAAAGCCACCTACATACCGATAAAGCCAGGTAAACTGCATTATTGACAAGCAGATTTGATTTCATCTCTCTTTACCCAACATGGGACAAGTTATCATTGTCTCTGAAAAATAATAATAAACAAAATAATCTCATTTTATAGAGAAGATAAACGAGTGCTGTTCAACTGCTATCACTCTTCCCACAAACCACTTTCCATACCTTAACACGGTGGAGTACGGCAATGAGATACCATGTCCCTAAAGCTGTTCACAGCTAGCCCAATCAACTGCTATCACTCTTCCCACAAACCACTTTCCATACCTTAACACGGTGGAGTACGGCAATGAGATACCATGTCCCTAAAGCTGTTCACAGCTGGCCCAATCAACTGCTATCACTCTTCCCACAAACCACTTTCCATACCTTAACACGGTGGAGTACGGCAATGAGATACCATGTCCCTAAAGCTGTTCACAGCTAGCCCAATCAACTGCTATCACTCTTCCCACAAACCACTTTCCATACCTTAACACGGTGGAGTACGGCAATGAGATACCATGTCCTTAAAGCTGTTCACAGCTGGCCCAATCAACTGCTATCACTCTTCCCACAAACCACTTTCCATACCTTAACACGGTGGAGTACGGCAATGAGATACCATGTCCCTAAAACTGTTCACAGCTGGCCCAATCAACTGCTATCACTCTTCCCACAAACCACTTTCCATACCTTAACACGGTGGAGTACGGCAATGAGATACCATGTCCCTAAAGCTGTTCACAGCTAGCCCAATCAACTGCTATCACTCTTCCCACAAACCACTTTCCATACCTTAACACGGTGGAGTACGGAAATGAGATACCATGTCCCTAAAGCTGTTCACAGCTGGCCCAATCAACTGCTATCACTCTTCCCACAAACCACTTTCCATACCTTAACACGGTGGAGTACGGCAATGAGATACCATGTCCCTAAAGCTGTTCACAGCTGGCCCAATCAACTGCTATCACTCTTCCCACAAACCACTTTCCATACCTTAACACAGTGGAGTACGGCAATGAGATACCATGTCCCTAAAGCTGTTCACAGCTGGCCCAAAGAAGATTTGATGTGCCTAAATTAGCCGGATCGAGGTGTCAACAGCGATGGCGAGATGCCCTAACACCTTCGTTTCGCGGACAGCACTGTGATCTTCAGTCACAACATTGCAGAAGCCGAACAATGTCTAAACGAGCTGAATGAAGCAGGAAAGGCGGTTGACCTGAACGTAGATAGAAAGAAGGTTCAATTTTTTACTGCGATTAGAAAATGGGTCCATCGAAAATGTCATTGCGTATGTCCACCTAGGGCAGTAAATCAACAACAACCACTACATTAATAAAGAGATCTCACGAAGGAGAGCGGCGGGTTGGCTCAGCTTCAACAGCATTAAACCGATGAGAGACGTCAAGGTCAGGGCTCACATCATCAATAGCATGGTTATCCCAGCAAGGGTATATGGGTGTGTTGTCTACGCATATCAGACGCAGAGAAGCTACTTATTACCGAAAGAGCAATGGAGCAAAGAGGCCTAAATATCTTTGAGACCATCATCACCATGTAGCATGTCCTTCGTAGAACGTCGCTCCCATCACAGTCTGTCTGAAAGAAACTCCTTCTCTTGCCAAAACTCCAGCCTCCGCCACAGTCATACTCAGGCATTCCTGGATATCTTGGTACCATCGTCTTCTTTGTCTACCCCTTTCTCTTTTGCCTGGCACCATACCTTCCATCAACGTTCTCTCAAGACGGTTGTGTCTCTTGACGTGACCAAAGTATTTGCATTTTCTAGCCAAAATGGAATTGATAAACCAGTTCTCCTCTATGCTCAACTCTTGCCGAATGTCTACATTTGTTTTTTTCTCTGTCCGTAGTATTTTGAGGATCTTTCTGTAACATTTTGACTCGAAGGATTCGATTCTTTGTTTGGAAGTTTTGGTAATCGTCTATTATTCACATCCATAAGCTGCCACAGGAAAAACACAGGCTCTCAAGACTTTTACTTTTATAACTTTGTTGGTGCTCTGCCATAATTTCTTCAGGCTGTTCAGTCTCTGCATTGCCATAGCTAGTCTTCTTCTGATTTCTTTCGAGCAGTCGCCATTTTTGTCAATTCTGGAGACCAGATATTCAAAATGTGTGACCTGATCTATTTCCTCACCACCCACTGTAAATTTATGCTGACATTGTGTTTTGTCGGTGATCATAATCTTTGTTTTGTTTATGTTTATGAACAGGTTTTGATCTTTACTATGTCCATTAACGACTGAAAGTAGCTGCTCTAGCCCTTCTGCACGTCTTGATAGTATCACTGTGTCATCTGCGTATCGTAACTCTGGAATCTCGTACCCCCCAATCGTAAATGGGTCGAAACTTTCAATGTTCTCGTCTTCTCGAACATTTCTCATTATACATTCCGCATATATGTTGTACAGATAAGGTGAGAGGATACATCCCTATCGGGCTCCCTTTACTAAAGAAACTGTACACTGGAAGAGTGAGACCAGTTCTCGAGTATGGCATTGCGGCATGGACAACAGCAGCGAAGGCGAACTTCGATAAAGTTAACAAACTTCAAAACCAAGCCATGAGAATTATAACAGGTGGCATGAAGTCAACGCCAATTATAGAACTTGAAAAGATTACAAAACTGCAATCCATGACCGATAGAAGAGACTGCAGAGCCCAGCTGCAGTCAGAGAAACTCCGAAGACTGACCGACCATCCAATGCACCAGAGACTAAACAATTTGGGAAATGGGAAACTAAAGCGGAGAAACTTTGCAGAAATAGCCAAAGCAAAGATGCACGAAATCCCATAAACGCACTAACAACACCAAAACCCATCACTACTGTACGAAAACCTACCTGGAGGCAGGATATATTTCCAGAGGTGGTAGAAAATATACCAGGTATTGCAAACAAAAACTGCCAGACTGAAAAAGAAAGGAGAGATACTACCCTAAGCTTCATAACGAAAAGCTACCCAAGCATGGACTGGACCCATGCATACACCGACGGTTCTGTAACAAACACAACACAGAACGGAGGGGCAGGAGCATTCCTGAACCTACCAAATGGCAGAAAAATAACACTGTCATTCGCTACTGGTAAGTACACAGGCAATTTCAGAGCGGAGGCAGAGGCACTGAGGGCGGCAGTGGAAGAAATGGTGACACACAGTGAAAATGAGAGCCATATAGTCCTGCTGACAGATGCTCTCGCCGTAGTCACAGCGCTAAAAAGCCAGAAAAACACTGAGCTTAATGACGTAAGAGCAGCACTCTGCAAACTGTGCCAGCAGTCCGCACCAAAAAGGGTAGTGGTACAGTGGGTTCAGTCACACTGCAACATCCAAGGCAACGAGGAGGCAGACAGACTGGCAAATGAAGGTGCAAGACTACCACAAACAGATACCAGTACGACGTACGAAGAGTCAAAACGGCTTATCAAAGCCAGATACATGACCAAATGGGAAACCGAACATACTGGTTACACCAAAAACGATGCCTATTACCAGTTGAACCGAAGAGAGCAGGTCGTTGTCTTCAGACTTCGCACTGGCCACAACAGACTGAGGTACCACCTATTCAACAAATTGAAGATAGGGTGTACCGACGAATGCCCGTGCGGTACTGGTAAAATGACCGCTGAACATCTGCTGCAGAACTGCCCGACATACGAGGATCAGAGAGAGCAGATGTGGCCATTACCAGTGGAACTGCAAGACAAGCTCTATGGCAGTGGCGACAGCCTCAGGATGACCGCCGCTTTTTTCGAAAAAATAATGGTTACTGTCTGACTGCGTACGCAGAAGAAGAAGAAGGACTCCCTTTTGTACTGCAAACCAATCTGATGTTTGCCCAGATACTCGGACAGCGGCTTGTTGATCTTGGTATAATGTTTCAGTGAGATGGACTATATGCTAGGGAAACCCCATTTCTTTCATGATTTTCCACAGATTTTGATGTTTTACGGTGTCGAAGGCCTTGGTGTAATCAATGAAATATGTCTACAGGTCTACATTAAACTCTCTACATTTTTCGTAGATGTTCCTTAAATTGAATATGGGGTCCCTGGTCCCTCTGTCTTTCCTAAAACCTGCCTGGACTACGTGAATTTCAGATTCAAACTTTTTCTCTATCCTTAATAGGATTCGCAAGAGTATCTTGCTAGCGTAGCTGATCAGCGCGATAGTTCGGTAGTTCGTGCACAGCTTCAGGTTGCATTTTTAGGGAAGGGGAATATAATTTGATTTCTTCCATGCTTCTGGCCACTCTGCACTGTGCTATATCTGTTTACACAGCTTGTGATAGACTCGAGCACATGCCTCCCCTCCTGCTTGTATTAGCTCTGCTTGGATATCATCACATCCTGGGGACTTTCCCTTTTTCAGGCTTTTAATTGCCGAGCGTACTTCTTCCAATGTTGGTTCAGGTTCTTTCTCATCCTTTGGTAGGATTGTAACGGGGCGCTTTGTACTATCTCCATACATGGTTCTGCAGTATGTCTTTGGTTTCTGTTAATGTGTTATCCTCTTTGTCATTTATGACCTGTGGAACCGGACGGATCTCCCTTGTCAGTGTTCGTATTGCCTTAAATGCATCTCTCTCTCTGCCTTGTTGCTGTAGGTTTTCTATATCCTTACACTTTTCTATTATGTATCTTCTTTTATCTTTTGTTATTTCTCTTCTAACTTTCCTTGCGCAGTTTTTATATGCTGTGTTGGTTCCCATACTTCCCATCTGTTTTAATTGTTGCATTTCTTCAATGTTTCTGTGTTTCCTCTGTTATATAGCTCTATTTCTTGTGCGACATCTTTATGAGACCACATCTGAAATACCGACATCTATGACCAAACTGAGTTCCAGGATGTCGTCGACTCTGTGTGAATCAGATGAGCCGGCCATGTAGTCAGCATGGATGACGATATATGGACGAGGAGGTTGTCCTTTATGTTGACCATACAACTACAACCGCCTTCAGAGATGATATGCGCCCCGTCTTTTGACAATCATAGTAATCCAGGGAGAAGGACAGAGATGGATTCATGCAGCTTTTATCTAGCTGGCACTAGGAAATCTTGCCTGATTTAATACAAGGATTCAAGTATTCAAGTAATAATAATTTTGGTTGATCAGTTGTCATTTCTCTTTCCTAGTAGCCGAGCATACTTCTTTCTAGTATCCATATTTTTCAGGACATCTGACACTGCAGTTATTTCAATGCCTTTCAAAACCACAAACACAAGGCACAAAGGTATATATATTTCCCGCGTCCTCTCCTTTAATTGGTAAATTGTGTTGAGTTGGTCGAGTCGGTGGTTCTTCTCTGAAACCTGCCTGCTCTCGTGTCTGATTCTCGTCAAGCTGTTTCACTAGTCTGTTCATAATCTCGTGAAACGTTAATATATGAAGAAAATCAAGCGAATCGGACGGCAGTTTGCCCGCTATTATGTGTCCCCTTTTTGGTTAATCAAAATTGTTTTGATGTTTTTCATTTGTCAGGGATCCGACCTTAACTAATGCAATTGTTGAAAAGTTTAGCTTACTGTCATGCTAGAAAAAAAAAAGAAAATACAAGTTATGGTGCAGGGTGCTAACAAGGCTCCAGTAATCTCCATTGATGATGATATCTCGAGGTAGTAGATCACTTTACATATCTAGGATTCTCAGTCAATAATAACGTTTCACTGGACCAAGTGATCAGTATCAGGATAGGCAAGACAGCAACAACAATGAGCAGACTAACAAAAAGGATATAAGAGAACATGAAACTTTTGTTAAAATAGAAATACTTTTTCACTAGGCGTGTGTCCTCAGCACCGTTCTTTATGGCAGTGAGACATGGTCTACCTACATGCACCACGAGAGGCGGCTAAATAGCTTTCGCATGAGGTGTCTGCGTAGAATTCTGGGAGTTGAGACATGATCACCAACGCAGAAGTATTAGAGACAAATAAGCATCGTCAAGATCTTTTTCATGCTTAGTCTTCGAAGGCTCCGATGACTGGGATACACTCGGAGGATGGATGATGGCAGAATACCAAACGATCTTCTCTTTGGGGAATTACATTTGAGGAAAAGGCCTCGGGGCCGGCCACTACTTCGGTACAAGGATGTATGAAAGCAGGATATGAATGATGCAGGCATCGATTTGAAATCATGAGAACAGGACGCCATGGATCGTGTTACACGGAAGAGCTGGATTAAGCATGGAATACACACAAAGGAGATAGTGATTGCTGATAGGCTAAAGACTCGGCGCCTGAGAAGACACACTACACCATGTGATGCCGCAAACGGTTCTGACTTTCTTTGCACACACTGTGGAAGACTCTTCTCTTCTCGGATTGGTCTTACGAGTCACATTCGTTATCGACATAGACTAGTTACATCCCTGTTTTTTTTAATTTTTATTTCTTAACGATTGGCGCAGAAGTTTAGTCTCCTCTTGTGTCTCGAGTAAGTGGTCAACGCTTCAAATTGTTTTTATCTTGGTTCTCAAGCGAGATGTGTAGAAAAGTGAACCATCAGATCTAGTGTGAAGGAAGACATCACAGTAACACCACGGAGGGCATAGTCCAGCCGGAGTGCAAAGAAGATACCAAAGAGGGTGGGAGGACACATCCCTGCTTGACTACAATCTTAACCTCAAAACTGTCGGATGTACTGCCATCAAACTGTAACCTAGCTAGTTTGTCCTCATGGAACATGACAATGTGGTTGAGAAGATTGTATGTTTGTAGTTGGGTTTATTTGGGGTGGGGGAGGGAAGGGGGAGGTGACAGCTAATGTATTCCAATACCTTGTATCATCCAGGTCTGCAGAATGTGTCAGACGCCTTTGTGAGGTCAACGAATGCGATAAAGACTGCTCAGTTCTGAAATCCCACCGTTATTCCGGAAGAACACGAGCTGCAAGTTTATATAGTTTTGCACGTTTGCAAGTGTCATACTAAAGCGACTAGAACGCGTTAAATATGATTATAGCAAATCAAGAAACATTCTATGGCCTTAATTAGCACAGTTGGTGTAGCGGAGGATTGTAGTTGGAAATGTAGAAGTCCTTGTATATGATTCAAATCTGGATCGCGTTAATTTCTTTATGTTTATTTAATGTTGTACGCTGAAAATCTTTTTAAATTACAATTTAAAAACCATTCTCGAAAACGTACAATATGTGTGTCATCATGGTGTTTTATTAGCGGCGTAAAAATATTTTTTAAATATATCTTTAGTTTAAAAAAAAAAATTACTTCCGTCATTACTGACGGGTTATTGCTAGTAGGACATAATTATAATATCTCGTCCAAGTTTTGTATTCTGGACTATATCAGCCATTATTGACGGGTTATTGTCAGTAGAACGTAATGCAACTATAAGCTACAACAGATGTTGTATATCAACCATTAGTAACTGGTTATTGTTAGTAGAACATAATTATAAGATTCAACATGTTATATATCAACCATTACTGACGAGTTATTGTTAGCAGGATATAATTATAAGATACAAAGGTTTTTTCTTGGACTATATCAACCATAACTGGCGGGTTATTGTTAGTAGAACATAACTATAAGATACAAGTGCTGCATTCTGGACTATATCAACCATAACTGACGGATTATTGTTAGTAGAATAAAATTATAATTTTTACATTTGTGAGTGCCACGATGGCAGGCATCCCGTTGCGTAGTATGTGCGTAATCAAGAGAGTTTTGGGGCTATCTCCAGATGAACGAATATGCAGACAACGGTCTGACACCCAGATTACGTAGGTTCTTCTTCGTACTCATTCACATTGTATCAACTTCTTGTACATCTAAAGAAAGCAGTGACCAGTATTACGCTATTTAAATTACAACAGCAACTACTATCTTGTTTTACACGCTTGCGACAGACAACTTGAAATATATCTAAATAATGTAGTAGTCAGTATGCTATTGCTGGTTATCTCCATAGCAACACATTTTCATTATCGTACAATTTCAGTTGTCAACTTGAACGTCTTAGGAAAGCAGTGGTCAACCAACCCAAGATTATCTGTATATCCATAGAGCTTGGCCGTGAATGGTGCTGACATTTATTTTATTTTATTTGTTTATTTTATTTTGCGTTCGCCTTATTTCTCTATTCTCTTAGACGGTGTGCATTGGACTATGTTTTTATTTTGCGCCTGTCGGCCCAATGCATCGGACTTTTATGTTAGGGGACTGCTTCTTCCTGCATTTTCTAAGGGATTACTTCCCCATGGTAACGGCAGGTGCTGTGATTTGGGAGAGCGAACCCCATGGTGATGCATGCTTTCTCTTCTACTCATATAGTCCACTTTGGTAGACGATGTTCAACAGCCACTTTATCAGTGCCATAGATACACTCATTATTGTGGTTTTCTGGTGGTTAGAAAGCCCCATGTTTCAACGTTGTTCACATAGTTTCCTTGTATACGTCGGGTAACAAGAGCGTGTTAACGTTGGGAGGCAGCGTGGCGTGGAAGTGAAACGTCTGTTTTACAATCTCAATGCACCGGTTACTTCTTCTTCTTCTTCTTCGTACGCTGTCAGACGTCAACCTGTATTTTTTTCGAAAAAAGCAGCGGTCATCCTGAGGCTGTCGACACTGCCATAGAGCTTGTCTAGTGTTGCCACTGGTGATGGCCACATCTGCTTTCTCTGATCCTCGTATGTCGGGCAATTTTGCAGCAGATGTTCAGCGGTCATTTTCCCGGTACCGCACATGCATTCGTCAGTGCCACCTATCTTCAATTTATTGAATTGGTGGTACCTCAGTCTGTTGTGGCCAGTGCGAAGTCTGAAGACCACGACCTGCTCTCTTCTGTTCAACTGGTAATAGGCATCGTTTTTTTGTGTAGCCAGTATGTTATGTTTCCCATTTGGTCATGGCACCGGTTACGATTCTCGCTGTACCCAGTTTGGTAGACATCGAGTTTTCGCATGATACGATCGCTTCTCTACGTACGGAAAGAAATAGCAACCGACCGTACTGTCCACCGGTAAAGAAACGTGTAACAGCCAAATAGGTTGACAGTTGTGAGAGCGGCGTTTTATATAAGGGCCTGCTAATTACTTAACGTTGGGACTACATCCACCCGTCTAATAGACTATGTGATACTCCTCACACTGAAAACATCCCCTCTGGGTTAAAGGTCAAGGGTCGACAACCTTCTCCCAAACAGGAACCAGAGGCCATGAAAGTTACATCCAGATAATGTTCATGAAATATGTTTATATTTTTTTAATCAATACTGTATATGGTTACATAGGCAAGCAAATAATAATGCGGATATGCAGGGCTTGAGAAATTTTAGGGTGGCACACCAGTCAGTCAAACATTTCACCAGCATGGTCGGACTACAGTCATGAAATTTATGTTAAGTAACATTGTTAACAGATTTTAACTTGGCACTAATTCACCTTTATTTCTACACAACAATGCGTACCAAACTTAACTTTATTGTATTACATACACAGTATTAGTCTATTTCTTTCAAATTTAAAAACATGCACTACTGTCAGAGGCATGGCGTGTGTGTCTTTGAACATTCTTGGTAGTTTTAGCACTGCAGTACCATTTATCGATGGCTTTTGTAAGTTTAAATTCTGGTAATAGAGGTCCATTTAGATTTTTCATCATAAACTAGCTTATGTACAATCTATCCCAACCATAATATCATTACTAATCATGCGAGAGTCGTTATGTCGTAGCTATTAAAAACGTAATTAACGATTATAAACTGATTTTTTTCTACTTGTCAAGCAAACATTTTTACTCGTTATAGACGACCGCTTTTGTCAAGCCCTGCAGATATGTTTATATAGGCAAACAGATAATAATGTGTATATGTTTATATAGGCAAACATATAATAATGTGTATATGTTATATATGCAAACAGATAATAATATGTATATATTTATATACAAGTCATAGGCAAACAGATAATACAGTGTATATTTTTAGATATGCAAATAGATACACTTTATGAAAATCGAACTGATTTGCATTCCTAGAAATACTTGTAGGACGATCGAGTACTGGGTGGTATTCTTGATGAAATGAATTGGCTACTGTCACTTCCCAAGCATGTCATAATATGCGACTGAAGAGGGTTGTGCTTGGTGCCGGCAATCTCATATGTAAAAAAAATGCCATTTTAACAAACTCGGATACTTCTTCCTCTAAAGGGATGGTCTACAGCTGAAACCTGTGCTTCACATCGGAGCGGTGAGGTGAATGGTTGCAAATGGGTGAGGTGAATGGTTGCAAATGGGTGAGGTGAATGGTTGCAAATGGGTGAGGTGAATGGTTGCAAATGGGTGAGGTGAATGGTTGCAAATGGGTGAGGTAAATGGTTGCAAATGGGTGAGGTGAATGGTTGCAAATGGGTGAGGTGAATGGTTGCAAATGGGTGAGGTGAATTGTTGCAGATGGGTGAGGTGAATGGTTGCAGATGTCTGGAAACAGTCTCCAGTTTAAAGGGGCCAGTTTAAAGGGGCCAGCTGCGGTGATAGTCTATACTTCACATCGGAGCGGTGAGGTGAATAGTTGCAAATGAATGGTGACTGGAGGACGCCGGTCCACCTTCATCAGCACGCTCGGGATGTAAGGAATGCTACTGCAACCCGCCACTAAACGTCCTTTTCAGGACGCACAAAAGAGTAAACCTACTCATTTTGGGAATTAACCAACATTGCTGAGAATGTCAATGACAGAATAACTATGTATCTCTCACAGCATCCCCAAAATTGTTGCCGTGACCTATTTACAGATTGGTCGACTGGGAGATGGCGACATAAATGTGTTAATAAATCATCAGCATTTCCACACAAATCGACTGAAAAACAAGTCAAAAATATGGAATAAATACAAAATAAAAATCATCCATAGCTGTAAAGAGACTTTATACAAGCACACAGATCACCTACTCTTAATATAAATTGTGCCATTAGTGTTTTTTTCCTCACAGAGAAGGACGGTGAGTCTACTGTGTAGATGTGTGTTATTTGCGGTATGAGCTTGCCAATCGCCATTGTTGTGTACCAAGGGGGAAAAGCTAATCACTTAAAGCGATCATAAATGTGCTTTCACTTTGGAAACAAAAAACAATTTATTTAATTGAAATTGACAGGCAAGTATAGCTTTCAGTATCTTGACCGGAGCTCTGAAACACGCGACTAGCCTCATCTTGGGGACCGTAATGTGAGTGATATCACAATGTTGGAAAAGCAATATTATAATTGAGATAACAGCTTTCAACCACCAGTATAAAAAACAAGGATCATGTTTGTGTAAGATAAGTAATGAGAATAATAGAAGAGAACACATCGATTAAATACGAGGGTCAATTAAAACGATATATATATATATATTTATTTAAACAAGTTAAACATTACATGCATGAACGAATGTGTGATAATTCAGTTAGGAATGGATACATGAACATAAAAAACTAAATCAGTATTTATCAAGGGCATTTGCAGGTTTTATTGTAAGATCATCGGATCATCGAAATGGTCTTAATGTAGCCCTTGGGCCATCGAAGTAGTCTTAATGTAGTCATTGGACCATCAAAGTAGTCTTAATGTATCCCTTTTATCGTCTAAATGGTCTTAATGTAGTCCTTGGGCCATCAAAGTAGTCTTAATGTAGTTATTGGACCATCAAAGTAGTCTTAATGTATCCCTTTTATCGTCTAAATGGTCTTAATGTAGTCATTGGGCCATCGAAGTGGTCTTAATGTAGCCCTTGCATCGTCTAAATAGTCTTAATGTAGCTTTTGCATCGCCTAAATGGTCTTAATATAGCCCTTGGGCCATCGAAGTGGTCTTAATGCTGTATTTGTTCTATTTACTTGACTTCATACGGCCTCCTGGTTTGAAATTGATACCCTGACCTAAATAGACGCTAGGCCACCGCTCTGAGCTGTAGTCGTAGTTAACATTAACCGCCATGCACCTTTAGTGCAAGCAGGATCAAGAACATAAAGTACAGTCCGTCAGAAATGAATTACATGTCTACATGGAACATATACAGTCAGTGGCTGGTAAAGACTAATGCAGGCTGGCATATACGATAACGTACTCTAATGTCGCTTATAACTTCTGTTGGCGTTCTTCCATGCGATACTAGCCATGATCAATATCATCTCTCTGTTTCTCTCTCTCTCTCTCTCTCTCTCGCTTTCTCTCTCTCTCTCTCTCTGTGTGTGTGTGTGTGTGTGTGTGTGTGTGTATTTCCGTGCCTCAATGTTGAATATCGTTAATGTCGGTATAAGGTAGAAGAATGATAAAGAAACGACACCATTTAAAAAATGCATGTAATGTTACATTTGTGCATTGGTTTCTACAAGTACTTGATTGCTAGACATGATTTATGTCTGTAAGATTTTAACATTACTCTGTAAACCTATATATCTGCAATCTTCGCTGATTCACTTCCATGTGTCATCAATGACTAAGCACTCGGAACATCCATACAGAGCAAGGGAATGACGAGAAGCAATAGGCAATACGTAGATTGGAACCTGAACGTTCAGGTCACAACTTCCCCAGTTTGCAAGAAGAGCAAAACTAGACGGTTCAAAGCATTAATCCAAGTGAGTAGATGTTGATGACAGTAACAAATGCTTCATTGAGGAAAGCTTGAAACGTGATGTTGGGAGTCAGCAAGGACTGGGAGATTTGCTCACATAACAAACGATTATATTTCTTTTGTCCGCGGTTGTTTCATCTCGTTTCTCAACAGACTTGTCTGGAAGTCCCAGTCGTTTCAGATGGGTCATTGAATACTCTATTCTTCGAGGACGGTCAAGACAGGAGACTAGGAAGGGCTATGATGGGGCTGTCAACTCACTTGCGTAATGAACTATTGGCAAAAAAAAACACCATATATGATACTAGAAACATATGGATTCATAGGTTTGATAGTGTAAATTCATCCAGGATTCCTTATAAGCTGGATAGTGTAAATTCATCCTGGATTCATTATAAGCTAGAAAGCGTAAATCCATCCAAGATTCCCTAAAAGCTGGATAGTGTAAATTCATCCAGGATTCATTATAAACTGGATAGGCAAGATACAAATGTAGTGCTGGACGTATGCTCTACCAAATGGAGTGATGGTGAGGGTTTCTAATATTTTGTAAAAATGTAATGAGACCTAGTGTTATCCTGCTCAAAGTAATAACAATGCCTACAACTACAACAAATCCCAATAAATCCCAACTTATCCCAACAAATCCCAACTAATCCCAATTTAAAACTACCCTACCAGAAACGAAAGTCCTAACAATTGTTCTCCGTCGCGTCTCTAGAGCTCGATTTTAATGGAAGGATCATCAAACTGCTACATCAGCACGATCAGTCATTGTCATGAGTCAATGGCGCTAATAAGAGATAGGCTTAACAGTCAAAGAAAAAATACAGTGACAACAAATAGGTATGGCCAGATACCGCACCGAGACGAAAACACAAACAAAACCTAAGTTACGACCAATAGGTCTTCATCGGGGACAACGAACAACAACAATAATGAACTAGTGAATCATATAAAAGAGGAGAACATAATTGGGGGATGTCAACATATAAGAAGAAAAGTGTGTACTTATCTGAGAAACGTAGCATTTGCAGACGATGTGGCCCTGATCACGAAAACCGAAGCACATCTCCAGATCAACTTGCAGGTCTGGGAAGAAGAGTTGAAGAAGAGAGGAATGCACATCAGCAACTCCAAAACAAAAACCATGGTGATCGCCAGAGATGAAAAGAGACATTAGATAACCCTGGGAACACGAGCACTGGAGCAGGTCAGCAACTTTAAATATCTAGGAGTGGTAATAGACAGCAGGGGAGGAATCAAAGAGGAGTTAACTGCACGAAGGGCAGCAGCAGGTAGACTGTTCCATGCAATAAACAGAGGTTTCCTCAGCAGAAGAGAAATAAGCAGGAAAACAAAGATGGATGTATACTGCTCGACCTATGTGCCTGTCCTGACATATGGATGTGAGTCATGGGCAATGACTACAGCCCAAGAAAGGCAATTACAAAGCGGTCATGGGAGATCAAAAGTCAAGGACGCAGACCCCGAGGACGTCCCAAAGTACGTTGGGAAGACAACATACGACAGTCCCTAAGTGATAGAGGGATGGATTGGAAAGAGGCCAGGAAAAAGACGGCGGACAGAGCAGTGTGGCGTTCTCTTTGGCAAACCTCTACACCTCACGGTAGAAGAGGAGCGACTAAGTAAGTAAATCTGAGAAACGTCACATCACTTCTTCTCAGGTCGAATATCGGATACCATTTCGCAGTATAAACTGACTAGAGAATCAGTCCGTCTCATGTTATCAATTTACATCTTGGTAGACTGCAGCGTGACGAAACAGGGGATTGAACATGGCAACGTTGTCGTCAAAAGTCAACTCTCTAACAACCCTACTACCCAGCCCTATTTAAACTAGGAATGCTGCTAATATTTGATTCGTATTAGATTCGCTGCCGAATAGAATATTCAATGAGCTATTCATTTCCTCCCGAATAGTTAAAGATCCCCCTAATAGCCATAACCTCACATTAGTTGATCACTAATTTAAACCAACCCATCGTTCATTCTTTGAATATTGACATTTGGCATGAAGGTTTGTGACTGCAGTCTCATTGTTACCGTGGCTATTCATTCTGCCTCTTTCTTTTCTCTTGTTTAGCGTACATGCGCTAAGTGGTTAGAGAAGACATTGTTTTTGCTATTGTTATCTCTACACTGTTTAACATCCTGGCTAGGTGACAATAAAAAAATGGAGTTTCGGCTAAGCTTAGTCGTGCCTCTTCTATTTTAGGTTATTGCTACGATTTCGTGTGGCGTATTTGAGGGAGCTGCAAATGGAAACCTTATAAGTGGGATAGAAATGAGAAAAGCTATGCCTTTGCATTACAACTTGTTAATATGGTTGCTAAGGATGACAAAAGTGTATTGTACATGACATTACCGTGGAGACGAACAGCATGAATTCATAATTGCAGTTAAAACTGACATACACAAAAGAGGAACAGCGTTCTGTTATCCATTTTTGTTGTTGTTGATAGCGAATGGTTGAAACCTTTAGACATTAATCGACGAATAAAGGTCCAGTACGGTGATGCATGTCTTTCACTCCAGCAGTGTATGAGTGAAGTAGGAAGCTCCAAAACGACGTGAATTCTGTGACAGGCTATTCACGACCGGGTCAGCTACAGAACTTACGCCATTTTAGAACTTGCTAGTCCCCGTATACACTTGCTGGAGTGAAAGGCATCCATCACCGTACTGAACCTTCATTCGCCGATGAATTTCTATAGGTTTCATCTCTTCGCTTCGGAAAAAAAATGGATAACAGAACACTTCTCTTTGGTTCATGTCAATAGTGAGGCGGCCATCTTTTAACTGCACTTTTAACGTGCGTGTAAGACACTCTGGACATCCTTGGGAATATATTATTAAGTTACAATATAAAGTCATGGTTTTTCTAATTTCTGTCCCACTTTTAAGGTATTCATTTGAAGCCTCCTAGTAGTTACTAAGGGATGGGATAGACGGCCCCGTGCTAAGAAATCCTTAGTCGTCTTCAACGACATGCACGTGACAGGTTACAGTATTACAATTCTTGGCTCCCATTTCAGACCCCGGGAAAACACAAGCCAAGCCTCATAGTTAAATGAGAAAGTCACTACAATCAAAGATACAAAAAACCTACGAAGACATAGTCCTGACATATTTAATAAAGACATCTAGAGTTAGGCAGAACCGTTCCGTGCTGTTTTGTGAGCACCTTAAACCATAGTTTTTGATATGTACAGATTGCCATTTTTGTTGATCGCCGCCCAAATGCCAAACAGTGCTCCGATGAGAACACACATGACCCCTGTGGCGATGTCGGTGCCGAAACTCCAGCCGAACTGAAAGGCGCTGTTCGCGTTCATGACGTACTTTGCATCGGGAGACCCGAAGATGTCGTTTATCTGTCCCTCTAGGAAGATGAATGTCATAGACTTTTGAGTGGCGAAGACGATGTTGGCGATGATTATGACGATGCCTGTGAGGAAGAACGGAGAAGAAATAAGTGCATTGATTGCAGCCAAACCTATTAAAGTTACCTCTCGGGATGTCAGCACTCAAATATGTAACACATTTACTAAGCAAACATCAATCAACTGCTAAACAAAAATACCCCCCCCCCCCCCCACTCCCCTTTATTAAAAAGTATATCCATCCACCTTCAAGACAAAAACAAATGTTCTATGTTATAAAACGCAAGACACATGTATATATGTTCTTGATAACCACTTAACCTATAATTATTTTTGATTACGTGACGACAAAAGGCTGATCAGACAATAAAGTAATGGTTCCGGTAGTCCTATTGTAGATACTGCTGTATCGGATGAAGTGTTGGAGACCTCTTTATACGAGGCTAGATCCCCGTATAAATGAGGTCGGGTAGCTAGTTCCCTTCCTCGTTGTCTATCTTTCCCTAACAATAAAGCTAGATATCCATTTACAGCTGGATCGACTGGAGCGTGTCAATAACGGGGATTGAACGCTGTACCTCTGCAGTGAAAGCGACATCTCTACCATTATGTTAATAAGACAGTAGTTATTAGCAATTTAAAGAAACTATTGACATATGTGTAGAAGGATCATGCATCTATTATTAAAGTATTTAGTCAATTTCATTTAAATTATTTTACCACGACTCTTACCCGAATATGATTATCTGACTACTTGGACACATTACAGTGTCTGTCGTAGAAAGGGGGGCATACTTGCACATTCTTAGTCGACCTGTACTTCGACAGGGACAGATGCTCCTGTGTAGGACCCAGCTCTGGTATGAGCTGGATGTAGCCAGGAGAAGGGTGTCCTGCTTAGCAGGCTAGGTTCGAGCAACTTATTACTCCGCTGCGTTGGGTGTATGCGCTTACGGAGGGTGAACCGATGTGCGAGTCCATCTTAATAGGCTCAAACACTAGAACAAAGTAGAGCTGTAGCCTGTTAGGTGCCATTTATGCTGCTCTAAACAAACCACCTAACCATTGCCGGTGTCACATGTCACACAGTTAGTCGCCACTTACGACATGCTCTCTGTGAGCCAGTGGTGTTATTCTTGTCCTTGTCCTACACAAAGACCCTGGCAGATAACTCGGAGTACGTTAATTATTCATATTTCAAACAGCCAGTACAAAATTCAATAGAGAAATGAAAATGGTCCTCGCAGCTATTAACCATACTTCTTTGTGTGATTATCGCAAATGGATTGTAGTTCCGTTCCGTCCTCAGTTCAACTCATACGTTTCTACTAATTCAACCGCGGGATGTGAGGAAAGCTACTACAACCCGTCACATAATGCCCTTTCAGATCGCAAAAAAAGAGTAAATTTGCTCACTGTGGACATTAAACAACAAGAGCAAACTAATTATGTTGAGCTAATATCATCATTTACCCAGAATTCCTTGGCCACATTGGGCACAACCGGCAATGTAAGTATGTCTTTATTTCAGCACGGCTAGGACGTAACTCTATGGATTGTGCAGCATACACTTTCAGAACAAGGCCCTACAGCAAGTTAAGGAGGTCAAGTACCTGGGTAGCCTTTTCTAGGAAGACAAAGAAATTGAGACCAGATGGAATAAAACAGCAGACTTAGCAAGTGGCGCCACTGCTCAAGTATCCCCCCCCCCCCCCCCATTAGTCTAACAACGAAAGAGCAAACATTGTGAGGGGACGTCCGTGAAGCAGGCGGGTAGATTACAGTAGAGTGGTAGTGTAGTGGCACGGGCTCACATTGACCAACGAAACGTACTTGACGCAGGTCAGACGACTTAAGCTCTCCACGTCGCTTAACGGCATAAGTGAAAAGAAAACTAACTAACGAAGTAGTAACTCATTCAGGAAGATTCCTATTACCAACCTTGTGTTACAAAAACCAAGCATGGTCCATGTCCCAATCACGAACGAGCAATATCTCCACCAGTGAAATGAGATGTCTCCGAATGTCCACCAGCGTATCCAGGAGAAACAAAATGAGACACGAGGATATTCGCAAATGGGTCGGTTCATCCCCTGCGTTGAGTACAAAACATGTCCAGACATAAGGTGTAATAGTTTGGTCTTCTCGCGAGAATACTCCCTGGTAAACTGTCTCTGCATGTTTACAATGTATTGTTTACTGGATGACGGGAAATTCTCTGCAGCATTCTCAGTTATAAAGGGAGTCAAACAGAGAAGTGTGCTGGTCCCAACACTTTTTTAGCGTGATATTTCCAGCCATGCTTTCTGATGCAACACTGGCATACAGATCAGATACCGGACGGTTAGGCAGCTGTTCACTCTGAGGCGCCTAAAGTCCATCACAAAGGTGTAAGAAGCAACTATCTTAAATCTCGTCGTTGCCGATGACTGTGCAATTAACACGTGCTCAGAACAGGACATGCAGGCAATCATGGATGAGTTCTCAACTGCGTGCGCTAATTTTGGTCTTATGGTAAACACCAAGAAAATGGAGGTAATGTTTTTACCTGCGCCCGGGGAGCCCTACCACAAACCAAACGTCACTGTACAGGGACAACGCCTAAAAGCAGTTGATAGCTTTATTTGTCTTTGTTGTGTCCTCAACAGAGAAAGAAATATTGACTCTGAGGTCCACAACAGGATTTCCAAGGCGAGTGCTGCTTTCGGAAAACTACGAGAACATGTTTGTGACCGACATGGAATCAGTGTTGCCACCAAGATAAGTATGTATCGTGCTGTTATGCTAACCACCCGTCTGTACGTATGGGAAACATGGACAGTCTGTACCAGGCATGTCAGGAAACTTAATAATTTCCATGTAAACTGTCTCCGCAGAATGCTCAAGATCGGTTAGCAGGATAGAGTGCCCAACTCTGAAGTCCTCAGTAGAGCGAAACTCTCTGGTATCCATACACTGCTACAGAGAGCCCAGATCAGATGGGCAGAACATTTTCTTCACATGACAGATAATGCCCTCCCTAAACAACTGTTGTACAGTGAGTCCAGGACAGCGCTCGCCGAGGGGACAAAAGAAAGGATACAAAGACACTCTTAAAGTGTTAAAGTTATTTTTTCGAAAAAAGCGGCGGTCATCCTGAGGCTGTCGACACTGCCATAGAGCTTGTCTTGTGGTTCCACTGGTGATGGCCACATCTGCTCTCATGATCCTCGTATGTCGGGCAGTTCTGCAGCAGATGCTCAGCGGTCATTTTCTCGGTACAACACGGGCATTCGTCGGTACCACCTATCTTCAATTTGTTGAATAGGTGGTACCTCAGTCTATTGTGGCCAGTGCGAAGTCTGAAGACAACGACCTGCTCTCTTCTGTTCAACTGGTAATAGGCATCGTTTTTGTGTAGCCAGTATGTTCAGTTTCGCATTTGATCATGTATCTGGCTTTAATAAGCCGTTTTGACTCTTCGTACGTCATACTAGTATCTGTTTGTGGTAGTCTTGCACCTTCTTTTGCCAGTCTGTCTGCCTCCTCGTTGCCTTGGATGTTGCAGTGTGATGGGACCCACTGTACCACTACCCTTTTTGGTGCGGACTGCTGGCATAGTTGACAGAGTGCTGCTCTTAAGTCATTAAGCTCAGTGTTTTTCTGGCTTTTTAGCGATGTGACTACGGCCATAGCATCTGTAAGCAGGACTATATGGCTTTTATTTTCTTTATGTGTTACCATTTCTTCCACTGCCGCCCTCAGTGCCTCTGCTTCTGCTCTGAAATTGCTTGTGTACTTACCAGTAGCGAATGACGGTGTTATTTTTCTGCCATTTGGTAGGTTCAGGAATGCTCCTGCCTCTCTGTTCAGTGTAGTGTCTGTTACAGAACCGTCGGTGTATGCATGGGTCCAGTCCATACTTGGGTAGTTTTTCGATATAAAGCTTAGGGTATTATCTCTCCTTTCTTTTTCAGTCTGGCAGTTTTTGTTTCCAAAACCTGGTATATTTTCTACCACCTCTGGAAATATATCCTGCCTCCAGGTATGTTTTCGTACAGTAGTGATGGGCTTTGGTGTTGTTAGTGCGTTTATGGGATCTTCGTGCATCTTTGCTTTGGCTATTTCTGCAAAGTTTCTCCGCTTTAGTTTCCCATTTCCCAAATTGTTTAGTCTCTGGTGCATTTGGTGGTCAGTCAGTCTTCGGAGTTTCTCTGACTGCAGCTGGGCTCTGCAGTCTCTTCAATCGGTCATGGGTTGCAGCTTTGTAATCTTTTCAAGTTCTACAATTGGCGTTGACTTCATGCCTCCTGTTATAACTCTCATGGCTTGGTTTTGAAGTTTGTTAACTTTATTGAAGTTCGCCTTTGCTGCTGTTGTCCATGCCGAAATGCCGTACTCGAGAACTGGTCTCACTCTTCCAGTGTACAGTTTCTTTAGTATACTTTGGTCTGCTCCCCAGCTTGTGCCAGCTAGTTTCCTCATGATTGCCATTCTTTCTCTGGCTCTCATTCGGTTTCTCTCGATCTGACTTTTCCATGTCATGCGCCGATCAAATGTGACTCCCAGATAGTTTGGGTTGTCGTTTGGCTGCAGGAATTTGCCATTTAGACTCAATTTGGTGTTTTGTGGTTTGATTGAAAGCGAGAATATTGTGCATGTGGTTTTCTGCTCTTTTATTTTGACCAGCCATGAGTTCGCCCACTCTTCCAGCGATGTTAAGGCCTGCTGCATCCGATTTCTTGCTATGGTGAGATTCTTTTCAGAGGTCGACATAGCCAGATCGTCTGCAAACATTGAGCTATGGACTCTTCTTAGTATATTCTCTGTAATGTCGTTTATATACACCAGGAAGAGTGTGGGTGACAGTACTCCCCCTTGGGGTACTCCCTGCTCGAGTGTCACCTTTTTGCTCATCTGCCCTTGTACTTGGACTCTGGCCGTTCTTTGTTTGAGGTAGTGGTTGATCCACTTGTACATTCTCCCACAAACTTCACTTCTCCTTAGCTTGACTCTAAGTCCGTCTTTCCAGACTTTGTCAAATGCCTTTTCCAGGTCCATCCAAACCGCTACTGTGTGTTTCTGTGCCTGGTAGGCATCTTCTATTTCCTGGGCTATGAGGATGACCTGGTCCTCAGTGGATCTGTGCTGTCTAAAGCCGGCTTGCTGTGGAACTAGTATTCGTTTTTCTTCCAGATGCCACATCAGTCTGGTGTTTATCATACGTTCCATCAGTTTGCCGACACAGCTCAGTAGGCTGATAGGCCTGTATCCATTTGGATCTGTTTTGTCCTTTCCTTTCTTAGGTACTGGTACAAGTACTGCATCTTTCCATGCCTGGGGTAAAATTCGCCTTTTCCAGCTTTGGTTCAGGACCGATAGCAGTTTCCTCTTCGCTGTTTGGCCCAGCCCCATCAGCATTTCGTTTGTTATCCCGTCTTTTCCGGGAGATTTCCTTTTCTTTAGTGTTCTCATGGCCTCTTCCATTTCACTCATTGTTAATTTGGCCATCATATACTCTTCTTGTGCCGTATTGATGGTGTCGTGCCACTTTTGCTCTTCACTAATGTCTGTATGCCTATCTGCAGGGACCTCGGTGTGGTTTGCTTTGGCATAGTGTTCTACAAAAGCATTTGCGGCTTTTTTCCCAGTGAGCAAGTTTTCGCCCTGCTTGATGGTAATTTGGTTGTTTGAAGGGGTTTTGTCATTCATGGCTCTGACTAGCTTCCATAGCTTGTTCCCTTCTTTGTCTAGGTTGAGACTTTCAATTTTGTTTTTCCAGCTCTCTCTTGCTGTTTGGTTTAGAGTGTATTTGTATTTCGCCGTGGCGGCTTTGAGGGCGATATTTGCCTCCATAGATTGTTCTCGCTCTGCCATGTTCCTAGCATTTGAGACTGCATCTTCCGCTTTCTGCAACTCATCATTCCAATAGGGCTTTTACTTTTTCCTAGCCCCTCTTGGGATGGTTTCAGTGGCGGCTTGCATTATTGCCTTGCTTAGGCTTTCCACCATGGGCTTCATTTTGTTGTTTCGTGTGTTGATGGTTTCACACAGCCCATCTGTCAGGATTGCAAATCTGTCCCAGTCAGCTCGTTTGTAATTCCAACGTGGGAGCGGTTTTGTTTCCTGTGGGCCTACCTCCATATCAATGTCTAGCCTGATCGGCCTGTGGTCGCTACCTGCCAGTTGGTTTAGCACCTGGCGGTCTATTTTATGGTGTATGTCCTGTGTGGAGAAGGCCAAATCTGGAGTCGAGGTGGTATGCCATGTTATTGAATTGAAACTAGGGCTATCCTCCGGCCTATTGATTAGGGAGAGATTTGTGTCTATCTCCCAATCTTCCACTTCGTCACCTCTGCTGTCTGTGTCCGAGTATCCCCACCTCTCCGAGTGGCTGTTGAAGTCTCCAACTACTATGCAGTTGGAGTCTTTGACGTCCATACTCGAGAGCGACAGGTCCTTATTTGGTGGTCCGTACAGATTGAAAATGCGGAGCTTCGTCTCTTGAGCCATTATGTCAACTCCTACAATTTCTGCTTGTCCGGTGTGATTGACAGATACCGCGCTACTCGGTATGCAGTTTCGGGTCAGTATCAGGACCCCTCCTTTGTGACCTTCTCTATCGAGACGGAAGGTCTGGTATCCTCTGATTGAGAATTTATGGTTATTGTTGAGGTGTGTTTCCTGGATACATGCCACGTCAATCTTACCTTCATGCAGGTGATGTGTTAGGGAAAGCTTTTTGTTAACGACACCCTCCGCATTCCACTGTAGTATTTTGAGGGTCTTGAGTTTTTGGTCAATAGGAGTTGTCCCATAGCCATGTGCCTTGACTCAACGACACATGGGTGGGTGACCACCAGTAGTCAAGGGTGGGCCCCTTCGAGGCGTGAGGCCCGGCACTCTCGCTGCCTGTCGGGACTCCGCAGGATGAGCGCCATACGTTTTTCTGATCGGTTGTACTGTCATCATACTGCGATTTACGTTGCACTGTTTCGTTAGGCTTGTGGCCCCGTGCATCCGATTTCAACAGGCTTTTCTGTAGGGATGCCCTCCTTAGACTTTGGCTGTCCCCAGCCTATCTGCAAGGCAGCAGTTGTTTGTGATCAGAGTTATCTCTCTTATGGAAGTTGTGCGGAGTCTGAAGACCACGACCTGCTCTCTTCTATTCAACTGGTAGAAGGCATCATTTTTTGTGTAGCCAGTATGTTCTGTTTCCCATTTGGCCATATATCTGGCCCTAATAAACCTTTTGCACTCTTCGCAGGTCACACTAGAATCTGGTTGTGGTAGTCTTGCATCTTCTTTTGCCAGTCTGTCTGCCTCCTCGTTGCCTTGGATGTTACAGTGGGATGGAACCCACTGTACCACTACTCTGTTTGGTGCGGACTGCTGGCATAGTTGACAGAGTACTGCTATTAGGATTGATAACTAACTAATCATCTTATACATTCAGAAATATATCTCCCACCGCCACCCCCCTCCTATACCGACAGGGACACACCTACCTCCAATAATGGCGCTCATACTCCCTGCCACCAGCAAGCACGTTGAGGATCGACACAGAGAAAGTATGGAGAAAGCCACTCCTAAAACTCCCACGATTAAACCAGCTATTGACAGTGCTTGACAGACAATGATCCAATCTGAAATGGAAGAACAGCATTGAAAAACTACACGTGTTGATCCCTTAGTGGCATGTGTAATGGCTACGTTGACGACAGGTAAGTTGGTATCTCGACAGGTAAGTTGGTATCTCGACAAGTAAGTTGGTATGTCGACATGTACGTTGGTATGTCGACACGTAAGTTGGGATGTCGACAGGTAAGTTGGGATGTCGACAGGTAAGTTGGGATGTCGACAGGTAAGTTGGTATGTCGACAGGTAAGTTGGGATGTCGACAGGTAAGTTGGGATGTCGACAGGTAAGTTGGGATCTCGACATGTACGTTGGTATGTCGACATGTACGTTGGTATGTCGACACGTAAGTTTGGATGTCGACAGGTAAGTTGGGATGTCGACATGTAAGTTGGTATGTCGACAGGTAAGTTGGGATGTCGACAGGTAAGTTGGTATCTCGACAGGAAAGTTGGGATCTCGACAGGTAAGTTGGGATCTCGATAGGTAAGTTGGGATCTCGACAGGTAAGTTGGGATGTCGACATGTACGTTGGTATGTCGACACGTAAGTTGGGATGTCGACAGGTAAGTTGGGATGTCGACAGGTAAGTTGGGAATAACAGGGGAATAAACGAAAATAACCTAAAAATGGCAATATAGTTTAATCATAATAAAGGAGATTTTGCAATAATTTAAAGTTACTTTTTGACCTCCGCTTGCAATACAGTCTTTAATAGTTGGTTGGATCGAGCAATGTCTATATTCTATTGTAAGTAACAGATGTACTTGAGAAAGTTCGACCAAAATTACACCTTACTGAGATGTCAAATTGTATGAATCCATTACATAATGTCACACTCGCAGCGATGGTGTGTATGTTTTCACGTTTGGTGTACATGTTTTCATATATTTGGTGTATGTTTTCATATGATCTGTTCATACTTGTTATAAATTTGATGTATACGTTTTCATATATTTGATGTATATGATTTCATATATTTGATTAATATGATTTCATATATTTGATGTATATGATTTCATATAGTTGATGTATACGTTTTAACATATTTGATGTATATTGATTTCATATATTTGATGTATATGATTTCATATATTTGATGTATACGTTTTGACATATTTGATGTATATGATTTCACATAATTGATGGGGATGAAGATGCTGAGCAGCACATGAGCTGCAGTGGTCAGCGACCCATAGCTGACTGCTATCGTCAGGGCCAGCGAACTATAGCTGACAAGACCCTTCTACACCTCCACGCGGTGATCCTGGATAACAGGCTGCAGCATGGCAGACTGGCTGAGAAGAAGGGATCGAAGAGGGAATGCTAACCCGGTACTCAAAAAATGCTTGCTGAAGTCGGATGTGTTGGACCGAAAGGTGCAAATATCGCAGCCAAGCTGTAAACTACGACACAACGCATTCCGTTCTCTGGACTACATTCTGCTACTTACCCTTTCAGGGTTTGGTAGTGGGAGATTGAGAACGAACGAAGAAGAAGAATAAGAAGAAGAAGAAGATATATTTGATGTATATGATTTCACATATTTGATGTATATGATTTCACATATTTGATGTATTTGATTTCATATATTTGATGTATATATTTTCAGTGCTGACAAAATGTATGTCTCCGTGATCGTTATAACTGCATAGTTTACAAATGTTTGATTACAGCCACCATTTCCCATCCAGTCTGTTTTCATATACTGGATAAGCTCTACTAGTATTTGTTTTCTCTTAATCTCGAACTTTGTTGTCTCAAACGCATAGTCCGGGTGCCATTTCCAGGGGCCCCACGACAGGACAGGTATCTAAATGTGAGATAATGGATATTGCACGCTTCAATGTGTTCATATATTACATCACACAATTGTAATTTTGTTGTTGTTGATTCACTCCTACACAAAAACCTGGACCTTTCTCAATATGGCGTCACCAATCTCTCATTAGCCCCCCCCCCCCCCACCACCCCCACCACCACCACCACCCCCCCCCCCCCCCGTCCCCCAAAGTAAAAACAATGCCAATATTCTGTTCTAAATCGACATCACTACACTCCTGACAGACTAAGAGGTGTTCAGTCCCTCTCAACAAATGGGGAAGTGTGTGGATTCTGGTGATCAAATAACCTACTATTTGTCAATACCCCATGTTCCCTCCTCGCGGTTGTCTCTCTCTGCTCGGCCAACGATGAATTTCAAAATGGTGTAGTCTGTGAAATGCCAGTTCATCTAGTGCAACCTCCAAGAGACGATCATTGATCATCCACAGAAGGTCATTGATCGACCAAAGAAGGTCATTTATCGAACGAAGAAAGTCAAAGATCGACCACAGGTGGTCAATTATCGACCACAGGTGGTCATTTATCGACCCCAGGTGGTCATTGATCGACCACAGAAGGTCATTGATCAACCACAGAAGGTCATTGATCGACGACAGAAGGTCATTTATCGACGACAGAAGGTCATTGATCGACGACAGAAGGTGATTGATCGACAACAGAAGGTTATTGATCGACGACAGAAGGTTATTGATCGACCACAGAAGGTTATTGATCGACCACAGAAGGTTATTGATCGACGACAGAAGGTTATTGATCAACCACAGAAGGTCATTGATCGACCACAGCAGGTTATTGATCGACCACAGACGATCATTGATCGACTACAGAAAGTCATCCCGATCCATAAAGAGCCTCCACTGTCAGCCATTTTGAGGCCAGGACGTTAGCTCGGCCATTCTATGAACCTAAAAATGACTAAAGCAGTTAGATATATATGTCCGCTATCCACTCATGTCGTATCCAGCTCTTCTGTCTTTTGAAGCAAGGATTGGGAATCCGATACGATGTCCAGCCTTGTCAGATAGCCACAATTGAGACAAAATTACCGCTTTTGATCTCCATTCTCAAACTGGAAGTTGTTGTCATGTATACACAACTTGGTTCGGCAACAACCTTACCTCTCGCTCTGCTAGAGAAGCCCCATAATGATCTCTTATTCACCGGTGTATATACAACAGCATCATCATCATCCAGATTATCATCAGTTATAAACTGATCAAGCACGAGCTGTGTGTTCTCAGTGCACCACTCTCTGCATTCCCAGTCAAAAGGTTATGATGACCCTGGACGTAGTCTGTTATTTAAATGCAAATGTGGATACATGAAGCCCAAAGATCAAAGATGTGTCGCATAATAGTAATGAGGGTATCCCTTATGCACATAGTAGCAGTCCCATTCCTTGATTCAAAATACATTCCAACCTTTCATATTGTGGCAATGACAGTGTGAGTATACCGAGTCCCTGGTTGCTATAGTGACCAAAAACAGAAAGGGAGATTAACAATGAGATAAAAGCAATATTGTTTGTGTGACGTTACATTTCCCCCAAAAGCCTGATTCTCTCCCCCACACGTGCTGCTGAACCTCCTCTCTCCGTCCCCCACCCCCAATATCTCAAAACCAACCTCACTCTTGATGTCACATGTGAAGGTCCACTGAAACAAGACTACAGTTAATTATATACATGACTTAGAATAAGAACAGATAGAAATAATGTTGTTTTTTTTTAACAATATCAGACTATTTCCAGTGTGTTTACTGACGTTGTTGGGGTCGTAAGATGATTTATAGGGCTGAATTATAAAGGCTGCTTGACCCCCGCAGTCATCGTGGAATGTACAGGCTAGGTTTTTATGCTAGGCCCGATAGAAAAATTGAAAATGAAATATATGGAAAACAGAATATCACTAGATATATCCTTAAATAGAAATCCAGGGGAAATGAAAAGTTGGGAGATGAGAGAGATGCTGATAACAGAATGGAAGAAGAATTATTATGAGCGAAAGGGACGTGCTGATCAGAGCTGAAAGGAGTGACGTTGTCAACATAAAGTCTAAGGTCAGCAACTCTTCCAATTAGAAAACAAAATTGAGTTGTGCTTATGGTGAAGACAATATTATTTACTACCCGGTATCTATCCACACACCGCTTTCTCTCTCTATAAGAAGGCTCAGTCAGAGAGGACTGTCGCATGATCTAACCTGGAGCTTTGATAGTGCTAGAGTTGGCATCCTCCTCCATGCCGAGGTTGTAGCAGACGGTACTGGAGTATATATTCATACACATCTTCCAGAAGCCGTAGTTGGCGTCCATGTTGGGATAGTAAGCTGCGGACAAACAACACAATGACTTAGGTGAGTGTGTGTGTGTGTGTGTATGTATGCATATATGTATATATGCATATGCGTATATCTCTATATGTGTGTGTGTATGTGTGTGTGTAAATGTATAGTTATTTTTGTATGTGCGTGTGTGTGCGAATAGATATATGTATGTGTATAAATAAATAGGTATCTATCAGCAAGTGCATATGTGCATTCATTTATATGGGCATTCATTATATGTGCATTGATTTATGCTTTCACAAATAAATGTATATCCCCATTCACCTCACAAAGTGTAACTCCCACCATCTCACGTTTCATCTCATTGGATTTTGTCACCTCACATCACACAAAGTTTTGTTTTAAAGTTGTGTAATAAAGAATTCTCACCAACACATATATATATATATAAACGACTTGGGTGGATGCCAGATTGCTGATAAATCAAAGATGATAAACTAGGTTAGTAGACGATACTTACTCCTTCTACTCCGCATTGGTACAGAGTGCTAGATCACAGATTGCTGATAAATCAAAGATGATAAACTAGGTTAGTAGACGATACTTACTCCTTCTACTCCGCATTGGTACAGAGTGCTAGTTCACAGATTGCTGATAAATCAAAGATGATAAACTAGGTTAGTAGACGATACTTACTCTTTCTACTCCGCATTGGCACAGAGTGCTAGATCACAGATTGCTGATAAGTCAAAGATGATACACTACGTTAATAGACGATACTTCCTACTCCTAGTTCGGTTTGGTACATAGGGCTGGATCTTTTGCTCTCCGTTAATTTCTGTTTTGGTACGTCTTGAAAAACCACCTGCCATGAATTAACCTTCTGCTGCGTATCCAGGCATACTCCAGGCCTTCATATTTCCTTTTGTGTTCAAATGGAACATTTATCAGATACTATGCCTGGTGCAGCTACTTAATGGAGAGGGCAAGAAAGCGGGTCTGGAGATGAATGTCTCGAAGACCAAAGTGTTGCGCAATCGCTTCGCCACTTGTGATCCAGTCCTGCTTGGCGAGGCACGATTAAAGGATGTCAGCGAGTACATTTATCTTGGACATCTTCTCACATGATTTTAGAAAAGAAACTGTAACCAGTTACCAAAGAAACATCATCGAGAGTGAAGAGCTGAACATGAATAGCTTCGAACAACTGTTACTCACATCTGTAACTGGCCAAGTCTGTCTTGTCACTGAGATAGGAGCCCAAATTCATTGCTGTCTCGTAATAGGGCATGGCGAGACAGATGACGTGAAGTGCTAGAATCAGAACCAACAGGAAGACTACAAAGGCTAGTAGTCCCACGGGAGCAGACATTCTTTTTCCGGACCTGGTACAGGATTAAAACAAAAGTGTTCACAGATAAGTTATTTCCATTGTAAGTTAAGTGTTATGGCGTTTATTGTATGCCAAGTCAGATGTTGTCTAAAATTAACTTACCGTAATAGGTGATTTTACAGAATATAAGGATTGAAATTGTACGAGGACTAGCGTGGAGCTGTTGGAAGACGCCAGCTACTAGTGCAGCGGAAGGTGACGTGAAAAGACTGATGCTAGAAAGTGCACACGTGAAAGAAAGCATGTGATATCATCACACGGCAATCTCTGTTATGGAATCCCCATTTCAAGAGAAATTCAGGGGGACCAAAACACACAAGAAGAATAAAGATGGACACAATCATTAATAATATAAGAAAGTCACGGAGAAGCTAGAACAAATGGCACAGAACAAGAGAACGTCTTGTATTTAGTGAAATCTTGTAATTTACACAGTCTCAAGGTTTTTGTTTCGTCATTGATTGACTGATTCCAGAAAATTAATTTGTGCCAAACAATACGATTAGCAGAATACACCAAATATTGCATGTGAACAAAACAGAACGACCTACAGAAATATAAATGCGTATTAACTATGAAGAGCCAAGCTACAACATAAACAACATCGAAATAAGTACAGAGATCCCAGGAATAAGAAGAAAAGACCAACACAGTATCCACGAGCTGAAAATGTTAGCACAAACAATGATTGAGGAGAAATATAATACCAAGGAATGGACACATGTGTGCACAGATGGTTCAGCAGAGGGGGCAGGCCGAAACGGGGGAGGAGGCATATTCATAAGACACAAAAGAGGAAATATAACAGAAGTGGAACTCCCAACAGGAAAGTTGTCCACAAACCTTAGAGCAGAATCGATGGCCCTCCTGCGAGCACTGAGAATACTTCAAACAGAAAAGGCAACCTCCAACAAAAATGGCTGTATTCACGGACTGCAGAGAACTATTAGAGACAATACAAAAAACAAACAACGAACCACTGTTATCAGAGATCAGAGCTTTACAAACGATTTAGTTACAAATAAATATAGCCACATCAATGTATGAGGCGTGTTCAACTGAAACACCTGACCTAACTGCAACAAGTGAACATTCGTACGATGCGCACGATGACGTCACTTCTGATGTAAACAGCACTTATGAACTGCCAAGTTTGCAAAATTTCATTATCCTCTAACTCATAGTTTGCTCAGCAAACCGTTAAAAACATGGCCGGTGTGATACGGAATCCGCCTATAGTTGATCAGCGAGCAGTGATTTGGTTTCTAACAGCTGAAGGCTGTCGACCAGTTTACATTCATCGCAGAATACAGGCAGTGTATGGTGATAAAAGTGTGTCGAAGACAACAGTGAAGAATTGGACAACGATGTTTAAGGAAGGACATGAGTTAACGCAACAATATGTGCCTGACCTTGTCTCGGAAGATCTTTCGTTAAACTCATGTCCTTCTTTAAACATCGTTGTCCAGTTTTTCACTGTTGTCTTCGACACACTTTTGTCACCATACACTGTCTGCATTGTGCGGTGAATAATCAACTGGTCGACATTCTTAAGCTGTTAGAAACCGAATCACCGATCGCTGATCAACTCTGGACGGATTCCGCCATGTTGTCAACGGTCTGCTGAGGTATCTATGAGTCGGAGGATAATGCAATTGTGCAAAATTGACAGTTCGTATGTGCTGTTTACACCAGAAGTGACGTCATCACGCGTATCACACGTATGTCCACTTGTTGCAGTTTGGTTCGGTTTTATTTGAACACGCCTCGTATGTCTTTCTAATTCACAAGTAACTATTAATATCACAGTAAATAATGCCAGAGCCACTGTTGCCAGTTGAACAAATATAATGAGATCAGCTTGTACTGTTTGTTTTGTCGCCAAGCAGGCCGACAAGAGGGAGCAGAGATTTAAAAAGTAATTCATTTGATCCCTTCTTGAAAACCCTGTTTTAGTTGATAGATTGGTCGATTTTCAATAAGATTGACAGAAACCTGCGGAAGCGAGAATCAGTTGAACATTGAGACTGGTTTACTGGATGGCCCGTCGTTCAGCGACGGTTACACTGTTGCGAGGCCCGACTTCTCTTACAACGGTCTCTCTCTTGGGTCACAGTGGACCAGTCGATAATGAGACTCCCATCTGTGGCATCGTGAATGTTGTTGAGGTAGGCAAGGTAGTCAGATCAGTGCGTTGATGGTCGTTTCTGTGAATCCCCTTTTGTCTCTGGGGTATCATATTGCTGTAGATGTGTTCCATCGATCGTCCGTTCTTTGCAGTAAGTGGTCCGCCCTGCGATGTTTCATCTTGTCTGCATAAATTATTGCATTTTCCACCAGGGACAGTTTATATGTCAGAGTTATGTAGATCTTTTGTGCACTGGCTACACAATGTAAGGCTGACAATGGGTCTCTCTCGAGAAAGGCTTGGGGCACTCTAAGTTTGGACTTCGTCTCCTTCGTGAGTGACCATGTTTCCGCCGCATAGCACATTGCACGTAGTACTGGAGAGTTGAATAGAGAGGTGCGCAGGCTCTGGTCGTGGATGTTGTCCAGTTCAGACGTTATCGAAAGAATAGTTGTCCAACCATCGCGACGCCGTCTTGTCAACTCTGGGTTTAGGTCGTTCTGCATGTTGAGCAGGCGTCCAAGGTAGATGTCCACGTCGTCCAGTCTCTCTCAATCGAGGAAATGGGTCTGAGGAAGCGAAGTGATTGCGCATGACTTTTGGTCCTGGACGTGTTAATTTCGAGTCCCGTTTACTTTACATTTCGCTGGAGCACTGTTAACATTTCATTTGCGTCTGTGGTTGCCTCGTGATGGGTACTAAATCATCTGCAAAGCGAAGGTGATTTAACAGCTTTCAATTGCTGTTGATGCAAAAGGTATCCCAGTCGCACCGGTTGTTGACGGATTCCAGGCATGCGGAAAAAAGGTTCGGTGAGACGAGGTCCCCTTGACGGACTCCTCACTGTATGGGTGCTACTACCGGTCTTTGGTAGGGTTGGAGGGAGGTGTTGACGGACTCCTCGCTGTATGGGTCTTACTACCGGTCTTTGGTAGGGTCGGAGGTCGTGTAATCGGTGAAACTTTCAGCAAGAATTCTTATGTATCCGGGTCGACCATTTGATCTAATAAAGATTGCAAGACGAAATTTGGTTCTACAGAGTCAAACCCTTTTTTGTAGTCGATGAAGGTATAAATGAGCTGGGTCTGGTATTCTCGAGATGTTTCGATCAGTCGGCAGCAGGTTGAAATGTAGTCCATGGTGCTATACGCACGACGAAACTCAACCTGTTCGATCGGTTGCCTCGCGTCTAGGGTTGGACGGGTTGGTTGCGCCGTACCTAGGGTTGGACGGGTTGGTTGCGCCGTACCTAGGGTTGGACGGGTTGGTTGCGCCGTACCTAGGGTTGGACGGATTCTAAGCCCAAAGTTAACACAACGTAACTTCAAGACAAAGTTTTGACCAGACCATCAGATTTGGTTTATCATACAACCAACGTGTCATCAGATCTGTTATATTATACAAGCAACGTGTCATCAGATCTGTTATATTACACAACCAACGAGTCATCAGATCTGTTATATTACACAACCAACGTGTCATCAAATCTGTTATATCACAAAACCAACGTGTCATCAGATCTGTTATATTACACAACCAACGAGTCATCAGATATGTTATATCACACAACCAACGTGTCATCAGATCTGTTATATTATACAACCAACTTGACATCAGATCTGTTATATTACACAACCAACGAGTCATCAGATCTGTTATATCACACAACCAACGTGTCATCAAATCTGTTTTATCACACAACTAACGATGCATCAGATCTGTTATATAACACAACTAACGAGGCGTCAGACCTGTTATATCACACAACTAACGAGGCTTCAGACCTGTTATATCACACAACTAACGAGGCTTCAGACCTGTTATATCACACAACTAACGAGGCTTCAGACCTGTTATATCACACAACTAACGAGGCAACATATTTTGTATTTCAAACAGCTGTGACAACAAATTAGATAACTCTCACAGGTATCGTACTTATATATATATATATATATATATATATATATATATATATATATATATATATATATATATATATATATATATATATATATATATATAATCACACAACTAAAATGACAACAGATCTGATACATCACACAGCAAACGTACTAACAGATGTAATATATCACACAACTAAAATAACAACATATCTGATATATCACACAGCAAAAGTACTAATATATTTAATATGTCACACAACTAAAGTGACAACGGATCTGATACATCACACAGTTAAAATACTAACATATTTAATATGTCACACAACTTAAGTTACAACAGATCTAATACTTCACACAGTTGACGTACTAACAGATGTAATATATCAATCAACAACTTGCTTGACAACATATGCCATCAAATTGGGTGCATCACACATCTAAAGTGACAACAGATTTGGTGTGTGACACGGGTAGCTTGAGAACAGAAATGAATTGTTACAAGATCAGTAAATTGTTTGATAAGAGTCTCGTTGTAACAACGGAGTGTCAAACTAACCACATACCTTAAAATTGATTGGACGTGTACGTATCCTTGTCGCATCAAACATATGTCCACCCTGTTGTAAATGGCTACCTGACTTACATATAGGGTAGGCAAAGCAGAATTTTGGGGAAATGGTCATCCCATCTAATAAAAGCTGAGACTTCGTTTTCAGACAAACTTGACATTTGGTTAAATTACTTGTGACAAATTAGCATACCTCGCTACAGTCCGAGCAGACGCACACATGATGATATTTTCTAATCGAGACTAAGTGTACACGCCCATGTTGGTGGGTCGTCTGCTATCTGCATATCTCGCACTTAATTTCGAATTCCAGCTATCCTCCAATGATCGCTTTGTGGATTGCTGTGTAATAATCAGAATGAAGAGTTTCTCAAAGTGTGGGATTCGCGAGATACTTTCCCTCGGCTTGATATATTTTCATATATCCAGAGTCGGATCTAACAGACGAGCGCTGCTCATCGCAACGAACAGATCCAGGGAATGTTCAGTGTTCTACTGCGATGAGAACAAACAGCATCAAATTTGTCCAGGCATGTCGACTCCATGCGAGGAGAGAAACAGCATGGCCCTCTCCAACCCCAATGACGGATAGGCTGTGTGGTCACGAGAGAAATAACAGACAGTCTGCAAAATGTACGATGGATGTAGATGTCATTTTCTGAGCTTGAAGTGCAAAGAATATGAAGGATCTATGTTCATAACTGACAGTATTGTGTGTTAAATTATTTTCTGAGCGTGAGTGACGAAGAATTTAAAAGGATCTTTGTTCATAACTGACAGTATTGTGTGTTAAATTATTTTCTGAGCGTGAGTGACGAAGAATTTGAAAGGATCTATGTTCATAACTGACAGTATTGTGTGTTAAATTATTTTCTGAGCGTGAGTGACGAAGAATTTGAAAGGATCTATGTTCATAACTGACAGTATTGTGTTAAATTATTTTCTGAGCGTGAATGACGAAGAATTTGAAAGGATCTATGTTCATAACTGACAGTATTGTGTGTTAAATTATTTTCTGAGCGTGAATGACGAAGAATTTGAAAGGATCTATGTTCATAACTGACAGTATTGTGTGTTAAATTATTTTCTGAGCGTGAATGACGAAGAATTTGAAAGGACCTACGTTCATTACTGACCGGATTTTTGTTATGTAGCAGACCACTTTCCAAACGAAATACTGTCGTCCCCGATTATGTTTTTAAAAACTCTCTGCCCTAAAGGGGTCGACGAGACCCAGACGTTTGGGAACCACGAATGTACCAGCCGACCAGTTCATGACGTCGATGCGTACTTCACAGTACCTCACTCAGTGTTTTGGTGAACTCTAAGGGGTCACGAATGTACCAGCCAGCTGTGTGTTCCATACAGAACTAAATCCAGCTGGGTATTACACACAAAAAACTAAATACAATCAATTAAAATATCATAGACAATTAAATGGTATGATATGTTTACACACACAGCTTATACATCACGCTAATGTACCACCATTTGTAGATATTATAATCATTGTGCAAAAGTTTTCTAAGACCTGCAAATTATCTCAAGGGTTCTCCATGACAAAAAATTATGAAAGGCTACATTAAACCCTACAGAACATCTCCACCGCACGTACACACGTTTCAGAGCTAGCCCGTTAACTCTTTCGTTGCATTGAGCCGCGTGTGTGACCAGGACAAAAGATCCTGGCCGGTACTTCCATGTTTGAAAGCACGTAGTCTTTTCACTCCTGCTGTAGCCATTCAATTTCGTCTTTAAAGATAACATATACACTTTTTGGGGGCAAACCAGAATGGTAATAGCTTTGACGTAGTTTGTTGGTTTGTGGCTTGAGTTTTGGTATAATATCATTTGTAAGTCATCATCATCATCAGGGTAGTCAATTTTGGTATTAGTGTTGACGTCTTCTGATCATGTCACGCCACTCTTCCCTGTTAGTCAGTCGAGACACTCGTGTTGAAGTCTCATAATCATGTCACCCACTGTCCTCTGTTAGTCAGTCGAGACACTCGTGTTGAAGTCTCATAATCATGTCACCCACTGTCCTCTGTTAGTCAGTTCGGACATTAGTGTTGAAGTCTTCTGGTCATGTCATGCCACTGTCCTCTGTTAGTCAGCTTGGACATTAGTGTTGAAGTCTTCTGATCATGTCATGCCACTGCCCCCTATTAGTCAGTTCGGACATTAGTGTTGAAGTCTTCTGGTCATGTCATGCCACTGTCCCCTGTTAGTCAGCTTGGACATTAGTGTTGAAGTCTTCTGGTCATGTCATGCCACTGTCCCCTATTAGTCAGTTCGGAGCCGATATTTAAGTCCCCTGATCATGTCATGCCACTGTCCCCTATTAGTCAGTTCGGAGCCGATATTTAAGTCCGCTGATCATGGCACGCCATTGTCCTCTGTTATTCAGGTCGGAGACCGATATTTAAATCTCCTGTCATGCCACTGTCCGCTGTTCCATCGGACCTCTTCAGCTCCGCATAAGCCTGTACCGTTATGTTCTTGCAAGCCTGTGTGAAGTTATTGTTTATTGGACGTCCTCGTCTGCTTTGCAATGAATTTTGCCTTCTAGCATTTTAATTAGCTAAAAACAAACCAAGACAATCTACCTTTATGTATTTGTTGTTAGAGGTTTTTGTTTTCTTTAGAATGCTTTTCTGTTGATGCGATCCTAGTTCTAATTTCAACCTCGCAGCCGCCATCATCTGTAATAATTGTTAAACATCTGCACTACTAAGTACATTCGGCATTTCATATTCTCATTTGTCATGTGTCTATGTTTGTGATTATTAGTTACTGATTCTGATATGATTGTGTCTATGTTTATGAGTTGCATTTTCCCATGTTATTGTGTCTATGTTTGTTAGTTGTTTATTCTTATATGGCTGGGCTTGGCTTCGTTCGTTCTCAATATCCCGCTATCAAACTGAATAGAGCTTAAGTAGCAGAGTGTAGTCTAGAGAACGCAACTGACTAAATTCTGCTACTTAAGCCCTTTTCAGAGTTCGATAGCGGAAGATTGAGAACGAACGAAGCCAAGCCAAGCCATTTAAGAATATACAACTAATAAACATAGACACGTTAACATAGGAAATATGATTGTGTCTATGTTTATTAGTTCTATATTTTGACATGATTGCCACTGTGTTTATGAGCTACATATTCTGATATGATTGGGTTTATGTTTATGAGTTGCATATTCTGATTTGTTATGTGTATATGTTTACTAATCCGTGTTGTTATATGTGTATCTTGTGTATAAATGTATGTTACAAAACATACATTACATTACATTGCATTTGCTCTTTCCGTCTTGTCAGACGATAGTAAGTTATACTTCGAAAAAAGGTATGTAGCTACAGTCCATGACGATAACGTATGTGACTTGTAAGACCTATCCACAGTGTGTGCAAGTAAATCAGGACTATTTGCGGCATCGCAATGTGTGGCGTGCCTTCTCGAACGCTTAATCGTTAGCTTATCCTTTGGCTGTATTCCATGCTTAATCCTGCCCATCCATGTAACAAATGGCGTCTTGTTCCCATGATTCCATATCAATGGCTGCATCATTAATATCCCGCTAGCACACATCCTTGTACCAAAGTAGTGGCCGGCCCCGAGACCTTTTCCGCAACTGTAATTTCCCATAGAGAAAATCGTTTGGTATTCTGCCATCATCCATCCTCTGAGTGTGCCCCATAAATCGGGTTACAACATATATATGTGTAAATGTATGTTACTACACATGTATGTGTGAATGTATGTTACAACAATCGTATGTGTGAATGTATTTTACAATAATCGTATGTGTGAATGTATGTTACAACAATCATATGTGAATGAATGTATGTTACAACAGATGTTTGTGAATACATGTATGTTAGGACGGATGTGTGTATAAATGTATGTTAGGGACGGATGTGTGTATATAAATGTATGTTAGGGACGGATGTGTGTGAATAAATGTATGTTAGGGACGGATGTGTGTATATAAATGTATGTTAGGGACGGATGTGTGTGTTTAAATGTATGTTAGGGACGGATGTGTGTGTATAAATGTATGTTAGGATAAATAGATATGTATAAAAAATATATGTCACAATACACGTATGTGTAATTGTATGTCACAACACATGTATGTGAAAATGTATGTCACAACACATGTATGTGTATGGATGTATGTATGGGTAGTGTATATTCGCACTATGGGTAAGTGTATTTATGTGTCTAGACATGTATACATGTCAGATGGTGACATGTCTATATGTCAGATGCTGACATCTGTATATGTTAGATGCTGACATGTGTATATGTCAGATGTTGACATGTGTATATGTCAGATGCTGACATGTGTATATGTCAGATGCTGACATGTGATGTCAGATAGTGACATGTGCATATGTCAGATGCTGACATGTCTATGTACACATGTGTCTGTCAAAACATGGCATTAAGAAACACGTCAGTATGTCGTGAAATATCCTGTCTAGATGTTACAGAAAATAGCCCGCTGGTAGAGAGAGAGAGACGGAAAGAGACACAAAGAGAGAGAGAGCGAGAGAGAGGGGGGGGGGAGGGGGAGGGGGGGGGGGTACACTAATGACAGTTGTAATCACAGAATTATATTTTTTAATGCTTATAATTCCAAAGGTTAAGAATTGGCTATCAGAGATACTTTTTGTTTTCTGAAAGATCTGTCTTTCTTCAGGCAAAAGTGCAGTCCTTTTGGTTGTATTGGGACGTATGTGTGTGTATGTAGCCTGGTGGGCTGTGCGTATGTGTCTGTATGTGGCCTGGTGGGCTGTGCGTATGTGTCTGTATGTGGCCTGGTGGGCTGTGCGTATGTGTCTGTATGTGGCCTGGTGGGCTGTGCGTATGTGTCTGTATATAGTCTGGTGGGCTGGGCGTATGTGTCTGTATGTAGCCTGGTGGGCTGTGTGTATGTGTCTGTATATAGTCTGGTGGGCTGGGCGTATGTGTCTGTATGTAGCCTGGTGGGCTGTGCGTATGTGTATGTATATAGCCTGGTGGGCTGTGCGTATGTGTGTGTATGTAGCCTGGTGGGCTGTGCGTATGTGTCTGTGTATATAGTCTGGTGGGCTGGGAGTATGCGTCTGTATGTAGCCTGGTGGGCTGTGCGTATGTGTCTGTGTATATAGTCTGGTGGGCTGGGAGTATGCGTCTGTGTGTAGTCTGGTGGGCTGGGCGTATGTGTTTGTATGTGGCCTGGTGGGCTGGGCGTATGCGTCTGTATGTAGTCTGGTGGACTGGGCGTATGCGTCTGTATGTAGTCTGGTGGGCTGGGCGTATGCGTCTGTATGTAGTCTGGTGGGCTGGGCGTATGCGTCTGTGTGTGAACCGTTTATGTTGGCCTGCTTTATGCTCTGGTTAGTGGCTTCATGTCGGATTGAGTTCGACAAGGCAACGATACGGACACTCGTGTACAATCATGCGACACAACGATACGGACACTCGTGTACAATCATGCGACACAACGATACGGACACTCGTGTACAATCATGCGACACAACGATACGGACACTCGTGTACAATCATGCGACACAACGATAAGGACACTCGTGTACAATCATGCGACACAACGATACGGACACTCGTGTACAATCATGCGACACAACGATACGGACACTCGTGTACAATCATGTGACACAACGATACGGAAACTCGTGTACAATCATGCGACACAACGATACGGACACTCGTGTACAATCATGCGAGATCCAGCTTGCTATACGCATCCTGGGATGGCCAACTCAAGTGTGTCTGTCTAAATTATTTGCAGAAACTGCTGAGCTTCAACCATGAGTAGCACACCGGCCTACAATTTGCCCTAAAATATGATGAAAGAAAATGTCCATGTTTCTATCCGCTTTATCGGTTATTTAACATCTCTAAATGTGGTTAGAGTGCTTGTCTGTCGTGGAAAATGGACCAGGTGCCAAGCTAGATCTGGACACGCTTCAGTTCTCTGAGCTGTAAATCGGTGTTGGCTTACATGTAAATGGACAAAGAAGAACTTTCACACATACGCTCTTCAGTTTACTGAGCTGTAAATCGGTGTTGGCTTACATGTAAATCGACAAAGAAAAACTTTCAACATACGCGCTTCAGTTTTTTAGCTGTAAATTGTTGTTGGCTTACATGTAAATGGACAAAGAAGAACTTTCACACATACACTCTTCAGTTTACTGAGCTGTAAATCGGTGTTTGCTTACATGTAATTGGACAAATAAGAACTTAAGCTGAGACTTTAGCACATTGGAGTCTCTACCACTTCATCCCCGACATCAATGTCTGTTGTATGAAAATCCTTACCTTGTTCTTACAATTTCCGACACTATATACCACCACGCCCAGAAATACTTGATGTATAAATCTTTTTTAAAATAGTTGGTCGAAAAGTTCACGAATATTTTAAACACTGGGAGTGCCTGACATAGAAGAACATCCCAGGACCCCTGATCTCTGCCATACAGAGTTTCTATAAAACATGCAGAAATTATGTGCGGACATCAAATCAAAAGTCCGGAGAGTTCAAGACCACTAGAGGAGTAAGACAGGAGGACATTCTATCACCGTACCTTTTCATACTCCTCATGGATGAAGTCATCAAAGCCTGCAAGGAACGGACAAAAAAGTATGAAGTAGGGTACGGGAAGATGAGACCAAGTTACATATCGGAACTAGCATTTGCAGACGATGTGGCCCTGATCACGAAAACCGAAGCACATCTCCAGATCAACTTGCAGGTCTGGGAAGAAGAGTTGAAGAAGAAAGGAATGCACATCAGCAACTCCAAAACAAAAACCATGGTGATCGCCAGAGATGAAAAGAGACATCAGATAACCCTGGGAACACGAGCACTGGAGCAGGTCAGCAACTTTAAATATCTAGGACTGGTAATAGACAGCAGGGGAGGAATCAAAGAGGAGTTAACTGCACGAAGGGCAGCAGCAGGTAGACTGTTCCATGCAAAAAGAAGTTTCCTCAGTAGAAGAGAAATAAGCAGGAAAACAAAGATGGATATATACTGCTCGACCTATGTGCCTGTCCTGACATATGGATGTGAGTCATGGGCAATGACTACAGCCCAAGAAAGGCAATTACAAACTTCAGAAATGAGGTACCTAAGAAAGGCGGTTCAGGTGACGAAAAGGGACAAGATCCGTAACTAGACAATACGTAGCAGTCTTGAAGTTCAACCTCTGCAGGCACGAGTGGAGCAGTGCCAACTTCAGTGGTTTGGCCATGTCTGTAGAATGGAAGAAGATCGGATACCAAAGCGGTCATGGGAGATCAAAAGTCAAGGACGCAGACCCCGAGGACGTCCCAAAGTACGTTGGGAAGACAACATATGACAGTCCCTAAGTGATAGAGGGCTGGATTGGAAAGAGGTCAGGAAAAAGACGGTGGATAGAGCAGTGTGGCGTTCTCTGTGGAAAACCTCTACACCTCACGGTAGAAGAGGAGCTCCTAAGTAAGTAAGACAAATAGAAGAACAATTTTCATTTCTAATTTACGGATAGGAAATATAGCAATTCCCGTCACAAATTGTACGCGTTGCAGGTGACGCTAAATACAACTGTAACTCGTCTGCTGCAAAATGATGGCCACTGAAGCACAAAACACCGCGATTAAACATATTTGACAAAACAAATATTATAGTGCGAAACGAGTTTCTCAAACAATGGATGGCTTTAGACGGAATAACATATCTTTTTTCCAAAAGGCAGGCCAAACCAGCACTGTTGATCTCGGTAAAGACGCTTTCTGTGCAGGCGAATTGACAGATGACAATATCAGTGCCGTTAAAGTGCTTGTGCAAAGCCAAGAAGGACGTCCGAAAATACATCTTTTCCATCATCAAATTGCTCGTCCGATAGGCGTTGCTCAAAGATCGCTGTGCAGCATCATCGAAAATAATAATAGTTGTCCATCACAAGTGATGAAGACCGGTCTCTTTGTTCAGCCGTGTGGACAGTCGTATCTCTTGCTGTGTCCGCTGAAATGGGTGACTTGCGCGGTGATTTGGATTAAAGTGAGGAAGAAACTGCGCCTTTTGTCAACCTCACTCACAGAGCCTAAGCTACCCTTTGCCAGTAACAAGACATTCATCGAGACGACTGGAGATAGCATAGAATGCAGATTTTGCCTCAGGGTTACCACCGAAGCCTTTCCGTAAACATGTAACCCGCAGGGTAGAAAGGTGGGATGGCATCTAACGCAGTTTGTCGTGCCTTTTCGATAACCACAAGAGGTCGTATGGACACCACTCAGCGTGTGAGTGAGTCTGGTATCTCTCCCCAGCTGTATTCAGCTCAACATAGTAGCATCTAAAATTCATCTTTCAAATGTTCATCTTTCAACAAGATGGATGTCCCTGCTCAAAGTGTTATTGATACAGGTGTACTGCTCACTCAGGAAACACCTGAATTCATTGAACCGAATTTATGGCCACCAAATAGTCCAGATCTTGAACCAGTGGACAATGGGATTTAGAACGTTTTGGAAGTGTGTGTCTACGGACAACCTGGCAACATGGATGAGCTAACAGGCATGGGGCGAGCTAGAATAGCGGACAATTGCTACCTCGGCGATAAAGTGTCGTACCCGATTAAGCGATTGTGGTACAGTTAGCGACGGACATTTTGAACACCAACTGATATAGACACAATTTATGTAAACATTCCGATGCGAAGTGGTTAAGCCGTCGGACTCTCGATTAGGTGGTGTTGGTTCGACTCAGGACTCCGTCTTTTTCACGGGTGCTTGATGCGGAGTCCCCTGCATCTCGTAATCGCTCCCTGATCGTCTTGTCCTTGATTTGCTACGTGGGTAGGGCAGCTCGAGACGAGAGAGTGAGGATAAAAAGTAGCGCAGTTAATCCTTTCTAGCACTAGCAAATAAATTATGCCATCATCGTCTGCGATGGACGGCGACCTTTGCCTTTGATGTAAACATTTGTTAACCATTGTCACAACATTTCATAATATTCAGCTAATTTTTCGGTCGAGTTTGATAAAAATATGTTTAAAAGTAATGTTTTTCTCAATATGTGCATCCGTCTATAACAGTAAAGCTAACTGATGATCCTAGATCAAGGACGTCACACATTTACTGGCCAGCTGACAGTAAGAATATCTTTGGTAACTCGTGTAACTGTCATGGCTGGTCTTCCGTTCTTTACACATCTGTCATGGCTGACCTTCATGAACATACACGTCTGTAATGGCTGACCTTCATGGATATACATGCCTGTCATTGTTGATTTTATAGGTCTTCATGTACGCCATTACTGGCTTTCATTGGCCACCATGTCTGTTATGTTCTACCATCCTTGGTGTGTAGGTCTACCATGGTTGACTTTCATTGGTGTACATGTTTGTGAGGTTTGACCTTCATTGGTGTATGCATCTGTCATGGTTAGTCTTCATTGGTGTATGCATCTGTCAATGTTGATCTTCATTAGTGTACATGTTTGTCAATGTTGATCTTCATTGGTGTACATGTTTGTCAATGTTGATCTTCATTGGTGTACATGTTTGTCAAAGTTGATCTTCATTAGTGTATATGTTTGTCAATGTTGATCTTCATTAGTGTACATGTTTGACATGGTTGACCTTTATTGGTGTAAACGTCTGTCATGTTTACTGTTCATTGGTATACACGTCTGTCATGTTAGCTGTTCATTGGTATACACGTCTGTCATGTTAGCTGTTCATTGGTATACACGTCTGTCATGTTAGCCGTTCATTGTTATACACGTCTGTCATGTTAGCTGTTCATTGGTATACACGTATGTCATGTTAGCTGTTCATTGGTATACACGTCTGTCATGTTAGCTTTCATTGGTATACACGTCTGTCATGTTAGCTGTTCATTGGTATACACGTCTGTCGTGTTAGCTGTTCATTGGTATACACGTCTGTCATGTTAGCTTTCATTGGTATACACGTCTGTCATGTTAGCTGTTCATTGGTATACACGTCTGTCATGTTAGCTGTTCATTGGTATACACGTCTGTCATGTTAGCTGTTCATTGTTATACACGTCTGTCATGTTAGCCGTTCATTGTTATACACGTCTGTCATGTTAGCTGTTCATTGGTATACACGTCTGTCATGTTAGCTGTTCATTGGTATACACGTCTGTCATGTTAGCTGTTCATTGGTATACACATCTGTCATGGTATGTCCTTGTTATATTTTAGCCGTCTGTCATGGAAGGCCTAGTTTTTTTAGTCGTCTGTCATTGTAGGCCCTTTTTATTCTAATCATCTGTCATGGTAGGTCCTCGTTATTCTATCCGTCTGCCATGGTAAGGAGTCGTTATTCTATCCGTCTGCCATGGTAGGCCCTAGTTATGCTAACGGTCTGTCATGATTGGCTATTATAAGTATACACATCTGTAATGTCCATCATTACATTTGGCACTTCTAAATCAGTGTATTTCGGTGCTGACTAAATGTCCTTTTTATAGGACCAAGCAGTATGTCTTAAGTACCCCGTAAGAATATAACCAGAACACATTCTTCCTTGTTCACCATCAGATGTCCGCACGAACGAATCAAACAAATGCAGGGGTTGGGCGAGAAAGCTCAACTGTATTTATTCTGAATCGTGCTAATAAAAGAGGGGAGACAAAAAGTGAATGAGAAACTTCAATCGAAAATGGATATACAACAACAACATCGATATTATTAGTGGGCGTATGCTTATTAGTAAACACAGACACAATAAATATCAGCTGACATGGTGTCGCCAGCATGTGAGGTGGTTGCACGACAACATATATTAAATTTAACACGTACCTGATCTGTGATCTGTTGAGAGATTTCCTTGATATAAAGACTTCCTCTATGAAACAGTCCTGATAGATATATGTATATCCCCTTTAGTTAGTCGCTAGACTGTGGAAAGAAAGCTGATTGTACAGGTGAACTGATCTAGAATGTACTGTTAGGAATATCCAACACGCAAACTGGCAGTCGATTTGTTTAACTTTTCACTGTGCTGCAATAAGGGCTATTTTGTAACCTGTAATGATTATAAATGTCGGTCGTCGGCTATTAAGTCCCCTGGTCTTAACGAGCACTCATTCTCCGCTTGAATAATTTCATGACAGAAACGGCTCATGCCTTTGGCTGGTGGAGGTACAGGGTGTCCGAAAATTATTTTGGCAAATATGTTACTTAGTTTTTAACCGTACTACCACATGGACGAGCTTCAGTTGCCTTGTTTTAAGCATGGTGTGGTACATCAGTCGTTGTGAAACGTGTTGTAGAATTTATGTTATAACTTAACTTAGCTTAACTTAACATAACTTAACTTAACGAATGTGTTCTGGTTTAAAAACTCCGCAGAGTCTGTATATAAAAAATTTCTTGGAGGGTGGTTAACCGATGTGGGAGTCACTTTAATTAACTCAAACAAAAAGTAGACCCGCAGCCTGTTAGGCGCCATCTACGCTGCTCTTCTCTTAACACATTACTTAACCATGGTCGGTGTTATGAGGTGTCACAGAGTTTTTCGCCTTTAACGAAATGCTCTCTGTGGGGCAGTTTGCTAGTCTTGTCTTTGTCATACACGAAGACCCCGACAGACCACTTGATTATAATGCCATCTATCAATCAACCACACGATCTTCCTCGTGCAAAATAACCATATGTTAATGTATTCTGTGAGTGCAGTGAGTGTGGATGAGGCTGTATTATCAGGAAGTAGTAGAACTTCTTCTTCTTCTTCTTCTTCTTCGTTCGCAGTCAGACAGTAACCATTATTTTTTCGAAAAAAGCGGCGGTCATCCTGAGGCTGTCGCCACTGCCATAGAGCTTGTCTTGCAGTTCCACTGGTGATGGCCACATCTGCTCTCTCTGATCCTCGTATGTCGGGCAGTTCTGCAGCAGATGTTCAGCGGTCATTTTCCCAGTACCGCACGGGCATTCGTCGGTACACCCTATCTTCAATTTGTTGAATAGGTGGTACCTCAGTCTGTTGTGGCCAGTGCGAAGTCTGAAGACAACGACCTGCTCTCTTCGGTTCAACTGGTAATAGGCATCGTTTTTGGTGTAACCAGTATGTTCGGTTTCCCATTTGGTCATGTATCTGGCTTTGATAAGCCGTTTTGACTCTTCGTACGTCATAGTGGTATCTGTTTGTGGTAGTTTTGCACTTTCTTTTGCCAGTCTGTCTGCCTCCTCGTTGCCTTGGATGTTGCAGTGTGATGGGACCCACTGTACCACTACCCTTTTTGGTGCGGACTGCTGGCACAGTTTGCAGAGTGCTGCTCTTAAGTCATTAAGCTCAGTATTTTTCTGGCTTTTTAGCGCTGTGACTACGGCGAGAGCATCTGTAAGCAGGACTATATGGCTTGCATTTTCACTGTGTGTCACCATTTCTTCCACTGCCGCCCTCAGTGCCTCTGCCTCCGCTCTGAAATTGCTTGTGTACTTACCAGTAGCGAATGACAGTGTTATTTTTCTGCCATTTGGTAGGTTCAGGAATGCTCCTGCCCCTCCGTTCTGTGTTGTGTTTGTTACAGAATCGTCGGTGTATGCATGGGTCCAGTCCCTGCTTGGGTAGCTTTTCGTTATGAAGCTTAGGGTAGTATCTCTCCTTTCTTTTTCAGTCTGGCAGTTTTTGTTTGCAATACCTGGTAGTAGTCGAACCATCTTATTGTCTATCCTTGCTATGTATTCAACATAAAGAGTAGTTCTCACGACAATTCCAATGTCATCATTTCTCGTTCAATCTCTCCTGGTCACGTTAGTGGATTTTCTCCGACGTTCCATGTCACGCTTATTAATTGTCCTCTCCTGTTTTGTAGACATCGACAATGTCCAAGTCTGAAAGTATGACACTGGTAGCAAAGAGTTGCTTCCTATACACTATTTACCAGTTATTTTATTTTACCAAGTCGTTGTTCGGGTGTCTAAGTAGCAGTAACAGTTGATAACTCACGATAGAGCTTTCTAGTTTCATTTTCTCTACAAAGTCTTCCATCTTCCGTAAAAATATTTATCGGACACTTGAACCCTTTGCCTTGTTTAAGCTTGTCATTGTTTGCTCCTATGTTTAATTAACCCAGTGTTCTGCTACCACTGGACAATACGCACACATTGCCTTTAAAATAAAAGCAGTTAATCGTGACTAATGTTTTAGTCCTTAACACGAACATGACAATAGCATGGGCAATTTGGCTCTTGTTTAGAAGAAAAAAAAATTGTTTGATGTTTAAACGACACAGTCAACATCGGTAACCATTTCACAATGTTGTAGTTCTACCTCCATATTGAATCATATTGGATCAGGCCATCATTCACGCAACACCCCCGAGGGTATTGCATTATTTCGGATGCAATGTAACTGAGTCATGACCTTGCGGCGTTACGATCGATGACGACAAAGATGCAGTCGTTAGTTGTAAGCAAAGTCTCGTAGAGTCAGCAAGTCATTTGGGCGACTCTCCATTTATCCGTTAGTCATAAATACAAAGCAAGTTATACCTCGTATTACATTTGCGAGGTAACTAAGTTTTAAAACCAGAATAGGGTGATCACTTCAATAGTGAAAACGGAAAATTAACATTATTTCAGATGCGAGATTGGAGACCTGACACGGCGTAGACCTCACGCATTTGTTGCAGTAGGCCTGCAAGAAATCCTCTTAACTGGCTGAAATGCTAAAAAGTGAGGTTGTTATTTGCTTGTCCGTGTGATGGGAAGAGAGCCAAGCAATCACGCAAATAATTGTCACTTCTGCGTGGATCTACCCGTTTCTGTAGACATTACCAGGAAAAAGAGGGGGGGGGGGGGGAGTAATAGCGTTGCTCTTCTTCAAGATCTGCACGGCACATGACTTTTCCGTTTCAGAACTTCCAAATAAATAATCAATCGATTCACACGATGAGGATCGAGGTGGTCTGACCTTGGGTTATCAGAAGTCGTCGGCGGTTATTGCTGATCTGTACGGCTGTCATGGTGTAACATCTGCGCAACACATTCTTACCCTAAAAGAAGTGAATGATCTTGTTTGCGGTCTGGAACTGTCCAAAGCCAAAATGGAATTTCTTGGATCAAGTCTTAAACAATAGAATCTCATAATGTCCCAGTTACTTCTCTTCACAGTCGTCGTGAGCAGCGTGTTTCTTACTTCAGATACGTACATGACCTTTTTGTTCTGTTCCGATGTAGATGACCATGTGTTCTGGATGTAGATGGCCTTGTGTTCTGGATGTAGATGACCTTGTGTTCTGTTCCGATGTAGATGGCCTTGTGTTCTGGATGTAGATGACCTTATGTTCTGCTCCGATGTAGATGACCTTGTGTTCTGGATGTAGATGACCTTGTGTTCTGGATGTAGATGACCTTGTGTTCTGCTCCGATGTAGATGACTTTGTGTTCTGCTCGGATGTAGATGACCTTGTGTTCTGCTCCTATGTAGATGACCTTGTGCTCTGCTCCTATGTAGATGACCTTGTGTTCTGCTCCTATGTAGATGATCCTGTGTTCTGCTCCTATGTAGATGACCATGTGTTCTGCTTGGATGTAGATGACCTTGTGTTCTGCTCCGATGTAGATGACTTTGTATTCCGGATGTAGATGATCTTGTGTTCTGAATGTAGATGACCTTGTGCTCTGCTCCTATGTAGATGACCTTGTGTTCTGTTCCTATGTAGATGACCTTGTGTTCTGCCCAAATGTAGATGACTTTGTGTTCTGCTCCAACATAGAGACCGTGTACTCTGCTCCGATGTAGATGGCCTGGTGAATGCTCTATGAATCAAACAAGGTCCACAAGAATGGCGACTATTCATAGACTTCACTAAATTGAGTCTCAATGTGGTGTTGCGGCATAATGGAAACCGACTTCCATCCTTTCTAGTCGGACACCCTGTGTACATGAAAGAAACCTGCGATAACTTAAAACAGCTCTTGAACATTCTTCAACACAACAAGTCTGAATTACATCTCTCTTGTTACCTGAACGTTCTGACTCAGTTGGGATATACGAAGAACTACTGTTTCTAAACTCCAGCTACCAGGCCCTGAAAATAGCTTTACAAGTAGCAAGATGCAGTCCTGAAAACGGAATGCATTGTGTCGTTGTTTACATCTTGACTGCAATGCGATTTTTCTACATTTCGGCATGACACATCCGACTTAAGTATGGCATTTTTTAGTACCGGGTTAGCCTTCTATCTTCGATCCTTTTCTTTAGCCAGTCTGCCGTGTTCCTGCATGTTGCCCAGGATCACTACATGGAGGTAGAGAAGAATCTTTGCAGCTTTCGGTCGCTGACCGCTACATCTTATGCACTGATCATCATCATTATCGCTGTTTCGCATGTGAATGTGATAGCCGAGCAAAGCGTTTCAACTCCACGAAGGTGGAATGGCCTCAGAGAAAATCTGTAAAGGTAGGAGCCAAGAATTTACAACTGCCAGCACCAACAGAAACATACAAGATCTTGCTACCAACCCTGCCACATCACACTCTGTATGATGGAAGACCTCGTTAAATCCATAAACCGTATTGGATCAGCTGACAAGTACTTCATTGACAAATGGAGGTCCTAGTTACCGGCAGTATTTGTTTAGTATAGTGTGACTGTTATTTTGATATGACGGTAAAGTATAGTGACCTACGCATTAATCTGAAGCCAAACCAGGGCTGTAGAGCACGTGCATCTGGTTTTGGATTGAACAAGCAACTCAATACGATGTATTAAGATTTATCAGGGACACAATCAATGTTTGGCAAGCCCGATTTATAATTCAGCCGACAGGTCAGGTCAGGTCATTCCGTAACCGGTGAGGTCGTTGGGGCACACATGAAGACATCCTCACAACGACACGCCACCCTTCTCTGTTAGTGGCCGCTGCCTGTGACTTTTCTGGTCGGAGACTGGTCCATTCTTTTTGTTGTCCTCCCATCTCTTTTTGTGACTGCCTCTTCGTCGTCTGCCATGCACCTTTCCGTGGAGGATTGTATTTGCAAGACCATTTAATCTCGATATGTGACCTTACCATGCGAGTTTCCTTATTTTGACAGTTGCCAAGAGGTCTTCAAAAGGCCCTATTGCTGTTGTAATTATATCTCGTATTTCCTCATTTAGTTATCTGTCAGCCATTTCGTTTTCTGGTATATCGCTAAGTCCATGGATTCACTACAAGCAAACGTTAATCGCGTGAGCTATGATTATGTTGCTATTCGCACTTCCCGCCAAAAATGTTTCTTTTCCATTGTATGGGATGTACTTAATTGCCTCCAATACCGATATGGAATCAGTAAAAATCACCATGTCAAGCGGCATAGATTCTTTTTTGGTCAAACTGTTGGTATAAAATCTTAACGACTGTTTTGATACCCTCAGCCTCTCCTTCATAATGTGAACGATTTTCGCTTCATAAATCACAACACTCATAGAAGAACCCATCCTGCTATTTCATTCGGATGCTTACTTTAAATATGCATGTTAGCTTATGTAATACTTAAGAAATATCAATATGTATATTGTGTGAAACCAACATTTGTTCGACACATATTTAACCTAAGATATTGTATTTCCCCACTAAAAACAGACCGTACATGTCAAATGTACTGCGAATGTTGCTGTGCAATAGGGAAGCATATATGTCCCAATAAGTTACCATGGTTACACATATTTTATTGTCTGACATGCTCAACGTTCCCGGAAACAGTCACGGCCTTCAGAATAAAACCTTAGATCCAAAGATTGGAAGGAAAAATCTAAGACCGTGGTGAGCGGATGTGGGGGTGGAGGTGGGCTAAGGGGGCAGAAATATTCTCTGTATATGAGAATATTATTCAAAACATGATAAAAAAATAGGAGAGAAATAACTTTTTAATAGAATAGAAGAACCCTTAAATATATGTGGGACCCAGTGGTTTCGAGGTAAGGTGTTCGCCTCGGGTGCTGGAGGTGGAGACCGGGATTTTTTCACGCGGATCATCCGGTAAATATTTCTCCTGATCTTTCAGTAGTGAGATCAGACACCCGTGTGCAGTGGCGTGCACGTTTAAAATACCTTAGCAGTTGGAAATCGAAAAGAGAAGGCTTAACGTCGCTGCACGAGAAAAATTTTAAAAAAGTTAAAAATCGACTCAAATTATTCTAGGGATGGATATTCGCCCCATAGAGAATGTGTCGCAAAAAGGGGACATCAGGTTTTGGTTATGTGGCTAGCGGAGCGGCATGGCGCCTTACAGGCTGCGAATTTACCTTGCTCTAATTTACGCTTCCACAACCACCAGTCCCAAAATTATGCGTTCGTATATTCCACGGGCTAACAGAAGCTGAGACTGACCTGACAAGTTACCAGCGGATATTTGCCTTTTAAAAAATATGAAACAAAGGAGGTCACACCTTCCCCTGGCGCCTAACGACATACGTGAACTGAAGATAGATATATAAATCATTATGTAGCCTGTTCTTTATAGAACGTCGCTCCCATCACAGTCTGTCTGAAAGAAACTCGTTCTCTAGCTAAAACTACAGCCTCCGCCACAGTCATACTCAGACATTCCTGGATATCGTGGTGTCATCGTCATCTTGCTCTACCTACCCCTTCCTCTTTTACCTGGCACCATACCTTCCATCACTGTTCTCTCAAGATCGTTGTGTCTCTTGATGTGACCAAAGTATTTACATTTTATGGCCATAATTGAATTTAAAAACCAGTTCGCCTTTATGCTCGACTCTTGCCGAATGTCTACATTTATCTTTTTCTCCGTCCAGGGTATTCTGAGGATCTTTCTGTAACATTTTGAAACGAAGGATTCGATTCTTTGTCTAGAAGTTTTGATAATCGTCCATTATATATATAATTATACTGTTGTTTTCTATTTGACCTAGGCTGCAGGAATAATATGTGGATACCCTGTACTACTACTGACTCTCAAGGGGGAGGATCTCGACCTAATTATTAAGCAGGTAACAATAACATAAAATAGCTTCCATCTTTTGTTCTCATCCGTTCAGTGTAACGACAAGAGCTGTCAAGTTACAATGGTTTGGTGTTTGGTCACGACTTCCCTCCCTTCTGTCGGAGTACTTGTCCCTTCACACAAAGATCCTCTTAAACCAATGGTTACCAACCCGTTTTCTCCAGACCACACTTTCCGAATGTCAATTTCGCCAAGTTTCAATAAATTTGCAGTGCTCGAATATGAAACAAAACTATTTGATAATTTCATCATCTCCTCCAGAAATGGGGGGGGGGGGGGAAGGGGGGGGGGAGGGGACTTCTTATGTGCCATGAGCGAAGTCAGTATTGGAGTGAATCGTAGTCCCATAGTAAGCACTGTTCTAGGTGATGAAGTGTTAAAGACCTCATTGTATTATGCATCAACTGTTTATGAGATCGACTGATCAATCACCTTCATCGATGAGCGTCCTTCCCAATCAGTGTGCCAGGTACCCATTTACAACTGTATCGACTAGAGCGAATCGATGACGGGAATTGAACTTGGTAACTTTGTATGTGAATCCAGCTCTCAACCTCTATGCTTCCCAGATGCTCCCTATTTTTATTTATGATTAACGTTATTTCCAATAATCTGTTATTATTTTTGTTATAATTAAAATCTGTGAGATATGAATCAGTTATATTGACTTGACTTTGTGACTTCTTTTCTGTTCTGACTTTCCTCTTCAGTTTTTTCTTCTTCAGCGATCGTCTTGGAGAGGGCGTTGTGACGTTGAGTCATGGTTCACAGTGAGGATGCAAAATCTTCGTCTTTCTGTCCGACATATCAGATTTCTCAGCTGATGTGTTTATGTACCGATCTGCCTTTCCAGCGGGGTCTCTATTCTCTTAGACAGATTACACTAGTGTCGCCTGTTTCGAGGGCCGCCGCTTGGAAGCCGGAAAGAGCCTTAGTCAGCTGTGATTCGCTGACCCAGATGTAAGCAGCCAGCTTAAAGTCGCTGGCTGCTGTCATCTCATTCCCTGTGCTGCCTTCTGTCATAACATGATAAATGTTTTTATATCTTGTTATGTTGGCTTTTTCTCTCTAAATGTTTATGTCTTTGTATCTTGTTCTATTGGCTTTTTCTCTCTATAAGTATATGTCTTTATATCTTGTTCTGTTGGCTTTTTTTCTCTATATGTATATGTCTTTATATCTTGTTCTGTTGGCTTTTTTTCTCTATATGTAGATGTCATTATATCGTGTTCTGTTGTTTTATTCTCTCTGCATGATAGGACATCCAGTGACACGTCCAACCGTCTTTACAACATTCCTGGCAAGTTACAGTGTTACTGAACTTTGCTTTCATTCCACACCCCGGTACCACATGGGAGATAACGTATGACTCTTTCTTCTCATTCTGCGAACATTGTTCGTTTAAACTGGGACTCCGAATTCTCAAATAGTCTGTCTTTTTCAGAGTCTGAATACCGCCGCATAGTTTCTTCTCTAGGGAAGTGGTCTTGGACAATATCTTCCTCCTCAGATGTGTGCTGGGGACAGTCCTGAAGAACATGTGCTGCTGTCATGATTGCGAGGTCGCAGGAACATAGGCTGGTTGTAACTATCTTGAGTGGAGTGTACAAGTAGTGTCTCATTCTGTTGTGTCCAGTTCGGAGACGAATTATGATAACCTTGTTTTGTTCTGGACAGTTGGTGGTTTCATCTGCGTCTTCCTGCCACTTTATATTGTACTGTCCTGTTTAAGTTTTTTGCTTGTTTGTAGTTAACCACGACTTCTTTTTGTTTCAGTTTCTCTTTCTCTTTAGCTAGACTGTTGGCTTCCTCGTTCCCGTTGATCTTAACTTAACTTAACGTCTTTATACTGGTTTAGAAGACCCTGCAGAGTCTGTATACAACCAGTTACAACCATCTTGTAATGTAATGATATCCACTAAATCACCGTTGTTCTGGAACCGTTGAGACATATTTGCTAAGATTGCCCTCAATTTATTTAATTCAATGTTCTTGTGGGATTTGAGTGCCGTTATGGCTGACTGCATCAGTTCTGTGTTCTTGTGGGATTTGAGTGCCGTTATGGCTGACAGTGCATCAGTTCAGTGTTCTTGTGGGATTTTAGTGCCGTTATGGCTGACAGTGCATCAGTTCAGTGTTCTTGTGGGATTTGAGTGCCGTTATGGCTGACTGTGCATCAGTTAGTATCAGGATTTTCACATGTCAGAACAATGCAATGGAATTGTATGCATATTTTACCAGTAAAAAGCCCAAACAATTATAGGATTATAATTATAATGTAACATGGCCAACTGTAATAGAAGTAGATCATGTAATGTAAGTAGCATGTCCTTTACAGAATGTCGCTTCTTACGACCGCCATCCTATTTGGCTGTAATCAGTTTCTGGCAAGTGTGCAGTACGGTAGGTTGCCATTACTTTCAATACGTGGAGGAGCGAAAGAAAACCTTGAATGTCAAACTGGACACGACCGTGATTCGAACCGGTTGCGTTGGAATTGTGAAACGGACGCTTCACCCCTAGGCCACGCAGCCTCCGTCTTATTATTATAAGTCCGACAATTGTTGAAATATATATTATGGCATTTTAATTTCATGAAAATCAATCAATTTCATATTCTATTTGAAACTAGGGAGCCAAGAATAAAGTGAGAGGCAGGTGAAACATACTGACGAAGACCTCACCTCTCATCGTCACCTGGAAGCAAGTTATGTTGTAACAGCCTGACCACCGAAGTGGTGATCGACACTGTAACACCTCTAGTGGTGAATCTACTGACAAGCTTGGCATAGCACTATAGTCAGGAGGATCAATGACCACCATCTTCAGCCTGTTCTTTCTTTCTTTTAGCTTTTTGTTCTGCTTGTGCCTTTCTGCGCCAGTTTATGAAAAAGTTTATTGACCAGGCCCTATTATATGCTTCATGCATTGTTATTTCTTCTGGCCATATTTTGAGTGGTCTACCCTAAACCCTGTCTCCGTTGAATTTGTATAGTTTTGCTTTCTGGTGGATACTATCTGTTGTTTGTTGTGTGATGTGGTCGAACCATTTGGTTTGCTGTCTATTGATGAAGTCTAGCACTAGTGTTGTGCCTACGTGTTTCCTAACATATTCGCTTCTTATTCTTTTCATTCATGTTGCTCTAAATATTCGTCGCAGGTTTGCCATCTGTTCCAATGATGTTTTTCTAATCTTTGTTGGTTAATGATAAAAGAAACACCGTACTGCTACTTTAGAACTTCTCATAACATAAGAAACACAGTACTCCTACTTTAGAACTTCTCATAATATAAGAAGAGTAAATATAGCCAGCCCATTACCAAAGATACATTTTAAAGAGAGAAGAACTCAGCACAAGTTGCATGGAACAACAACAACAATCTTATAACCTCCCTTCAACGCCAGCCATCTTCTTCTACAGTAACAGTGTAGCCACCCCACAGTTTGGAAACCGCTGTGTGAGAACGGCTGTGGGAAGGGGGAGGGCAATGTGCGCATCGTTCAACTAGCGTGCAAACATCTTCAGAGATCAAGTGTCTGTACGGCAGGGCTGGAACAAACGATTACAATCTTCGATCATTAAAAAATACATCAAATAATAACAACTCAATCAAATGGTTTTCCTCAGTTCATGTGACATGTCCACAGGGAAGGTTCGACTGCAATGGATCTCCAAAGTCCTCTGTCTCTTGCCTTGGTGGTGCAATCTGTCAGTCTTTTCCCTGTCAACCTCTTGATATTATCTTCACACTTCTAGCGGCGCTCCATCGGTAATTGGCGGGAAAACAGTATTGAACGTGTACACGAGCCTTTGAGGGCAGCACACACATGTTGAGTGTATTGGTGGCGTAGTTGTTAGAGCGTTTACTGATCGTGGCGAAAGTAATGGGTTGCTTATTTGGGCGTGAATTCTTTTATAAAAGCATAAAACGCTGTCTGTCCACTCTGTGAGAGAGGAAATCTATGCTTGTGTGTCTATGGACATGTGTGGAGAGGCCTTTATGGAGATGTGCCTGTGTGGAGATGTGCTTGTGTGGTGATGTGCCTGTGTGGTGATGTGCTTGTGTGGAGATAGGCCTATATGGTGATGTGCCTGTGTGGAGATGTGCTTGTGTGGTGATATGCCTGTATGGTGATGTACCTGTGTGGTGATGTGCTTGTGTAATGATGTGCATGTGTCGTGATGTGCTTGTGTGGTTATGTGGTTGGGTGGCTATGTGCCGGTGTGGTGATGTGCCGGTGTGGTGATGTGCCTGTGTGGTGATAGCCATGGCTTGTGATATTCCTGTGTGGTGATGTACATTTGTGATGATCGAAAGACAACAGAACAGCAATCCTTGCTGACTCCATTGTTGCTATTCTACCCTGTGGCTTATATGAGAGAACGGCTAGATTGTACCACCTGCTCTATCTCTTAGTCTCACTAAAGTTTTGCCCTGGATTTCTCAGTATTGTGTTATTTCAAATGTAATTTGAGTCGTGTTTGGGATCTGTATCTCTTGATTTGATCTTTATGATTGTGGTAATTGGCTTTTCATTCTGAAGCCCTAACCAAATCATGGCAAATGAGCTGCTCTCCACGAGTCTAAAGTGACTTGGCATCAAGATCGTGGCTCATCTGATCTCGGGCCTTATTACTTGAACATACATTCTAATCTGTTGCCTCATGTCTGAGGGTTGAAGCTGGATTTTGTTAGTTGTCGTTTTTGCCCATTACTGACACTCCCAAGTCAAGGCAGATGCGTGTACATAGGTAGAGTGTTATCAATACATATACAAAGTGAGAAACAAATCGTAACTGGGAATGGTCAAATCCTGCTCCTAGACCGGTGCGGTATCTGACCATACCCATTTATGGTTTTTGTTTCCACTTTGTTTTTTATATTAAATATCCATAGTGCCGCCAAAGCCGCACCTTATTTTAATTGAAAAAAACATATACAATAATACCTCAGTTAATGATAATAATTGGTCTACACATGAAACATCGTTAGTATGCTATCATATATACCGATGGCTCGGTGCTACGAAGTGAGTTGGGGCGTCTCAGCTAGAGTGAAACCATACCGATGGCTCGGTGCTACGAAATGAGTTGGGGCGTCTCAGCTAGAGTGAAACCATACCGATGGCTCGGTGCTATGAAGTGAGTTGGGGCTTCTCAGCTAGAGTGAAAGCATACCGATGGCTCGGTGCTACGAGGTGAGTTGGGGCGTCTCAGCTAGAGTGAAATGACTGCTCGTCGCTGAGCAAAGTTGTTTATACCAAACATCGACCTCCAGTACGAGAATGGAGATGTAAACATGACTGCAGCTATCATATGACTATCTGATATTTCTTTTACAGGGTCAGTCATTGTTTCAGTCTCCGAATCCTTGCTTCTGAGGGTACTGAAAGGCTGGTTAAGGCATGAATGAATGGCAGCTGTTTAGGCATCAAACCTGGAAAGACTGATGTGGATCTACTGCCCTGGTCATTCTTGGGTTCATGACAATAAAAGAGCGGACTACCTGGTTTCACAGTCACCAGTTACGGGTACACTAGATATGGATTGAAGTGACACTATGAAGTCTATACATGACCGCTTGTTGAATGATGGCACTGCAGTAGATGAATCAACAAGCCACAGAATGCAGATCTTTAATATCGAACTAGGTTCGATCGGACTGAGACGGAGCAGAAGTGTGTCCAACCAACGAACTACGGGAACCATCACTATCCACATGCTTTACCATATACCGAGAAAGACTAACCACCTATGGATATGCCTGGAGGGCAGTGAAGTCAATTCTTATGAGCAGAACAGAACGTCGTTAAGTGACATAGACGTTCTGTAATACCTCACTTAACGATAGTAATTGGTTACAGATGTGACATCGTTAAGTCAAAAAGAAGAAAGGTTATACCCCAGAACTGCTTCTAAATGAGACATCGTTAAGTGAAAAAGACGCAGGGTAATACCAAAGATAGCGATAGTAACTGGTTTCACGTGAAACGTCGCTAAGGGACAGAAACGTTAAGCTAACATTTTCTTTCCATGATCAAGGTGTATCTTATTCCATGGGGTTTGGAACCCGTCTCATTTAAACCCGACAAATGGTTTGAATACTCTCAGCTATATAGTTCCCACACAGAAACAAACTTACTTTCGGTGTCCAAACACTATGTCACACAGCATCCGTCCAGTATTCAGTAACTTGAACTGCCTCGTCGTTCACCTCCATCATGTCGTTCATGTCACAGGTTTCAAGGAGGTTGGTGCAGGACATCAGGTGATCTTGGTCCTGAACTGCGCCGCATTCACATGTGTCGACGTGATAATGGATAGAAACATAATGGATAGACATACTACATAATTACATTTGTTATAAAAGCAGTCAATGTCACCAGAAGAGACAGTGAGAAGTAAGGGGAACGACAGAAAGTAGAAATAATGTCATACTTGGCATGTATAGGCAGAGAATTAAGTGATTTAATTACATGACAAAAATGTCTTGTCACTCGATCTTATAACACCAGACAGCACAGCATTCATAGGAAAAAGAAAATAATCGCCAAATATGAAATGTTTTATTGTAAAAAAAAAATCGCTTTTCTCTTATTCCTCTATTCCCCCAAGGCGTTGTACGTTACACTATGTTTTTATATGAATTGACAGGATGTAAAGAAACAAGCAGAAGTTGGGATTAAAAAATTGCTCTCATAGATGATACACAAATAAAAGATGACTACTCCCGCGCGTCGTCTAACAACATAGAAGAACAGATGATTTTAAAATAAAGAACTGATTATAAAAAAGCGTAGTTTATTATTTTAAAATCAACAATGTATAGTTCGTGTTATTAGGAGAGAACCCAAAACAATGTTTGTCTGCAGATTGAACTCTGGTCTCTCATTGAATGGCACCAGACGAGTCCACGTCTGAGATTAGGAGAGAACCCAACAAATTGTTTACAATGTTTGCCTGGATATCTAACTCTGGTCTCTGATTGACTGGTACCAGACGAGTCCACTTCTGACTGTGTTTACAATATCGACACAACTGTTGGTCTCCAATTCAAGCGTAGTTCTGTCACCTAAACAAGTAAAATGGGCGGATGTACAAGATAAAGATCTTTCCCAACAACCTACTTCACCTTCCCCCCCCCCCCCCCCCCCCCAAAAAAAAAGTCGGCCTGGCCCAATCGGTGGAAAAATAATAAATCGGTCAAAAGCCATTTGTGATCTAGCATGCGGTGCTTTTACCGGCAAAAATCGTGTGTAGATGGACGTGACGAATCCAGCAGTATAAAAATGACTATTGGTAGGGTCACCGTACTTAGAGAAACAAAATATCAAATTTTTTCTTGTTGATAACTTGACGAGCTGGGCGTCTCAGACATCCTGGAGCGTGCTAAGGGCACACCCTTTCTGAAATTCTATGACCACACAGTCTTCCATACCAAAATAACTGTGTGTACAGCTGTCACTTAGTTTTTTTTTTGTTTTTTTTTGTTTTTTGTTTTTGTTTGTTGTTGACCCAAAAGAGACCTTGATGCTGGGTTGTGAGTTTTGTGGGCAATTGATGAATTTGCACAAGCCTCACGGAGGTGGATGTCCCATTTTATGGCAGCATTATTGGCAGCTCCTGGCTCTGATTAACGGAAGGCAATACCATTCATCTCTTTGCTCAATACATGAAGAGAGTGGTCTCCCTGTAGGACAGACGTGTACCCTCTAGCCATGTGCCGGAGCGAGCAGAAATGCCCTGCTGACATGTGCGACCATCTCTAAGCGTTCTTGGTGGGCTGTTGGAGACATAGCAGGTCTTGACACTTTGTTTGGTGCGCAGTCCGACGATGCGTAAGATTCGTCTTTCTTGTGATGACTGCACACGGGGTTATTCTCCTGCGGTGCAGGAGGTCCGTTTTCCACGTGCGGAGTTGGATCTGAAAATGACAGTGGTATACCTCGCGACTTAAAAATGTGGTGCTTCGTGTGGTTACATTCTACTAAATTTGATCTATTGTTGTCCGTGGGTAAATTAACACACAGGTGCCCATGTGGCGATAGACTCGGTGGATTGCTCTAGCTTGGCCACAGTTTCTGTGTCGCCTGTGCCTTGCACGTGGTGATCGGTGGTCGATGCTTGTGGATTCAGTGGGAGGATGCGTCGACTGATGATGTAACGGACTCACACTACAATTAGCCCATCGGTTATGTAGCAAGTGGGTGTGACAAATCACGAACGCTACAGTGTGCACACATGTAGATGTGCACATATGTAGGTGTGTAGATATGTAGGTGTGTAGATATGTACGTATGAGTATATATATGTGGACATTTTAATTTACACTTATGTATGTATTTATAGGTTTATATATGTATATCCCTTCTGCGGGCATCCTCACCACTATATATCCACACTTAATATAATTATACTACTACTACATCAACCTTTTTTATCTATAATTATTTAATCAATTATCTACCTTTCTATTGTTCTTCTGTTCCTGAGCCTACCACACATTCAACACATAATTGACTGCGAGAGCTAGAGGGCACAGGTGAGATGAGGGATCTACAAGGTGACACACAAATCAGTGAATCGCTTACAAGTTGGAGTACATGAATGCGATGGAAAAATATGAGAGCAGGCAAAACCTGATACACCAAGACCAGACAGAAGGAAGTCAACACAGATGGGCCTCACAACAGAAGGAAGACACTTTTCAATTAATTTATATTGTACTCTTAATCCTTATGTATCAAGTATATTGTTTGTTATATTTCCCAATCATTCCATCTCATTCATTCTCGTTGTACACCTCACTACACTGCTATCTTCACAATTGTGTATAAAATGTATGAGGGGGCTTTATATTTTTTTTTATAAAATAGAAGGAAAAAAAAAAAAAGAAGGGAAGAGGGGGGAAAAAAAAAAAAAGAAAGAAAGAAATCAGGAAACAAAAAAAAGAGATCCGAATCAAGTATGACAGAAAATAAAAATGGTCCCAGGAAAACTATTGTGCATATTTATGCAAATACCTACGGCGGACAACTAGGAACATCAAAAGCGAGGAACAACGGGAGGAACATCACGGAAATACCAGGCTAGGTACAAACAGATACACACACGCATCCAAGCACTGGTTTATGCGTCTTAATATCGCCCAAATTGACTGCGGTCTGGGTCGGAATAGGCGCGCCTCCGCCAGTAGAAACTAGTGAGGCAAACACATAACGAAAGGATAATTAGAAGCGAGGAACAACGGGAGGAACATCACGGAAACACCAGGTTAACGGAAACACCAGGTTAGGTACAAACAGATACACACACGCATCCAAGCACTGGTTTATGCGTCTTAATATCGCCCAAATTGACTACGGTCTGGGGTGGAATAGGCGCGCCTCCGCCAGTAGAAACTAGTGAGGCAAACACATAAAATAAAAAAAATTTAAAAAAATAATTGGTAACATGTTGCGAAGACCGCCACACGGTGTTGGCGCAGTTGAGTTCTACCCAGTTATTCGAACGTCAGGAATTGATTTCTGCCATGTTATTTGAATGTCAGGAACTGATTTCTACCCAAGTTATATTGCATGTTAGGAAATGATTTCTGTCCTGTTTTCTGAATGTCAGGAATTGATTTCTATTCAGTTATCTGAATGTCAGGAACTGATTTCTACTCAGTTATCTGAATGTCAGAAAATTATTTCTGTCCTGTTATCTGAATGTCAGGAATTGATTTCTGTCCTGTTATCTGAATGTCAGAAATTGATTTCTGTCCTGTTTTCTGAATGTCAGGAACTGATTTCAACCCAGTATTCTGAATGTCAGGAATTGATTTCTACCCAGTCCCCTGAGTGCTATGAATTTATTTCTGCTCAGTGCTCAGAATGTCAAGATGAGAACATTCAACCAAGAGGTGGTAACTATGACTCTCTTAAGGTACTCAAATATCTCATTAGCTAATTAGTGACGCTCATGAATGAGCTGTGATATTTGTTCGCACATCAGACTATCAATATCTCCGGTGCCCTCATTCTGTTGATCAAGCTGAAACGGTTAAAAGCTTTTAGTTGGACAAAATTGAAATCTTCAAAGCGTCAACCAGCGGGTGCAGATCTTGGTGGTGCAGTCGCTGCGAACTGTTTAAACTCGGCCTGGACTCAATAATATTTCTTTGCACACAGACAATCAACGTCTCCGACGACCGACTTGTTCCACTTCGAGGGCCACGATTTTCTTTTAGACATGTCGTGACAGGTTATTTGGGAAGGCTGTCCCCTGACCGTTGCTAATAAATTCACAGTGCAAAAAAAATAATTCTTATTCTTCCTTCGTATAACCTTGTTGTACATGAGCAATCAACGAACCCTCTCCCACTGACTTGAGGCTTTCGTAGTGTGTTCCACTTTGCCATGTTCTCTCCAATAATTATTTGTTTGTAGCCTTGTCCATTTAGGGAGGGAGCCGTGTAGCGCAGTGGTTATCGTGCTGGCTGCACATCTGAGTGGTCCCGGGTTCATTCCCCAGTTGAGGCGGAAATGAGTCGACCCATCCTGAAACCGGTCCAGTCCGCAAGTAAAAGCGGCGATGGAAGAAAGGTGAGATCGCTAACACGTCACATTCCTGCGGCAGTAATGCTATGTGTTACTTCATTTTTTAAATTGTTAACCTTTGTCGAACAACTGCAAATCCATCATTTTCTCAAGGATATGTTCTATACGGTTTTTAAATATGACAAGGGATCATTCTTGTCTTTTGTTTCCTGGTGTTTACGGGCTCATCTGTACCCCCTGCCTGTCATGTATATGATGTTCCCTAGTTAGGTCCTTCCATTATGTTAACAGTGCCAGAATTATACATTAACAAAGATAAAAGACGCATGGTAACAACAGAGATGAAATGCCTCCGCAGAATGCTTGGAGTAAAATGAATGGATAGAATCAGAAACAAAGATATTAGGTGATATGTAGGCAAAACCCCAGTACTAGACCTCATCAAGAGGCAACAAAACAAATGGTTTGGCAACGTGACACGTCAAACATCAGATAGTATCCATTAGAAAGCTTTGTTATACAGATGCAGTGGATGCTGAGACAGGTATCCTTAAAAAATGGATAGCAGAAATAACAGAAGCAGTGAAATTCTTATATACGAAGCACATACTAGGGCCTGGTCAAGATACCCCTTCATAACCTGACGCTGAAAGGCACACAGGACAAAAAAAGTGAAAAGAAAAAAGAGAAAGACATATGTATATTGTTCCCCATCTGTGCTGCAGTCCGGATACTTTCACTGAGCTGTAATCAGTTGTCATTTGCACTGCAACAAGCTGTATTTATTTTTATTTTCTTTAACGTGGCTTCTAACAGACTTAAATAGATGCAGAGTACTTGGAAGATGACTGCATTTTTATTCAGAGCAGCCCGCTTGATCTCAATGTCGGATAACATATCCTTCTTTCGTTTAAAACCAGTCTTCTAACTTAGGAGTTCTTCTTTCGAAGGTGCAATAGATGGCGTTTTGGAGATGTTCCCAGGTCTCATACATCAGTGGTGCTGCGATGTTGGACATTGAATGCTTCTTCAGACGCATTGTTACAACTTCTTGATCAGCGCATAGTCCTGAAATATATGCTCTTTACGTCTTGTTAGACGATAGTAATTGTGCTTTGGAAAAAAGGGATGTAACTACAGTCCATGACGGTAACGGATGTGACTCGTAGGACCAATTCGGGTACAGTGTGTGCAAGGAAAGTCAGACCGTTTGCGGCATCGCATGGTGTGATATGTCTTCTCAAACGCGGAGTCGTTAGCCTATCAGCAATCACTATCTCCTTTGTATGTATGTCCTGCTTAATCCTGCCTCTCCACGTAGCACGATCCATGGCGTCCTGTTCTCATGATTCCAAATCGATGTCTGCATCACTCATATCCCGGTTGCATACATCTTTTTATCGAAGTAGTGGCCGGCCCGGAGACCTTTTCCCCAACTGTAATTCTACATAGAGAAAATATTTTGGTATTCTGTCATCATCCATCTTCCGAATGTGTCCCAGCCAGCGGAGCCTTCAAAGACTAAGCATGGAAAATATTGTGACAGTGCCTATTCTCTCCGACACCTCTGCGTTGGTGATCTTGTCATGTCACCCAAACCCCAGGATTCTGCGCAGGCACCTCATGTGATAGCTGTTTAGCCGTCTGTCCTGGTGAATGTAGGTAGACCATGCCTCACGGCCATAAAGAATGGTGCTGCTGACACAGGCCTGGTAAACAAGTGTTTTTGTTTTAACAGTGAGCTTCTTGTTCTCCTAGACCCTTGTTGTTAATCTGCTCATTGTTGTTGCTGCCTTGCCTATCCTGATATTGATCTCTTGGGTCAGGAATAGTTTATTATTGACTGATGATCCGAAGTACGTAAAATGATTTACTATATCGAGAACCTCATCATCAATGGAGATTACTTGTGGTTTGTTTGCACCCAGGACCATAACGTGTTTTCGTTTTGCTGATTGTTAACCCAAACTCGCAGCAGACATCCGAAAATGCAGATAGTTTCCTTTGCAGTTCCTCATTTGAGTGAGTGGTAATTGCGGCATCATCCACAAAAAGCAGTTCTCTCATCAGCACCCTGTTTATTTTGGTCTTGGCTTTCAGCCTTTGGCAATTAAATAGACCACCATATGTGCGCGAATGAATGAAAATACCACATTCCTGGTTACGAAATGCATGCTTCAAAGAGAAATGAGAAATAAATTTCAAAATAAATGCAACATCAATAGTAATTGTGCCTTCTACGTACATTTAAAGGGAAATAATTCACAAGGGTCTTTACATCCAGTACGTTGTTTTCAAACGTTATCTCGCTTTGCTGTAACGCGCTAAATGTCAGTCTACCTGCCTGGTTGACCACATACGTGGCTAGCGATCTGTCTATCTATTCATCCATGTATCTATCTAGCTATATATTTGTCTGTCGCTTTCTTTTTGGCAGTTCGTCATTCCGTCTGGCTGAACGCTCATATATTTCCCACAAACTTGACTTCCACGTAGCTTGACTTTCAAATCAATCTTTTCATACCTTTTCGGAAGTTTATTCTATATCCACCCATACCAATTACGAATATGTCTTTTCTGTGAAGACTTCTTCAATTTCCTAAGCAGTATGAGGAATCTGATTTCCAGCTGATCACCGTTGTCTGTATCCAGCATAATGTGGAATTACAAGATGTGTTTTATTTTCCAAATACCGCATGAATCAGAAATGTATCATGCATTGCCATGGTTTTTTTCCCACAAATCTAAGTAAACTTATAACCAAATGGTTACTTAGCTTTGTTGAAAAAAAACCATTTGTTGTCTTTTCTCTCTCTTTGAAATTGGTATCAATATTCTCTCCTTCCTTTTTTCTAACTGCAGCTTAGCATTACATTGAGCTTATTTTTTGTCTTTGTGCACAGACTTTATAACATTTCATTTCCTGGTGATTTATTTTTCTTTAGTAATCTCATTGTTACCAACATTGTCAAATTATCCGTCATGTGCTGTTCTGCTACAGTATTTGTGTTGTTGTTGGTCATGTATTCACTAATGAGGAGTTTACTATGGTCTGTTGTGACTTTAACGGGGTTGGTACTAGCAGTTTTTCAAAGATCCATTGCAGCATTTTCCCCCAACTTAACTGTAATTTGCTTGGTGCATTATTCTTCTTTATCCAGTGCTCTAGATAGTTGTCAAAGTGTGAGGACAGTGTGACTGATTGTCCACTGAAGTCGATCACTACAGCTGACCCCGTAACCTTGACCAAATTATGGATGGAGATATTGGAGCATTTGTAGATACCGTTTCATCTGCATGCCTATTATTCAGATTGGATAGAGAAATGGACTGGCGTTCGATAGACACGTGTTCTTTAAACTTTGTGTAATCCTTCGCCTTTCAGTTGTATGTTGGACCGCGGGCTCAACTCAGGTCATCTCTATAGCTCTTTAGTGGACGCCCGAGTGGGCGCTTAGAGTTGTAGGGCCACCAGAGCGTCACTTTTCGTGTTTATATGTTGTTAGGCCCTACATGCCCCACCCATACGCATTTGTTAAGCAGAGCAGCATCTATGACATCATTGAAAGTGGTGCAGCTTCTGATTTCTGTGTTACTAATTTGATTCCGAAGAGAATGTGTCAAAACCCTTCGTTCCATTGTCATTTGAGGGACTTGGATTTTGTCTGCATCTGCTTTTCGTAGATTCCATATCACAGCTAGGGCAGACCAGACCCTTAACCTTGGTTGGCGGCTGGTGTGGCAGTTAAGTTCCGACAGACGAGCAGATAGAGCATTGGTCTGATCCGGCAGCTTCTGCAGTTTGCCTTGTTCCAAATGTATTGGTATCACCTTTCTCTTTGAGTAAACAAGGCAGACCGAGAGAGTGACCATACTGTATGGGCAACACATGGTCTCTATATTTCTACTCGGGTTTTGTACTAATAGACAATTACTATTGTCTGACAAGACGAAAAGAGTCAATGAATACACCACAACCATTTACCAAGTCTGGAATACCAATTCTGTTAAAAGCATTAGCTCTTGCTTTGTCGTTTCTCATTTGTTAAAGTATGTGTTTAAAACGATTGAAGTTAAACCACTCTGCTCCTCTACCAGGTGAGATAACGCAATTTCTTTTTGGGTAATCACTTTCCCATTCACAAACTTGTGTAGTCGCTTTAAGTGACATGCACGCAAGGTCACAGTGAACCTATTATTTTCAGCATGACAACACTTTGGTGAGAGAGAACATACACACATCAATAACCGTCTGACAGATGAGATTGTAGACAATAGAATCGAGATATCAAGTCATGCCTGAGCTGCAGACGTTTGACCGTAAACGTGATTTGAGCAGGCTAATTGCGATCGATATAAAAGGATAAAAAACACCAGCATTCAAGCCCTACCTCCTTTCGATGTAAGACCTAGCCATTGTGATGTTGTTTCTGCATAATAATACACCAACACTGAACCAACTATGCTGCTCAGGGACTAAATCTGGGTTTCTCAAAAGGTTGTTTTTTGTTTTTTTTTAAGATGTCGCTTGGTCTTCCGAGATAGGTTGCTATAGGTTACGATTGAGGTTCAGTGAGAAGTGGATATAGATTTTACTAGTGGTCGCTAAGGGTTCCCTTAGATGTTACTAGTCTAGCGAGAGGTCGATATATGTTCCGTGAGAGATTGGTAGAGGTTTCGCGAAAGGTCGATGCATGATCCAGCAGAGGTCGATAATGCCCCCGAGAAATCGATAAATGTTCTCGCGAGATTTCGATAGCTGTCCCGCGAGAGGTCGATAGATGTTCCACGATGTCGCTAAGTGATCTTGAAGAGGTCCATATGGTTGTTTTATTGTTGCTTAGATGTTTGCCTCACTAGTTTCTACTGGTGGAGGCGCGCCATTTTCCACCCCAGACCGTAGTCCATTGGGCGATATCAGGACGCATAAACCAGTGCTTGGATGCATGTGTGCGTCTGTATGTACCTATGCTAGGTTTGTGCGCCGTCAGAAGCTAGCCCAACCAAAGTGCAATGGAAGAACCTCACCTGAGGGCGCGTGTAAAAGTTGTGCAATAGTGTGACTGTAGGACAGAGTCAAATGAAACAGAGTGAGGTAGGAGGGGAGAGGAGAGTTGCCCCCAGGGTGAAAGCTCTTCTGTCCTCTTGGGATCAGGTCTCTAGGGTCCCGCGGAAGATTGCAAAAATGTTTTTCTTTTTAACTGTGCACATTGGATTATAAATTTATTCATTTTGCTTTGGCCTAATTGCTTTAATTAGCTGTAATATCTAATAGTGCCAATGCATGTTTTGGTTATAAATATAATTAACTAACATCAATTTATGGATCATTCTTTCAATTATTGCATCCTTAGATTGACACCTGACTAATCTCGTCAAAGCTGGAGACATAATCATTTTTAGGTACAGGTACTCTGAGACATTGAACATTATTTCAAAACTTCGGAAATGTTTAAATGTTTTAGAAGGGTTGGCTGAAAATATAACAATTGGATACTTCATGTAGTAGTTGGTATCAGGTCTCGGTAGCTATCACACTCGCTGTCCTTGAATATCAGTTCTGGCTATTATCAGGTCTGGGTAGTTGTCACAGTAGCTGTCCTTGAATATCTGTTCTGGCTATTATCAGGTCTGGGTAGTTGTCACAGTAGCTGTCCTTGAATATCAGTTCTGGCTATTATCAGGTCTGGGTAGCTATCACAGTAGCTGTCCTTGAATATCAGTTCTGGCTATTATCAGGTTTGGGTAGTTGTCACAGTAGCTGTCCTTGAATATCAGTTTTGGCTAATATCAGGTATGGGTGGTTACCACAACCGTTGTCATCGAAGATCAGCTCAATTGGTAGGTAAAGGTTGTGTCAGATCTGTGGTCTCAAACTCGTAACAACCCCCCTCTCCTAATAGTTGTTTTCTGCAGACCGCGCATGATTAGTGTTTCAGAGAGGGGTATGTTATATATAACAGTTACATGAGATTAAATATTATAAAGGCTATGAAAACATTTTTTCCAAATAGAAACGTGATATAGCTATAAATTTAACAAATAGATTAAATGTGAATTTATGATGCAAACAGAGATATGAACACGTATAATAATACAAGTTAGAATATAATTTGTTAAATATAAATTAAGAACACTAATGTAAAAGCTCCGATAAGATTTACATTTCAGAAAATAAATATTTTTTTTAAAAATAGGTTTTACGGTAGAAGCTTTTATTTATATTATGACATGTTGCACTTTACTTGTTCACTAATTTAAAAAAAAAAACAAATTTCTAGATTACTCATCTCTTGCTTTTTACGAGCACAGTGTTGTTGCCGTGGCCTTGACAATCGTCTCACTCGCTGCGACAAAGGAATCAACGGCAATCACATGACAACTTACTCGGGATTCAATCGAAAGACGGTCACCTGAATGAACAAATGAAATATAAAGAAAATATTTTTTTTCAGTAAAATATTTTGAATGACAGGTCCAATATTCACCAAAATGTGATAGATTAACATGTCGCACAAGTGAAGGCTGTATCCACAATTTCAGCTCTACAGGCTCTCAATGTCAGCGACTGTTATAACTACCCAGACCTGATAACAACCAGAACTGATATTCAAGGACAGTGACTATTTTAACCACCAAGACCTGATAACAACCAGTACTGATATTCACGGACAGTGACTGGTTTAACCACCCGGACCTGATAACAACCAGTATTGATATTCAATGACAGTGACTGTTTTAACCACCAAGACCTGATAACAACCAATACTGATATTCAAGGACAGTGACTATTATAACTAATCAGGTTGGTTAAAATTGGAGAAATAGAAGTCCTTGCATCCGACACGCATCACGACGACGGTCATGTTAAATACTTTCCGACTGGAAAGGATGGAAGTCGGTTTCCTTTTATGCAACAGCACCACATTGAGACTCAATTTAGAGGAGTCTAAGAATAGTCGCCATTCTTGTGGACCTTGTTTGATTCCTATAGCATTTACCAGGTCATCTACATCGGAGTAGAACACAAGGTCATCTACATTGGAGTAGAACACAAGGTCATCTACATTGGAGTAGAACACAAGGTCATCTACATAGTTTTAGAACACAAGGTCATCTACATCGAATCAGAACACATTGGCATCTACATTGGAGCCGAACACATGGTCACCTTCCTTACTAAAGTACGGATCAAGCTGCTCACAACGACTGTGAAGTGAAGTAACTCGGATATTTTACATTAGCAAATTTAATTGTTTAAGTCTTGATCCAAGTTACTCCAAATTGGCCTTGTACAACTCAACATCTCGAACAAGATCGTTCAGTTCTTCATGGAAAAAAAACTGACGACGAAGACTGTGAATAACCCAACTTTGGTTCGCCTCGATCCCTATCGTTTGGATCGAGGAATAACTCATTTGGCGGTTCGTGAACAAGGGAGTCTATCGCCGTGCAGAACAGGTCAGACAATGGACTTTATATTCGGTATGATTTCTGTCACTTGTCAATGTCTGCAGAGAACGATGAAAGTATACAGGAGTAAGTTCTTTACCTGACTGCTTGACTTTCTCTAAATCCTAAAAACAACAAATGGCATCACCACGTGTTCGCTTTTCATTCACTTCTGAAATTTTATTACATATGTCACCTTGCCCTGGTCCCTAATCTTGATTCCGAAATAAAGGTCATAATCTATTTTCACTATTGGAGTAATGACCAGTTTATGTCTTGCCAACATAACTCTCTCGCAAATTAAGTACAGTTACGTGGAGATGAGACTTACGTCTGGTCAGGCAAACATACTGATCGGACACGTTAGTCAGGGTCAGGCAAAACATACTGATCGGACATGTTAGTCAGGGTCAGGCACAACATACTGATTGGACATTTGAGTCAGATAAAATATAATGGCCAAGACAAAGTGTTTGCTCGGCTTTCAAATTCACATACGAACCAGCAGTACTTCGTGTATCCCAGCTGCACACCCATCAACAGAGCCACTATCTTGACGTCACTATAGAAATGCCAGCCATATGTATTGTATTGACGACAGTTTAAATGCAGTTTCATGTTATTGTAGGTTTCTTTCATGTACACATCGTGTCCGACTGGAAAGGATCGAAGACGGTTTTCATTTTGCGTCAACGCCGTCTTGAGAATCAAATTAGGCAAGTCTCTTTCACGTAGGTCTCTCTGGAAATGGGCTGTTTTCATGGTAGCCTGGCTAACGAGGAGAGGAATCGACGTGATCCCCATAGTATTGAGCGACATGCAGATGAAATTTAAAAAATACCCTAACCACTTGGAGGACCACGGTTTACCCTCATGAGCATTCTCGGGATGTGAGGAAAGCTACCGCATCTCGCACTTAACGCTCTTTTCATGGTACACAAAAGAGTGATCTTAGTTATTGTGGGCATTCAACAACAACAACAACAACAATAGTTATCTTCATATTAACACGGTTACAATGTTTCACTACTGTTCAATCTGCAGGAATCACCTGTGATGTACTTATGACGTAGTGGTAAATTGACGTCACTCAAATATCTGATTAACTCCACCTAACTTGGCTAACAACTAACTACTGCAATATTGTCCCAGCTATTGTAACGTCCCGATGCCATGACTCAACAACATTGCATGCACGAAGTAATGCAGTATTGTCGAGACTGTTGTGTGTATGCCGGGATGATCCGATTCGGCGCAATATGAAGATAGACAAACAGTATTGCGAAATAGTTACCTATGTACTCAACGCGAAATGAGCCGTTTATAACCTTTTTTTTCCAAAACAAGAGCCATACGACAAATGTTGTTGTCATTTTCGTATTCTGGACCAATAGATTAGTCAGTATTTCAATTTTTCATTTCCTAGGCAATGTGTGTGTTGTACTGTGTAATTAATCAATTGGGCACCGGCCCCTACTGCAACTGGACCAATCTATGTCGATCCGTCACACAAACAAGTTTAAGAAGCAGATCTCGTAATGCGAGTTAGAAAGATAATGGCTGATAAGGGACATCCTTGTCGTGCTAATGTTTTGTCCTGGAAAATTTGATCACTCTTCGCAACACTGCGTCTGAAATGTGTATTCATGATTGTATTGATTGGAGCAAGGCAGCTAAGGATACCGTAAGCCTTTCGTATTATCAGTAGGCCGGACCTGTGCGTGTGTTGAAGGCTAGATTGATTTTGTTGTTGTCTCAATAGTTTGGGGCTTTGTTCTACTAGGTTTATTTTTGAGCATGTATGGCTAGCACGTCTATTTGTCATGTTGATCCCTGTTTGTTCCTACCTTTGCTGAGTTTTTTAAAATATAAAAATGTATTGTAGTTAATGTTGTTTTGAAAATTAAACTACCTAATATTTTGCTTGGTGCAAAGATGAAACGGATTCATCACAGTTATTACAGTTTTCGAGGTCGTCCGTGTCTTTTGCAAATTGACAGTCGGTGTTTTGCTCCATTCCACTAATGTTATTTCTATTGTTGTCGGATCCATGTAAGTACTGGATCGAATTTGCCTGCTGTTAATTCTTAATTTTTTTGTTAATGCTCTGCTTCCTAGTTACGATAAATCTGCTCGTTAAGTCACGTGATAGCTTTTGCCGCTGTGATAGCTATGATTATGTTTTCCCTTCAATTGGTGCCACATGCACATCTAGGTCATTTTCGGCTTTCTCGATTTAAATAAGAATCCTCGGGGGAAAACAATAATGTAAAAAGACCATATTTGTAGAAGAATGTTATAATCCCTGAATAAATAAGTGAATTTGTATTCTTAAGAAGAGATAATGTTGAAATAACAGGTTCATGCGACTACTCCTGAGATATACCGTTCACCTGAAACATCATCATTGAGTGCCGTGCTAAGCATAGTTGACCTTAGATTCCTTTCACAACCATCTGTCCTTAGAGTGTTTCAACGCTTTAGAAGTCCAATATTTGCCATCCACTTTGTCCCGCTATCATATGTAGTTAGTTAGTTAGTTAGTTGGTTAGTTAGTTAGTTATTTAGTTAGTTAGTTAGATAGTTAGTTAGTTAGTTTAGTTAGTTTGAGGTCAAGTGGTTTTACTTTCTTGTCCTTTATCTTTAGTGAATTTGATTTTTAAATGTCCATGGTATAAATAGCATTCTTTTAGAACCCACATTTCAGCAGCGGCAAGAGATTTCTCCGTATCTTACCTGTCCAGGCTCACATCCATAAAACAATATTGATTCTACGTTTGATTGGTTTTTTTCTCGCCGGTACGGCTTATTAAATATGTTGTTTCCATGTACAGCAAGCATGGGCATTATTCTGGTAGACAGTGTTGTTTTCTTGTAGATCAAGCATGGGCATTATTCTGGTAGACAGTGTTGTTTTCTTGTAGAGCAAGCATGGACATTATTCTGGTAGACAGTGTTGTTTTCTTGTAGATCAAGCATGGGCATTATTCTGGTAGACAGTGTTGTTTTCTTGTAGAGCAAGCATGGACATTATTCTGGTAGACAGTGTTGTTTTCTTGTAGAGCAAGCATGGACATTATTCTGGTAGACAGTGTTGTTTTCTTGTAGAGCAAGCATGGACATTATTCTGGTAGACAGTGTTGTTTTCTTGTAGAGCAAGCATGGACATTATTCTGGTAGACAGTGTTGTTTTCTTGTAGAGCAAGCATGGACATTATTCTGGTAGACAGTGTTGTTTTCTTGTAGAGCAAGCATGGACATTATTCTGGTAGACAGTGTTGTTTTCTTGTAGAGCAAGCATGGACATTATTCTGGTAGACAGTGTTGTTTTCTTGTAGAGCAAGCATGGACATTATTCTGGTAGACAGTGTTGTCTCCATATAAAGTAAACATCGACATTATTCTGGAAGACAGTGTTGTCTCCATGTAAAGTAAACATCGACATTATTCTGGAAGACAGTGTTGTCTCCATGTAAAGCAGTCGCACATTATTCTGATAGACAGGGGTGTTTGAGACTATGACGTTTGACTATAAATGCATCTGTGAGATTGATTAACATAACGGTTAGAGCACATCTGTCTCACGATCACGCTGAAGAATTCCAGGAAGACAATGCAGCGAGGATGGAAACATTCCACGTACCTCACAAAAGCTGATAATGAAGTTTCTAACTACACCATAATTGACCTGAGCCCTCCAGATGACGGATATACATCTCTACTTGAAAGAGACGAGGTAAGGATTGTCACACAAATACTTCACAATAAAGGCCGTCGTCAATACAGTCGCCAAGCAGTGTGCATGATATGTTGTTATTTTACCCCTGATAGAAAAAAGTTATTTCTTACGGGTTTGTTATCTTTAAGATTGGCACTGCGGATCTTTGTATCTGCGACACATCCCCCATGACAATAGAACACATGTTGCAGTCCTGATCACTGTATATCAACAAAAGTAGTAGCATTTGGCAACAGCCAGTGTCCTTCCACGAGAAACTGTACGGAAGAGCACGGGGCCTCAAGTCGACTGCTGCCTTCGTTAGAGCCATTGAAGTCGAGGTGTGAAGACAAACGTGAAAGAAGTGCTGATCTTTTTGCGTGCTTTACGGCTTAGTGCCTCCGGCTTTAGCAAACATTTGTAATGGGTTTACCTACCTCCCATAGGCTTACTAGATTGCTTAATCCGAACATATGTATATTTGGGCTGTGGGCCATGCCACTAACCATTTCTCTGCTCAACCTCCCACCGAGGATTTGAACCTGCCGTGCCTGTTTGACCAGAATACCCGTAACGAAAATCTAGCTGTATGTGTTTGACGGGTACAACAACACTTGCGCTCCCTTGTCGCTGATATGGTTTGTTTGTATCAGCTTGAGATTAACCCGATTTCTGGATTCAAATCAGCTTTCACTATTATTTGGATTGCTCTACTTTTCTGGACTCTGTTTTTGTTCTGTTGCTAAGGGAACTAGTGGATACTGGTTCTTCCAGTAGCTCGTTGGTGGTGCGCTCTTCTGCTCCGTTCTCTCGTGCGCACCAGTCCGCTTGAGCCTCATTCTGCACTTTGTAAATTGCTGATCCATCTATTGCGGTGTAATCATCCAACAGACGGTCATTGGTAGACTTCAAAATGTCACTCCTATCCATGTCTAGTGTACCCGAAATTAGTGTTTGTGACGTAAGAATGTACGCTCTAATGTTGTTCTGACCCCCAACACGACCAGGACAGTAGATGCATACCAGCCCCTGCAGGGATAGGGTCTCTACAGTTGCCATCCACTCATGCATCAGCCAGCCTGAAGTAACAGTGGAAGTCGTCTTTTGGGGGGTTTGTGCGTTCGCCTTATTTCTGAATTTCCCAAGGCGGTGTGCGTTGCAGTATGTTTTTATTTTTCGTCTGTCTGCCCAGTGCATCCGACTTCGGCATGCATTTTATGTAAGGGTCTGCTTCCTCCTGCATTTTCTAAAGATTTGCTTCCCCTGGGAAACGGCCGGTGCTGTGATGGGGAGCGAACCCAGCGCCTTTGGGTTGTGAGCCGTGTCCTTTAACCACTAGCTCACGCTGTCCCCGTATTTTGGGAGTCTGATGACTGCCGCTTTTTAAAAAAGCGGTCTCGGGTAGACATCTAAGAGCTGCGGTCACAGCTTCCATCTTTATTCTCATGTTGGAGATTGTTGTTCTGTATCCCCCACTCGTCCAAACACCAACCTGAGATCTTATTCCATCTTAGAAGTCCAACCAGATAGCTCGATGGGCATCACCGATCTATCGATATCTATTATGGCATCACAACTTTGGGTGCTATCATTTATCAGCTGGTTTACTTTGAGCTCTGCCCTCCCGTAAAACCACTCGCAATATTCCCTGCCTAGTGTTATGATGCCCTCACGTTACACCACTCTTTATATTTCCTGTCTAGTGTTATGATGCCCTCACGTTAAACCACTCTCTATATTCCCTGCCTAGTGTTATGATGCCCTCATGTTAAACCACACTCTATATTCCCTGCCTAGTGTTATGATGCCCTCACGTTAAAACACTCTCTACATTCCCTGCCTGGTGTTATGATGCCCTCACGTTAAACCACTCTCTATATTCCCTGCGTAGTGTTATGATGCCCTCACGTTAAACCACTCTCTATATTCCCTGTCTGGTGTTATGATTCCCTCACGTTACACCACTCTCTATATTCCCTGCCTAGTGTTATGATTCCCTCACGTTACACCACTCTCTATATTTCCTGCCTGGTGTTATGATGTCCTCACGTTACACGACTCTTTATATTCCCTGCCTAGTGTTATGATGCCCTCACGTTACACCACTCTTTATATTCCCTGCCTAGTGTTATGATGCCCTCACGTAAAACCACTCTCTATATTCCCTGCCTAGTGTTATGATGCCCTCACGTAAAACCACTCTCTATATTCCCTGCCTAGTGTTATGATGCCCTCACGTAAAACCACTCTCTATATTCCCTGCCTAGTGTTATGATGCCCTCACGTAAAACCACTCTCTATATTCCCTGCCTAGTGTTATGATGCCCTCACCTTACACCACTAAACAGTGAGAGTAGGTTCGTGCAACTTTGTTAGCGGCCCTACCGTCTTAAGCCGCGTTGATAGCAATGAGTGTTAATACTAATCTAACAACAACTGTGACATAACATATGCTTGGTTAGCGACCCGACCGTCTCAAGCCGTGTTAATAACAGTGATCGCTCAAGCTAATCTAACAACAACTGTGACATAACATATGCTTGGTTAGCGACCCGACCGTCTCAAGCCGTGTTAATAACAGTGATCGCTCAAGCTAATCTAACAACAACTGTGACATAACATATGCTTGGTTAGCGACCCGACCGTCTCAAGCCGTGTTAATAACAGTGATCGCTCAAGCTAATCTAACAACAACTGTGACATAACATATGCTACGTTAGCGGCCCGACCGCCTCAAGCCGTGTTGATAACAGTGAGTGTTAATGCTAACCTAACAACAACTGTGACATAACATATGCTACGTTAGCGGCCCGACCGCCTCAAGCCGTGTTGATAACAGTCAGTGTTAATGCTAACCTAACAACAACTGGGTCGTAACATTTGCTACGTTAGCGGCCCGGCCGCCTCAGTGTTGATAACAGTCAGTGTTAATGCTAACCTAACAATAACTGTGACATAACATTTGCTACGCTAGCGGCCCGGCCGCCTCAAGCCGTGTTGATAACAGTCAGTGTTAATGCTAACCTAACAACTGGGAAAGAACATTATATCTTAAATCTAATCGCGTGCCGCAATTGTGTCGCTCCCATACCCACTTTAGGGTAAGAACACCCGTTGAGGCTAAGACTCTATAATTCTGTTGTTTGTGTAGGTATAGGATTTATCGGAGACCCGGCAACTTTTCTTCCGTCCATCAATCATCAAACCAAATATGATAGGCTCACTGTGAAGCACATGTCTTCAACTAATGGCCTATATATCTGGTGAAGTTTTTTCAGCTAATCGTTTCTTCAGGATGAATTTGCCAGCCCCATGCCCAATCCTCTTTAGTCGCCTCTCACGACATCCCAGAAAAGTTGCAGTATTACTTTGTGTTTGCTTCCATGTCAGTCTCTGGTAACACTCGAGTGAACTGGTTTTTATGTTACTTAACGCAACTTAACGTCTTTATACTGATTTAGAATCTCTACAAAATCTGTATACAGCCAGTTTCTTGGATGGTGGTTTAACCGATATGTGAATCTATCTTGATAGACTCAAACACTAGAGCTAAGTAGAACATTAACCAGTTAGATACCAACTATAGCTGCTCTTAACAAACCACCAGGGGAAAGGTACAAATAACTTGGGTAGATCTTCTTTTCTATTTCTAACTGCCAAGGAATTTTTAAAATGCTTGACACTGAACGCGGGAGCCCGATCTCACTACCCAGAGATCAGGGACATTTTTACCACAAGATCCACGTGAAAAAAATTCCGGTCTCCACCTGATTCGAACCCGCGACCTCCGTGCCCCTATGGGAATTGAACCCATTTAAAATTTCGTGCTGAAGTTGACTGATTGGAAAAACGCAAATAACTCAGTACAAAGCACTGTGTCTTATAAAGCGAAGGCAATAAGACAATAAATCAAAATAATTATATCCATCGGTCACGATGTTTTTCTCGTGCCTTGTTCTTTGATAAGATTGCATTCTCATTGATTATCCTAACCATCTTTTTATACGTCTTCATGTTGAATTCAGCACAAGAAGTAGTTCTCACAATATTTCTATGGCGGACACCTTACCACGAGATCACTGAGTCTTAAATATACATAACCGTCGTCTAGGTCTTAAATACTGCCATTGCATGGAGTGGAATTAGAGATGAGCTGCCCATTCTAAATCCTAGTCCTGCGCAACACATGTAGTCGCTACTCTGACAGCCCAACCCCAGCTTCTCGTTTTCTCCAGGTGAGAATGTTCCTACTAGAAAGAGAAGGATCGAGAGTCGCACGTCTCTGTCACCCTACTGACAGATAGTGGTCATCAAACATAGGTGGTCAGGGATAGAGTGGTAGTATAACTGACGGTAAACCACCTACTGCCGTGTTGGTAGCCGGGTCACAGCGAATGGCTAAGTTCACTCGAATAAAAATGTTTGTGGAACGCGGATGTGTTAGGCTCAAACACTCAGATATCGCAGTTTGGCTGTCGAGTGTCTAGCGATAAACAAGCAAAAAAGACGAACAAGGAAGACAATGAAGAGGAACAATAAACGCTGTGCTCGAAAGGGCAGTCTAAGCTATAAAAGTCATCTAAACAATGAATTATTGCATAGGCTCAGTTACAGCGACTTTTATGTCCTTGTATTCATACATCGGAAAAGGGCGCGCACAAGAATTACCACCGGCTGGTTGAAATCTGATAACACAGGAATCATTGAGCAAGTAATCCTCACATTAGCAGGTGTTTAAAACGGCGTGGAGAGTCTGCGAGAACGTGTGTGCAAACAGCGAACTGCGGTATCCATGCAGTTCGTCATTTACTGAACGAGACTGACAACCTATAGCTCTGCCAGAAGTGTTGTAATGTCAATTCATTGTAACCGAATTATAACTGACTTAATTGTTTAATAAATGCATGATTTTTATGTTAGACCGTATTCCGTTTGCTTGATTCCTTTGGTAGGGACAAATGTAGCAATAATAATATCGGTATTTAATTGTCACGCAGATAAAATTAAAGATGGTTTTCGTACTGTCAGCAGCCATTGTAGAAGGACATTCTGTTGTTGATAGTTTATGGTCGCTTACCGAAGAGTCTAGGAGAAAGGAGACTAACGTACGGTCAAGCAAATCATACTGGTCAGACTATGCTAGGGAGGGTCAGGTGAACATACTAATCAGACTATGCTAGGGGGGGTCAGGTGAATATACTGATCAGACTATGCTAGGGAAGGTCAGGTGAACATACTAATCAGACTATGCTAGGGAGGGTCAGGTGAACATACTGATCAGACCATGCTAGGGAGGGTCAGGTGAACATACTGATCAGACTATGCTACTCAGGGTCAGGTGAACATACTGATCAGACTATGCTAGGGAGGGTCAGGTGAACATACTGATCAGCCTATGCTAGGGAGGGTCAGGTGAACATACTGATCAGACCATGCTAGTCAGGGTCAGGTGAACATACTGATCAGACCGTGCTAGGGAGGGTCAGGTGAACATACTGATCAGACCGTGCTAGGGAGGGTCAGGTGAACATACTGATCAGACTATGCTAGGGGGGGGGGGGGGATCAGGTGAACATACTGATCAGACTATGCTAGTCAAGGTTAGGTGAACATACTGACCAAGGCCCCGCGTCACTTCCATGCAGTTTTCTGGACACATGCTGTTTTCATGACAGCTTGGCTAACGAAGTGATGGATAGACGTGATCCCTGTAGCAATGAGCGACACGCAGATGACGCCAAGTATAGCACAACCGCCTAGAGGTCCACCGTCCACCTTCATCCGCAAGCTCAGGATGTAAGGAAAGCTAATGCAACCCACCACTTAACTACCTTTTCATGGCGCACAAAAGAGTTATCTACTCATTGTGGGCATTCGCAAACAACAACTCACAAGGAAGGATCAGAGCACCATTTTCCGACTGAGACACATCCCACTTAACAAGTACGTGAACAGAATTCAACCACAACATCCTCTAGTGCCAGCTGTGTAGACACCCAAACGAAACCGTTTATCATCATCTCTTTGAGTGCTCAGCGCTCAATGATTTTAGGAAAATGCTTCTTCCTCCGCAGCCAGATACACGGAACACGTTGTATGGCACTAGACAACTCCTGATAAACACGTGCAGATAATATTACATGGCATTGGGTCAAAGGACGAGAGCCCAGATGCCGCTGAATCCGTAACAACAACAACCGGAAATGGGACTGTTTTAGGGCAATCTGAGGAACAATGCGTGGGTCGACACTTTAGTCCCTATAAAAACACTTTAGTCCCTATAAAAACACTTTAGTCCCTATAAAAACACTTTAGTCCCTATAAAAACACTTTAGTCCCTATAAAAACACTTTAGCCCCTATAAAAATACTTTAGTCCCTATAAAAACACTTTAGTCCCTATAAAAACACTTTAGTCCCTATAAAAGGCAAAGACCGCCTTCCATCGTAGACGATCATGACATAATTTATTTGCTAGCGTTATTTTTAGTAAAGATTAACTGCGCTACTTTGTATCCTCACTCTCTCGTCTCGAGCCGCCCGACCCCAGTGGCAAGTCAAGGACAAGACGACTAGGGGGCGACTACGAGATGCAGTCCCTATAGTGGAGAGTTTATTCAGGTGCCTCACATTGTGCTAGAGTCAGCAGAACTCTGGTCAACCGACTCAAATGCCCTCTTCTCGAACAATGCGAGGTTATCTAAGTACACATCATTAAGGGTGTTCCAGTTAATCGGGGACACGTGTATATATGACGTCAACGTTATGGATCAAAGCTATGCAATCTTGAAACATCTTCTGCGCCTTCTGATGATTTAAGCTATATAAAGATTTGACTGATGTGTCAACTGTTAGCCCTGGTACACGAAACAGCGAGACGGAGAGATTGTTGAACACGCGAATAACTTCATTTCTTATTTCGTTACTCCAGGAGTATAGGGCCACCACTATGGTTAGCCACTTTGTCGAAGCCTGCGCCAAATGTCTTTGTTTGCATTTTCAGTGGTAGTTTCTGCAGAAATTGAATTTTACCCGGTCAGATTGCTAGGCGCATGCACAGCTTTCTTTATCGCATGCATGGAGATTGTATTGTTTCCTTCACGGCAAGGTATTTGGATATCCGTTCGGGGTCTTTCGTTCGCTCATATTCGAATTCGTACCAGTAAAATTCGCTCAGTTACACAGACAGAAGCAGATACTTATATAAAATGTAAGCTGAAGTCGGATACACTGGGCCGACAGGCGCAAAATAAGAACCACAGTGCAACGCACACCGCCTTGGGGGATTAGAGAAATAAGGCGAATGCAAAAGAAACAAACAGAAGGGAAATAGAGGAAGATTGGGAGTGGGGAATGTTTTTTTCTTCAAATGATTGAGTATATCTGTTTGGTGCCAGCAGTGCTACGTGTCTTACGGGTGTTCTGTCATTAATTTCCTATGCAAGTACCGCGTCTGCTATTTGTACATGTATACTTGCCTCATCATTACTTGACTTCACTTGACTTTTCCGCCTATTTGTGCTGTAAACCACCACGGGGAACGGGAGTTGCCTTGTTTGGACCAAATGTGTTTTGTCAGTTGTTGTAAGCGCCGTGAGAAGCTGTAGTTGCCTTGTTTGTGTCAAGTGTGTTGTGTCAGTTGTTGTAAGCGCCATGAGAAGCTGTAGTTGCCTTGTTTGTGTCAAGTGTGTTGTGTCAGTTGTTGTAAGCGCCATGAGAAGCTGTAGTTACCTTGTTTGTGTCAAGTGTGTTGTGTCAGTTGTTGTAAGCGCCATGAGAAGCTGTAGTTACCTTGTTTGTGTCAAGTGTGTTGTGTCAATTGTTGTAAGCGCCATGAGAAGCTGTAGTTGCCTTGTTTGTGTCAAGTGTGTTGTGTCAGTTGTTGTAAGCGCCATGAGAAGCTGTAGTTACCTTGTTTGCGTCAAGTGAGTTGTGTCAGTTGTTATAAGTCTATGGGGAGGTGTAGATGCCTTGTTTGCGTCAAGTGTGTTGTGTCAGTTGTTGTAAGCGCCACGAGAAGCTGTAGTTGCTTTGTTTGCGTCAAGTGTGTTGTGTCAGTTGTTGTAAGCGCCATGAGAAGCTGTAGTTGCCTTGTTTGCGTCAGGTGTGTTTTGTCAGTTGTTGTAAGCGCCGTGAGAAGCTGTAGTTGCCTTGTTTGTGTCATGTGGGTGTGTCAGTTGTTGTAAGCGTGGTGAGAAGCTGTTGTTGCCTTGTTTGTGTCAGGTGTGTTGTGTCAGTTGTTGTAAGCACCATGAGAAGCTGTAGTTGCCTTGTTTGTATCAGGTGTGTTGTGTCAGTTGTTGTAAGCGTAGTGAGAAGCTGTTGTTGCCTTGTTTGTGTCAGGTGTGTTGTGTCAGTTGTTGTAAGCGCCGTGAGAAGCTGTAGTTACCTTGTTTGTGTCAAGTGTGTGTGTCAGTTGTTATAAGTCTATCGGGAGCTGTAGTTGCCTTGTTTGTGTCAAGTGTGTTGTGTCAGTTGTTGTAAGCGCCATGATAAGCTGTAGTTGCCTTGTTTGTGTCAGGTGTGTTGTGTCAGTTGTTGTAAGCGCCATGATAAGCTGTAGTTGCCTTTTTTGTGTCAGGTGTGTTGTGTCAGTTGTTGTAAGCGCCATGAGAAGCTGTAGTTGCCTTGTTTGTGTCAGGTGTGTTGTGTCAGTTTCAAGTCTGTGAAAAATTGTAGTTGTCTCGTCTGGACCAAGTTTGTTATGTCAGTTGTTATAAGTCTAATGGGATCTGTAGTTACCGTGCGTGAACCTAATATGTGTCTCAGCTATTGTAAGACTGTATTTGTGTAGGATTTCTGCTATGTCATCAGGGAGGGGTGGAGTGTAACAAACTGGTTGGTTGCATGACTCAGAACAAAACATGCTGAAGTTCGGATTCCGCAAGGTCGAGCCCCTATGGGAAGTAAACCGATTTAAAATTTCGCGCTGCAGTCGACTGCACTGGGTTAGAATAGTTCAAAGAACTCAGTACAAAGCACTATTCCTTATAAAGCGAAGGGAATAATACAATAAATCAAAATAATTCTATCCATCTGTCCCGAAGTTTTTCTCGTGTCTTGTTCTTTGATAAGATTACATTCTCATTGGTTATCCTAATCGTCTTTGTGCATGTCTGAATTCGGCACAAGAAGTAGTTCTCACAATATTTCTATGTCATCCTGTCTCGCTTGATGTCATTAATATGTCATTTCACACGTCGTAATTTTCCCCTTCCTTGCCTTAGATATTAACCAAATCGAGCGCTGATAACACAGAGCTGGTATTCACAGCCCGTCTATTAGTTGAGTGTGCGACCAAGGCGACTTTTGAGTGTTTAAATTAGTGATAACAGTTGATTAGTTACAGCAGAGGGTACATTCAATCTAGTTGTAATGTATCTACTAAGTCTTCCATCTTTCTCAAAAATAATTCCCAGGTACTTGATCTCTGGAGCTGTTTGGTCAAATGTATTATTGTTTACGCATTTGTTAAGTGGATTAGGTATTCTTTTAATCTTTTTCAGCTGGTTAGCGAAACTATGGTAATTAATAGATGATTTTACCACCTGTTGCAAACATTGAAACAAACATGATTTCTGACAGCCCGTCTTCAGTCAGTGAGAGAGCATACGTTAATTAAATCTTATCTGTGTAAGCAAAGCAGAAAGTCATGTAATTGAGTGGCAGCAACGTCAACCACGAATGAAACAGAAAACTTACTGACAAATACACCTGTGGTACTGGGGAAATGATCCCTGAACATCTGCTGTAAACTTGCTCGACATACCAGGACCAGAGAAAACACATGTGGCCATCACCAGAGCCAACACTAGAAAAGCTCTATGACAGTGTCGACAGCTTCAGAATGACTGCTGTTTTCTTTGAACAAATTGAAGTCGACGTCTGACAGCGTGCGAAGAAGAAGAAGCAGAAGAAGAAGAAGAAGAAGAAGAAGAAGAAGAAGAAGAAGAAGAAGAAGAAATAAGAAAAAGAAGAAGAGGAAGAAGAAGACGAAGAAGTCTGAACTAAATTCTGAAGTGTATTTCTGTAATGAATCTTCCGTTTATTATTCAATACACCTTCTCCAGCATTTTTGTTATCATTCGTTCTCAAATAATCGCAAATCTTTCACTCTTAACATTGCCGTCTTTATCATGCTTGTCTCTTCAGCATACAATGTATCCCTTAATTGGGTAGAAAGGATCATGCTGTTACTTTGCTACTCTCGTGGAGCCGACAGACTCAAGAAAATGTTCTACTGTTTGTTTGGGGAGCGAAGATCTTGGTCCGGTGAAGATCAAGACTTCGCCTCACATCCTCGTTCGTGTTCACGGAGATCGCCTGTTTCACGCCTATCTGACGAACAATGCGTGGATCGTCACGTTAGTTTCTATAGTAGAGAGCTTATTCATGGGCCTTACATTGCACTACAGTCAGTAGAACCCCGGTCATCCTTCTCAAATACATATGGGGATGTAAGAGGAGTCACTGATACCTGCTCTCAAACAAATGTTGTCAAGAGTTAAATTAGTACTACTATCTTGGATCAACAACTTTTATTAATATGTGGTGGACTTACCAGATGTAGTGGTGGTCATACCAGCTGTAGTGGTGGTCATACCAGCTGTAGTGGTGGTCATACCAGCTGTAGTAGTGGTCTTACGAGCTGCAGTGGTGATCTTACTAGCTGTAGTGGTGGTCCTACAAGCTGTAATGGTGGTCGTAGCAGCTGTAATTGTGGTCTTAAGGGCCCGGAAACGATTCCGTAAGGGTTACGGTCTCTTCCCACACCTATTTCCATGGACAAATACTCTTTATGTTTCATCTACTTTATTGTCTCCAGCTTGACGTATTAGAGTAGCCTGTTTGTCTCTTCTACCCCAAGAATGATGCTGATGGTAGTATAGTTAGCAGCCGGGTTGCCAAGGTAGGTGCTGCTGTGTTTGGGAAACGTTTTATTTCTGTCTTATTCGTCGTTCGTTCTCAAACTTCCTCTACCAAGGCCTGACCTCTCTCACTCCCCCTACCAAGGCCTGACCTCTCTCACTCCCATTACCAAGGCCTGACCTCTCTCACTCCCCCTACCAAGGCCTGACCTCTCTCACTCCCCCTACCAAGGCCTGACCTCTCTCACTCCCCCTACAAGGGCCTGACCTCTCTCACTTCCCCTACCAAGGCCTGACCTGTCTCCCTTCACATACCAAGCCTGGCCGTTCTCACTCCTCCTACCAAGGCCTGACATCTCTCACTCCCCTATACCAAGGCCTGACAGTGACCTCTCTCACTTCCCCTTCCCAGCCCTGACCTCTCTCACTCTACCTACCAAGGCCTGACCCCTCTCACTCCCCCTACCAAGGCCTGACCTCTCTCACTCCCCCTACCAAGGCCTGACCTCTCTCACTCCCCCTACCAAGGCCTGACCTCTCTCACTCCCCTATACCAAGGCCTGACAGTGACCTCTCTCACTTCCCCTACCAAGGCCTGACCACTCTCACTCCCCCTACCAAGGCCTGACCACTCTCACTCCCCCTACCAAGGCCTGACCTCTCTCACTCCCCCTACCAAGGCCTGACCACTCTCACTCCCCCTACCAAGGCCTGACCTCTCTCCCTCCCCCTACCAAGGCCTGACATCTCTCACTCCCCCTACCAAGGCCTGACCTCTCTCACTCCCCCTACCAAGGCCTGACCACTCTCACTCCCCCTACCAAGGCCTGACCTCTCTCCCTCCCCCTACCAAGGCCTGACATCTCTCACTCCCCCTACCAAGGCCTGACCTCTCTCACTCCCCCTACCAAGGCCTGACATCTCTCACTCCCCCTACCAAGCCTTTACCATTCTCAAACTCCCTCTACCAAACCATGAAAAGGGCTTTGCAAGTAACAGGATATTGTCTGAAGAACGCAATTCGTTGTATGTCGTAGTTTGCAGCTGGACTGCGATATTTCCACCTTTCGGTCCGACACATCCGTCTTCAGCATGGCATTTTCGGGTACCAGGTTAGCCTTCCCTCTTCGATTCATTCTCCTTAACCAGTCTGTGCCGGGTTAGCCTACCCTCTTCGATCCCTTCTCCTTAGCCAGTCTGTACCGGGTTAGCCTTCCCTCTTCGATCCCTTCTCCTTAGCCAGTCTGTACCGGGTTAGCCTTCCCTCTTTGATCCCTTCTCCTTAGCCAGTCTGTACCGGGTTAGCCTTCCCTCTTTGATCCCTTCTCCTTAGCCAGTCTGTACCGGGTTAGCCTTCCCTCTTCGATCCCTTCTCCTTAGTCAGTATGTACCGGGTTAGCCTTCCCTCTTTGATCCCTTCTCCTAAGCCAGTCTGTACCGCGTTAGCCTTCCCTCTTCGATCCCTTCTCCTTAGCCAGTCTGTACCGGGTTAGCCTTCCCTCTTCGATCCCTTCTCCTTAGCCAGTCTGTACCGGGTTAGCCTTCCCTCTTTGATCCCTTCTCCTTAGTCTGTACCGGGTTAGCCTTCCCTCTTTGATCCCTTCTTCTTAGTCTGTACCGGGTTAGCCTTCCCTCTTTGATCCCTTCTCCTAAGCCAGTCTGTACCGGGTTAGCCTTCCCTCTTTGATCCCTTCTTCTTAGCCAGTCTGTACCGGGTTAGCCTTCCCTCTTCGATCCCTTCTTCTTAGTCAGTATGTACCGGGTTAGCCTTCCCTCTTCGATCCCTTCTTCTTAGTCAGTATGTCCTATTGCAGCCTGTTATCCAGGATCACCACCCGGAAGTGGAGAAGGGGCTTGGCAGATCTGGGTCGCTGACCGCTATAACGCATGCACTGCTCAGCATCTTGATCCGTTGGAAGACTATAAACAAATATTTAGATCCGTCAATGAATCAATGTCCCCACCAAGTTAAAAGTTTATAGTACTGTAGTGATAACCACTCTTCTACATGCCTGCGAAACATGGACAGTGTAAGTCTGACGTGCCAGGCAGCTCAATCATTTCTAGATTTTCTTTCTCCACAGGCTGCTCAGAGTTCACTGGTAGGTCAAATGACCTAGTTCTCAAATCTTCAATTGGTCAAACATTGTGAACATCCTCACGTTTCTACAAAGTGCCTAGATAATAAGAGCCGGGCAGTTGTCCGATAAGAGCAGCCTGAAGCAGTTGCTGTACGGTGAGATACGAACAGACAGTTGTCCATCAAGCGGTTGAAGAAGCACTACAAGAGCTCTTCAAAAAAATATCTGTAGAGTTTCAATATTTATATCAATTGCTGTGAGGTGCTTGCACAAAAGCCTTCTGCCAAATGCGCTAACATCACACATGGAGCTCATTTCGATGAGCAGAACCCTACGTACGACGAACCGTAAAGGTCGACTTCTTATAAATGTGTTCCACGCTTGGCACAGTCTGTCGTGCCAGGATTACACTTTATAAAATCTTATACATTCTCACATGACAGCACAGGTCTGATGAAGTCACCGTCTTCCCTTTCGATGGGCAACTGTTACTAACCAGTTGTGTCTCACAGGTCGGAGGTTAGTGCTAAACACAGAGATAAATAAACCTTATTCTTTGAAGGCAGAAACATGATATTGACAGCTAATGAGAAATAACCTGACAGATATGACTATTGCCGCTGGTTGCAATATGGCACAGGTATACAGAAAAGACAAAGTAATGTCATGGTATAAAGCCAACGAAAACGACATTCCATCTTTAGTCATCTCCCTAGCTCATGAAGGTAAAGGCGCCTCTAAAAGTTTATTTACATTTAGAGATATTCAATAGGAAGCATACAAACTGGGATATATAACTGCAATCTTCATCCACCTAGCTCGCTCGTGAAGGGATACGCCTCTGACAGTATAATTAAGTTAGATATACCAATTAGGAAGCACGTCAATAGAGATATAGAATTGCAATCTGCATTCACTCCTATCTCGTGAAGGGATATATGCACTTCTCAAAGTACAATTGAATTTTGAGTTAACCTTGAAGCCGCATGCAGGTAGAAGGCCACAGTTCGTCACATATACGTAGACAGCCACACATCACCACCGCCTCTGTGTTTTATCCAAGGTCCAGACCGTCAGAATAAGAAGGATCAGAATCCACTCTGCTTATATGGCAGTCGCCATTTTATGTGACGTGAACTTGTTGCGTGCTTATGGGCATTTTCACTTCCAAATATCGAAGTATTTGTGATAGTTAACATAATTAACAAAAACTGTAGAAATCTAAAGTAAAATTCACATGAAGATGTTGTGTGCCGCTGTGAAGGTTTAACCAACAAGGTAAGTTTGCAGTATATTATATGTCTTCCAGCTTTTGTTTTAATGGCTCCAATATACCTGAGAGGAGCGACTGGCCCAACTGTTTGGGAGCCAGTCTCCTGACCATTAGGGCACGGGTTCAGAACCTTCTGAGTGCGTTATTTGATTAAATAAAAACTTCGCCTTAACAGTAGGTGGTGCTATAAACATGTCTCTTCTTCAGGCAGCAGTTCTTCCCCACGAATAAAAGTTTTACGAATAGACACGGCAAACATATTTTTGGTTTTATTCCTGAAATGTTTCAGTTGTTTGTTTCCAAGTCTTTACTTCTATTTGAATTCCACTCTGTTTTCTCTCTTGTTATAGCTGTGACTTCTTTGGTAGGAAATATTTGGGAAGAGTCATCTTTCTATAATATGTAGTGACATTCTTCTCAGAATTCTATTATCTCTAATACCACCAAGTTATGCAGTGAAATTCTTCTCAGACGTCTATTATCTATAATATCACCAAGTTATGTAGTGGCATTCTTCTCAGACGTCTATTATCTATAATACCACCAAGTTATGTAGTGGCCTTCTTCTCAGACTTCTATTTTACATAATATCACCAAGTTATGTAGTGGCATTCTTCTCAGACGTCTATTATCTATAATACCACCAAGTTATGTAGTGGCCTTCTTCTCAGACTTCTATTATACATAATATCACCAAGTTATGTAGTGGCCATCTTCTCAGACTTCTATTATATATAATATCACCAAGTTATGTAGTGGCATCTTCTCAGACTTCTATTATCTATAATACCACCAAGTTATGCAGTTGACAGGGCGGGTCGCAGATGTTTACTGGCCGACTGTTTGAGAATTTCCTGTTTCTCCTCCAACATCACACCTCTACTACCCCCTCCTCCACCGCACCCCTGTTCTAAGATGTTAACCAGGATTATCTAAAATCAGCTCGTGATTATGCAGGGTGCCTGACTAACAAAAGCAGGCAGCTAAAATCATGCGATAGGCAGACATAAATAACTCGACCTAGTTTTACGGTGCTCTGGAGGCATTCTACAGTCTTCGTTATTATCATTCGACTTCCTGTCCTTAATGCTGACAGCCCGGTACCACTGACCGATAAAGTCCATATTATTGAGTGTTGGGAAGAGCATCTCAGGGCTATCCTACACTGTCCGTCCAACATCAGCGAGCAAACAATTGCACGCATGCCTCAATCTGTTATCAACGATAGGCTTGTTATCCTACCCAAAACAGATGAGGTCGAGGAAGCAATCAGCTTAATATCCAGCTGCACGTCCCCTGAATCAGATGCTATTTCAGCCGAGGTGTACATAACATGGGGCCCAGTGCTGCTACACCAGCTAAAAATCTCGTTCGCTAATTTTGTAATGCAGGTCATTTAACGCAGGAACTGAAACATGCTACTATTGTCCATATGTACAAGCGCATGCGCAATCTTTATTCTTGTGATGATAATAATAGTTGTCCATCGTAATAAAAGATGGCGACATTGTGAGACTTGAGCTGCGATATGTTATCTCATATGACTTGAGTCATATCTTTACACTGCAGACTCTGCCGCGCGGTGGGTATACATGTCAGGAGTAGACGCGGGTCCTCGCGCGGTTTGTTCTTTAGGGCAGCTCGCTTTCTTTGAACCTAAGAGATGACATTCAGCTCGGCAAATTGAGAAACATTGTGGTATGTACCTCACTGTGTTTAAAAAAATAACCAACATAGAGACATCCTCCTATCTGTTGACTGTGCTCTTAATACTTGCTCAGACCAGGAGGTGCAGACCATCATGAATGAGTTTTCACATGGTCTTAATGTCAACAAAGAAAACAGAAGTAACGTTTCTATATCCTCGCCGAAGGCCGGCATTACAGCGAATCCCACATCACTGAACAGGGCCGACATCTACAAACGGTTGACAGCTTGGTTTACTTTGAGCGTGCTCTCATCGAAGAAGTGATTCTGGGGTCCAAACCATCATTGTCAAGCCAAGTGTTGCTTTTTGGAAAACTGCGAGCGAACGGCTGGGATTGGCAAAATATCAGTGCTGCTACCAAGATCAATGTCTATTGTAATGTGGTGATAACCACCCTCATATAAGCCTGTGAAATATAGACAGTCTATAGCAGACGTGTCAGGAAATTCAGCCATTTCTTCACGAGTTGTTTGTGCAGTCAGGAAAGTACCCATTTCTGAAGTCTTCATCATTGCGAGACTCGTGTGCATTCATGCAGTTGACCTCAGTCAGATTAAATGAACATATTATTCACATGTCTCCCTAAACGGCAATGTTACAGTGAGCTCAGAACAGCAGGTAATCGCTTTCTGTGGGGAGGGAAGAACAGAAGAAACGATACATAGGCCCTTATAAAATCTCTGCAGAGTTTCGTCATTAGTATTGTCTCATATGAGTCCCTTACTCCTGACCGGCGCACTGCCATCAGCACGGCGCACTGCCATCAGCACGGCGCACTGCCATCACACCTGGTGCACTGCCATCAGCACGGCGCAACTGCCATCAGCACGGCGCACTGCCATCAGCACGGCGCAACTGCCATCAGCACGGCGCACTGCCATCAGCACGGCGCAACTGCCATCAGCACGGCGCACTGCCATCAGCACGGCGCACTGCCATCACACCTGGTGCATTCTAAACCGAACAGAGAATCATCGCTCCGTAAAATTGCAAGCTGTCATCAACGGACATCACGCAAGACAACGAAATTAGCTACGTCGCCAACGTGTGTCCCACTTGCGGTAAATTATGTCGCGCACAGATTGAACTGTAGTCAAATGTGGCTATACATTGCTACACACATCTCGCGATGTCGTCGTCATTGCTTGCGATGAGCAACTAACCTTTGGCGAATGTGTATATTTATCCAACTCCAGTCATACGGGATATATCAACAGTAATCGGCACCTAGGTCTGAATCTTGAGCAGTAATAAATAAAAACTATTAGCGCATCAATAAGCTTGGTCTGGAGAGAGCTATAGGTTCAGCGAGAACAAGAAAGAACGATTAAGTATCATTCCATGATCATCTGATGTAAGTAACATGTCCTTTCCAAACGCCGTTACTTACAATTACCAATATATCTAGCTTTTATACATTTCTTGGCATGTGTGCAGTGCGGTAGATTGCCATTACTTTTCATACGCGTACGAGCGATCACACCTAGAGGAAAAAAAAATCGTGTACTGGACACGGAGGATTTCGAACCCGGTAAGTTGGGATTGTGAAACGGACGTTTCAACAATATTTAATCGATTTGAAGAGACCGTGTAGCGAAGTTGTTATTGACACGGGTCACAGCTCAAACATGCATATAGATATATGCATATGTGCCAGGTGGATACGTTGTTGTGTACAATTATGTATCTGCTAAAGACGTATATTTGTGGTACAACGTTTAAGATGTGACACCCAGCTACCTTTCACCAGGTGTATAGGACACGCCCAGTGTTGTATGTCATGTTGTATTTCTCATCTGCCAATCGACTGGGTCAAGCTTAGCTTTGTAAGGTCGTACAGTTAATCTATTGTTGCTGACGAAGACAGCGGAATTTCTATCCTTTTCAATCCTTGATTAACACTGCAGTGCATCTGAGTAAGCAAGGACAAAACGCGGCTGAATTCATTATCAGTGTGTACTATCCGTGTGTTTCCGGACTAGCCGAAATTGTCATTTGCTACCAGCTGTCGCCATTTTTGTTCTCTGACGGTAAAGTCCCACTACGCTATCGTCAAATGTGATTTCAATCAAACCAGTTCAATTATCATCTCCTGATCGACTTTGGCTGTTCCCCGACATTGTATATTTCTTGCCCGGGTAGCGGCGGCTGATTTGTTTATTGTTGTTTAGCTTAAACTGAAGCTGCCGACATGTTTGGTTTACTCTTGACATCGAAAGTGTAGACTTTGGTTGGGACTGCAATGCTACTTTCTCAACTTGTTGAGTTTGTCAACTCTGAGAGGTTGTTCCAACCAGAAGCGATGTTCTCCGTTACACTGTGTTCCTCTTCTTGTTGTTGTTGTCGATGATGTTGTTGAATGCCCACAATGAGAATGTTTACTCCTTTGTAGCCCCGAAAAGGGCGTTAAGTGTAAACACTCAGCTATCATACAGTTTCAACAGTCTATTTCTTTATATGTCTTCAATATATTCAATCTGACAATTGTTTCGTTCAGAAGTTCTGTTTTCGTGATACGGTTGCAGAACTGCTGTGCCTATCTGCTTCAGTTTCGTGACATAGAACGTGTACCTTTCCTAAACAAAAACATTGCGATGGCCTCATTATGAAAACTTTTTCAGTATGCTCCATAGAATTATAAAGTAAATATATATCTACTTATAAATCTGTCTAACTCTCTCTCGCGCTCTCTCTCTCTCTATATATATATATATAATCGGGGATTCGGTTTCTAACAGCTGAAGGATGTCGATCAGTTGACATTCACCGCAGAATGCAGGCAGTGTATGGTGACAAAAGTGTGGCGAACGTAATCTCCAGTGACGGTCCACCTGAATTTCGCATCAGTTGTAGCGATGGCGTCTTCTGACACATTATGTGCCTCAAGTGGTTTCGGATGATATTTCGTTAATTCACGTCCTTCTTTAAACATCGTTGACCAGTTCTTCGCTGTTTGTCTTCCACATTTTTGTCACCATACACTGCCTGCATTATGCGATGAATGTCTACTGGTCGACATCCTTCAGCTGTAAGAAACCGAATCACCGCTCGCTGATCAACTCTGGACGGATTCTCTATCACGCCCCGTTGTGTTTTCAACGGTCTGCTGAGGAAACTATGAGTCAGAGGATAATGAAATTTTGCAACTTGACGGTTGATATTTTTGCTGTTTACATCAGAAGTGGCGACAATTTTGCGCATCGTACATATTTTCACTTGGTGCAGTTCGGTCCGGTTTCATTTGAACACGCCTCGTAAATATATTTATGTATATTTATCGAGAAACCTATACATCAATATATCCATCTATCTATTTATCTATCCATCCGTCTATATACATATATACGAGGTGTGTTCAAAAAGTATTCAATCTTTGGTCCGGAAAAGTACAATTACTTACCTAGAGATTGGAAACTATAATCCCCTTCAATATACACTCCTTGGGACCATACACTTCTCCCAGTCATCCAGCCATTAGTGGAAACATTTCAGGAAGACCTCCTTGGGAGTGGAGTACACCTTGGTCGTTACACTCTGCATAATGTTTTATCGTTATTCAAATTTGGTCCCTTTCAGCAAGGGGGGGGGGGGGGAAGAGGGGATGTTCAGCTTGGAGAACATCCAAATATTGCAAAGAGCCGCGTCGAGAGAATAGGGGGTCTGACGAACCAGATGAATGTTGTATTTGGCCAAGACAGTCCGAATCAGATGTGAAGAATGCCTAACGGTAACTTGACATCCCCATCATGACAACGTGCCAGTCTATTCTTCGCTTCTGATTTAGACTTTCTTGTCCAAATACAACATTCCTCTGTTTCACCAGACCCCCGATTCTCTCGACGTGGCTCCTTACAATTTTTCCAGTTCCCCAAGCAGAAATTTCATCTGCTAGGGACCCGACTAAAGTTACCAAGACGTTATGCGGAATGCGACGACCCAGCCGTACTCAATTCCCAAACAAGCCTTTCTAAATTACTTCCAGCAAAGGCTCGACCGCTGGGAGAAGTGTGTGGTTCCAAGGAATGTACTTGTGTATTTTTCCGGATCAATGGTCGGATACTTTTTGAATACACCTGGTGTGTGTATATTTGTCCGTCCGTTTATCAGTCCGTCCAGATATTCATCCACTTAGTCAAAGTCAGCCCACCTGTCTGTCTGTCTGTATGTCTTTATGTATGTATGTATGTCTGTATGTCTGTCTGTCTGTCTGTCTGTATGTATGTATGTATGTCTGTATGTATGTATGTCTGTCTGTATGAATGTATATCTGTATGTATGTATGTATGTATGTATGTATGTATGTATGTATGTCTGTATGCATGTATAATATGTCTGTCGGTCTGTATGTATGTATGTATGTATGTATGTATGTATGTATCTCTAACCATACATCCATATTTATATAACTGTATATCTATGTATCTATGTATTTCTGTCTTTTCTATGGATCTATAACTGTATCTGCCTATCTGACAATGTATCTTTAATTATACTTGCTTGTCCGATTGACGATTTAATTACTCATATACTGAATCGCCATTACTCAGCTGCAGTTCACTGTCAGTATGCAATTTATGGTTGTTGTTGTTGAATGCACACAATGAGTGATTTCTTTCTTTTGTGCGCCCTGAAAAAAGAATTAGGTGTCGGGTTGCAGTAGCTTTCCTCCCATTCAGTACATGCTGATGAAGGTGAACCGGGATCCTCCTGAATGTTGTGCTATTCTTTGCTTCATCTGCGTGTCGCTCACTACTACGGGGATCACGCCCCCCCCCCCCCCAACCTCGTTAGTCCAACTGTTATGAGACAGATGTCAACCAACATTACAATCCAGACCGCCATCATTAGTAGCAGATGTAAAATATTCACGGGTCACAAGCCTAATTCCCTTCTCCCGCCGCTAGGCCTAGACTGTTTACCACACGGTAGACATAGCCTTCAAACACTGTGTACCTTGCCCTTCTGAATTATCAACCTTTTCTTCTAGACTAATCTAGAACATGTGGTCAACACGTTACTCGCTATCGTACTCACTGTGTTTATGAGCATTGGAGTAGTAGAGTGTTAGAGTGTTTGCTGCTCACTGCAAAGCTGCCAGATTCAATATCGTTACCAACACGCTCCAGTCGACACAGCTGTAAATATGTACCGTATTCTTGGAGAAGAAGAAACACTCCTTGAAATGTAGTTGACCACCACATCTCATTAAAAAAAAAAAGCTGAGATCCCGCACAACGAAGTCTTTAACACTTCATCCCCGACATCAGTATCTGCTATGGGACGATCTTTACCTGTAGTCCCTGTATCGTGTTTCAGCAGGTGTTTCTAGAGCGTCCTGCCAAACCCATCTCGGTTATCCACGCTCCGTTAGGCACTGGGTGCCTAGTGTTCGGGGAGAGAGAGAGGGATGAAAAGAGAGAAATAGAGGGGAGTTTATTCTGAGTGCTGATAATCTGGGCGTCTGTTGTTTTGTCGGTGTGCCGATCGTTGTCACCCTACCCGGATATTAGGCTCCTTTGGGCGGGAGCAGTGTAGACGGCAGGCACCCCCGGAGATCGTCACGTGATTAGGTGGTCACCAGGTAGTTTAGCTAAAGGCAGGTAGTTAAGTTATTGTTAGGAGAATCTTTCTTGTGAAGTTATTTCGTCAGGTGAGTCGCTGTGAAGTTATCACGTTATGTGAATCGTTGTCAAGTTATCTCCTTAGGTGAATCGTTGTGAAGTTATCTCGTCAGAGGAATCGTTCTCAAGTTATCTCCTTAGGTAAAGTGTTGTTGATAAGTTATCTCGTCAGGTGATACGTTGTGAAGCTATCTCGTCAGGTGAAGTGTTGTTGTGAAGTTATCTCGCCAGGTGAATCGTTATCAAGTTATCTCATAATGGGAAACAGATATATACAGACAAACAAACCAGTCAAAGATAGACAATGCAAAAATATTGACATCATCTGAGGAACAACAGCAATACGGGATTTAGCATTTCAACAAGTGCCTAAACAGACCTCCGATGCAAGAAAACCCAAACACCAATCCAGCAGAGGATGTCCGGGATTTACACTGCAGCCTACCAAGTAAGTTATAAATCCAAAAACTTATATTGAAACTCTTAAAAAGGATAAACAGGCCCATGTTGAATAGCAGCAGACGCAGCTAGGACCATATATTTGTTACTAGAATTATTCAAGAAAATATGGAAACGATAAATCTTTAAAGGACATCTGATTAAGCTGTCAAAGAATGGCGATCTGGCAGAAAGCAGCACTTATGGAGGAGTTACATTGCTGTTAGTGCCAGGCAAGATATTCAACAGCGATCTTGGACAGAGTAAAAGAGAAAGTAGGCAACAATCTCCGAGGAACATGCAAGATTTCGTCAGGGATGACCATGCCCAGATCATATAAGCTACCTACGAATCGAAGTAAACAATTGAATTGAAATCATCTCTGTACGCGCAGTAGTCAGCGACCCACAGCTGACTGCTAGCGTCAGAGCCAGCGAACCAGAGCTGCAAAGACCCTTCTACATCTCCACGCTGAGATTCTGGATAGCAGGCTGCAGTAGGGCAGACTGGCAAAGGAGATAGGATCGAAGAGGGAATGCTAACCCGGTACTCAAAAAAATGCTTGCTTAAGTCGGATGTGTTGGACCGAAAGGTGCAAATATCGCAGTCAAGATATAAACTACGACACAACGCATTCGGTTTTCTGGACTACATTCTGCTACTTGGGCCCGTGTCACGGTTTGGTAGGGGGCAGTTTGAGAACGAACGAAGTTAAGCCAAGCCATCTGTACGCCACTACGCCAATTGTATAGACTGCGAAGAGGTAACCGACAGTGTGGATCGACGCACTCTTTGGAAACTGTCGAGACAATATGGAATATCAGAAAAGTTTATAACTTTCATGCAGGGTATTTACGAATATACAGTAACAGAGCGGTGAACGAAAGAGCACCCACTGACAACTTCGGGGGCAGTGGTTTGAACACAGGAATGGGATTCCTTCTCTCAATTGTTCTGTTCTTGTTGACCAAAGATTGGATAATGAAGACATCAAACGATTGGAAGGGAATTGGTATTCAGAAGACACTATGGCCGCAATTGGAGAACCTGGACCGCGCAGATGATCTGGTTGTTGTTTCGAATGCCGACAATGAATAGGTCTACGCTTGAGTGCGCCCTGAAAAGGACGTTAAGTTGCGGCAGTAGCTTTCCTCATATCCCGAGCGTGCTGATAAAGGTGGACAGGGATTCTCCAGGCGGTTGTGCTATGCTTGGCTTCATTTGCGTGTCGTTCAGTACTACGGGGATCACGTCGATCCATCGCCTCGTTAGCCAGGCTGTCATGAAAAGAGCCCGTTTCCAGGGAGGGCTACGAGGAAGCCCAGGTGAGATTCTTGACCAGTATATTTTGCCTGACCATGACTAACATGTCTGATCAGTATGTTTTGTCTGACCAGTATATTTTGCCTGACCAGAAGTGAATCTTCCTCCTCGCGATGATCTGGTACTTTTGTCATGCAGTCATAACCAAATAGAAGAGACACTTGATAGGTTAAACGATCAATCATCTAAACTGGGGATGAATATCAACAGGAAGAACTCGTAGATGTCACATTGTGACCTTACTAGGACAAGCTGTGAGAATGAGACAGGTATGCTAGATGTCACATTATAATCTTACTAGGACAAGTTGTGACAATGAGTTAGGCATGCTAGATATGACCTTACTAGGACATATTTCGGGAGATACCTAGATGTCATATTGTGAGCTTACTAGGACAAGTTGTGAGAGTGGGTCAGTCATGCTAGATGTCACATTATAATCTTACTAGGGCAAGTTGTGAGAGTGATACCCATAGATGTCACATTATAATCTTACTAGGACACGTTGTGAGAGTGAGACAGTCATGCTAGATGTCACATTATAATCTTACTAGGACAAGTTGTGAGAGGGATACCCGTAGATGTCACATTATAATCTTACTAGGACACGTTGTGAGAGTGAGACAGTCATGCTAGATGTCACATTATAATCTTACTAGGACAAGTTGTGAGAGTGATACCCGTAGATGTCACATTATAATCTTACTAGGACACGTTGTGAGAGTGAGACAGGCATGCTAGATGTCACATTATAATCTTACTAGGACAAGTTGTGAGAGTGATACCCGTAGATGTCACATTGTGAGCCTACTAGGTCACGTTGTGAGAGTGATACTCGTAGATGTCACATTGTGAGCTTACTAGGTCACGTTGTGAGAGTGATACTCGTAGATGTCACATTGTGAGCTTACTAGGACAAATCGTGAGAGTGATAGTCGTAGATGTCAGATTTTGAGCTTACTAGAACAAATCGTGAGAGTGATACTCGATGTCACATTTTGAGCTTACTAGGACAAATTGTGAGAGTGATACTCGTAGATGTCACATTGTGAGCTTATTATGACAGGTTGTGAGAGTGAGACTCGTAGATGTCACCTTGTCAGCTTATTAGGACAGGTTGTGAGAGTGAGACAGGCATACACAACTTTGTGCACGCATTGAAGCGTATTCCAGGCCTAGGTCTACTTGTTAGTGGCAGACAAACATGTGTAGTTCCGTTTAAGACAATAAATACCTCTTACGGACATAATGTCAGCACAAGCGAACCTGGGGTCGCTTTTATGCACGAGCAATCATTAAATGAGACCAATAGACTCGACTAACTGTTTACGGGTGTGTCCGGGTCGACATAAGAAAATCATCAGGACCCGTGACACAATATATCATCTGGTCGTTGTATTCGATTCCAGTAGTCGGTTCTAACTAGCAGCTTTTGTTTATTTGTTGTTACTAAAAAAACTATGTTTTTTTCCGTGGGGGGGGGGGGGGGGTGGGGGGGGGGAGAGAGAGAGAACTGATCGACCTACAGATTGTGCCATTTGGAAAACAGACGCTGGTCCAACAGGTTGAGAGGAGAGAGAAGGAGAACGTTTATTGTCAAAGTGATTTATCTAATGAGTTCAATATTAGTCACGTTCAGGCAAAATATACTGATCGTACATGTTAGTCAGGGTCAGGTAGAATATACTGATCGTACATGTTAGTCAGAGTCAGGTAGAATATACTGATCGTACATGTTAGTCAGGGTCAGGTAGAATATACTGATCGTACATGTTAGTCAGGGTTAGGTAGAATATACTGATCGTACATGTTAGTCAGGGTCAGGTAGAATATACTGATCGTACATGTTGGTCAGGGTCAGGTAGAATATACTGATCGTACATGTAAGTCAGGGTCAGGTAGAATATACTGATCGTACATGTTAGTTAGGTTCAGGTAGAATATACTGATCGTACATGTTAGTCAGGGTCAGGTAGAATATACTGATCGTACATGTTAGTCAGGGTCAGGTAGAATATACTGATCGTACATGTTAGTCAGGGTCAGGTAGAATATACTGATCGTACATGTTAGTCAGGGTCAAGTAGAATATACTGTTCGTGCATGTTAGTCAGGGTCAGGTAGAATATACTGATCGTACATGTTAGTCAGGGTCAGGTAGAATATACTAATCGTGCATGTTAGTCAGGGTCAGGTAGAATATACTGATCGTACATGTTAGTCAGGGTCAGGTAGAATATACTGATCGTACATGTTAGTCAGGGTCAGGTAGAATATACTGATCGTGCATGTTAGTCAGGGTCAGGTAGAATATACTGATCGTGCATGTTAGTCAGGGTCAGGTAGAATATACTGATCGTACATGTTAGTCAGGGTCAGGTAGAATATACTGATCGTACATGTTAGTCAGGGTCAGGTAGAATATACTGATCGTACATGTTAGTCAGGGTCAGGTAGAATATACTGGACCAGACCCCCACCCCACTTCAGCGAAGGTCTCCAAAGAAACTGGTGTTTTCAATGGCAGCCTGTCTAACGAGGTGGTGGATCGATGTGATCCCAATTGTAGGGAGCGACACGCAGACGAAGCCAAGTAAAGCACAACCGCCTGGATGCCTCCTGTCTACCTTCATCAGCACGCTCATGACGTTAGGAAAGTTATTGGAACCTCCCACTTAACGCTCTTTTCAGGTGTACAAAAGAGTAATATTACTCATTGTAGGGATTCAACAAAATCTATACCTATAGACGAAGACGTGTGTATGTCCTCAAAGAAAACAAATACCGCTCAGGCAAAGGCACATCTCGAGTACCACCTTCACTACATTTGATACGAGAATCTATGTCTATCCCATTTCAGTTTTAGGTCACGTTAGAACCAAAAATATAATGACAATTTGTTTACGATTTTTCTAGTTATTTCGAAAGTTAGCATAGAGAAATTTGAATTGTCCAGCCACGCTCCTGTTCGTGGTGTGGTGCACATACTCAATTCCCGTTACACATCTACGCCAAAAAAATGTTGGGCTTGAGTTAGTTACAAGATCGATCAATTGTTTTTATATATCAAGCCAGATCAGGTCAAGTCATCCCGTAACCAGTGAGGTCATTGGGGTCCACATAGAGACATCCTCACAACCCCACGCCAGCTTTCTCTGTCAGTGACCGGTCCCTGTGCCTCTTCTGGTCGGAGATTGGTACATTCTTTTATGTTGTCCTCCCATCTCTATTTGGGATGGTATCTTCGTCGTCTGCCTTGCATCTTCCCGTGCAAGATCGTATTTGCAAGACTATTTGATCTCGATATGTGACCGTACCAAGCGAATTTCCTACTTTTGAAAAGAGGTCTTCAAAAGGCCGTATTGCTGTTGTAATTCTATCTCGTATGTCCTCATTTGTAACTCGATCTTTGTACGTGACGTTTAAAAGTCTTTGGAAACATCTCATCTTCAAGGCCTGTATCCTTCGTTGAAGGTCAGCTGTAACTGTCCATGTCTCACAAGCATAGAGGAATATTGACAGGATCAATGTACGCTTTAATCAGATTTTCGTGCATAGTGCTAACCGTTTATCTTGCCAGATTTTGTTAAGCCGTGCAAGCGCCGCTATTGTCTTTGCTATTCTGGCCAACACCTCACATTTTGATCCTTCATCACTGACAATCTAAACCAGATAATTTAAAAACGGTCAACCATTTCGAGTTCCTGGCCATTAGCTTTTATTCTACTGTTGAAGCCCACGGCGTTGTTGGTCATTAATTTTGTCTTTCCAGCGTTTATCTCCATACCATAGTCAAGAACTGTTTCTTCGAGCCTTTTGACCCATTCCTGGAGTTCTGCTTCTGAACCCGCCAACCCGTCGATTTCATCTGCAAAACGGTTAGTAATCGTTCGATCCCCTGATCTTGACAGTACCAACGTGACCTCCAAGTACCTCACTCATAATTCCCTCAAGGAAAATATTGAAAAGAGTTGGAGAGAGTGTACAACTCTGTCTCACACTAACTAATGTGCGAAACCAGTCCCCGCGGCTCCCATTCTCAAGAACTCTGGACGTCTTGTCATACACGTGTTCAAGGACCTCTATAATATTTCCGTTGATTTTATACATCCTCGTGGTTGCCCATAGCCTTTTATGCCATACCCGATCAAACGTCTTCTTAAAATCAACAGACACATGATACAGTTATTGCTGCTGTTTTAGATATTTCTCGCTTAGCAGCCTTAAATTAAATTGCTGTTCTGTAGTGCTTCTTCCCTGTCTGAGCCCTGCTTACTTCTCAGCAATGATGTTCTCTGCTTGGGGTTTCAATCGGTCGAGGATTAATCTAAACATGACATTGCTAGGGTAGCTGATGAGGCTTATTGTTCTGTAATTTTGGCACAGCTTTAGGTTTCCAGACTTAGGTAACGGTATAACAATGTAAAACATGTAAATGTTTCTCCTCCCTGCCGCCGGAGTAGTGCTTTCTTAATCAACATTTAAAAAAGAAGTGCAAAATAATCGATGCACTGAAAGTTTGTAAGAAGTGCATACTAATCAATGAATTGAGAGTTTATTAGAATTATGAATCGTTACACCATAACCGTTTGTGCGCTTACAGCGTCAAGCGGAGACTTGGTAGGATTGACACAAGGAAAATGCAACGCTCTATGTTAGGAATAACTTGGAAGGTGTAGGAGGGAGAGAAGAAAGATGGACAGATTGGAGGATGTTGAAAGTGGACGTGTTGAAAGGTTAAATGATGGTTGGGGGGGGGGGTGAGTGTAAAGAGGAAAGAGATGACAGGTTGAGACGGAGGTGTGCGGATTAAGGGGCGGGGGTGGTATGGATGAGGATGTTGTTGAAAGTGGAGAGACGGTCTGGTTGAGGGGGGAAGAGATAGGCTGGATTAGGCGGGTTAAAGGGGTTCAGTAATGGACGAGATAATGGAGAGGGATGGGTAGTGGGAAGGGGTTGATTGCGGAGGGAGGGGCAGATTTGGAGAGGGATGGACAGGTTGAGGGGGTATAGATGGGCGGGTTGAGGAGAGTAGAGATTGGCTGGTTGAGAGTGGAAGAGATGGTGGGTTGGTAGAAGATATGGGTGAGCTGGACTGCGGAGAGAGTACAATGGGGATGTGAGGGCGGGTGTTGGCTTTTCAAATGAAGTACTGTCCTTGGTTTCCTGTGCAACGTCGGGTTACCCATCTAATAATCTATATTACTTTACTGTCCAGTCTCTACACTCTGTAATCTATATTATGTTACTGTCCAGTCTCTACACTATGTAATCTATATTATGTTACTGTCCAGTCTCTACACTCTGTAATCTATATTTAGTTACTTCCAGGCTTTACACTCCATAATCAATATTATGTAACTGTCCATTCTATAATAAATTATGATTTTACTGACCAGTCTTTACTCCATATTGTAAGTAGCATGTCCTTCGCAGAACATCGCTTCTTTCAACTGCCAACCTATTTGGCTGGTATAAGTTTCTTTGTAGGTGTGCAGTACACGGTAGGTTGATATTATGTGCAAATGTACTTATTACAAATGTACAGTCATCCACATGGGTAGATCCAATATGGAACATAATTACAGAATGGGCGAGAACAATATTAGAATGATAGATACGGAAAGGGACCTAGGGGTTATAATAGAGCATACAGGTAAAATGAATGAGCAAGTGCAGGTAGCAGTGCATAAGACAAATGCAATGTTAGGTATGATAAAAAGAAATATTAAACACACAAGTAAGGAGGTGATTGTCAAACTGTATAAAGCATTAGTTAGACCTAGATTGGAGTACTGTGTACAGGCGTGGCGTCCATATCATAGATGAGATATAAACATGCTGTAAAGGTTACAAAGAAGGACAAAACTGAAAGTGGGATTCCAGAATTACAGTTACGAGGAAAGACTCAGAAAAAACCGGCCTTCAGTGTCGAAAAAAGATAAAAATTCAATGTGACTTAAATATAGGTATAATCACAGGAAAGATTAAAATAGACTATAACAAGTTTTTCTAAATGCTACCACCAATAAGAACAAGATCACAGATACAAATTATCAAAAGAAAGGTCCAGATTGGATTTTAGGAAAACAATTTTTAGTCAGAGAGTGGTGAATGCTTGGAATGCATTACCCCAGGAGGTAGTGCAGGCAGAGACAGTTAATGCATTTAAGAATAGATTGGATGTGCATAGCTTTTAAAGCAGGGTAACGTAAATGTGACTGGTTGTCTACAGACTCTTATGAGTCTTCTATACCAGTATAAAAACGTTAAGTTAAGATATCAATACGCGAAAGAGCGTTGGTATTATTTTATTGCCTTGTCTCTACTCTCTATAATCTATATTGTAATACCGATCTTCCTCTAGTGCAGAGGTGGCCAATCTACGGCACATGGGCCAGATCCGGCCCGCCAACCAGTTTTGGGCCGGCCTCTTATTGTTCCTAAGGTTCAACTTCTTTAACTGATACGTTTGTTGACCCAGTTGTAAATTTGTACCTGATTAGTAAAGAAAAGACAGCCAAGAAGGGAACTGGTTATCACACCTCATAAACAAACTATAGCATCGCACAATGAAGTCTCTAACACTCTTTCCCGAATGTGTATCTTCTATGTATCGTACCTTTATGCCTCTATTAATCGCTAAATATATATCAATTATTTTTTTAGTTGTATGTCTTAGTCTTTGTTCGGCCTGTGCGTCTACAAGTGCGTTATCACTTGTGCAGGTCCCAACTCTTGCTCGAGTTAGTAGTAGTCTAGTGCATTTCTCTGCTTGATGGTATGGGCTCGAGCAGTGATATGTTTTATTGGTTTTGTGCTGGTCTCTCTCGGTTTCCAGTCATTCTGTCTCGGGCACGGGTTGTCCCAGTGAGTGGCTAACTTGTTTGATTTAGGATTGTGAGTGTTGTGCAGCTTGAGCGAATCTTGCCATCTAGTATGAGGGTCTGACAGGTGGATTTTTTTTTTTTTTTTTTTTTTTAGTTTTGCTGCGTGGGTACCACAGAGTGTTTGCTGGGCTCCAACGTTAGTCTTTTCTTCTGACTACATGGCCAGGCCAGCGGTGCTTAGAGTTGTTGGCATGATGGGTGGCATCCTTGACACATGGCAATGCCCGGATGTCACTGTTGTGTAAGTTCATCTGGCGCTGTTGCCTAAGTGATAAGGCCACGAGACGACGCTCAAGCGAGGCATGTGTTGTTCTTAGCTGGTTCTCCATGACTTTTGTCAGAGACTATGTTTCACATCCAAAGCATAAAGCTGGTAGGACCACTGAGTCGAATATGTCAGCTCGCAGTCTGGTGTCTCTTATGGAGTCTGTTGCCGCCTTTATCAAGTTGAAGGTGGCCTAGCCTGCTCGACGGCGCCTGGCAACTTCGGGCTTCAGGTTATTCAGTAGATGCATTCGTCGACATCCTCCATTGGTGTATCATTTAGGGATACGGGGTTGGGCTGCGCAAAGCTTTCATTTTGTCTATATTTATGGTGAGGCCCGCTTTCTTGCACTCCGCTTCCAGCGTTGCTAGCATCTGTGTCTCTGTGATAAGTGTGAAATCGTTGTTCTAGTTGTATGTATTGTAATAATCGCCGCACAAAAACAGTGACCATCTATCTAACGGATTCGTATACACTCTACAGGCTTAACATCGGTTACAACCAGATCAACACTTCCAAGCCTCATTGTTGACGCGGACCGCTGATATCTACCGAGGAACAAACACATGGCATTTCTGAGATTTCAGTGTTCTACGGTGACCAAGGCTGTGGGTGTGGTAGGGACAGGAGTCCTCCTAGTGGCCGTCGCCTGCCACATTCTGTGCATGGCCACGCCCTATTACTTCACCCTGAGTAGCGAGGACGCTAGATCTGTCCAAGATCTGTTGCCATCACCCAGTAAGTTACAACTAGAATGGCCTTGCCCGTGTGTGTCAGTGGTCGAAGCAAACCGGTTATAACAGGCAGTTATAACTGTTCCAATGTCGCGCTTGCTTCTCACGACACATGTACATGTATGACATCGGTAAATGTATGACACAGGTACATGTATGACACAGGTACATGTATGACACAGGTACATGTATGCCACAGGTACATGTATGCCACAGGTACATGTATGACACAGGTACATGTATGACACAGGTACATGTATGACACAGGCACATGTATGACACAGGCACATGTATGACACAGGTACATGTATGACACAGGTACATGTATGACACAGGTACATGAATGACACAGGTACATGAATGATACAGGTACATGAATAAAACAGGTACATGAATAAAACAGGTACATGAATGAAACAGGTACATATATGAAACAGGTACATGAATGAAACAGGTACATATATGAAACAGGTACATGAATGACACAGGTACATGAATGACACAGGTACATGTATTGATCCCTGTATCAATACGATCTAGTCTACCCATCTATAAATAGTTCCTATCTTTTGTTTGGGGAAAGAAAAAGTGGGGGGTGGGAGAAGGACGAAACTCGCCACTTAACCATAAATTATGGTAATATGTATAAACTTTTTCCCGAACTCGTACACAAACTGAGACCAAGTACAATACAATCTCTAGGACTTCATGAGGAACTTTGACGCTATCCTGTCAGGCACAACACAGTCACCAGGACGTCACTTTAAGGTCAGGCACAACATACTGACCAGGACGTCGCTTTAGGGCCAGCCACAACATACTGACCAGGACATCACTTTAAGGTCAGGCACAACATACTGACCAGGACGTCGAGTCAGGGTCAGGCACAACATACTGACCAGGACGTCACTTTAAGGTCAGGCACAACATACTGACCAGGACGTCACTTTAAGGTCAGGCACAAAATACTGACCAGGATGTCGAGTCAGGGTCAGGCACAACATACTGACCAGGACGTCACTTTAAGGTCAGGCGCAACATACTGACCAGGACGTCACTTTAAGGTCAGGTACAACATACTGACCAGGACGTCGAGTCAGGGTCAGGCACAACATACTGACCAGGACGTCACTTTAAGGTCAGGCGCAACATACTGACCAGGACGTCACTTTAAGGTCAGGTACAACATACTGACCAGGACGTCGAGTCAGGGTCAAGCACAACATACTGACCAGGACGTTACTTTAAGGTCAGGCACAACATACTGACCAGGACGTCACTTTAAGGTCAGGCACAACATACTGACCAAGAGAACTATCTCTCTTTCGTGTAGCGTTCCCTGGAAACAAGCTGTTTTTCAGGCAGTTTGGTAGACTTGGATTGACGTGATCCCCGTAGTAGTGAGTGTCACGCAGATGAAGCCATGCATAGCACAACCGCCTGGAGGACCGCCATCCATCTTCATCACCATGCTCGGGATGTGAGGAAGGCTACTACAACCCGCCACTTAACCCCCTTTCCAGGGCGCACCAAAGAGTAAACTTACTTATTGTAGTAGCTCTAGCTGGCTGACCTACCGTAGCAGATGGTGCAAGGGGTCTGCACTAACTATATTCTCACTTCAAACAAATTAACTACGTCACTAATTGAAAATAAAACACAACAATGAAACTTTAGCAATTGATGTAAGTTTGTTTTTTGTGTAGCTTGTGAGAGCAGTAGTCCTCTTGCTGCTATTGTTCTTGATATTTGATTTCAGCCATTGCTCAAATCAAATCTTTTAAACTATATCCATTTAATACTAAGCCCATTTCTAGTTTACTTGTATATTTCTTATAGTTTTGACTTCCACATCTCCTAGTTCATTATCTTATAAGCCAATTTATGTAGGGGGGGCGGTGTGTGGGAGGAGGGAAGGGGGGTGTTTCTTGTCAGTTTTTTTTTGCCTAAACTCGATGTCACTTTTCTCTTCCACTTTAATGTCAATTGATTGTTTGATCTTGAGACAATGTTTCCTTCAGTTGTATTAATATTCAGTCTCAGCCCCCATTTAGACAAACGCTCTGCTACTTTGTACAGTTGAGATTCAGTTATTGATACCAGATGGTCAATGAACAATTTTTACTTGTAATTATCAATCAGGTGACACTCCCTCTAATCTATTTAATTCCAGAACATCGTTAAATGTAGGTCAGCCAGACCACAAAGTATAAACATTATCATATTCCTGGCGAGGATCGCGCAGCCCCTTACATAGTAGCAAAGAACAGGGTCACCGCACAGCTATGAGAACAAGAGGGCATAGCTACACGTTAACCAAAGAAAGATCCAGATTAGATATTAGGAAATATTTGTATAGTCAGTGAGTGGTGAATACTTGGAATGTATTGCCACAGGAAGTAGTGGAGGCTCGGACAATTAATGCATTTAAGAATAGATTGGATGCGCATAGTTTTTAGGACAAGGAAATGTAAACGAAACTGGTTGTACACATACTCTGCAAAGTCTTCTGACCCTGTATAAAGACGTTAAGATAGTTAAGTTATATTCGCATACGGCAGTTCAAGAGGGTTGTGCATAGGGCTTGCAACATCACCATGTAAAACAAGTTGTAACAGAAACCACCACGGTAAAAACACACAAAGTAATATGGCGCAGGCTTCCTGTTAGGGGCATCTACATTTGTTGCTTCATAAGGAACATAAGCATTATCACTCGTTGTGTTATGACACGGAAAACAACTAAATGTTGAATATTAATATTGTTTGCCATATAATTTGTGGATGATGTTAGCCACGGATTGTGTGGGTGATGTTCGCCACGTATTGTCTGGGTGATGTTCACCACGGATTGTGTGGGTGATGTTCGCCACTAATTGTGTGGGTGATGTTCGCCACGGATTGTGTGGGCAGTGTTTGTCACTGATTGTGTGGGCGATGTTTCCCACGGATTGTATGGGCGATGTTCGCCACGGATTGTATGGGCGATGTTCGCCACGGATTGTATGGGCGATGTTCGCCACGGATTGTGTGGGTGATGTTCGCCACGGATTGTGTGGGCAGTGTTTGTCACTGATTATGTGGGCGATGTTCGCCACAGATTCTGTGGACGGTGTTTGTCACTGATTGTGTGGGCGATGTTTGTCATGGATTGTGTGGGCGATGTTCGCCACAGATTGTGTGGGCGATGTTCGCCACATATTGTGTGGGCGGTGTTTGTCACGGATTGTGTGGGCGATGTTCGCCACAGATTCTGTGGACGGTGTTTGTCACTGATTGTGTGGGCGATGTTCGCTACAGATTGTGTGGACGGTGTTCGCCACTGATTGTGTGGGCAATGTTCGCCACGGATTAGGCGGAGGTGCTGAACTGTACACCAATACGCCCTATCTTAGACAACGTTGTCACCATTATTATCTACATCTCTTCTATTCGTCATTGCATAAAACACAGTGAATGAGCTGACAGCAGTCAGTGACTCCGAGACGGCTGATTGCATCAGAATCAGTGAACCAGAGCTGACCCAGGCCTTTTTCCGCCTCCAAGAGGCTGTCCTGGAAACAGGGGTACTAGTGTAGGCCGGCTAAGAAAATAAAACCCTTAGGGAAACTTTATACACACAAAACCTTCAGCTGAAACTGAATGTATCCGACTGAAAGGCGCAGATAACCCAGCCTCGCTGCAAATTACGGTATAACGTCCTCTCAGAACGAACGCCGAAGAAGAAAACATCAAAATCTTAAAAAGATCACAACTCTTGTAATTACTTGCATATTGTGTGGATGGAGAGAATGTAAACTGCATAGCCACCATCTAAGACAGCATCATCATCATCAACATTATTAACTACAACATGTGTCCTAATATTACCTTGTTTAATACAAAACTCAATGTAGATGCTATACAAGACAACATCACTGCTAGTATTCACTACGGATTGTGGCAGATATGTCTGGAAATACAGAACGTTACCAACCTGGATATGTGTTATCACATGGTATTAAACCAGACGGACAGACTAAAAGAAAACATTCTAGTTCCAGGTCAGTCAGCTGTTCAAGGTTTAACAAATAATGCATAAGTCATTCAAAGTTCCATCAGTATTCTCTCACACACAAGAATCTGGTTAAAAAGTCCCATCAGTATTCTCTTACACAGTAACCTGATACCATCAGTATTCTCTTACACAGTAACCTGGTACCATCAGAATTCTCTTACACAGTAACCTGGTACCATCAGTATTCTCTTACACAGTAACCTGGTACCATCAGTATTCTCTTACACAGTAACCTGGTACCATCAGTATTCTCTTACACAGTAACCTGGTACCATCAGTATTCTCTTACACAGTAACCTGGTACCATCAGTATTCTTTAACACAGTAACCTGGTACCATCAGTATTCTCTTACACAGTAACCTGGTACCATCAGTATTCTCTTACACAGTAACCTGGTACCATCAGTATTCTCTTACACAGTAACCTGGTACCATCAGTATTCTCTTACACAGTAACCTGGTACCATCAGTATTCTCTTACAGTAACCTGGTACCATCAGTATTCTCTTACACAGTAACCTGGTACCATCAGTATTCTCTTACACAGTAACCTGGTACCATCAGTATTCTCTTACACAGTAACCTGGTACCATCAGTATTCTCTTACACAGTAACCTGGTACCATCAGTATTCTCTTACACAGTAACCTGGTACCATCAGTATTCTCTTACACAGTAACCTGGTACCATCAGTATTCTCTTACACAGTAACCTGGTACCATCAGTATTCTCTTACACAGTAACCTGGTACCATCAGTATTCTCTTACACAGTAACCTGGTACCATCAGTATTCTCTTACACAGTAACCTGGTACCATCAGTATTCTCTTACACAGTAACCTGGTACCATCAGTATTCTCTTACACAATAACCTGGTTAAAAAGTCACATCAGTATTCTCTCACACTCAATAACCTGGTAAAAAATCCCATCAATATTCTCTCACACACACAAAAAAACTGGTAAAAAACCCCATTAGTATTCTCTCACACACAATAACCTGGTAAAAAGGGGCCATTTGATTTACACAGGGCAGCGGGAGAGTGAGTGAGAGAGAGAATAACTTATGCTGTAACCGTTTATATTTTTTTTAAACGTGCTAAGATTTATTTCATTTCATCTATCCATCTAATTTCGAGTCTCCCTCTTGCAGAGCTTAATTTTCCTCTATAAGGTTAAACGTTTTTAAGTTGGCTTTTGTAAGCATGGGATATAAGCATTAGATGTAAGCATGGTTTGTAAGCATGAGATGTAAGTATGTATTGTAAGCATGAGATGTAAGTATATTATATTAGCAGGATATGTAAGCAGTTATTGTAAGTATGTATTGTAAGCAGGAGATGTAAGTATATTATATTAGCAGGATATGTAAGCAGTTATTGTAAGTATGTATTGTAAGCAGGAGATGTAAGTATATTATATTAGCAGGATATGTAAGCAGTTATTGTAAGCATGTATTATGAGCATGAGATGTAAGTATGCATTGTAAGCAGGAGTTGAAAGCATTCATTGTAAGCATGAGATGTAAGTATGTATTCATCTTAGGTATGTATTGTAAGTATGTATTGTAAGCAGGAAATGTAAGCATTTATTGAAAGCAAGAAATGTAAACATTTATTGTAAGTAGGAGATGTAATCATTTATTATAAGCAGGAGATACAAGCTTTTATTGTAAGCAAGAGATATACGCATGATTTGTAAGCATGAGATTTAAGCATGGGTTGTAAGCGTGATATGTAAGTATGTATTGTAAACCAGTATTGTAAGCATGAGATGTAAGCATTTATTGTAAGCATGAGAGGTGAGCATGGGTTGTACGTATGATATGTAAGCATGGGTTGTAAGTACGTGATGTAGACATGTAGAGTTTCTGTTTTCCATCTATCCGTCTACATTCTGTAACCTTGTCCAAACTGTAAAATAATTGTCGTAACGATCGATCGATCGTTAACCTTGAGCGTAAAACAGTGTTTGTCATTACCTCCTCTTTCAGACTGGCTCATAGCCCCAAGAGCTCTCTCCATCGTCGGTCTCGTACTAGCAGTGATGGGAGTGGTGTCCATGTTAGTTTTTACCTTGACCAACTTGGAGAAGCTGCCATACCTGTTGCTAGCTACAGCCGCAGGAACCAGCATCCTGGGAGGTATGGTTCAGCCGCATCGATTTGATATGCTTGCCGATATGTATTGAATGACCCTGTTGTCTTAACTTATATGAATGACATTAATCAATTATGGGGCTCAGTCTGAGATCATTTGAATTGTAAGTAAAACAAAATGTGAGAGGTAGTTCCATAGCAGGCACTACCGTCAGGGATGAAGTGTTGGAAACGTAATTGTTCTAGCCCTCATCTGATTTTGAGAGATGAGGTGACCAATTCCATTCTTTTCTTCCCTAAAAATAAGTCCGGTACTTAGTTATAATTGGGTAAGACGAATTGAGGCATGGGACCCAATAAGGGGCTGCACTTTAACTGTTAAGCAAACAAGTTTACTGTGATTAAATAGACACTACTAAAAGATATTTGATAAATCCACATCTCAAGTGCATGGATCTGGGCTGAGGCTTGAATGTTAATGATAACCGTGTCAATCAAAGAAACAAAGCGACAAGCACCTCATTAGCAACGTCTTTGTATTGACCCGACAGAAATGTGTCAGACATTGCTACTTTGTAACAAGTAATTTTTTATTCTTAATTAGTGACATTATTATGAATGACATTCACTATCATATATGAAGCAAATATTTAATCATACAAATATAGATGAATTATTTGCCGGAGAGTTCATGTGCTACATATAGTGTGTATTGAGAATAATTGCATATGTGGGGGAAGTAGAGTGGATATTATTGCAACAATGTGTGTAGAGGCAATAGAGTTACCATTGATTGTAATAATATGTGTAGAGGCAATAGAGTTACCATTGATTGTAATAATATGTGTAGAGGCAATAGAGTTACCATTGATTGTAATAATATGTGTAGAGGCAATAGAGTTACCATTGATTGTAATAATATGTGTAGAGGCAATAGAGTTACCATTGATTGTAATAATATGTGTAGAGGCAATAGAGTTACCATTGATTGTAATAATATGTGTAGAGGCAATAGAGTTACCATTGATTGTAATAATATGTGTAGAGGCAATAGAGTTACCATTGATTGTAATAATATGTGTAGAGGCAATAGAGTTACCATTGATTGTAATAATATGTGTAGAGGCAATAGAGTTACCATTGATTGAAATAATATGTGTAGAGGCGATAGAGTTACCATTGATTGTAATAATATGTGTAGAGGCAATAGAGTTACCATTGATTGTAATAATATGTGTAGAGGCAATAGAGTTACCATTGATTGTAATAATATGTGTAGAGGCAATAGAGGGATCATTGATTGTAATAATATGTGTAGAGGCAATAGAGTTACCATTGATTGTAATAATATGTGTAGAATGAATCTTGCATTTGACTGAGGGTGGCTCTGTGAGGGAGAGAGAAAAGGAGAATGAGAAAGAAAAAGAGTAAGGGGATACAATTTGAGACTTCAATGTTGCAATTGAATGAATTAGAGACTACAATAGAACCATAGACAGAGAAAGGAGAGAGAGAGAGAGAGAGAGAGAGAGAGACAGAGAGAGAGAAGATTGGAGGAAAAGTAAGATTGGAACTTTTAATGTTACTGAACGATGACAATTTGAATGGGTGAGAGATTGTAAGAATATGTGACAGGGAGATATAAAGATAGACAGCATGGATTGGGGGGGGGGGGATTGGTTGATACTTGAATGTCACTGACAATGTGAACGGATATAAAAAAAAGCGTGAGAATTAGAGAAAGGGGGCAGTGAGGCTAAGAGTAGTACAGCTTTGTAAAGTATGAATCTCATCTCTGACCATCTGTCTTCACCAGGGATCCTCATCCTCAGTGCGGATATTGCATTTGCTGCCGAGAAGACAATAGACTTCTACTCTTACCAACCCAAGGAGGCATATTTTTTCCACCCGCTATCAGAACCGGCCCTCCTAGTCCAGAATTATGATAAACGTTTTAGCCCAGGCTGGAGCTTCATTTTAGACCTAATCAGTGGTGCTCTGTGTATTGTGTCAGGGCCCATCTTTGTGTACATAGCTCTGAGACTGCAATGGAAAACCAGTCGGGCAGAGAGAGAACCACTTGACAATGCTAAACGCCAACATCAGCGGCAGATAATGAACACCAGTTTGTGAGGTGGACAGCACTGCAATCAAAGTTCTGTCTAAGACCGTGGTCTCAGACACTAACGTCCACGAGAGTGGCATGAAGCAAGTTAATGGATCAAGTCTGGTTATTTGATGTACATCCTCAGCACTATATTGCAGGCACATGTACTTCATAACATATGTTAGTCAAAATGCGATTTTACTTGACATTTAGCAAAGTATAAATGTTCTATGTCTTATTAATGTATCTGTTATCTACATTAGTTATTCTATCATCTGTACTTCTAACTTATTCTTGTTATCACACTGTATACATTTTCTATGTCTTAATGATGTATCTGTTATCTACAGGAGTTGTTCTATCATCTGCACTTCTAACTTGTTCTTGTTACCGCAATGTGTAAATGTTGTAAGTGTTATTAATGTATCAGTTATCATGGTAATTGTTTACTTGTAGCCAGGAATGTCAGGAGTATGTGTCCGGGGCATGCCACTGACCAGAAAGATATTGACACCGAACTCAATCACCCAGATATATATTGTTTGCCTGCAGGAGACATGCCTCCTCGAGGATGAGTCACTAAGGGAGCATAAGTATGTCTTTTTTTTTAAAGGGAAGAAATCGAGCAGCATGGAATGGATTTTACAGTACTCGCTATTGTGTGCTATTGAAAGTCCAGTTGGAGAATATGGGGGAATGTTATGATTGTCTATCTCGTGTGGATTCGTAACACTTAGTACAGTCTACGATACGACACACCCATCAGCAGAAGATACGAAAGATTCTTCTTATTTAGATTTAGACAATGCAATGAACGTAATTGCAAAATCCAACTGCTCATACATACTTGGTGATCTTAATGCTCGAATGGTATTGGAATCGAATTCATGGCCATTTTGTTTAGGTAAACACAATATTGGGAGCTTGAATAAGAATGTGCAAAGACTTCTGGAATTCTGAAGAGAAAAAAACGATCTTTGCATCACAAACTCTTTCTTTGCAACAAGGTTCGCCTTAAGGTATCATGGAAATACCCAAGATCCAGCCATAGGCACCAGCTGAATTTAATTATCGTAAGGAGGCAGCATATGAATCACACACAGCTACCTGAGTACCGACAGTGATACTGAACACACGTTGGTCGTTGCCTGTGTCAGTCTGAGACCTTAGTGAATTCTTACAGCAAAACACAAACCCGTTTTGAGGATAAATTTAGCCACGACCGTGGATCCAGAAAAGTGTTTCAAGTTCCAACAGCAGCTTACAGATGCTCTCGCTGATACATCAGGAAACTGTACAGCTAGTGAAAGGTGGGATGTCATGAAGGAAGCTACCCTCAAAGCAACGGTAACAGCTTTTGGCTGGTTTGAGGCAAATGTCGGATACTGCAGCCTCTGATTGACATGGACAAAGCAGCACTCCAAAGAAACAAAGACAAAACAACAAGAGGCATTTACTTCTTGGACTGAACCGGTACCCATTTAAGGGTGGGTCGACCCGGGAGTCGTTGCGGTCTGAAAAAACATTTCCGCCTCAACTGGGGAATGAACTCAGATGCGAAGACAGCGCGCTAATCACTGCGCTACGGGGCTCCCTTTAATTTATATAATTGCTCTTCTATAAACTATAGGTTTTTTTTTATAAACAACATTGTTAACCTCAAAGAGTATCAGAATAGAACTGAGGAAAAGAATCGCCACTCATATATGGCCAATTGCACTGTACGGGGCTGAAACATGGACTCTAGCAAAGAAGGATGAAAAAGATTGGACGTCTTTGAAATGTGGTGCTACCAAAGAATGGAAAGAGTGAGTTGAAAAGAACAAAGATTTAATGACAATGTACTCAATGAAGTGGGCATACAAAGACAAATATTGCATATGATACAAAAAAACGTCGGTTGAGTTGGCTGGGTCACAATATGAGACATGAAAGTCTTCTACAGAAGATACTAGAGGGCAAGATTCAAGGGAAGAGAGAACCCTGGCGTCCAAGATGAGATTATGGTACCAGATCAAGTCTGGGAAGTGAAGGCGCTGCGTGATGCTGACCATATCATCCATCATGTGCCCTTGTAATGACACCATATTAGTATCGTGTAAACGGGACCTTTATTACTTGATATCTGGGCATGGGGTGTGTCAAAAAGTTTGCAGTCATTTTACAAGTATGTGTGAACACATACATGTTTGAGAAATGCTGGACTTCAATGTAGTTGATCTTAATGATTAATAGCTTGAAAGACTCAAATCGTGTCTCGACCGTCATCGAATGTGACAGCAGTAGTACAGACACACTTAACCTGTCATCAAGTGTCAAGTGGTGTAGTCGATTCATTCCACAACTGCTTGTCCTCTCAGTACTTTAGAAGCATTTTGTTCCATTAGCCAGTTTTGTCATGCCTTCCAAAATCTTTCTCCTACTCTCTCTGTTTGGGAGGAAGATCTATAGATATCTGACAAGGCCCAAACCAAATGACAGCATCAATCAACTCACAAGGAAGAATCAGAGCGCTATTTTCCAGCAGAGAATCTAACACTCCTCACTTAAAAAGCACGTGAACAGAATCCAACCATAACACACTTCAGAGAACCAGCTGTTTACCCATCCATACGAAACCATTGATAATCTTCTCCTTGAATGCTCAGCACTCAACGATGTTAGGAAAATGCTTCTTCCATGGAGACCAGATACGTGGAAAACTGTGTGTGGAAATTTACAACTAGCAAAGACGTGCAAATACCATTACACGTCATTGGGTCAAAGGGCGAGATCCCAAATGTTGCTAGATTCGTAATAACAATTTCTCTCGCTCTCACTCTCACTCTCTGTCTCTGTCTCTGTCTCGGTCTCGGTCTGTCAATCTTTTCCAGGCTCTCCTGCCTGTGTATGTGTCCAATGAACATTGTCTGTCTGGTCTCTTTATTTTAGTTGCTAGTGGTCATTAATAATGTGTTCTGGTAATATATTTTCATTACATTTCTTAGCTGTCCAAGGTTATATATAGCATTCTACTCAGGAATCATATTTGCGTGTTCTCTTGGCATGTATATTCTTTGTCTAGTACTCAATGTTGGTTCTTACTGACATATCAAGACTTCGTAATTTTTTCTCTCTCTCTCACACACACACACACTTTCATTGGCATGGACTTGTTTGTTGGTATATTTCTAAGTGTTGTAAACCTGCTTTACTTTGGGTCATTCTTTTCTTTCTTTTTTTTGGGGGGGGGGGGGGGGGGGGGAGGTGTCATGCCATTTAAACTTCTTCCATATCTTGTTATGATAATTCCTACGAATCAGAATTATAATGTATTGAATGAATACGTATACTACCAGTATACCTTTACTTACTTATGTTATACCTGTTTGTAATACCCTTACATGAGGGGGGAGGGAGGGAGACAAAAAGTTATCTTCAAATTTTGTTATAAACAAAAATAAACTATTTGAAGTTAGCTTTTTTACTTTTGAAACCTTAACTTACCCCGTGTGTAATTGTTACTGTACCTACAACTGTTATACCTGAATTCTCGACTGTTAAAGCCATACATTATAATAAAAAGATAAACCTTTATTTTCTACATTTATAACTGTTACGGTACCTACAACTGTTCTAACTGTATTCTCTACCATTAAACCTTTATTTACTAAAATGTTATACCTTTACGAATCAATCCTGTGTTACTATTGGATCTGTGTTTCTATCAGACATATAGGACTGTTAGATAGTGTTACTATCATACACGTAGAATTGTGACACATGTGCTACAATCAGACATGTTGGACTGTTGCGCCTTCCTGATGTGTACATATGTACAAGAGACATAACTCGCTTTATTTTTTGTGCGGCTGTTATTGTATAGTAAACATCTCTTGACTATTTCTGGTAAACAACCCTTGATTGTTCCTGGTATAAAACTTTTGACTGTTTCTGATAAACAACTCTTGACTGTTCCTGGTAAACAACTCTTGACTGTTCCTGGTAAACAACTTCTGACTGTTCCTGGTAAACAACTCTTGACTGTTCCTGGTAAACAACTCTTGACTGTTTCTGGTAAACAACTCTTGACTGTTTCTGGAAAACAACTCTTGACTGTTCCTGGTATAAAACTTTTGACTGTTTCTGATAAACAACCCTTGATTGTTCCTGGTTAAACAACTCTTGGTTGTTCCTGATAAACTCTTGGTTGTTCCTGGTAAACAACATTTGGTTGGTACTGGTAAACTTGGTTGTTTTTGATAATAAACTCTTGAATATGGGATATGTTATATTGATACTGTTGTTATGTATTATTTGCAGTGGCTTTACTATTCAATATTATCAATACAATTCTATGTTGTAAATAGATTTACATACAATCAATCAAACGTGCATAGACAATTATTAGATAGTTTCAGTTGATGACTGGCTGTTCACTCTAACGTATATTGAGCTGTATAGATTCTCAATGTGTTTGGTAGTGGGTTCCCAAAACCTGAACATTATCTCAAGGGCTCCATAATGATAAAAAGTTTGAGAATGACTACTCTACATGGACAAATGACTGAAGTCTTATTCTTATTTTCTGAGGCTTATAGTTTCTACATGTACCTGGCCCTCATGCCCAAGCATACTTAGTCACCTTTTATACATGCCAGTTAGGTTACAGTGTTACTAGTATTTGCTCCGCTTTCGAGCCCGGTAATACACGTGCTTATGAATCAATTGCCATTTTCTTTACAAATTAAATAATAAAAATATGTATACAGGTATATTATGTAGAAGAGTGTTTCTGGTTGTTTTTTTTATTACCTAAAATGAATGTCAACTATTGGGCAACGACTTGAGGCGAGAGAGAAGAGACCCTGCACATGTCCCGGGCACTATCCTCGACTTGCAACGATCTCTGTCGACTGGTTTCGATTTGTGGTAGTCTGTCAGCTACGCCTACATGGATTTGTTGACTCTCAATGTGTCAGGTTGAAGGTCGCAGATTCTGCAGCCTTCCTGTAAACTACGACACAGCGTCATTTTTCAGGACGAACATGTGAAGAAGGAGGAAGAGGAGAAAAGGAAAAAATGAGGAGGAGGAAGAGAAGAAGAATGAAGAGGAGAAAAAGGAGGAGGAGGAAGAGAAGAATGAAGAGGAGAAAAGGAAAAAGAAGGAAGAGAAGAAGAATGAAGAGGAGAAAAGGAGGAGGAGGAAGAGAAGAAGAATGAAGAGGAGGAAGAGGAGAAAAAGGATGAGGAGGAAAAGGAGGCGGAGGAGGAGGAGAAAAAGAAGATCGAGGAGGGGGAGGAGGCGGCGGCATAGAAGCAGCAGAAAAAGAAAAAAAAGCTGCCCCTCTTGATGTACTTTGTCATTCGGTCTTTGACCTCAACGTTCTCCACTCAACTTGCGGGTTCCATACAATTACATGCATGGCTTTTCTCATGTTCGTAGTTAGGATTTAATAGGGATCATTACCGACATGAAAAGGAACGGCTATAGAGGAACTTACTAACTCTACCAAACTCATCCTGTTGCAGAACGCTAATACCCCCCACCAACACTGCACCACAGAGCCAATGGAACCAAAAGCAGATCTGATCTCATCCTTGTAACAACCGATATCTTCTTCTTCGTTTGTTCTCAATCTCCCGCTACCAAACCCTGAAAGGGCTTAAGTAGCAGAATGTAGTCCAGAGAACGGAATGCGTTGTGTCGTAGTTTACAGCTTGACTGTGATATTTGCACCTTTCGGTCCAACACATCCGACTTCAGCAAGGTAACAGCCGATATACACCCGTATTGCTCAATTAAGAGTCCTCGATGACATCGTGAGTGACCACAGACCAATACTCCTTGATGTCACCAACGCCAGGGAGAAAGTCAGAAATCAAATAAAATTCCACCCATGGAATTACAAAAAGGCAGACTGTCAGTTTTTTCAGCAGACAAGTACGCCAGCGTTTGGAGGACATCGACATGACGCAGGATATAGACGAGGTCTATAGTAAAACCACTACTGCATTGCTCCAATCGGCAAAGGAAGCCATCCCACCAGGATACAGGACAAAGCTCAAACCACACTGGAGTACAGAATTAGAAGCCTCTGGCATTGATAAAAGCAAGCAAACGGAAAACAAGCACAGAAACTGCATAGCCCTGCAAACAAAACCATTTATAACAGACTCACCGCTAAAGTCAAATTATTCAAAAAGGGCAAAAAATCTGATCCAGCGAATTATAGACCGGTGAGTTTAACGAGCAAAGTCTGTAAAATGTTAGAGTCAATAATCAAAGAAAACATTGTAATTTATTTAGACAAGTTTATTCTAATCAGAAATAGTCAGCATGGGTTTACTAGATGGAGATTGGGCTTAACAAATCTATTAGAATTCATGGAAGAGGTTATCAAAATTATAGATAAAGGTTAATCAGTGATGTTATTAATCTTGATTGTGTTAAGGCTTTTGATAGAGTACCTCATCGATGATTATTTAGAAAGTTAAAATCACATGGAATAGGTGGGGAAGTTGCCAACTTGATTGAAAATTGGTTAACCGGAAGAAGACAGAGAGTTGGCATAAATAAGGAAAACTCTTGAGTGGAGTGTCACATAGATCAGTATTGGGACCAATTTTGTTCTTGATGTATATAAACGATTTGAACATTGATATATATCTGGGGTAGTTGTCTCGCCGCAGCGACTCAATTTCAACCAGTGTTCGTAAAGCGATCTCAGTCCCGCCAGGCGGAGCGATAGCGCGGGCTTGCGGAAAACGCTCGCCTGCCTTTCCCCGTAGTGCGAATTGGGTGCGGTTTGTGGTAGTGGCTCCTCCACCGAGGTGCGCTAGTCTGGTCCGTATCAGGAAACGTGGTCCGTCCGTGGTGATTTATCTAAGGCTTATAGCAGAGCTCGACAGTACGTCTCGCTGGTGGTCCGACTCTCGCAAAGAGCTTGTGACCGGCAAATGGAAAGCAGGAATCGTTGCCTCGAGGCCCTGCGTTCTCTCCCTACGGAGAAGGGCAGGCCAAATTGTGTCTCTAGTCCCAGTGAAATTCGTCGCCGAGGTCGTTGGGATCCGTTCTGCACAGAGCGCTGCCATCCCTCCTCGAGCGAGCCCGGTCGGTCGGTCGTCTGGTGCGTGTGGGAGGCCCCTGTCAGGCGGTCCTAGGTCGACGGAGTGAGGGACGGGTGGAACAACCGTCCGTCCGTCCCGTCAGTCGGTCCCTGCGGCCGTCCCAGTGAGGCTTTTTACACACCCTTCCTCCGCCGACCGGTGTGCGCAGTACGTACGTCTCCGACAGATATCTGGTTGATCCTGCCAGTAGTCATATGCTTGTCTCAAAGATTAAGCCATGCATGTCTAAGTTCACACTGTCTCACGGTGAAACCGCGAATGGCTCATTAAATCAGTCGAGGTTCCTTAGATGACACGATCCTACTTGGATAACTGTGGCAATTCTAGAGCTAATACATGCTTACCAAGCTCCGACCCTCGCGGAAAGAGCGCTTTTATTAGTTCAAAACCAATCGTCGTTTCCCCTCGCGGGGTTGCGGCGTCCCCACTGGTGACTCTGGATAACTTTGTGCTGATCGCATGGCCTCATGTGCCGGCGACGCATCTTTCAAATGTCTGCCCTATCAAATGTCGATGGTACGTGACATGCCTACCATGTTTGTAACGGGTAACGGGGAATCAGGGTTCGATTCCGGAGAGGGAGCATGAGAAACGGCTACCACATCCAAGGAAGGCAGCAGGCGCGCAACTTACCCACTCCCGGCACGGGGAGGTAGTGACGAAAAATAACAATACGGGACTCTTTCGAGGCCCCGTAATTGGAATGAGTACACTTTAAACCCTTTAACGAGGATCTATTGGAGGGCAAGTCTGGTGCCAGCAGCCGCGGTAATTCCAGCTCCAATAGCGTATATTAAAGTTGTTGCAGTTAAAAAGCTCGTAGTTGGATCTCAGGCGCAGGCGGGCGGTCCGGCTCGCGCCGGTTCACTGCCCGTTGTCTCCTGCCCTACCGTCTGTCGGCTCTCTCCCACGGGTGCTCTTCGCTGAGCGTCCTGGGTGGCCGGCGCGTTTACTTTGAAAAAATTAGAGTGTTCAAAGCAGGCCTCGGCTGCCTGAATAATGGTGCATGGAATAATGGAATAGGACCTCGGTTCTATTTTGTTGGTTTTCGGAACTGGAGGTAATGATTAACAGGGACAAACGGGGGCATTCGTATTGCGGCGTTAGAGGTGAAATTCTTGGATCGCCGCAAGACGAGCTACTGCGAAAGCATTTGTCAAGAATGTTTTCATTAATCAAGAACGAAAGTCAGAGGCGCGAAGACGATCAGATACCGTCGTAGTTCTGACCATAAACGATGCCGACTAGCGATCGGCAGGAGTTGCTTCGATGACTCTGCGGGCAGCTTCCGGGAAACCAAAGTGTTTGGGTTCCGGGGGAAGTATGGTTGCAAAGCTGAAACTTAAAGGAATTGACGGAAGGGCACCACCAGGAGTGGAGCCTGCGGCTTAATTTGACTCAACACGGCCAACACTGAAATGATTGACATGCCGAGACCACACTTCTGGGGTCTAATATGGAACTGGTGCTGGACTTAGACCCCCCAGAAATCTGGGGTTATGTCCCCTGTGGCTCGGTTTTGTCTGCATCCAGTGTTTGATAAAGAAATTGACGGAAGAGCACTATCAGGAGTGGAGCCTGAGACCTAAGTTAACTTACCACGCCAATACTGCAGAATGACTATCAAAAAAGTACACCTTCGTGGGGTCTAATAGAGAACATGTGCTGGAATTAGACCCTCGAAAATTTTTGGGGCTACCCTTTAAGAAACTTGATTGTCTCGCTAAGGGAATTGACGGAAGGGCACCACCAGGTGTGGAACCTGCGGCTTAATTTGACTAAACGCGCCAATACTGTAGAACAACTGACAAATCGAGAGCACTGCCGTTTGGGTCTAATAATGAACGTACGCTGGTATTAGACTCACGGACGACAAGTCAGCTCTCAAACACTCAAATGAAAGAACGCTACGGAAATCGTGTTTAACTCCGCAGAAACCGCAGATTTCAAATACCTGGTCATTGACAAACAAAAGCCCTCAATAAATTCGTCTGACCAAATAGTGAACGGGTGCTGGAAATAGATCTGAAGACAGGTCAGTTTTACCCTACAAATGACAGGGCGTTGCTACGGAAAACCAGCTCAAATCGAGAGGAGCCGCAGACACTTTGGTTCACGTACCAGGCTGATAAGCCAAGGGCGCGAGGCTACCATGTGGGGGATTACGGCCGAACCCTTGTAAGCCGCAATCCCTCCCAAAATCTCAGCCCCACTGCAATGGGAGGCTCCTACATGCTCGGGACCTGGGGCTTGCGCCCCAGCCCTATCAGGTAGAGCCACAGTAAGAGGTCCTTGCCGCCCGCAAATCAAAGCGGGCGGACAACTGCTTGATACTCACCCTATACGGCGATGGGGTGCGAAAAACACCAACCAAAGACTTAGACCCTGGTCGGGGTGTCGAAAACAGTAGAGCAGCCACCACACTGTGAACTGTCAAGACTCAACCACTGACCATGAGAGTTGTCCGCACACCAGGCGATCAACATCTCTGTGACATTACCAGGCTTGTCCTCTGGCTAAATGCACTCCGGCTACGATATCTACCTCTGTACGTTATCAGCCATAACTATCATGCTGGACGCAGAAGAGATGCAGACCAGCGGACATTGCACACCTGCCTCACTGTGTCAACACCCCAGGTGGCGGGGAATGCTAGGCGTACCATCCCTGCATAGAAGCCAAGAAAATAAAGGGAAAAAGAGATACCCCACTCACATGCAAATGCTACGTTTCTGGCAGGACGTGACGATCCTGGGATACAGACACACTGGACTGCCTCTCTTCCGGGTAAACCAGTCCATCTCATATATCACATATCATCATTGCACCCTATAGACACGAGTAGTGAAGACTCGATAGTCTGGTAAGACAACTTCCATAGGAGAGAAAACTCTGATCGTAAACAACTGCTGCCTTGCAGATAGGCTGGGGACAGCCAAAGGCTAAGGAGGGCATCCCTACAGAAACGCCTGTTGAAATCGGATGCACGGGGCCGCAAGCCTAACAAAACAGTGCAACGTAAATCACAGTATGATGGCAGCACAACCTATTCGAAAAACGTATGGCGCTCATCCTGAGGAGACCCGCCAGGCAGCGATAGCGCCGGGCCCCACGCCTCGAAGGGGCCCACCCTTGACTACTGGTGGTCACCCACCCATGTGTCGTGGAGTCAAGGCACATGGATATGGGGTAACGTCTATTGGCCAAAACCTCAAGACCCTCAAAATACTACAGTGGAATGCGGAGGGAGTCATTAACAAAAAACTTTCCCTAACACACCACCTGCATGAAGGTAAGATTGACGTGGCATGTATCCAGGAAACGCACCTCAACAATAACCATAAATTCTCAATCAGAGGATACCAGACCTTCCGTCTAGATAGAGAAGGCCACAAAGGAGGGGTCCTGATACTGACCAGAAACAGCATACCGAGTAGCGCGGTACCTGTCAATCACACCGGACAAGCAGAAATTGTAGGAGTTGACATAATGGCTCAAGAGACGAAGCTCCGCATTTTCAATCTGTACGGACCACCAAACAGAGACCTATCGCTCTCGAGTATGGAGGTCAGAGACTCCAACTGCATAGTAGTTGGAGATTTCAACAGCCACTCGGAGAGATGGGGATACTCTGACACAGACAGCAGAGGTGACGAAGTGGAAGATTGGGAGATAGATGCAAATCTCTCCCTAATCAATAGGCCGGAGGATAGCCCTAGCTTCTATTCAAGAACATGGCATACCACCTCGACTCCAGATTTGGCCTTCTCCACACAGGACATACACTATAAAATAGACCGCCAGGTGCTAAACCAACTGGCAGGTAGCGACCACAGGCCGATCAGGCTAACCATTGACATGGAAGTAGGCCCACAGGAAGCAAAACCGCTCCCACGTTGGAATTACAAACGAGCCGACTGGGACAGATTTGCAATCCTGACAGATGGGCTGTGTGAAACCATCAACACACGAAACACCAAAATGAAGCCCATGGTAGAGAGCCTAAGCAAGGCAATAATGCAAGCCGCCACTGAAACCATCCCAAGAGGAGCTAGGAAAAACTATAAGCCCTACTGGAATGATGAGTTACAGAAAGTGGAAGATGCAGTAACAAATGCTAGGAACATGGCAGAACGAGAAAAATCCATGGAGGCAAACATCGCCCTCAAAGCCGCCGCGGCGAAGTACAAACACACTCTCAAGCAAACAGCAAGAGAAAGTTGGAAAAATAAAACGGAAAGTTTAAACCTGGACAAAGAAGGGAACAAGCTATGGAAGCTAGTCAGAGCCATGAATGACGAAACCCCGTCAAATAAACAAATTACTATCAAGCAGGGCGAGAACTTGATCACAGGTAAGAAAGCCGCAAACGCCTTTGTCGATCACTATGCCAGAGCAAACCACATCGAGGTCCCTGCAGATAAGCATACAGACATTAGCGAAGAGCTAAAGGGACACGAAAACATAAATACGGCTCCTGAAGAGCACATGATGGCCAAACTAACAATGCGCGAAATGGAAGAGGCTATGAGAACACTAAAGAAAAGGAAATCTCCCGGAAAAGACGGGATAGATAACAAACGAAATGCTGATGGGGCTGGGCCAAACAGCGAAGAAAAAACTTCTATCAGTCCTGAACTAAAGCTGGAAAAGGGGTATTGTACCCCAGGCATGGAAAGATGCAATACTGGTACCAGTACCAAAAACAGGAAAGGACAAAACAGATCCGAATGGATACAGGCCCATAAGCCTACTGAGCTGTGTCTGCAAGCTGATGGAACGGATGATAAACACCAGACTGATGTGGCATCTGGAAGAAAAACGAATACTAATTCCACAGCAAGCCGGCTTTAGACAGCACAGATCCACAGAGGACCAGGTCATCTTCATAGCCCAGGAGATAGAAGATGCCTACCAGGCACAGAAACACACAGTAGCTGTTTGGGTGGATCTGGAAAAGGCATTTGACAAAGTCTGGAAGGATGGACTTAGAGTCAAGCTAAGGAGAAGTGATGTTTGTGGGAAGATGTACAAGTGGATCAACCACTACCTCAAACAAAGAACGGCCAGAGTCCAAGTACAAGGGCAGATGAGCAAAAAGGTGACACTCGAGCAGGGAGTACCCCAAGGGGGAGTACTGTCACCCACACTCTTCCTGGTATATATAAACGATATTACAGAGAATATACCAAGAAGAGTCCATAGCTCAATGTTTGCAGACGATCTGGCTATGTGGACCTCTGAAAAGAATCTCACCATAGCAAGAAATCGGATGCAAACGGCCCTAACATCGCTGGAAGAGTGGGCGAACTCATGGCTGGTCAAAATAAACGAGGAGAAAACCACGTGCACAATATTCTCGCTCTCATTAAAACCCCAAAGTACCAAATTAAGCCTAAATGGCAAAATCCTGCAGCCAAACGACAACCCAACCTATCTGGGAGTCACATTTGATCGGCGCATGACATGGAAAAGTCAGATTGAGAGAAACCGAATGAAAGCCAGAGAAAGAATGGCGATCATGAGGAAACTTGCTGGCACAAGCTGGGGAGCAGACGAAGGCATACTAAAGAAACTGTACACTGGAAGAGTGAGACCAGTTCTCGAGTATGGCATCGCGGCATGGACAACAGCAGCGAAGGCGAACTTCGATAAAGTTAACAAACTTCAAAACCAAGCCATGAGAATTATAACAGGTGGCATGAAGTCAACGCCAATTGTAGAACTTGAAAAGATTACAAAACTGCAATCCATGACCGACAGAAGAGACTGCAGAGCCCAGCTGCAGTCAGAGAAACTCCGAAGACTGACGGACCATCCAATGTACCAGAGGCTAAACAATTTGGGAACTGGGAAACTAAAGCGGAGAAACTTTGCAGAAATAGCCAAAGCAAAGATGCACGAAGATCCCATAAACGCACTAACAACACCAAAACCCATCACTACTGTACGAAAACCTACTTGGAGGCAGGATATATTTCCAGAGGTGGTAGAAAATATACCAGGTATTGCAAACAAAAACTGCCAGACCGAAAAAGAAAGGAGAGACACTACCCTAAGCTTCATAACGAAAAGCTACCCAAGCATGGACTGGACCCATGCATACACCGACGGTTCTGTAACAAACACTACACAGAACGGAGGGGCAGGAGCATTCCTGAACCTACCAAATGGCAGAAAAATAACACTGTCATTCGCTACTGGTAAGTACACAAGCAATTTCAGAGCGGAGGCAGAGGCACTGAGGGCGGCAGTGGAAGAAATGGCAACACACAGTGAAAATGAGAGCCACATAGTCTTGCTGACAGATGCTCTCGCCGTAGTCACAGCGCTAAAAAGCCAGAAAAACACTGAGCTTAATGACTTAAGAGCAGCACTCTGCAAACTGTGCCAGCTGTCCGCACCAAAAAGGGTAGTGGTACAGTGGGTTCCGTCACACTGCAACATCCAAGGCAACGAGGAGGCAGACAGACTGGCAAAAGAAGGTGCAAGGCTACCACAAACAGATACCAGTATGACGTACGAAGAGTCAAAACGGCTTATCAAAGCCAGGTACATGACCAAATGGGAAACCGAACATACTGGTTACACCAAAAACGATGCCTATTACCAGTTGAACCGAAGAGGGCAGGTCGTTGTCTTCAGACTTCGCACTGGCCACAATAGACTGAGGTACCACCTATTCAACAAATTGAAGATAGGGTGTACCGACGAATGCCCGTGCGGTACTGGTAAAATGACCACTGAACATCTGCTGCAGAACTGCCCGACATACGGGGATCAGAGAGAGCAGATGTGGCCATTGCCAGTGGAACTGCAAGACAAGCTCTATGGTAGTGGCGAGAGTCTCAGGATGACCGCCGCTTTTTTCGAAAAAATAATGGTTACTGTCTGACTGTGTACGCAGAAGAAGAAGAAGAAGGATCCAAAATTGAAAAATTCACTGATGACACAAAATGATGCAGTAGTGTCCCAACTAAAGCAGAAGTGGATATATCGAGGTCGGATTTAGATTCAATTCGAGAATGGTCTGCGAGCTGGCAAATATAATTTTAATGTAGATAAATATACAGTCATCCACAATAAGGAACATACATAATAGGCGAGAACAATATAAGAAAGATAGAAAAGGAAAGGGACCTAGGGATTATAAAAGATCATACAGTTAAAGGGAGTGAACAAGTCAAGGTGGCAGTGATAAAGTCAAATGCAATGTTAGGTATGATAAAAAGAAATATTAAACATAGGAGCAAGAAGGCGATAGTAAAGCATTAGTTAGACCTAGATTAGAGTATTGTGTACAGGTGTGGAGTCCTTATTGTAGAGGGGATATAAACATGCTGGAAAGGATACAAACAAAGAGCGACAAAGCTTATAGTGGGATTCGAGAATTCCAGTTATGAGGAAAGACTCAGAAAAACCGGCTTACAGTGTCAAGAAAAGAGAACAATTCGAGGCGACTTAAAACAGGTTTATAAGATAATCAGAGGAACGGATAAATTAGATTATAACAAGTTTGTTTTTTTCAAAATACAACCACCTACAAGAACAAGAGAGCATATCTATAAATTAACTAAAGAAAGGTCCAGATTAGATATCAGTAAATATTTTTTTCTCTGAAAGTGGTGAATACTTGGAATGCATTGCCACAGGAAGTAGTGGAAGCAGGGACAATTGATGCATTTAAGAATAGATTGGATGCACACAGCTTTTAGAGCAAGGAAATGAAAATTAAACTGGTTGTTTACAGGGTTCTGCATAGTCTTCTAAATCAGTATTAAAAACGTTAAGTTAAGTTAAGATGCATGTGGAATTAATAACTAACATCGAACCTCTAAACGTAAGACGAGAACGCTATGTCGTGCAAATGCGTGAAAGATACTTAAGAATGTACACTACGGAATAGGAAAAGGGTAGAAGATTGCACCAAAAGTATAGAATAAAAAGGCGCAAGACAGTATCGATAAATACCACCTGCCAGAGGGTAGAAGGCGTATGGCGGTCATAAATAATGAACCACCTTGCCGGCAAGCGACTACCTCCACAGTGAGAACTATACTCTCCGACCCCTCTGCCGTCAGGAACACCTTACCATCTTTGATGGAAACTATCGCTTTGGAAACTATAGGATCATATCCACTAAGCATTCAAGTATGCACAGATGGATCTGCCAACGAGGCTACCATTAATGCTGGATATGGCGCTGTAATTACTTGTAAATCCTATAAACTGCGCCAGGAAGAACACCCCTACATCTATGGCCCTTGTGCAGAGACCTGTTTCAATTATGAAGCAGAAATAATAGCAATCGAAAAAGCTTTATGCCACATAATCTCTGATTTTGAAAGTGGCACTACACAGCCTGAGAAGATCGTAGTTTTCTCAAAGTCTGCGCTCCGAGTATTGGAAAACAGAATGTCCCCAGATGTTAATAACATCTACAAATTAATTGACCAATTGTCCGCCTCTTATGGAACGGAAGTAGTGCTCTAGCGGATACCTCCCCATATTGGAGTCCCAGTGAATGAGAAGGCTGATGAGCTGGCCAGAAACGGGGGCAATGCTACCACGCCACTACCTAGTAACGGCAAAGGCCGCCGTCCATCGTAGACGATGATGGCATAATTAATTTTGCTAGCGCTATTTTTAGCAAGGATAAACTGTGCTACTTTTTGTCCTCACTCTCTCGCCTCGAGCCGCCGGACCCCAGTGGCAAGTCAAGGACAAGACGACTAGGGGGCGACTACGAGATGCAGGCGACTCCGCATCAAGCACCCGTGAAATAGACGGCGGATTCCGGAGTCGAACCCACACCATCTAATCACGAGGCCGACGGCTTAACCACTTCGCCACGGAATCCCCACTTCCTAGTATCATACTACAAACCTGCAAGCAAATCCTGAAAAATAACTAGACACGAGCGCTTAGCTCAGTGGGCTACATCCCAGACAGGCCGAGACTATTTCAAACACCAGGCAAAACCAGATCCCCAGTACCCGGCCAAGAAACTGAAATGAAGAGCCCAGAGTTTGATCTTCAAGCTGAGAACAGTCCATGACCCTCTCAACAAACATCTGAATAGATTAGACCCACTACGTGAATCAAACTGCAGATTCTGTCATTACCACGAGGAGTCAGTCGAGCACCTCCTGACTTTATGCACAGGGCTTGCCGATCTGCGGAACCTACTGCTACCACCACACTCCACCATACACAACACACTACACACGTCACTACAACAATTGAGGAGGACGTGTGCTTTTGTCCAGGAGGCCTTGGGCTGTCAAGAGCTGCCAGCTCACAGCTAAAGGGATTATATCATCATCATCGTCATCATCATCACAGACACGCCTTCTCTCTATCACTCATACACATTCTTTATATCACCCACACACATTTTCTCTGTCACTCATACACATTCTCTATATCACACACACACATTTTCTCTATCACTCATACACATTCTCTATATCACACACACACACATAACACACACATTCTCTCTGTCAAATACACACTCACATTCTTTCTATCAAACTGTGAGAACAACTGGGCCCACACAATGGTAGAACGGTAGATACATGTTAATATGTAAGATCACTCTTACATGTGCTATTGAAGTGCCTGTTTCTGTAGCAGTTCGTTATAGAAGATGCTAGCCCCATACACGACCCTCCTTAGTCACCTTTCACGACATGCATGGAAGATTACAGTGTTCCCAGTCCTCCCTCCACGAGGACTAGTCGGATGGTCTTCTTCCATGTTGGTAGCTTTCTTTCATTATGTAGTCTTTCTTGTTATTGGCATTTTTCCCATTATTGGTTTGCCTCTTCAATGTTGGTAGCCTTTTTTGTTGGTGTCTTCTTCGGTGTTAGCTGTCTTTCTCGATGAAGGTGGCCTTTTCCCATGATGGTGGCCCTTTCCCGTGTCTGCAGCCTTCTTCCATGATATGGTTTGTCTTGTTATAAGCATTTCCCCATGGTGGTCTGCCTTTTTCTATGTTAGTTTTCTTCGTTCATGTTGGTGATATTCTTTTATGATGTTGTTCATTTTCCATGTTGGTGCTTTTTTTCATGATGGTGGCCTTTTTCCATGTTTGTTGTCTTCTTCCATGATTGTGGCCTTTTTCCATGTTTGTTGTCTTCTTCCATGATTGTGGCCTTTTTCCGTGTTGATGGTCTTCTTCCATAATGGTGGCCTTTTTCCATGTTTGTGTTATTCTTTCACGATTTTCATGATTGTGGCCTCTTTCCGTGCTATTGCATTTCTTTCATGATGGTGGCCTATTCCATGTTTGTTATCTTCTGCCATGATGGTGGCCTTTTTCCATTTTGGTGCACTTCTTCCATGATGGTGACCTTTTTCTATGTTTGTGCACTTCTTCCATGAGAGTGACCTTTTTCGGTGTTGGTGGTCTTTTTCCATGTGTGTGCTTTTCTTCCATGATGGCGGCCTGCTTCTGTGTTTATGGTTGATGTCAAGCTGGAAGACAAAGAAGGTCAGGTATTGAATTATCAGATAGTTTAGGTATACGATGAGTATCTGAAGTACTGGTCCTCGGCTCCTGCCTAGATCCGTGAGTTCTTACTGGGGAGAAAAGAGTGCGATAGATGTACGCTAATACACATGTCGTAAAAGGCAACTAAGGAGGTTTGTAAATGGGGCTGGCAATCTCAGTATGTAAAAGTCTGCTACATTAGCCACCATTTGAAGTGCGCATACAGTTTGGCTCAGGTTTCCTACACAAATTTGACCTACAGAGTCGGTTGCATGCTCCTCTAAGAGCGTACACGGAAAAGGGAGCAGGAATGGTTGTCGAAAGTTGTAGGTCAACACACAAACTGGTGACACATGATTGTGATCTAATTCTACCTTCAGAAAAGGAGCAAAAATGGTTGTCTAAAGTTGTATATCAACACACATACTCGTGACACATGATTGTGATCTAATTCTACCTTCAGAAAAGGAACAAAAATGGTTGTCGAAAGTCGTAGGTCAACACACATACTCGTGACACGTGATTGTGATCTGATTCTACCTTCAGAAAAGGAACAAAAATGGTTGTCGAAAGTCGTAGGTCAACACACATACTCGTGACACGTGATTGTGATGACTGTTATTTAATTCTGCCGATCTATAACGTCCCGTCATGTTACACCTTTAGAGGTCGCTGTGCTGTGTGCCGGTGTATCCTAACTATGTGACACCAGATCAGCGTTTCTCAACCTGTTTATCTCGGAAATACCCTTGCATACACATTATTATTTGTATTGGTCATGTTACGGTAGCGTGATCAGTAAGTTGTATGTTTGTTCATTCATCTGTTCGCTCTAATAAGAAGTATAGACCACCTCTGCGGCTTATCCATTTTAAATGAATCCTGTGGGATCAAGAAGCGACCCATAGCTGACTGCTAGCGTCAGGGCCAGCGAAACAGAGCTGCCAAGACCCTTCTACACCTCCACGCGGTGATCCAGGATAACAGGCTGCAGCAGTGCAGACGGGCTAAGGAAAAGGGATCGAAGAGGGAATACTAACCCGGTACTCAAAAAATGCTTGCTGAAGTCGGATGTGTTGGACCGAAAGGTGCAAATATCGCAGTCAAGCTGTAAACTACGACACAACGCATTCCGTTCTCGGCTACATTCTGCTACTTAAGTCCTTTCAGGGTTTGGTAGCGGGAGATTGAGAACGAACGAAACCAAGCCAAGCCAAGCCAAATGAATCCTTTTTCCAATCATTTGCAATCATTCTTCTGTCCGCTATAAAACGAAGCATAAGGGCCTAGGTGTTAATAGCATGTGGCCCTTTGTCAGAATGCATCATGACCTCGAGCTTTTTCAATGGCTGATTAGAATGCTAATGTTTGTTTTTTAATAATGAGCTCAACCCTTATTAATCGACATGCTTAGAATGTTACAGTGGTCCTATTCTTATCATCCCGAGCACCAATCGGGTCAAGTTGTGAATATAATAATAGAATAATACTTATAGATGGTCTATTGATTGATTGCTTGGATGTAATTCTATTTAATTTACAGCATCAAAATGCATTGACAACGTTTAATAGTACAGCTGTACAACGTCACAGGTCACACACTTTGAAAAGAAGATATAGCATACTGAAATGTAGGACTGATCTGTTACTGTCAACAACAGCAAGCTACGTCTCAGTAGGGAAAAATTACTTCTATTTTCTTGAATCAAGAATTTTCCAGGAATCCCTAGAGCAGTGGTTCTCAGCCTTTTTTTAAATTATTGTTCCGTGCAATGAATGGGAGAATGTCATTTCCCATTTCCAAGATGGTCTGACTCAAAAGCTGCATTCCAAACAGCTAGTATTTAATATTGAAAATAAGTTTGTTTATATATATATATAGTAATGGTCTATACACGTATTCAGACGAGACTGAGACGCCTATGCGCTATGATGAGATTCTATGATTCAAAGTCAAAGAAAGAGACGAGTAGTTGTGGTAGTTGTGCGGAAACTGAACCATATATTTAGTGTACATGTGTTATCTTTTGAACAGTAGTGTTGATAGTTAAGCTGCTGTAAGATTTTTCTCCAAACCGTTTCCCAACACAGTCTACACCATTTTAAGAACGTAAGTTGAGATCAATTTCCCCAATAATATTGGGTTTTCCCGATCCAAACAAACCAGTGAGAGACGGGAGTGAAAGCGGAAGGCTATGTCGTCAAGATAAAATAATCAGTGTTGTCCTGTAAGTTATCTTCAGGATATAATAAAGAGTAATTCCCTGTAGGTTATGAACAAACTGAAATGTGTATGGAGATCACTACTACAACAGGTTTAATATGTAGATCCACCCCTCCATTCTCTCCCCAATTTTTGAAACCCTAAAATGTACAGTCACCCACATGGGAAGATACAAAAAATAAATATATTTACATGATGGGATAGAACAGTATTAGGAAAATAGAAAAGGAAAGGGACCAGGGTGTTATTATAATAGATCATACATGTAAGGTGTGTGAGCAAGTCCATGTGGCAGTGACAAGGGTTAATTCAATGCTGGGTATTACAAAAAAGAAACATTAAACTTAAGAGTAAGGAAGTGATAGTCAAACTATATCAATCATTGGTGAGACCTAAATTTGAGTACTGTGTTCAGGTGTGGAGTCCTTATCATAGAGTAAATTTAAACATGCTAGCAAGGATATAAAGAAGAGCTACAAAACTGATAGTGGGATTCCAGAATTATAGTTACGAAGAAAGACTCAGGAAAAAAAATGGACTACAGTGTGCGTGTCTAGAAAAGTACAGAGAAGAATTCTAGGCGACTTAATACACGTTTACAAATTATTCAATTGAAATGATAAATTAGAATATTCAAAGTTATTCAAAGTACAACAGGTGACAAGAACAAGAGGGCACAGCTTCAAATTGTTTAAAGACAGGTCCAGATTAGATATAAGAAAATATTGTTTTTCAATCAGAGAGTGGTGAATTCTTGGAATGCATTGCCACAGAATGTGGTGGAACCAGGTTAAGTTTATGCGTTCCAAAATAGATCACATCTATTTTTAGTATTGGTGGAGTGGAATAAACTGGTCGTGCACATACTCTGTAGGGTCTTATAAACCGGTATAATGAAGATGAGTTCAGTTAAAATGTCCCATAAGGACAGAATTCCAAACCCCTATGAGAACTCCGCCCTAGAGACCTTTGGCGGAACAAGGGTTCCACGGATCTTCAGTTGAAAACCCGTCCGTTGGATTGTTCTAGAAACTATGGATAACAAATCAAGAGTTATTATTCTACGACTAACAAGTATATCAAGTGTAAAACCCAAAGATAATTTCCACACGTCCTGGATACTTTTAAAGTCCCGTGCATAGAGTGAGACTCATGCCTCTAGGTAGAAGCGCACCGTGTCAGATTACAGCTCTGTTCCTGGCCACATATCTGATCTCAGTAGTCTTGCATATTCTGAGAATGTCAGCAATCAATCCATAAATAGTTTTCCTGGGAAGTTATAATACTTCGTCAGTAATTGGACATATGACCTCGTCCTTTTTGGCTGCTGATCTATGACGAGGATTGTGCATTGCATGTTGGGAAGGCTTGTTGATCACATCGTGTGCTGTTGAGGTAAGTGACAACAGCTTTACCACTGTGCAGCTATCTACTAACCTTATATTATATTATTTACCAGAGTGGTACCTGGTCTCATAAGAATAGGACCATTGTAACATTTTAAGCATGTCGTAAACTTTGAATTAGAAGGTTTGTGCAAGGGGCTAGCAACTTCAGCATGTCAAACAGTTGATATTAAACTTAAAGGCATGAAGACGCCACAGAAAATAAAGAGGTCAAATTGTAGTGCATGGGCGTATGCTTCATTTCATCGAAACATCATTTTCATATCATCATCAAATAGTACTGATGTTTCCTCATCATTATGTCCTTCTGGCTTGTGGTACTAAAATCAATTCCCCCATGTTCTTTGAGCATTTCAGCACTTCAGATGTTCAATGATTTCCCTTTCAACTTGATGTCTGCCAAATCATCTTTCTTGATTTCTCTTGGCCCAATATATATAAATGTCACACAGTTTTCCAAGTCTTCCTTTTTTAATAACTGATAAAGGTAGCTCCATAGCAGACACTGTTGTCGGGGATTTAGTGTTATATACTTCATTGCACGACGTCACTGTTTGTTTATGAGATTGGATAACGAGTTCCCTTCCTCGCCGCCTTTCCTACCTTAACAGTAAGCCAGGTACCAAATTTTAAGAGAAGGACTAACATCTGGTCAGACAAAACATACTGATCAGATAAGTTAGTCAAGGGCATGCAAAATATACTGATCAGACAGGTTAGTCAAGATAAGGCAAAAACATACTGATCAGACAGGTTAGTCAAGGTCAGGCAAAACAAACTGATCAGACAGGTTAGTCAAGGTCAGGCAAAACATACAGATCATACAAGTTAGTCAGGCTCAGGCAAAACATACTGATCAGACAGGTTAGTCAAGGTCAGGCAAAACAAACTGATCAGACAGGTTAGTCAAGGTCAGGCAAAACATACTGTCAGACAGGTTAGTCAGGCTCAGGCAAAACATACTAATCAGACAGGTTAGTCAGGGTCAGGCAAAACAAACTGATCAGACAGGTTAGTCAAGGTCAGGCAAAACATACAGATCATACAGATTAGTCAGGGTCAGGCAAAACATACTGATCAGACAGGTTAGTCAAGGTTAGGCAAAATATACTGGCCAAGACCCTCACCTTGGCTTTCCCGTAGCCCTCCCTAGAAACCGGTTGTTTTCGTGGAAGCCTGACTATCTAGGTGAGTCACACGAAGATGAAGCCAAGTATAGCACAACCGCCTGGAGGACCCTGGTCCACCTTCAACAGCACGCTCGGGGTGTGAGGGCGCACAAAAGAGTAATCCTACTCACTGTCAACATTCAGCAACAACAGCCCAATTTACAGATGGATTGACCGGAGCGTATTGTAAGTTAACTTAACGTCTTTACACTGGTTTAGAAGACTCTACAGAGTGTATACAACAAGTTTTCATGGAGGGTGGTGTTTACCGATGTGCAAGTCCATCTTAATAGACATAGAAAGAACACTAGAGCGAAGTAGACCCGCAGCTAGTTAGGCGCCATCAATAGCTGCTCTTTACAAACCACCTGGAGAAAGGCACAAATAACTTGGGTTGATTTTTAATTTAATTTTTTTTAAATATTCATCTGTTTGAGCTTATGTTGATCCATTTTAGCGTATATTCATACATTGAAGCCTATTTTCATCCAGCTGAACTGATATCCATCTGAGTTGATAGTAATCCGTCTGAACTAATATTTATCTGAGCTGATTTTCATTTATTTTATATTCATCCATCTGATATCCATCCATCTGATATTTATCCATATGATCTTATATTAATCCACCTGAGCTCCAATGACTGGCAATAGAGCTTATAACAACCTCGCTAAGCAGTTGATTTGGCGAATTAACTTTGGAATTAAAATACTTCTTGAGCCGAAAATGCAGCAGTGAATGAGCTGACAGAAGTCAGCATAACCATAGCTGACCATTACATTTTTACGCCCCCAAGTACTGGCTCTGTAAACAGGCTGTACTCGCACAGTCTTGCTGATAATAAAGACCCAAGAAGGAAGGCAGACCCTGTCCCAGAAATTATGTTGTAACGGGATGTGTCGGTCCAAAATTTCTCAGCTAGTCCCCATATTGTGTAGTTTTATCACGATCATGAAGTCTGATATCAATAAGCTAGTTAATAGCATGCTATGTGAATACATGTTGTATTGCTCTGTTATGTCAAATTGGAAAGACATAAACCTCAGTGCACGCAGCCTGGGACGTCCATCGTGGTCGCCTAGTCAGACTATCTGTACCAATTTTACATAAGAGCAAAGGGTAATCAGGGGCAGGTGAAACGTTCTGATAAAGACCCACACCTCATGCGTCGTTCGTGATCGTGTTGTTCGTCCATCGTAATCGAGTTCGAAGATAGTTTAATAAGCCAATCTGATTCTTGAATTGTCTGCTACACTTAGTGCAGGGAAATAGAAATCCTCCTTCCCCCTGGGTGGAGGATGTTTTGCACACGATCCATGAGGGTGCGAATGTCAAAGGCATTGCTATTGTTCTTTTCATAGTAGACAGTGCTGTAACAAACGTGAAATAAAAACAAAGTAACTCGCGCGTGAATTTGATTATAGCGAAGGAGAGTTGCGCACGTTATCCTCACTCTCTTGTCATCAACTACCTTTATTCAGTGTCAAGACATGATCAAGGCCACTGAGGGCAGAAGAGGATGCATATTTTTCTTAGGGTTTTTCTCTTGAAGCCTTTCCATTGCTCAAGTATCTCACAAGTCAGTGGGGCAGAAATGGAACTGCTGAGGTCACAAGCTTCTAATCAATTGTATCATACATACATACATAATTTGGATTGTATGAAACCCACAGGAGGCAGCGGAGGTAGGCTACCAAAGTGTGATAATGTACGAGAACCAAAGACAAAGTTAGAAGTCTATGGAGACGTATTAGACATCAACAATTCGTGCTCCTAGAAATAGGCTGTCTTAGAAGTCTGACCAACAAGGTGGGGGTTGACATATTAATCCCTATAGGGGTGAGCTTACTGAAGAATCTCGCAGAAGGACCCCGGTTCACAATCTGAAGTACACATGGGGATGTGGGGAAACCATTGAAATCCGCTACCATAGAACCGTCAAGAGTTAAATCAACTCAGAATAAGTAACTTAGAACGACACATTTGCATTTGGGTGGACTGGCGCGAACCTGGCTCCTTCGCCGTGCTAGACAAGCGCTATAACCTGCCTGCCACTGGTAATGGGAGCGAGATATAAAAAACAAGTGTTGCTGAGTGTTTGTTATATTAGAACCAGCAGGACCAGTATGTTGAAAATTCAGATGTTAATATTGGGCATCTATGAAATACACAGAAAACATCATATGTACTAGAGGTAGATACGTGGTTTCTGGGAACTGGCAAAGTACGCTATGGACGAATCAATATTACAGGACATCTTTAACAACAACTGTATACCTGACTATACCTCAAGGTGGGCCTCACCATGACTTTCAAGCATAATAACATTTCTTCAGAATACGTTTTCCAGGAAACTTAAGTCACGTGACCTGAACACAGTTGTATCGGCCATATTTACTGTTTGTTTTGGTGACTAGAGCTTCTGGTCTGTACTTGTGGTCTGGCTTTCTGGTTGCGCTGTTGACTATTAAGGCAAGTAGAGTAGTATGGTAGCCTACCACTGTATATTTCTAATATGTGTAGTTATGAGGAAAATCTATAGCTGATAGGTACTGTCGTATTTACTACCAAAATGTTTGCCAATATTACAATCATAAATAATCTCAATGTTTGTTTTGAGTTTTGACACAGTTTTGTAGTTAGGAACAAGTTAGTGTCCTCGCCACCTTTTCTTCCCAAACAGTAAGCCGTGTACCCTTTGAAAGCTCTTTCAATTTCGGCGTGTTGATAACAATATTTTAATCTTATGCCTTGTCCGTGAGAAACAAGTGGTCTACTAGTACTACTACTCTGTTATTCTTCAGATACTCTAAAATACTAAAATAGGAATAGTTACCAATAAAAATAGTACCGTTATTATTATAAAAATGCTTGTATGGTAAACTATAGTAAACATAACAGATCCAATTAGAAAGAGCTTACAGTGTAAACACTGCTATATAGAGCCAGCAATGATGGATGGTAAACATAACTGTATAAGTGAGAAACAGAACTTACATGATAAACACTGCTATATAGTATATAGAGCCAGCAATGATGGATGGTAAACATAACAGGTACAAGTGAGAAACAGAACTTACATGGTAAACACTGCTATATAGAGCCAGCAATGATGAATGGTAAACATAACTGGTATAAGTGAGAAACAGAACTTACAAGGTGTAGTCAAGGAAGTAAGGGAGATTTGAGCGAGGAAACAGCTCACAGGGCAGAGAGCTTTGGAGAGAAGTATGCACATATAGGTGAGGGGTCAGTATTGGTAGTAGGAGATTCAATGGTGAGAGAGGTTGGCAGACATTTGTCTAAACAACACAACATGTTTGAAAGAATGGATATTGGGGGAGCAAAAATAGAGGACATAGAGGGGAGAATAAAGAGGTTAGATGACAAAGGAAACAGTCATGTGGTAGTATTGGCAGGTACAAATAATGTAAAGAGAGATGGTACAGAAATAATTATGGATAAATATAAAAGTCTTATGAGAACACTTAAGGAAAAAAAGTTTAGAAAGGTCACAATGATGGGCATTTTAGACAGAGCAGATGGGTCAGACTATCTAGATAGCAAAATAATAGGTATCAACCTTAGGTTACAGGTGATGTGTGCGGACATGGGAATGGAATTTATTGATGTTAAAGTAGACAAAAGTAAAATGTTAGATAGGGGAGGTTTACATCTAAATGAGATAGGACAGCATGTTGTAGCAAAGTATATGTTCTATCATTGGGTTAGAAATTTAAACTAGTAAGGCCTATGAAGTATGAGACTAAAGATAGGCCTACAATAGGGTGCTATAGAGGATGTAGTCAAAGGGGTAATTTGGAGTCAGGGAAGTGTGAAATACATAGTAGAAAAGCAAACACTAAAATGATAAAGCAGAAGCAAAAAGAGGAAAACCAACAACATTACAAACTAAAATGTTTTTATGCAAATGTGAGAAGCATAGTAAATAAAAGAGAAGAATTGGAACTGTATGTAGAAGAAGAAAAACCAGATATAATAGGGTTAACAGAATCATGGACATATGAGGAGATTGCAGATAGTGAACTTGAAATTGAAGGATATACAATGTTAAGGAAAGATAGGATAATTGGAGACAAGACTAAGGGAGGTGGCGTTTTATTATACTGTATAAATTCTGTTAATATAACGATCAAAGATTATTTATCATGTGGTAACAAAAATGAAAGTGTATGGGGAGAAATAGAAAGTGGGGGTGAAAAAACAGTGATTGGAGTGTGCTATAGATGTCCATCAAGTCAAAAAGAGGAAGATGAGGAGCTGATTAGTAGCATAGCAAAGGCAAGTAAAGGGAAATTATTATTAATGGGAGATTTCAACTATCCAGAAATAAAATGGGATATGGCAGAAGCACTTGTAGAGTCAAAACCTTTTGTTACGTGCATAACTGACAATTTTTAATTCAACATGTAGAAGCAGCCACCAGAGGCAAAAACATACTCGACCTAGTTTTTACCACAGAGGAAAATATGATTGAAAACGTTACCGTTGGGGAACTGTTTGGCTCAAGTGACCATCAAATCATCCGTTGGGATCTTATTGCAGGGAAAGAAGTAAACATAAACACGCGAACATACGACTACTCTAAGGCAGATGTTAAGAGGATGAAAGAGGCAGCGAACCACATAATCTGGAAAGATATTATTGTAGGAACAGATGTTTAACAGAAGTGGGATAGTTTTAAAACAGTTCTAGAAACGCTAAAAGAGGAATGTGTTCCATGTAGGGAGGTAAACCCCAAGCGTAAAAAGTGGATAACTAGATTTGTAGTGAAATGTAGAAGAGCAAAAAATAAAGCATGGCAAAAATATATAGAGGCAGGTAAATCAAAAGAAACATATGTAAAATATTTGGACAAGCAGAACATATCTCAGAAAGCGAATAAAACAGAAAAAATAGACTTTGAAAAAAAACTTGCTCAGAGGATCAAGACTGACAGTAAAAGCTTCTTTTCTTATGTTAAAAATAAACAAAGAACGAAAGACAAAGTAGGCCCTCTCATAGACAGTACAGGGAAAATAATAAGTGAAAATAGGGAGGCTGCCAATCTGCTCAATCAGTACTTTGGCACAGTCTTCACAAAGGAGGACTGCTCCGAGATCCCAGAGCCTATAGATATTTTTCAAAGAGACATGGATACAGCGGGATTAAGATCAATCTGTATTATAGAGGAAATGATTTTTTTTAAATTGGAGGGGTTGAAAGTGAATAAATGTCCAGGTCAAGATGGTATTCACCCAAAATTGCTGTATGAAATTAGAAACCAACTAGCAAAACCATTGGCTATATTATGTTCTCAATCACTTACAAAAGGGATTGTTCCACGGGATTGGAAAGATGCAGGAGTGATCCCCTTATTCAAAAAAGGCAAAAAATCAGATCCGGCAAATTATAGACCGGTGAGTTTAACGAGCATAGTCTGTAAATTGTTAGAGTCAATAATCAAAGAAAACATTGTAATGCATTTAGAAAAATTTAATCTAATTAGAAATAGTCAGCATGGGTTTACTAGAGGGAGATCATGCTTAACAAATCTATTAGAATTCATGGAGGAGGTTACTAAAATCATAGATAAAGGGGAGCCAGTAGATGTTATTTATCTAGACTTTGCAAAGGCCTTTGATAGAGTACCTCATCAAAGATTATTTCGAAAGTTAAAATCACATGGAATAGGTGGCGAAGTTGCCAAATGGATTGAAAATTGGTTAACGGGAAGAAGGCAGAGGGTGGGCATAAATAAGGAGTACTCTGAGTGGAGTGAAGTGAAAAGTGGTGTGCCACAGGGCTCGGTTTTGGGACCAATTTTGTTCTTGATATATATAAATGATTTGGACATTGATATGAGATCCATGATTGCAAAATTTGCTGATGACACAAAACTATGCAGTAGTGTCTCATCTAAAGCGGAAGTGGATATATTGATGTCGGATTTAGATAAAATTCGAGAATGGTCTGTAATCTGGCAAATGGAGTTTAATGTAGATAAATGTACAGTCATCCACATGGGTAGATCCAATATGGAACATAATTACAGAATGGGAGAAAACAATATTAGAAAGATAGATAAGGAAAGGGACCTAGGGGTAATAATAGATCATACTGGAAAGGTGAGTGAGCAAGTTAAGGTAGCAGTGAAAAAGGCAAATGCAATGTTAGGTATGATAAAAAGAAATATTAAACATAGGAGCAAGGAAGTGATCGTCAAACTGTATAAAGCTTTAGTTAGACCTAGATTGGAGTACTGTGTACAGGTGTGGAGTCCTTATCATAAAGGGGACATAAACATGCTAGAAAGAATACAAAAAAGAGCGACAAAGATGATAGTGGGATTCCAGAATTACAGTTATGAGGAACGACTCAGAAAAACCGGCCTACAGTGTCTCGAAGAGAGAAGAATTCGTGGTGACTTAATACAGGTTTATAAGATGATCAGAGGAATCGATAAATTAGACTATAACAAGTTTTTTAAAATACAGCCACCTACAATAACACGAGGGCATAGCTACAAGCTGATTAAAGAGAGGTCCAGGTTAGATATTAGGAAATATTTTTTTAGTCAGAGAGTGGTGTCTGCTTGGAATGCATTGCCAGGGGAGGTAGTGGAGGCAGGGACAGTTAATGCATTTAAGAATAAACTGGATGCGCATAGATTTTAGAGCAAGGTGATGTAAATGTAACTGGTTGTATACAGACTCTGCAGGGTCTTCTAAACCAGTATAAAGATGTTAAGTTAAGTTAAGTTAACACTGCTATATAGAGGCAGCAATGATGAATGGTAAACATAACAGGTACAAGTGAGAAACAGAACTTACATGATAAACACTGCTATATAGAGCCGGCAATGATGAATGGTAAACATAACAGGTACAAGTAAGAAACAGAACTTACATGGTAAACACTGCTATATAGAGCCAGCAATGATGGATGGTGAACATAACAGGTACAAGTGAGAAACAGAACTTACATGATAAACACTGCTATATAGAGCCAGCAATGATGGATGGTAAACATAACAGGTATAAGCCAAGAAAGAAGGAGAACTAACAAAGTAAATGCTGCCATATAAAGCCAGCAATTAATAACAGGAGTTTAAATCCAGATTTATCTAACTGGTACAGTCCTACAGAAAATATTAAGGAACAAATTGATAGCAAAAGTCTCAAATAGTGGAACTGTTCTTCTCGCTCATGATGCTGTTTTATTATGTCTACATGTGAAGTCCAGTTCTCTGAATAAAGCTTACTATGGTGGAGAGAGTTCTTGAAAGCTACCAAATTACTTTGTGTAGACTTTATATCCATGAGCCAGTGCTCAGTGCACAGTAGCCTAAGCAAATAACAGTCTTGTAACATATGTTACACTGTCTGGGCTGTTTGTATGTGCACATTTTAGTCTGTGTAAGTGGCAATTCGACCTGTTCTCAAACATAATAGGATTTAACTTCTCTTATGTTTACCATCCATGATTGCTGGCCCTATATAGCAGTGTTTACCATGTACGTTCTGTTTCTCACTTGTACCTGTTATGTTTTACCATTCATCATTGCTGGCTCTATATAGCAGTGTTTACTATTTAAGTTCTCCTTCTTACTTGTACCAGTTATGTTTACCATCCATCATTGCTGACCCTATATAGCAGTGTTTACCCTGTAAATTCTCCTTCTTACTTGTACCAGTTATGTTTACCATCCATCATTCCTGGTCCAAATAGCAGTGTTTACCCTGTAAGTTCTCCTTCTTACTTGTACCAGCTATGTTTCAGCATCAGGTGCCTTGTTGGCTGGTGTTGATAATCATGGACTCCCATCCGCTTCTATCACGTGTGTCATTTACCAATTCTGTTGTTGATTGTCGCCCATACCATTCTCTCAGGCTGTCCAACATCTTCTCTCTCTGTCTTCTTTTTCTCTTTCCTGCTATCTTTACTGTTGTCACAACCTGCTCCAAACCGCCTCTTCTCATAATATGCCAGAAAAAAGTTGACTGCCTTGTTCTGATCTTTACAATGAGTTATCTTTGTGTTTGTGTCTTTTCGAGTACTGAATCATTAGTCTTCCTTGCAGACCATGTGATCCGCAGCATTCTTCTGTAAAACTGTATCTTCTTTGCATCCAAAGATCTAAGCGCTGTTATGTTTACCATCCATAATTGCTGATTGCATAAAGCAGTATTTGCAGTGTAAGTTATCCTGCTCACTTAACTTAACGTCATTATACTGGTTTAGAAGGCTCTACAGAGTCTGTCTACAACAGGTTGATTCCACTCCACCGATACTAAAATGACTGTGAGCGTCCAAACTATTTTTGAATGAAGTAACTGACCCTGCCTCCACCACATCTTGTGGAAATGCATTCCAAGCATTTACCACTCTCCGACTAAAAAATATTTCCTAAAATCTAATCTGGATCTGCCTTTAAATAATTTGAAGTTATGCCCCCTTGTTCTTGTAGCCGGTTGAACTTTGAAAAACTTTATCCTTTTTATTAATTAATTTATAAACTTGTATTAAGTCACCTCGAATTCGTCTCAGCTTTAGACACTGCAGAACAGTTTGTCTAAGCCGCGCTTCATAACTATAATTCTGGAATCCCACGATCCTTTTTGTAGCTCTTCTTTGTATCCTTTCTATCACGTCTATATCCACTCTATGATAAGGATTCCACACCTGAATACAATACTCCAATTTTGTAATGTTTCTGTTAATCATACCCACCATTGCATTATCCTCTTTCACAGCCACCTGGACTTGCTCCCACACCTCACATGTATGATCTATTATAACACTTAGGTTCCTTTCCTTTTCCATCTGTCTAATATTGTTTACTCCAATCATGTAATTATGTTCCATGTTTGATCTTCCCGTGTGAATGACTGTACATATTTCTACATTAAACATCTGCCAGTTACCAGACCATTTATGAATAATAGCTAAATGTAGTCTCAATAGGTACACATCTGTAGGATAAGAGACACTGCTGCATAATTTTGTGTCATTTGTGAATTTTGCAATCATGGATCCATATCATTATCCATTATACAAACTTGTGCCTGTTATGTTTATCATCCATCATTACTTGCTCTGTATAGCAATGTTTACTCTCTGTAAGTTCTCCTTCTCATTTGTATATTAGTATTGAATATAATTTTTATACACTTAATATTTTAAAATATATTTTGAGTCACTGAATTGTGAAACACAAAGTTAGTGATGACTTTTAATTGTTGTCATTATTGACGAGTTATTGCTAGTGTGTGTGTATATATGTATGGCAAGGCTTTGGTGGTATTCTTGATAAGGTAAAGCTGTGGCGGTACTTTTTGATCATATCTGAATCATGCATGTTTTCTCAAACATATACGAGTACCTTCATTATTATAGACAATTCTTGACATTTCGACTTGTTTTGTGCACTGTAAATATATTTTGGCGTCTTACTTCTTACTGAATATTTTTCCATCTACTTTTCCCGTTAAGTGCAGCAGGAGCTTTAAGTTGACTTTCTTGGTCCAAGTGTGTTGTATCAGTTGTTGCAAGGCCTTCTTCTTGTAGAATTTTCTTGTCATCTATCCATCTGTAACAGTCTTCCTTGTGCCTCATAGCTAGACCGCATTGTGCTGTAAGCTTGCAGTGGTATTTGATCAGATTACATTCTCTTGAGATGACTGAACCTTTGTATTTTAACTTAACTTAGCTTAACGTTTTTATACTTGTTTAGAAGACTCATCAGAGTCTGTATACAACCAGTTTCATTTAACTTAACATCGCTTAATGTTTTTATATTTGTTTAGAAGATTCATCAGAGTCTGTATACAACCAATTTCATTTGCATTACCCTGCTCTAAAAACTATGGGCATCCAATCTATTCTTGAATGCATTAACTGTCCCTGCCTCCACTACCTCCTGGGACAATGCATTCCAAGCATTCACTACTCTCTGCCTAAAAAAAATTTCCTAATATCCAATCTGGACCTTTTTTTAGTTAATTTGTATCTGTGTCCTCTTGTTCTCATTGGTGGTAGCATTTTTTAAAAGTTGTTATTGTCTAATTTAACCTTTCCTGTGATTATCTTATCAACCTGTATTAAATCACCTCAAATTTTTCTCTTTTCTAGACACTAGTCTGGTTTTTCTGATTCTTTCCTCATAACTGTAATTCTGGAATCCCACTATCAGTTTTGTCGCTCTTCTGTGTATCCTTTCCAGCATGTTTATCTCCCCTCTACGATAAGAACTCCACACCTGTACACAGTACTCCAATCTAGGTCTAACTAATGCTTTATACAGTTTGACAATCACCTCCATACTCCTAGGTTTAATATTTCTTTTTATCATACCTAACATTGAATTTGTCATTTTCACTGCTACCTGGACTTACTCACTCACTTTACCTGTATGCTCTATTACAACCCCTATGTCCCTTTCCTTATCTATCTTTCTAATATTGTTCTCGCCCATTCTGTAATTATGTTCCATATTAGATCTACCCATGTGGATGACTGTACATTTATCTATATTAAACTTCATTTGCCATCTCACAGACCAGTCTTGAATTTTATCTAAATCTGACCTCAATATATCCACTTCTTTTATAGTTGAGACATAGTTTTGTGTCATCCGCAAATTTTTCAGTCATGGATCCTTTATCAATGTCCAAATCGTTTATATATATCAAGAATAAAATTGGTCTCAAAACCGAACTCTGTTGCACTCCACTTTTTACACCACTCAGAGTACTCCTTATTTATGCCCACTCTCTGCCTTCTTTCCATTAACCAACTTTGAATCCATTCAGAAACTTCCCCACCTATTCCATGTGATTTTTAACTTTTTAAATAACTTTTGATGAGGTACTCTATCAAAAACCTTTGCAAAAATCTAGATAAAAAACATCCACTGGTTTCTCCTTATCTATCATTTTAGTAACCTTCTCCATGACTTCCAATAGACTTGTTAAGCATGATCTCCCCCTAGTAAACTCATGCTGACTATTTTTGATTAGATTAAACCTGTCTAGATGCATTACAATGTTTTCTTTGATTATTGATTCTAACAATTTACAGACTATACTCACCGGTTTATAATTTTCTGGATCTGATTTTTTGCCCTTTTTGAATAAGGGGATCACTCCTGCATCTTTCCAATCTCTTGGAACAATCCCTTTTGCAAGTGATTGAGAACATAATATAGCCAATGGTTTTGCTAGTTGGTCTCTAATTTGAAATAGCAATTTTGGATGGATACCATCTTGACTTGGACATTTGTCCACTTTTAATATCAATTTTTTAAAAACCATTTCCTCCGTAATACAGATTGATTTTAATCTCACTATATCCATTTCACATTTGAAAATATCTATAGGCTCTGGGATCTTGGAGCAGTCTTCTTTTGTGAAGACTGTGCCAAAGTATTGATTTAGTAGATTAGCTGGCCCCTTATTTGCTTTTAGTATTTTACCTGTGCTACCTATGAGAGGGCATACCTTGTCTTTTGTTCTTTGTTTATTTCTAACATAAGAAAAGAAGCTTTTATTATCAGTCTTGATCCTATTAGCAAGTTTTTTTTCAAAGTTTTTTTGCTGTTTTATTCACTTTCTGTGCTATGTTTTGCTTGACCAAATATTTTTAATGTTTCTTTCGATTTACCTGCCTCTATTTATTTTTTTCAATGCTTTATTTTTAGCTCTTCTACATTTAACTACAAAGCTCCACTTATTATCCACTTGTTATGCTTGGTGTTTACCTCTTCTACATGGAACACATTCCACTTTTAGTTGTTCTAAAACTGTTTTGAAACCTTTCCCACTCTTGTTCAACATCTGTACCTCTGACAATATCTTTCCAGATTATGTGGCTGGCTGTCTCTTTCATCTTCTGAACATCTGTCTTAGAGTAGTCGTATGCTCACGAGTTTATATTTACATCTCTCCTTGCTATAATATCCCAAGGGATGATCTGATGGTCGCTTGAGCCAAAAAGTTTCCCAACGATAACATTTTCATATTTTTTCTCTGTAGTAAATATTAGGTCGAGTATGTTTTTGCCTCTGGTAGCTTCCTCTACATGTTGAATCAAAAAAATTGTCAGTTATGCACTTCGCAAAAAGGATTTGACTCTGCAAATCCTTCTGCCATATCCTATTTTATTTCAGGAAAATTGAAATCCGCCATTAAAAATAATTTCCGTGCACTAGCCCTTTTTATGTTACTAATTATCTCCTCACCTTCCTCTTTTAGACTTGAAGGACATCTGTAGCATACTCCAACCACTGTTTCTTTTAACCCCTCTATCTATTACTCCCCATACACTTTCATTTTTGTTGCCAGATGATAGATCATCTTGTATAGTTATATTTACTGAATTCGCACAGCATAATAAAACACCACCTCCTTTAGTGTCTTTTCTGTCTTGATACACGTATTTAGCACAAGGGGCAGTTCTCAACATATTTTTAATGTCATTTCTCATTTTATATCTCCAGATGATACCAATTATGTTTCATAAGTATTTCATTTCACACATAATTTTCTTCTCCTGTGGATAAGGACCAAGTTTTATATTGGTAGTGTATAGTTGGTAAAAATATACTGTTTATCAGTTGCAACTTTGTTGTCAAACTGATGTTGGGGTGTTTGGGCAGTGATGACAGTCACATCAGAGGTTTTCTTACATTAAGTTTAAATTCCTCTATCAAACCTTCCATCTTCAGTATAAATACTTCCTAGGTATTTGAACGCTTGGGCTTAATTCTGTTTTATATTGATTTTATGTATATTAAGTAGACCTGGTGTTCTGTTAATCTTCAAAGTTTCTGTCTTTGATGTGCTAATTGATATGTATCTTTCACAGATTGTACCAAGTGCTTTCATATGATTTTGCAGTCTTATTTTCATCCTCATATATTAGGCTTTGGTCATCTGCAAAGAGTAGTTCATGCAATTTGCTGGGTTCTTTGATTTTTGTTTTTTACCTTGAATTCCACTTCTGGTGTTACAATTTAGTTGGTTTCTGTTATTTTGTCCATGTAAATGTTGACCAGCAATTATTAAAGCACACATTCCTCTCATACATTTCTAGAGCATAGGTGACCTTATCAGTTCTTAATACATTTGTATTCATGTAGTGCAATGCTCTCACATTGTTAATAGTAGTCCTTGTATTCCAAAGTTTTTGAATATTGTCCGCAGTTTATTCCTATCAACTCTATCAACATTTTTCTCCTGGTCTATGAGAGTTGTTTAAATGCGTGTCAGATATTCGATTGTTCCTTCATTTAATTGTCTTAGGTGAATAAAGCATCAGTACATCCCATTCCCTTTTGGAATCAAAATTTATCTTTGCTCAACTAAGGTTCAACAATTGGTCTTATTTCATTGTTCAAGTATTTTTGCATACATTTTTCCTGTTGGACTTGGTAGCGATCTGCCTTAGTATGTATCATATTCTTTTACTTCCTTTTTATTCTTCCATATTGGTATTATTGTAGCTTATTGCCAATTGTCTGGCACTCTTTTTTTTTCTATGCTCTCATAAAAATTATCTAGCATCTTCAATCTTGTCTTCCCACAAACTTGAATTGCTTCAGTTGTTAGGCTATATCTGTTGGCTTGTTTCTAGAATTTTTCCTTATAGCTATTTCTATGTCTTCAATCAATATAGCAGGTTCCAGATGATCCTTATGTCTTGGGATAAATATTGATATTTCTTGAAAGCCTATTGGGTTGAAAGGTTTATGGAAATACACTGTCCATCATTGTCTTGTGTGCTTGTTATATATTGGAGATCCCTTGATGTCCTTAATGACTGAAGTAGGATTGAAAGCTTTCATCTCTTATCCTCAATGCTTTGATACTTTTGTAGAAATCTCTTGGCTGATTTTTGCATACAGATGTCAGCTGTTCTCCATATTTGTTTCTTGCTGATTATTTCGTGATTGTGATTCCTTTTTTTTTTATGTTTCATCTTGCCGCACTAAACATATACAAATATATTACCCATGTTGTCATCCAGGGTCTTTGTGTATGACAAGGACAAGAATAGCACCACTGCCCCACTGATAGCATGTCGTAAGAGGCAACTAACTGCGTGACATGGCATAGCACCGGCCATGGTTAGGTGGTTTGTTAAGTGCAGCATAGAAGGCACCTAACAGGATGTAGGTCTACTTTGCTCTAGTGTTTGAAGCTATTAAGAACATTGGTTAACCACGCTTCACGGCACTTGTCAAAATGTAGCGGAGTACTAAGCTGCCTCGAGTCTAGCCCACTAAGCAGGGTACCCTCCTCCTGACTACATCCAGTTCACTCTAGAACTGGGACCTGTACAGGGGCATCTGCCCTTGTAGAAGTTCAGGTCGACATACTAGGAAAAAAAAATATATATATATATGTATATGTAAGCAATAACTTCAGTATTATTAACCATTCGTGACTTAACCTTGTCTGGTATACTGTAAACATGTGTATAGTAGTACCTTCAATATTCTTAACCATTCATGACTTTTTAACACAGTGGGGTATACTGTAAACATATGTGTAGTATTACCTACAATATTCTTGACCATTCATAATTTAACTATTTCAACATTCTATACCCAGATTTACCTAGGCCCAATGGCTGTCAATCTTCTTGTAGTTGGACGATGTGGAAATGGCAAAAGTTCCACAGGGAACTCTATTCTTGGTAACAAAACGTTCACCACAAGTTCAAGCAACTCGTGTGACCATTTTGACATCAAGACAGGTACCACATCTTTTAATGATAAAAATGTCACGGTCATGGATATCTCAGGTCTTGAATATCCAAATTTGGACAATCCTGGAGATGTCAATTCCCAATTTACTGAAATAGAAACAAATGTCAGAAACATGGCGGATGGGTTCAGTGCTGTACTTATTGTCCTCAAGTATGGACTGCGCTTCACCAACCAGGAAGTGAAAGCTGTGGAGATGATCAAGTCAACTTTTGGTAGGAATGTTGTCAAAGATTACGGGGTTATTGTGATGAGCTACGGGGACAATTTTGCTTCAGAAATGGAAGAAGATGGTAGAACATTTGAAGTTTGGTGTGAGGAACAAACTGGAGAAATCCGTGATCTATTTGATGAATGTGACAAGAGATGCCTGCTGTTTAACAACAGGGCTAAGGATTTTACAGATCAGCGTAACAAACTGTTTGCTGTGCTTGCTAAGGTGCCATCCTTTAATAGTCCCTACACTGTGCAAGATTATGAAAAGGCTGCTGGCTCTCGTAATACCATTCTAGTAACAAGTAAAAGTCGCCAACTGGAGAAAGAAATGAGTGATCTTCTGAATGTTATTAGTGACAGTTTGGATCGAATAGGCCAAGGGACGAAGTCTGAGGATGAAGTCTTGCTTCAAGGACTGCTGGGGAAATTCAACATACTCAAAAAGCATTTACAAGAAGAAGACAAGGGTACTGGCATCTTGAATCAACTTCACATTCCTATGTCTATCATAGAAACAAGGATTAAAAACAAGATCAAGCTTGCTGAACACAGAATTCACCCAGCCGAGGGAGAGGAATCATTTGAGAAAGTGGACAAAGAGGTAATTCTATGCATTTCTAAAATAATTTTTCAATTGTTTTATCTTGAGATTATTTCATTGGTATGAATGAAGTACATATACACAAGAAACCTGACAGTGTTCATTGGGGCTGACTGATCTAACTGGCAAACAGTACAGTTAATGTTAGGCCATTTATCCTTGAAGCAATTGAACCTGGAATACCTGAACTGGCAAACAGTACAATTAATGTTAGTCAATTGATCCTGGAATACCTGAACTGGCAAACAGTACAATTAATGTTAGGCAATTGATCCTGAAATTAATACCAGAACTGACACACAGTACAATTAATGTTAAGCAATTGAACCTGGAATACCTGAACTTGCAAACAGTACAATTAATGTTAGTCAATTAATCCTGGAATACCTGAACTGGCATAAGATACAATTAATGTTAGTCAATTGATCCTGGAGTATCTGAACTGGCAAACAGTAAAATTATTTTTGGGCAATTGATCCTGAAATTAATACCAGAACTGGCACACATTACAATTAATGTTAGACAGTTGATCATGTAATACCTGAACTGACACATAGTACAATTAATGTTAGGCAATTGATTCTGGAATTAATACAAGAAATGGCACACAGTACAATTAATCTTAGGCAATTGATACTGAAACTAATACCAGAACTGGCACACAGTACAATTAATCTTAGGCATTTGATACTAAAACTAATACCAGAACTGGCACACAGTAAAAATTAATCTTAGGCAATTGATACTGAAATTAATACCAGAACTGGCACAGAGTACAATTAATGTTAGTCAGTTGATCCTGGAATTAATACCTGTTCACTTATTTGGGCTACTTTGTCATTTGTTCAGGTTTTGTCCCCATTCATATCAGTGTAAAGTCATTCATTTTGTATTTGGTGTTATTTTAGTAAATCAAAACTTTCATTTAGAAAGAAATTATATTTATGCTTTTGTGTATTCCGTGAGTTTCACTGATCCAAAGAACTTCATGTACAGACAGAATTTTAAAAACATGGGGAGCGAGAAGAAGAATATTGATTTCGGTAGGCTGTGTTGTCTATATCTAACATTCTCACTATGTACACTTAAACTCAGGCTGTTTGATCTTTTATTGCCATAAACTACAGCATTACAAGGATAGTAGTTGCACATAAAACCTTGAAGGCTCTATGTCTACTATTGACTTATACTACAGACAATCTTGTATGTATGTTCCTAAGCAATCATTGAGAATTCGACAAGATAATTCCCAAGATTAACGTGACCTCAGAAAGCCAGCTCAGAGTTAAAATGAATGTCTTTATTTTCATTCACATACTAGGGTTCAATCTGTCAGGCAATTGCATCTCTCTTTAGCTGAGAAGCGATATCCTGATTCTTCAAAATGCAGGACAGATATGTCTGCGTATATATAATCATTATGTATCCTGTGTATTATCCCTTAATCAGTTGTTTATTTCTGAGCTCTGCTTTCCTATTGCCAAGAATGATAGTAATTTGGTGTTAGTCTATCATTTTATCCACAGTGGGAATCCATTTTTTTTCCTTTGATAGTATCAATTGTGCTTGCATGCCCAATCATACTCTCTGCTTGTTCTGTCCAATCATACTCTCTGCTTGTTCTGTCCAATCATACTCTCTGCCTACACTGTCCAATCATCCTTTCTGCCTAGCTGTCCAATCATTCTCTATGTGTTCGCTGTCCATGACATCCCTCACTTGATTCTCAACCTCTTAAAACATATGGATAAAATATTTAAAAAGCCAAGATTCAAAGTGCTGAAATGATTTTGTAATGTGTTTTTGTGTAATCATATCTATCATTTCTTGTTTAGCCTACTCCGTAATAGCAGACATACAGTGATTCTTCTTCTTCTTTGCGTTCAGGATCTTTGAGGTCATGCTATATATGCAGGCCAGTTGCCATGATGAAGTCTGTAGTCTTCACCAAGTCAGAGAGGCTGCCCTACAGCTTTTGTCTCAGCTCCTCACCCTCTGGCCAGGTCTGGCATCTCATTTCCCTATAGATTGAGCATTCATGTAGAATGTGCTCAGGGTCCTGGCCTCCTGCTCCACATGAGCACTCATCGGTGTGTGAAATCTTCAGTCGGTATAGATGTTCTAGTAGTCTTCAGTGTCCGGTTCTCAGACGAAATAAGAATTGGGTCTGGTGTACTGCTTATGTTTCTGTCTTGTCTCCATTGGTGTATACACTGATTTCTGATGATGTTCTTGATCTCTCTGTATGGTACTCAATGATTAAATTGTGCCTTTTTGCTGCCATCTTTTACTAGAGTGTCAGCTCTCTCGTTTCCCATGATTTCACAGTGGGAGGGTAGCCACTGGAGCGCTATTGTTGAGGATCTTTGGAGTTTTCCTAGCTCTGCTCTGATAACAGTGGTTCATTGTTTGTTCTTTGTATTGTCTCTAATAGTACTCTGCAATCTGTGCATACAGCTATTTTTGTTGATGGTTGCTTTTCTGTTTGAAGTATTCTCAATGCTCGCAGGAGGGCCATAGTTGATATGTATTTCTATTTCTGCAGGTTGGTTGGGTATTAGTTCTCCATATTTTTGGTGTAGGTGGTTTGATATATGGATGAAGCTGGTTCTCTTGAGCCTATTTTTAACTGGTTTTTCAGTTTGATATGTATGGGATGATCAGGCATGCGTAGCATCTTTTCACTATGTGTCAGCACTCTTTCCTCTCATGTAGTACTTAGGCATCCAATATTTATATATGTTTCCATTGTCTGGATTGGTGTAGTCTTCATTCCTCCTGTTATTAAGACCGAGTTTTGAATTTTGTTTAGGCGTTCCGTGTTTGTTTTGGACGCTGTGGTCCAGGCTATCATGCCGTATTCAAGTACTGGCCTGACTGTGCCAGTGTATACATTTTTTAGGATGTTGTTATTTGCACCCCAGCTTGTTCCAGCCAGCTTCTTCATTAGGGATAGTTTTCTGGTTGCTTTTTGCTCTATCTTCTGTATGTGTTCCCTCCATTTTAACTCCAAGATACACAGGGGTATTTTCTTGTACAAGCTCTTTGCCATTTAGATTAAGTTTTTGTTTCTTCCTTGGTGTTGGACAGTGAGAAGCATGTTGTAACCGTCTTTTAGATGTTAATCTGCAATCCCCAATCTGTAACCCACTTTCCAACAGTGTCCAGTGCTGTCTGCATTCTGTTTTTAGCTGTTGGTAGTTTATCTGCAGCACTACACATTGCAAAATCGTCAGCGTGTAGGGCACTGGATACTATCTTTGGGAGTTTTCTCGCTATGTCGTTTATGAACAGGATAAAGAGGGTAGGAGAGATGACTCCTCCCTGGGGTACGCCTTATTAGAGAGTTATTCTATGGCTCAGTGATCCATCTAATTTTACTCTTGCTGTTCTGTATCGGAGGAAGTCTCGTATCCAGCTGTATATTCTCCCTTCTATTTATTGTTAAATAGTTTTAGGAGGGGTCCTTCTCTCCATAGCTTGTCAAAAGCTTTTGCCATATCCACAAAGATCGCAAGTACTTTTTCCTTACCTTGGAATGCATTTTCTATTTCTTGGGATAGGTACACTAGTTGGTCTTTTGTACAGCGCTTTTTCCTAAAGGTTGACTGTGAGTTGAGTAGGAGCTGGGTTTTTTCCAGATGTTTTATTAGTCTTGCGTTTACCATTTTTTCCATGACTTTTCCAACACAGCTAAGCAGACTTTAGCCTATGGCTTTCCTTGCTTATTTTGTCCTTTTCTGGATAAAATGATATATTCCCGCCACTGGTCTGGGACCTTACCCGTGCTCCATGATTGGTTAAAAATTTTCAGGAGTTTTCTTCTTGCCCCTTGATCTAGGTTTTTCATCATTTCATTTGTGATGTCATCTTTTCCTGGAGCTTTCTTGTTTTTCAGTTTCTAAATAGCAGTGTTTAACCATTTTGAATGTTGCCTTCATGCAGGGATCTGCATTCTGTGTCTTTAGGTTTTCTATGATCTCCTTTTTAACTTCTAATTTGCGTTCTCTTGTCAATGTTGTAGTACTCTCCTCTCTGAAAAATTCAGCCAAGATATTTGCTGCTATTTTCCCTGTATAATGTTTCTCATTTTCCTTAATGGCTGTCTTCCCATGGCTCCCTCTCTTTTCTTCATTTAAGGCTTTTGTCAGGTTCCGGTTTACTTGTATCCCTGTCCATGTTGAGGCTTTCAGTCTTTTCATGCCAACTTCTTTGGATCTCCTCCTTCTTTTGCTCTATGAATGTGTTTTTAATTTTGTTTTATTAACCTATGTTTTCTGGTTAAGGATTTTTTTCTATGGTATCTCGTATCTTGCTTAGTTTTTTGTGCATTTTCCATAGTTTATCGTTTCAATAGGGTTTATAGTTTTTCCGTTTTCCATGTGGGATTGATTTCTTTGCTGCCTGGATGATAGCCTCCGTCATGGTGGCGACATTATTGTTTAAATTTTTGGCATGGGATATATTTCGACAGAGTTTATTTACATTTTATCTAAATAGAGTCCAGTTTTCTCTTTTGAAATTCCAACTTGGGTGCATATCTGTTATCTCTGTTTGTCCCATGTTACATATTTTTAAAGTTATTGGGACATTGTCGCTCCCACCCAGTTGGCTGTTGTCTGTTCTTGCTATTAGCCGTTGAAGGTCATCTGTTGCCATCGCAAGGTCTAAAGTACTCATTTTTTTCCATATTCTAGAGTAATATGTATGCCTATCGTCTGGCCTATTTATTAGGATGAGTTTGTTTTCTATCATTCAATCTTCTACCTCCTCGCCTCTCTGGTCCATTGTTTCGTAGCCCCAACTTGGGGAGTAACTGTTAAAATCTCCCACTATGAGGTGTCTCGACTCTTCAATTTTGACTTTGTGTATTGCCAGAGCTGTGGCTGGTGGACTAAAGCAGTTTCTTATCACTGATGCTCCACTGGGTAGGATGATCTTTACTGTGATGTATTCTAGTTCATCTGGTCTAGATCTATTTGTTTCTACTGCTGGTATAGAGTTTTTTTATTAGTGTTATTATTCCTCCTTTGGTAATTTTTCCCTATCTTGATGGAAACATTCATATCCTCTGATGGAAAATTTTTGAGTTTCTTTTAGGTGTGTTTCCTGGTTACAAATGATGTCTATGTCGTTTTCCTTGAAGAATTCTTGCAGTTCGGGTTTCTTGTTTCTCACGCTCTCTGCATTCCATTGTACCACTTTTAGGTTCCTTGTTTGTTGATTAATTGCACTATTCTGCCTCCCCCTGACCACTAGGTTAGCAGAGGCACCGGTTGCTTGGATGGGTCCACTCGAGGCTGAGGGCCCGGCACCACTCCTCCCCAGTTGTAATTTGTAGGAGCGACACCATGACAATATCCTGTTGATGCGTGTGTGCCCTGATTTTTCCCGGTTCCTGCGCCGTAGCTGACACACTCCGTCTTCGGCAGGTCGGGTTGAGTATTCTGTTCTGGGTTGTCTCCCATAGTCTTTCCACCTACCGATAGTCCCTGCAAGGCAGTAGGTTGGTTTGTCTACAGTGGTTTCCTTCCCGTGGCTAGAGCATATAGCGGCTCTTACCCGCTTAGTGTACCCATCATAGGACACATGGGGTATTTCAGTGAAGAAAGCAGTGCCACCTGTTGTCCTACCCCATCCTGCTGGAATACACCGCGGGTTGGTCCATGACTGCTTATTCGTCCAGTTATTAAACCTGGCTTATATCGCAGCTGACGCTCTATATCTAGAGGTCGTTCCACTATCCGCCATCTGTGGACGTGCCTGGTTGGGGTCGGTCGCTCGACTATCCGCCACCTGTGGACGTGCCTGGTTGGGGTCGGCCGCCCCACTATCCGCCACCTGTGGACGTGCCTGGTTGGGGTCGGTCGCCCCACTATCCGCCACCTGTGGATGTGCCTGGTTGGGGTCGGCCGCCCCACTATCCGCCACCTGTGGACGTGCCTGGTTGGGGTCGATCGCCCCTGTCCTCCCAGGATACAGTGATTATTATTTCTCACACATTCCCACACTTTCTAGCAAATGGCCGCTGTCAGGCTAGAATTTTGTGTCAAGTCTATGTCCTTTGTTGTTGTGATTTGTTTAGATGTTATTTTATCCCTGAAGAAGGCCGTGTGGCGATAACATACTGTAACATAGGTTTTATTTCTGTTTTGGTGTGATAACTGAGCTATACTTTTGATCTTCAATAGTAGCTTTGATTGATCTGTACTTATTTTTAAAAGTACATAGGACTTGTGAATATATGTTTGTATGGTGATGTGGGAGGCTGCTTAGCCTAGGGAAAAACTCGCTTGGTTTTCACAATCCAAATGCACTGGGATCAATTCCCACCGTGCCCAGTTTGGCAGACACTGGATTTTTTTCTCTGACGATCTCTCCTCCATCTACGGAAAGTAATGGTGACCTACTGTATAACAGCCAAATAGGTGGCGGTTCTAAGAAGCGACGTTCTGTAAAGGACATGCAACTTATTATGGTGATGTGAAAGATTAAGTACATGTGAGAGCATGCATTTGTATAGTGATGTAACAGATTAAGTGCATGTAAGAGCATACATTTGTATAGCGATGTGACAGATTAAGTGCATATGAGAGCATACATTTGTATAGTGATGTGACAGATTAAGTGCATGTAAGAGCATACATTTGTATAGTGATGTAACAGATTAAGTGCATGTGAGAGCATACATTTGTATACTGATGTGACAGATTAAGTGCATGTAAGAGCATACATTTGTATAGTGATGTGACAGATGAAGTATGGCCTAATAAGTTTTGCCTCCACTGTTATATTTTTTTTGTAACATTTGACATATCTGGATAAAAATGGTTCTGTATGGTCACATTGTATTTCTCTTCCATCATACTTGACCTTGGACACACAGATACTTAGTTTCTAGATACTTAGTTTCTACCCAGTACTCATCGAAATGGAAGAGTGTTCAGACATTCGGTTCAAACAATGTGCTGTTTTTCAATTCTTAACTACGGAAATGGTCCTCCAATTGAAACTCACACACGAATGCAAACTGTTTATGGGGATCAGTGTGTTGATATGTGTACAGTAAGATTCTAGGTAAGGTGGTTCAAATATGGAGAGGTCGGGCAAGCAGATTTGAGTGACAAATCACAAAGTGGAAGGGCCTATGACTGCAAGTCATCAGGTTCATCAAGATCGCGTTGAAGAACTCATCCACGAAAATTGTCACATCAAATAAAAATAAAATGGTGTTATAATAGGGATTTCTAAGGAGAGAGTGAGATACATTATTGATGTTCTTGGATTCTACAAAAATTGTGCCAGATGGGTACCGCAAACGCTGTTTTATGAAATGAAAGCTGAAAGAGTTTGCATTTGTCAGAAACTCCTGGAACGTTTTGAAAAAAATAGATAAAGACTTCTTAAAGAAGATAATTACAGGGGATGAAATTTGAGTAATGACCACGAGAACAAAAAGGCAGTCCATGGAATACCACCATAAGGTAAGAAAGCCGGTTGGGGCTTCTCTGCTAGGGTGAGAGATAGGTTTGTTGCTGAGAGGAGCAGTGTATACTTGACAACAGCCTCCAGTATCAGAATGAAGACTGAGGCAGTGACTTCAGCTCTGAGATGGCTATCTGAGACCTCTTTAATGAAGACCATCATCGTCTCTGTCTCTCAATAATTTCTTTGGAATATGCAGAAAGGCTGGCTGTGGCATGGTGGGATAGTGGACATAAATGTTTCCAACTTCCAGAGACTTGTGTGCATCTACTGTCCAGTCCACACTGGGATTTGCAGGAATGAAAGAGCTGACATCCTGTCCTCTGGCACCCACAGTAGGAACATTTGCCATGGGCTGAGGTGACATTTTGAAGTTGATCCATGACCGCTTTTTGGATGAAGGCACTGCAGTTGATAAACCAGGAATGTACAGATGCAAGATTTGGGAATCATATGTGGGTCCAGTGAAGAGTGGCAACTGAAAGGATGGAGCAGGAGTCTGTACAACCAGCAAGCTACAGTAATCATCAGTATCTACACTCATTGTCATTTGCTGAGAGGGGCTGAGCACCTATGGGTCTGCTCAGAATGCAAATGACATAGATTCTTAACAGAATAGAACAGATGACAGAACACGATCTCCATAGCTCCTGCGGAAGCTCCAAAATTCTTCCCTGACTTTGGTACACAGGTACACATTTATAACTGGGTCGACAGAGAGAAGTGGTCATACCATGATAAAAGCCACAACATGCCTAGTCATAGATAAATAAGAACCTGGCACACTGCGATTGTCAGCCAAGCTCACAACTCCTTGGCCACACAGTATCTTATTAAGTACATACATCGATATAGTTATGTAAGATATATTTATAATAACTTATTTATGTTTCTCATTATATCAATCCAGGATTGTCTTGATCTAAGTGACACATCTAATCATGATTATACCAACACCAAGGAAACTAAGGACAACCCCAATGAAGCTAATGACAGTTGGGATTTCTTGCTGGATGTTTCTAGAATCCTGAATATGATATGGAGCCTAAAGGACTGGATAATGAGTTATTTCATGAACGACAGTAACAGCTCTGGTGTGGATATTGAGAATGTGACTGATGAACTAGATCTAGAAACCAAGGCAACATGATTTTGTCAATCTTCATGTGCCTTTGGAAGATATACCAAGTGCTGACACACATATAAAAAATAAAACAGGTAACATGTTGTCATCTTAACAAGCTCAACATGCACTTGAAATGTTATTTGTGGTTTCAATTGATGTAACATTTGTTTCAACAATCAGATACTATCATAACTTGACATATTTATATTTGTTTGGAAGACTCTACAGAGTCTCGATACAACCAGTTTCTTGGAAGGTGGTTTAAACGATGTGCGAGTCCATCTTAATAGATTAAAACACTAGAGCTAAGTAGACCCGCAGCCAGTTAGGCATTATCTATAGCTGCTCTTAACAAACTACTTGTGGAAAGGTACAAATAACTTGAGTAGATTTTTAACTTGAATTTTGTCTAGGCAGCGGCCGTTAGCCTACTCTTTTAGATTACCAACTGTCATTGAATTTTTAACGCCTCGACACTGAATACAGAAGTCCGATCTCACTACCCAGAGATCAGAGAAATTTTTACCAGAAAATCCCAGTCTTCACCGTGATTCAAACCTGCAACTTCAGAAACCCGAGGAGGACACCTTACCTCAAGACCACTGAATCCCCCTTTTCACAATGAAAAGTAACACACACAAACGAAACACGCACAGAGGTAGCATGCACCAGTTAGCAAGAGAAGAATAAAACTAAATAGTGTTTATCCAAGAATTTGAGCCCAATACCTGTATTTCAAAAACTGCCCAGTTGTCAAAAGAGTTGTAATTGTTTGGTGATATTACAATGGTTACAATGCACTTTTACATGAAAATAGTAACTGATCCTTTGATTGAAAAAGGTCTTCATCAATGACTAGACAGACACAAATGAAAATTATGAAACAAGTTTAATACATATGTGTTTAGTTAAAAATAAACAAATGGGTCACATAAATTTGGGCTGGTGATTCATAGAGAGAAAACTAAGATTCTCAGAATAAATCCAGCCGAACAGTTCATGCTGCAAGAAACCACATTCCAAGAGATGAACTAATTTATCTGTTTAGACAGTAGCATAGACAAGAAAGAGGGTAAAGAAAAAGGTATAGGTTTAAGAATACAGAAATCAAGACAGGCTCTCATCACATTTTTTATTCTAAAGTCATACACAAGGATTAACATTTTCAACTTGAATGTAGTCAGTAATATTATATGGTTCTGAAGCTTGGAGTACAACAAAATCATTAACAAAGCAGGTACAACCATTCATGAACAGACACCTATGTAGAATACATGGCTTGAAATGGTACCATAAGGTCATCATCGATCTGCCAGATAGATCCAGACAGGTCTCAATGTAACATGACATAAAGAGAAGATACTGGCACTAAATAGGGCAGACTTTGTGAAAAGAGCCAGACAGCATTGCTTGACAGACACTGTTCTGAAACCAAAGGGGTAAAAGGAGTAGAGGAAGACCACAACACACTTGGAAAAGAGAACTGAAGTCTAACATGAAGGAAGCAGAATTGTCTTGGCCTATGTTGGTGAAAAGGGCAGAGAACAGAAAGACCTGGAAGTTGTTTGTTAAGAACCTATGTTCCACACTGAGCTGAAGGGTTTTAGATTGATCGATGTAAATCCTTGATAAAAATCTACTAATTCATATACTTGGAAGTTGTTTGTTAAGAACCTATGTTCCACACTGAGCTGAAGGGTTTTAGATTGATCGATGTAAATCCTTGATAAAAATCTACTAATTCATATACTTGGAAGTTGTTTGTTAAGAACCTATGTTCCACACTGAGCTGAAGGGTTTTAGATTGATCGATGTAAATCCTTGATAAAAATCTACTAATTCATATACTTGGAAGTTGTTTGTTAAGAACCTATGTTCCACACTGAGCTGAAGGGTTTTAGATTGATCGATGTAAATCCTTGATAAAAATCTACTAATTCATCACAGAAAGGATACTGTCTGTCACCACTGATAATTACATCTTTAATTTTGATTTTTTTTGTTTCTAACTTAGTTTCATTTTTATTTGTATTGTTTTTGTTCGTTCAGTCCTCAATGAAGGTTTTTTTTAGGTAAAAACATTGGCATATGTTCCCTGCTGTTCTTATGTCAAACTGCACTTTGATATCTTTTGTATTTGCACCATTATTGTTGAGTATTAGTTATACTGCTGTCCCTTGTGTATTCAATGATTTGATCACTACTACACATCTTAGAATTGTGTTTGGTAGATGAAAACCGCTACTGAATTGGACTAGTGACTAAGGAAGACCGGCTAACCTTTCCCAAAAAATATCACATCTATAGCTCCCAATAAACATAAGGTCACTGTATGTGTCATTTCATGAAGGCAACAGACACGAAACAAACATGAATATTTAAATACATTAGTAGACATAGTAATGCCTCTATGTTTATTTATTTTAATGTGCATCTTTGTTGAAGATTATTATTATTGTTCTCTTTCATTTCTGAAGATTTCTTACAAAGATCTACATTCCTTTAATAAATATTTAGTTTTTTAGGGAACTGTAAATATGTGTGTGTGCGCGCCAACCCTCTTTGGGATATTCTTCTCCATGCTCCTATGGAACGCTTATGGCACGTCTGTGGACAGTGTTTATCTGCACAAAAGGGCAGATGGGCCTCTGTTTAACCTGTCACGACTGCGTGAGAGGACCAAGGTGAGGAAGGTGCTCATTAGGGAGATGTTATTTGCAGATCATGCGGTTCTAGTGACCAATAGTGAGGGGGCTCTCTAGAGATAGAGAGACCGATTCGCCTAGGGGTGCAATCAGTTTGAGCTCAGCTCTAGAGCCTGAAAAAGACGAAAGTCTGTGCATAGGGTATTAACACTCTCCCCTCCATAAAGATTGATGGCGTCACTCTAGAGATTGTCATTAGCTTCACTTATCTCAGGTCTGCCATTAGCAACACTCTCTCACTTGAGATAGAGATAGACAGTAGGCTTGGCTGGGTGAGTACCACCATGGCCCGTCTGACGAAGAGAGTCTGGAAGAACACTGCGCTGTCTCACTACACTAAGGCCCGAGTCTATCAGACCTGCGTTCTTGACACTCTCATGTATGGAAGCGAGATTTGGGGCACTTAAACTAAGCCGAAGCAGCAGCTTAACACCTTTCATATGAGGTGTCTGTGGCATATATTGAGGATTGGGTGGCAAGAGAGTGCTACAGAATGTAATTTTACAGTGAGAAAATACTCACAGCATGTACTTGCTGTTGAGCTAACGACGTCTTCGATGGTTATGACATGTTTACCACAGGGAAGATAAGAGGCTGGCAAAGGATATTCTCTATGGACAGCTGCCCATTTGGGCTAGAAGAATCGACTGTCCCGCACAACGATTCAAGAATGTATGCAAGTGGGACATGAAGTCCTGCGCAACATCCCATCCAAAAGCTGGGAAACAATTGCTCAGGATCGAGATGTTTGAAGACAGTCAGTTGGAAGGGGCATAGTGGCTGGTGATGCTCAAAAAATCCTTCTGGGTGGAAAGAAAAGAGAAAGACTGAAGAGATCTGGGACACACCAGCAAGCCAACCTCTTCAGCATGGTTTTACTATCTGTGGCAGAAACTGTCATTTGCAGATTTATAGTCATAGCAGACTGTGTCGAAATATAGGAGATGAAGCTGGATAAAACTCACAGGGTGCCACGCACATGTTCTACAGAGACTGAGACACCAATGGTGTGTGTGTGTGTATATATATATATAGTACCTAGAGTACCTAGACTTTCGATTTTCGTAGCCTTGCCCTTTCGTCTGTTATAAATAATAAGCACTTTTCCACATTTAATTAATTTTCAAATTTTCGTAGTTATCTTTTTTATTTCTATGTGACATTATGTCTTTGAGAAGTCGTTCAGTGCTGTGTTTTTTTTAACTTCTCCACATTGAATCTGTTGCAATTAAACAAATTAACCTTACTCATTGTTATGATTGAAATAACAACAAATTATACTCGATAATTTTTCTTATTAAAATAACCCAACAATTCATCAAAAAATTGTATATTTTTGTGGTTAAAATAAGCAAACAATTCATATTATATTATTTTTATTATTAAAATAAGTCAAACAATTCATACTATATTATTTTGTGATTCATAAAGATTTTCAGTAATAGTTTTTTTTTCAAAGTGTAGTAACAAAGTTAAACGAACCAATAAGCCTTAAGGTTCTCAATGTGCAAGAAAAGCATGTGCTTATCAAGCTGGGCAAGGTATCTCAAATCAAGAAACTAGGTGTACCTCGTACTACAGTTAGCACAGTTGTAAAGAACAAAGCTAAAGTGGTAAAGGAAATTTAAAATATAGTTCATACCAAACTTATTAGAAAGAAGCACAATTTAATTGGTGAGATGGAGAAAGTGTTAAATGCGTGGATTGAAGACCAAGTCAGCTATGACAGTTCTCAAAGCCAAGATTTAACCTAGTTAAAAGACCAAACATTATTTAATAAAATGAAGAGGCTGAAAAAGGAAAGACATTAGCCTGGTTTGATAAACTTAAGAAAAGGTCACGTCTACATAACATAGCATTAGCAGTGCAAGGAGAAGCAGTTAGCACATATACTGCAGCTGTAGAAGCTTCTTCAGTGGCACCTGAAAAAATTATAGAAAACAATGGCTACTTGAAACAGCAAATCTTCAACATAAATGAGATGCATCTCTTTTGGATGGTGTCATCCAGAACTTTTAATGCCAGAGGAAATATCAATGCCTGAATTGAAAGCTGTCAAAGATATGCTTACTCTTTTGCTTTACTGTGATGCTAGAGTGCTAATACAGCTGCCAATTGCAAGCTAAAGCCTATCAATAGCAATAGTACACTTAGGCAACCAGGGCCCGTCATGCCAAATGACGATGTCCATGTCTCATGGCTGCATACCAGGCGGTCTGCAGTTCTGTTAGGGAGGTGGCGATCTGTTTTAGCCAGGTGTTGTAAGGACGGCCCCGAGGACGTCTCCAGGATGATCATGGCCTCTTCCCCTCCCTCACCCCCACAGTCTGCTGGGCTGGGACTTCTGGTTGCGCAGTTGGAAGGCCTCAAGACGCTGCCAGTCCCGCCGTAGTAGTGTACAGGTCTCGGAACAGTACAGGAGAATGCGGACGATGCCGGAGGAGTAAATATGAAGCCTGGTCTCCAGGGAGAGCCTTTGCTTGGACCAGACTCTGCAGAGCGAGTGCATGGATGAAGCTGCTCATTTATTATTCAGAAAATCCTATGCCCTGCAAATTTTATTTACATATTGTTTATTTATGATTACCAGTATTTCTTCTTCTTCGTTCTCAATCTCCCGCCACAAAACCAAGAAAGGGCTTCAGTAGCAGAATGTAGTCCAGAGAACGGAATGTGTTTGTTGTAGTTTAGAGCTTGACTGCGATATTTGCACCTTTTGGTCCAACACATCCGACTTCAGCAAGCATTTTTTGAGTACCGGGTTAGCATTCCCTCTTCAATCCCTTCTCCTTAGCCAGTCTGCCCTGCTGCAGCCTGTTATCCAGGATCACCGCATGAAGGTGTAGAAGGGTCTTGGCAGCTCTGGTTCGCTGGCCCTGACGCTAGCAGTCAGCTATGGGTCGCTGACCACTGCAGCTCATGCGCTGCTCAGCATCTTGATCCCGATTACCAGAATTTGATTTATTTGTATGTGTATTTAGGTGTAGTACACATTCACAAGTGTTATATAGTTAGATATTAATTTTTTTGGGGGGTAAAACATTTGTTAGCTAAATAAAGGCTATGCTTTAACTTGTATCAGCCCTCTAGTTCCTAACCTTTAGGTTCCTAGCTCTTTCCCTGTTTATTTCATTATAGAAAGATATGTATTTCACATGCTTCTTATCAATTCTTTGTTCTGATTTTGTCAAAAGCAATGTTTGGACTGCTTTTGACAAGGTTATGCCATGTTCAACAGTGTACTGGTTATATTATGGCATAACTGCAGTTTCTTGTATTGTGACCATGTTCTCTTATAGGAAGTATGTTGTTGGAGTTCTATGATCTTCTCGATTTATTGATAATTGTTTTTTTTGCATTCACATTGTGTCTCAATATCTCTTTAAATTCCTGCTAATATTTGGCTTGTTAAAGATTACACTTTGTCATTTTATGCGTTTTTTTTCTTTCTCTTTAATATACTTCTTTTGAAAACGTCAAAAATATTTTGTTAATAATGATATGAGGTAGTGGCTCTATCATCTGTCTAGTTAAGAATGGCTTGACAATATAGCCGGCCTATGTTCCTAGGATACTGTCATCTGATACATTACTGTGTCAAATATAATATAATAATAGCACAAATTTTTATTTTATTTTATGTTAACCAATGATGTGCTGTTGGAAGATCTATCCACAGAGACAACCTTTTACATACATCAGTACAGAGCACTCTACATTTTATTTTTTTGTGGAGGGGCGCGTGCAGCACGGATGTTAAGTGAATGGCAGAGTTGGAGCACATACAAGACAACAGAGAGAGAAAATAACCATTCAACATCATGGCTATATCCACGACAGAATAGATAAACAGCATTCGGGCCACAAACTTGAGATAAATGATCACTTACACCAGTGATGATGTAATATTTTGTTGATGCTTTAAATAAATATTCACCTTCTTGCTCCCATTGAAGCAAAGGGTCACTACTACAGCTGGCCTCTTTACAGCAATCCTGTAACAGTTTCAATATCAGTGGTTTTACATTACATTGCTAGCTCCATGTACATCCCTCTTTAGCCTTTTATGACATGCTTAAAAGGTTACAGTGGGCACATGTGCTTTTATCTTGTATTCACATTAATTTTGATATTTTATTTTCAATAAAGTACATTTATCTGGAACAGCGTTTTGGATTTTTATTGGAAAACATTTTCATTGGAGAAATGTGTAGGTTTATAATCCTGGTCAAAGCGAACTCGTGCGCTGGTGTTGTAGTGGATCTCCACTATTAGCCCCATGATGGTGTCAGGGACTCCCGCACATCTCAGGGTCTTCCGCAGAGCAGATCTATCAATAAAATCAAAGGCAATCCTGAAGTTAACATAAGCTACATGGGTGGGGTAATTAAATTTATGGTGTAGTTTTTTCGCGAGAAGGCGATGTGCAAGGATGGCATCGATGGTGATACAATATCCCCTGGTTTCGACCAGGGATGTGTCCTCGTACAATCGATGTTGTGCTGTGCTATGGATTGGATCCATGCACAATCTGGGAGTCTCTGCCGGACATTTACATTCATTTGACATACATCAATTACGCAGACGATGTTCTCATGCCAAGTTCAAACTCTCAGGCCTTGACATGTCCTCTTGAAACACTTAAAACAGTCAGCATCACATTTTGGACTGCACTTTTTCTGGGCAAAGACCAAGATTAAATGTCTTGGTAGTGTTGTGACAATGGTAGTGTTGTGACAATCAATCCCACCAAAGACTTCATCTATCTGGGCAGCATAATGATTTCTGATGGACGCAGTGACAGAAATCACTCGGTGAATCGGTCTTGTGGTTTCATCTATGAACTCTGCAGTTTGGTACCAGGAGAGGCTCTCACTGGAAAAAAGCCACTCCTGTACAGATCATGTATCATTCAAATCCTCTTGTTTGGATCCAAGATCGTTGATCTCAAGGGAGATTAGAAGTGGCTTAAGGTCTTCTACATGCGCAGCTAACGCCATAGCCTTGGACTTTGCTGGCAATAGCTAGCCACTAACATATTCTCTCAACGGACACACCTCAAGAGCATTTCCTCAACACTGGTTCGGCGTCGTGTCTTATTCTTCCTAATCGTCTTAAGTCGACCTCTTTCGTTGTCTCTGTGAGGTCCACTGGAGCCACAATTGCAGCTGACCATACCTTCTTGCAAGCAGACTATACCATGCTGGTATGCGTTGTTTTGGTGATTTATGTAGTTCTTTGTATTACATGATGTAGCTGTCAGGTCCAAGCACAGTCCTCAATAATTACTTTGTATGACATGCATAGTAGGGTGTGTCATTTCAACAAGTGTCACATGGACAGCCATACTGGATTAGACAAGCCATAGCAATGATGGCATTATGAGGTAAGGAGATTATTGATTAGATGATTAAGTGGGGGGGATCAGTAGCATGAGGAGAGTAGAGTAGATTTATGATGAGTAGATTGTCGCTGGAGTAGATTTATATTTATGACCAGAGTAGATTGTCACTGGAGTAGATTTACATTTATGACCAGAGTAGATTGTCACTGGAGTAGATTTATATTTATCATCAGAGTAAATTGTCACTGGAGTAGATTTATGACTAGAGTAGATTGTCACTGGAGTAGATTTATGACAAGAGTAGATTGTCACTGGAAAAGATTTATGACTAGAGTAGATTATGAGCATGAGCAAGACACACTAGACAAAACCCAATTGAAACCTGTCTCCAAAGTTTCAGGAGGAGGCATTCGTAATCATTAGACCAAGTAAGCAACCTCCATTGTTATTACATAATCAGTTAATGACTAGCAGACATGTGCAGACTTACTGCGCACCAGTCAAACTCTACAATATGAAAGAAACAACAGCAGTTAAACAATTAAAAGCTTTCTCCTTCTCCATATCACTATTGCACTTTTCTTTCACTCCTGCTTCCAAACTGCCCATCTTCCTCGGCTCATTCTCCTTCCCAAAACACCCCCCCCCCCCCCCCCCCCCCCCCCATCTCAACTCATCTGAGCTTCTTTCAAGTTCAAAATTGATATTTCATAATTATTCTACCATAGCCTTGTGTTTGTAATGCCTTGTGCCAAGCTGACCCACTTATGACATCATGTGATTTGATCAGCCAATCAAATCACCTCCACAAACGGTGGAAATACAATAGAGAACTAACATTGGTAAATGGTAGCGAAAAGAAATAAATGTTGATATCCTAAAAGAACTGGATTATCGAGTCAAGTTGGTTAGTAAATATCTTGTCCACAAAGATGAAATATTTTGGCCACATCAAACGCTATAATGGCCTAGAGAGAACGATACTGGAGGATATGGTGCCTGGGACAGAGACAGACCAAGGAAAAGATGGACACAAGACATCACGGAGGTCTTGAAGATGACAGTTCTGACTAGAGATCAAGAGTTTTACAGATGATCAGTAGTTGTGAGAGCAACGTTCTGCAAAGGACATGATAATGAGGTAGTTCTTACTGCAACTCACACTATTTCTAGATGTGTGTTCTGTTCTGTCAGTTCCCTGCCCGAGTTTGTCACAGCAGGAAATATGACAAGGATAAAATTAATGTCCTTGCTGGGATGTTTAATAAATATTTTCGGAATTGTTGGTGTCTTGTTCACAAACAGGTTGGCAGATGCTGGTCAAGATGGTTAACAATGACCCAGGGAGCGGAGCAGGACAAGGCTGGAGAACTGGATCAACAGAATACATAAACTGCTAACACTGACTAGAACAATCTTGCATATCTGTCCACAAACAACAAACCCCATACATACAAACCCTGAAAGTCACCATATCGAGAATTTGTGCAGGCCCCAGAGATGGAACTTCGGGAGGAACCTGCTCCTGGACATCATCTACCACACAACATGGAAGTCGCTGAACAGACTCCAAACTGGTGTATCACGGTGCAAGAGGAATATGAAGCGATGGGGATACACAGATGACGACACATGTGATTGCGGCGCAATACAGGACCCAGACCACCTGATGACCTGCCCCAACCTCCAGGAAACATTCAATAGGTGCGAAAAGCTGGAGGCAAATGACAACACAATCCATGTCGCTGAATACTGGAAGCAAGATATATAATGTAGTGCTTGGACACGAAAAGTAAGTAAGTATCCACAGTCTGTGTTCACTGATTACTTGTATTGATCAGCGGAACAACTTGCTGTCCCCATTTTGTCAATACATTACTGGCTGGTATCTTGTCTCACTACACTAACATAGTCACGAGTGTCTTCTTATGCCTTCGTTCTCAATCTCCCACTACCAAGCCCTGAAAAAGGCTTTGCAAGTAGTAGGATGTTGTCCAGAGAATGGAATGCGTTGTGTCAAAGTTTACAAGTTGACTGCGATATTTGCACCTTTCTGTCCAAAACTTCCATCTTCAGCAGGTATTTTTTTAGTGCTGGGTTAGCCTTCCCTATTCGATCCCTTCTCCTTAGCCAGTCTGTCCTGTTGCAGCCTGTTATCCAGGATAACCGTGTAGAGGTGTAGAAGGGTCTTGGAGTTCTGGTTCGCTAGCAGTGAGCTATGGATTGCTGACCACTGCAGCTCATGCACTGAACAACATCTTGATCCCTCATCATTGTCTGAAACTACTCATGCTGAGTTCTTCTCTCTTGATGAATTGTTATCTGGTAGTGGCTCTTCTTATATTCTGAGGCATACTGAAGGTGGACTTGGAACCACTTTGCTATAGTACAATGTAAGGTTCATCAGCTTGTTGGTTAAGCTGCTGCATGGACGTGATGTTGTATACGACCTGACGATAGCCTTCACACCAAACATGAACTGATACATGTTATGGCAAGTGAAATTGATATCGCTGCATCGCCAGGTCCATTTGGTGTCCAGTCTCTTTCAGGTGCTAGCAAAGGTTATTGATTCTGATGATTCTTATAACTCGCTGGCTGTACACACTCCTTGCTTTTCTAATGCACAATTACCTACATTCCATGAAGGCAGTGATGGCTTGGCCTCGTTCGTTCTCTAACTCCTGCTACCAAACCCTGAAAAGGCTTAAGTAGCAGAATGTAGTCCAGAGAACGTAATGCGTTGTGTCATAGTTTTCAGTTTGACTGCAATATTTGCACCTTTCGGTCCAACATCCGACTTCAGCAAGCATTTTTTTTTAGTACCAGTTAGCATTCCCTCTTCGATCCCTTCTCCTTAGCCAGTCTGGCCTGCTACTGCCTGTTATCCAGGATCACCATATGGAGGTGTAGAAGGGTCTTGGCAGCTCTGGTTCGCTGGCCCTGATGCTAGCAGTCAGCTATGGATCGCTGACCACTGCAGCTCATGCGCTCTGAAGGTAGTGATGATTGATTGTCTGGAAGTCCATTTTATTGCCAGTATGGATACATTCTTTTTCATGATTGTCATGAAAAACAAAAACAACAAACCACACTACAAAACAAAACAAAAACCACCAACAAAATTATAGAATCTGTTTAAACATCCACTAAAGTCAGTGTCTAACATTTGCACTTACAAAGCATGTTAATTTGTAAAGAAAATTGTGACACTACTATATATCATACAACTTAATCAATCTCACTTCTTTATTGTCATGTGGAAATTGTGCTAAATGACTGATCTCCAGTTTAAAATAAAACATTGAGTCAGTTCAGTTAATAACCAGGGCAGACATTTCATGGCATGCAATGAATCATCACCAACTTTGACTAGCTCTGAAAATGCACACACATTCTAGAGTACAATATTACTCTTGACAATAGATAGCTAGAACAAAATGTATTTACATTTTGAACATATTAACACTAACATGAACATTTATTTAAAATATGGAAGCATTACACTGACAGAAATGTAACCAAATTAACACAGACATGTATATTTTTAACACAGACAAGATATTTAACCAAATTAACACAAACATGGATATTTAACCAAATTAACACAGACAAGATATTTAACCAAATTAACACAGACAAGATATTTAACCAAATTAACACAGACAAGATATTTATCCAAATTAACAGACATAGTAACTTAAAGATATTTACACAAGCATAGATATTTAGCTAAATTAACAGTGTCAGATATTTAACCAAATTAACACAGTCATAGAATTGTTATCAAATGAACACAGACATAAATATTTAACCAAATTAATACGGCATAGATGTTTAGACAAATTAACAGATATATTTGTTTATCAAATTAGACATAGGTATTTATCCAAATTAGCAAAGACAGATATTTAACCAAATGAACATAAGACATTTAATCAAATGAACACCTGCATAGATATTTAACCAAATTAACACATATAGATAGTTAAGAAAAAGTAACACATTGATTCAAAACACATTTTAATAGGAGATATCATCTTGGTACGTCACCCATATTAACACCAGGTTTAGACAAGTCAAATGTCAGACAAGATAACACAGGTCAAAACCATCACTAATATGATTATCATCAGATAACAATTAACAATACATATAAGCATACATAGGACACACAATATGGAGTATGTGATGAGGGACTGTGGTTAAACTGAATACCAATAATAATAATAATGTTCGCTTAGGCATCTAAGGCCCGTTGCGTCGAAAAGCAACTGCCAAGGCTATGTTCAAGCGTAGCGGTGTCGACATAAATCCCTATAGACTCTCTTGGTGGAGCTAAGTACTCTGCTGTCTTGGGATGGGGGCAACGAGGAGTATGTGTTAGACCAATGTTTGTGTCAGGCTTTCTGTGTCTGTCCATGTCTACACACTGGATTTTCGTGTTCCGCCCACAAGACCTCTGGATTGTGTCCACCTCAGTGTGACCCTTGCTGTGCTGAGAATATGAGGTTGGGAGAGGTATCGTGTAACCTCCAGTAAAGAGGGCGGGAGGAAGGCGGCTTCAGTCCAAGGAGGGAGGTCCTTGAGTACTGATAACCTGGAGTGAATTCTGGGTGCGGTTGAGCGGAATGTTGAACGCCATCTTGGACAGGTTTCTCACGGTTTAATGCAGGTGCAAAATGCAGCATAACAAACAGGATAACCGATTGAAAGCACATCAATTCCACAGAGTAAAGTCCTTGATACCACCTGGTGAAGGAGTTGTGAATTATAATCTAAACAACAACCAGCAAACATCAGAAAACGACACAAACACCGGAGCGAGTCAAGAGCACGGCTATCTTACTTTTCTCAATACCAATGGTGACGTGAAAACCACATCTATTACTGTTCTCACATCAAACTATGTTGCCCTAAAAAAATGACAGAAATGGACAGCACCGGTTTCATGATTAAGTTGACTGAAATTATGTCAAGCTCAAAAAGAGTGTGAAGAATAGAGGATATCTTTCTTTTTTTATGTACCTGACAGAATTGTACAAAGAGAATTGGGGATATACATTTACTTGGAATCCTGCTGCCAGGTAGCCGAAGGCTATCTGTAGTAGGTATTTTAAACTTCCTGTGCCTTACTAGGTCTGAGGGAAGGTACAAATAATTTGGGAAGATTGTTAACTAGAATTTTTAAATTTTGTCTGGGCAGCGGCCGCTAAGCCTACTCTTTTATATTTCTGCCAAGAGATTTTTAGAGTGCTGAACACCGGAGTCCAATCTTGCTACCCAGAGATCGGTGGAATTTTTACAAGAAGTTCCACAGGAAAAAATCCCAGTCTTCACCGTGATTCGAAACCATGACCTCTGGCACCCGAGGCGGACACCTTACCTTAAGATCACTGTTTATTTAAATGTTGGCCTCGTTTTATAAGATGGAACTGGCTGGAAAGCAGTAAAACAATAAATATTTTTGAGCAAACTCAAAAACAAAAATAGTAATAAGAAAAATATATTTGTGAATCTTAAAATGTAGTTGTACTAATTTCTTGCAATAGAGGGAGCCTAGTTTGGGGACCACTGCCTGAAGTAATGTGACTGCTTATCCACTTATAAAACTCCTTTTAGTGTGGAGCTGATCCACTGACAAAACAGCTTTTAGTGTAGAGCTGATCCACTTCCAAAACACCTTTTAGTGCTAGCTGATCCTCTTACAAAACACCTTTTAGTGTAGAGTTGATCCACTTCCAAAACATCTTTTAGTGTAGAGCTGATCCACTTACAAAACACCTTTTAGTGTAGAGTTGATCCACTTACAAAACACCTTTTAGTGTAGAGCTGATCCACTAACAAAACACTTTTTAGTGTTAGCTGATCCACTTACAAAACACCTTTTAGTGTAGAGCTGATCCACTTAAAAAATATCTTTTAGTGTGAGCTTATCCACTTACAAAACAACAACTTTTAGTGTAGAGCTGATCCACTTACAAAACACCTTTTAGTGTAGAGCTGATCCACTTACAAAACATCTTTTAGTGTGAGCTGATCCACTTACAAAACACATTTTAGTGTAGAGCTGATCCACTTACAAGACACTTGACACCTTTAAGTATGAAGCTGATCCTCTAACAAAACACCTTTTAATGTGACCTGATCCACTTAAAAAACACTTGTTAGTGTGGAACTGATCCACTTACAAAACACTTGTTAGTGTGGAACTGATCCACTTACAAAATGTCTTCAAATATCTACAGGATAAATCTATTGACTAGAGACTAAAACAACAATCAACAAATGTCCCTATATATACTTCAACATATTACAGCTTGTGCTCATGGGGCATTTGTACATGGTAGACAGATGTATTATCTGTACATATTCTGATTTCATCAACTGTACACATGAAATACTGCTGTACTATTAAACACTTTTTAGACATGTGACACACAAAAATAAGTCAGTGGTTTCCAGACAACAGGGATGTATGTGTGTGCGATATAGATGTAGTTAGGGTCACTGACATACTAAGTAGAAGACTCTGCACTCATGACCTGCAATTTACTTAGGCCAGAAGCCAATTGGGTGTGAAGTAGTAGCCTTCTAGGTTTGAAATAATGCTCTTTAAAATAAACAACACAATGATCACTTTCTCACACACATTTAAACATTCACTTTTTACATCACACACTTAAACATTCACATCTGACAGTTTATGCCAGGGCCCTCACTGACCACTGATCTCAGTGAACATTGGCCAGGAAATGTTATAATTTTAAATAAAATATCTCACAAGTGTGCTTCACAAATGAACGACCACAGTTGCCATGAAATTAAAGGTATCAAACTTAATGTAAAATGGATGCAAATGAAATTATTAGGCTCTTGCAGAAATTTTAGTGGTACATCAATAATCAAGATCATAAAGCACCTTGACACAGTGCGTCTTTTAAATAGGACATTTTAAGAAACAACCTGGGTCCTGTCATATATGCCCGCTCATGCTTTACTGATGACAAATGTCAGATTATGAAGGAGGCATAAATGCTTGTCATAGCTGGGAGTGGAGTGGAGGACAAGCTCTTTAACTCAAATCAAATACTATCAAGGCATGCGTCTCAAATAGCCTCTGACGGCAGAGGTCCAATTCCTGGGCTTCCCATGGCACACCTGATTATAGCACACCTGATTATACTAACAGGAGAAGAGACGACAGGGGAGTTTCTGGTGCCTTAAAACCAGATAGATGTTTCAGGTAGATGAGACTCATAAGGCTATAAAGGCAGCTCGTCTAGGAGAAGGCAAAACTTGATTGTAAAACCAGCTGCTGCCTTGCAGATGAGATACTGGTGTATCAAAGGCTACTGGAGGAAACCTAAGGCAACCCAGGTAGATGAGATACTGCTACCAGCTAAAGAAATCTTAATCCAAACAAGAGGACACACAGAAATTGCAGGAGCAGACATTGTGGTAAGACAGGAAACCCTCAAAGTATATAATATTTACTGCCCACCCGGAAGACCCATGGAATTAGAAATAGTCAAAGTACCAGAGAATCAATGTATTATAGTTGGAGACTTTAACAGTCAAGGTACCAGAGAGTCAATGTATTATAGTTGGAGACTTTAACAGTCGAGGTACCAGAGAGTCAATGTATTATAGTTGGAGACTTTAACAGTCAAAGTACCAGAGAGTCAATGTATTATAGTTGGAGACTTTTAACAGTCATTCATAAAGGTGCGGGTACAAAGAGACAGATACAAGAGGAGAGGAAGTTGAAGACTGGGAGATAGATAACAACTTGCAACTAATCAACCAGGTAGAAGATCGACCAACTTATTATTCAAGGCGGTGGAAATCGACATCCACTCCAGACCTAGCCTTCACAACAGAAGATCTAACATTTAAAAAACACAGAACAGTCCAAGAACAGCTGTGAGGAAGTGACCACAGACCAATTAAATTGACTGTTAATCTCAACAGTACACCCCCACAGCAGAAGGCTCAGCCAAGATGGACCTATAAACAATTTACAGAACCCAGAAGTATTGCAAAAACATCAGTGCACGACATACAAAAGTAGAAGAAATGGTACAACAGTTTAACAGAGCAGTGATTAAAGCAGCAACAGAATCAATTCCCAGAGGAGCTAGAAAGAACTACATACCATGTTGGTCAGAAGATCTAGAGAAACTTCAAGAAGAACTGTCAACTGCCAGAGAATTAGCAGAAGTTCACCAAAGCCTAGAAAGTAATATCCAACTAAAGAAAGCTGCAGCAAAGTACAGAAAGACTATGAACCTTGACCTAGATCCAAAAAATGGTACAAAACAATGGAAACTTGCAAAGTCACTGAACAATGAAACCATAAAAACACAAATTATCACACTGGAAGAAAATGGAAATCTGGAAATAGGAAAGCGTGCTGAAAATATAATCAAAAGGACAAATACCAACTGTAACCAAAATAACCCAACAAGAATTAGAAGATATGCCAAGGCAACTAAAATCAAGAAATCTCCAGGAAAGGATGAAATTACAAATGAATTGTAAAAAACCTGGGACCCAAAAGTAAAAAAAAATATATCACAAAGCATAAATGTAAGCTGGAAAGAAGGAACAGTGCCGCAAATGTGGAAGGAACAACCATGACTCCAATATTAAAACATGATGAAGGCAGAACAAAAGCTGACAGTTACAGACCCATCAGCTTGCTTCATTGCACAGGTAAACTGACAGAAAGACTAGTAAATACCAGAATTATGTGGCACCTGGAGAGAAAATTGTGCTTATACCCCAACAAGCTGGCTTCAGACAACACAGATTAACAGAAGACCAATTAACACACATTACACAAGAGATGGAAGTTTGCTTTCAGGAAAAAGAAAAATACTGGCAGTCTGGGTCGATATGGAAAAAGCATTTGATAAAGTGTGGAGAGAGGCGATTAAGGAAAAACTACTTAAATATGTAGTCTGTGGTCATAGGTATAAATGGATAAGCCGCTTCCTTCAAAATGGGTACGCCAGAGTAAAGATACAGGGCCATAGAAGGCGTAACATGAAATTGGAACAAAGGATGCCATAGTGCACCTACACTGTTCTTGATCATCATCAATGGCATGGTGGATAAAATACTGCAGTGTGTCCACACCATACGCTGGTGATCTAGTTTTATGGGTAGCTGAAGAAAACAGCAAAACAGCAAATTACAGGATGCAAGAAGTGTTACAAAAATTAGATCAGAGGATTCAGAAAAAATAAATAAATAGAACCATGTCAGAGACAAGATAGTCTTTCTTACAGATTCCCTGTCAGTTATAATGGCCCTCTTAAACCATAAAACAATATTTAGACACTAATGGGGTACTCATGTGAATACAAGCCAAAATTTAAACAGAGTGAAAAATTCAGTGGATTCCTGCACTCTGTAAGAAACACAGAAATGAAGAGGCAGATAGACTGACAAAAGAGGGAGGTGGCAAACCCCAAACTAACGACAGAGCTACATATGAAGAAATAAAGACAATGATCAAATTTTATCTTCAATGACAAATGGCACAGTGGTCTGATATAGCAGAAGCAAGATGCTGAGAGGCACATGAGATGCAGTGGTCAGCGACCCATAGATGACTGCTAGCGTCAGGGCTAGCGAACCATAGCTGCCAAGACCCTTCTACACCTCCACGCGGTGATCCTCGATAACAGGCTGCAGCAGGGCAGACTGGCTAAGGAGAAGGGATCGAAGAGGGAATGCTAACCCGATACTAAAAAAATGCTTGCTGAAGTTGGATGTGTTGGACCGAAAAGTGCAAATATCGCAGCCAAGCTGTAAACTACGACACAATGCATTCGGTTCTCTGGACTACATTCTGCTACTTAAGCCCTTTCAGGGTTTGGTAGTGGGAGATGAGAACGAATGAAGAAGAAGAAGAAGAAGCAGAAGCAAACTACTTTTTGCCAAGAAGAGATCAGGTAACAATATTCAGACTGAAAACCATCCGTTCATCAAATTAAAAATTGGACACACAGACATGTGCCCATGTAGGAAGAACAAACAAATGGTGGAAAATGCTCTGCAGGTCTGCCAGCTCCATGAGAGGAGCAGAGTGGCTACATGGCCCTCCCCAACCCAATTGCCAAATAAAATGTATGGCAATGAGAGAAACATGAGAAGGATCACTGTGTTTATGAGGGAAATAGATGTGATTATTTGAGAGCAAACGAAGAAGGAGATTTTCAAAAATAATTTGTTATCAATCGCCATCAGTCCCAGTTATTCAATAATTCATTCCATAGTCTAACTGAACAATCTACATCAATCCCCATTCATGCTGTTCGGCTCACAAATCTCAGCTATTCAATAATCTTTATCAATCTAAGCTATTCAATAATATGTACCACTCATGCTGGCTGTATTGGTCATCTCTCAATAATAAAACAAACTGTAGTCAAACATTTATCATTTATCTTTGCAATAAGGGATTCTACACCAACTTCAGTTATCCCCCCTGACCAGCACAGATCTCTCGGACGTTGTGCACCGACAAATCAGAGGAAGAGGATCAATGTTGTGTCTCAACTTGGAGAGACTTTGAACAAAGAGAATCATCACACATTTCTCTTCTGCCCTTCCAAGAAATAAATATTCTCATGGTTCCATCTCATTGATTTTCCAAGAAGTATCTTCACATTGCTCATGTGGAGAATCATTTATTGGACTCCAACTCGTCTGAAATGTCCACTTTATATTGGCGGGATGGAAAATCTGCAAAGGCATACAACAAATTACTGATACAATTGTATTTTAAATACAGAAAGGACAAGAAAACAATAACAGAAACAAGGATACAAGCTATATACAGGAGAGGAAGAAAAAGTCTAGACAGCAAGAACATACATTAGTGCATAATTGTGGCTCAAAATGAGAAGCAAAGAACAGCACTGTAACCTGCCAGGCTTGTAAGAGGCAGCTAAGGAGGGTTAGGCATGGGGCTGTTTACCCCATCTTGTAGAAACTATAAGCCACAATACAAAATAAAAGACATCTACACCCCATGGTAGAATATGAGCAACTTAGTCAAAACAGGCAGGACAAGAAGAGGTAAACAGAAAGACTATCCTATAGTACTATTGATAAAAGCCAGGACAAGAGGAGACAAACAGATAGACGATTCTAGAACACAAGTGTTAAAACGGGCAGAACAAGAGGAGACAAACAGATAGACTATCCTAGAACACGAGTGTTAAAACGGGCAGAACAAGAGGAGACAAACAGATAGACTATCCTAAAACACAAGTGTTAAAACGGGCAGGACAAGAGGAGACAAACAGATAGACTATCCTAAAACACAAGTGTTAAAACGGGCAGGACAAGAGGAGACAAACAGATAGACTATCCTAAAACACAAGTGTTAAAACGGGCAGGACAAGAGGAGACAAACAGATAGACTATCCTAAAACACAAGTGTTAAAACGGGCAGGACAAGAGGAGACAAACAGAAAGACTGTCCTATAGCACTATTGATAAAACAGGCAGGACAAGAGGAGGCAAACAGAAAGACTGTCCTAGAACACGAGTGTTAAAATAGGCAGCACAAGAAGAGTGCATATAAAAGTGGGCACCAAGTATAAAAAGATTGAATAGCACTGATCTAGTCCTTACTTGGTCCATTCATTTTATTTCATTAGGACTTGACTTTATGCAACATTTGGTTCATTTAATTTGACTATTCAAGACCTTAAGTCCATTAACTAGACGTTATAAGAGCTTTGGTACAATAACTTCATATTGTCTTGGTGCATTAGCTATATTTAATAATACTTTTGGTCCATTTAACGTGGTTCGATGTAGCCCATGGTCCATTAAACGTTGATTCTATGCGGCTTTTGGCCCATTAAAGTTGACCACATGCTTCCCTGGGTCCATTAAATTTGACTCCACACTTCCCTTGGTCCATTAAACTTGTCTTCATGCTGCCCTTGGTCCATTAAACTTGTCTTCATGCTACCCTTGGTCCATTAAACTTGTCTTAATGCTGCCCTTGGTCCATTAAACAACTCAATGCTGCCCTTGGTCCATTAAACAACTCAATGCTGCCCTTGGTCCATTAAACAACTCAATGCTGCCCTTGGTCCATTAAACAACTCAATGCAGTCCTTGGTCCATTAAACAACTCGATGCCGTCCTTGGTCCATTAAACAACTCAATGCCGTCCTTGGTCCATTAAACTCGACTTCATGCAGCCCTTGGTCCATTAAAATCGACTTCATGCAGCCCTTGGTCCACTAAACCTGACTTCATGCAAGCCCTTGGTCCACTAAACTTAATTTCATGTAGCCCTTGGTTCACTAAACTTAACTTCATGCATCCCTTGACCCATTAAACTCGACTTCATGCAGTCCCCAGTATATTGAGTTAACTTTGACATAAAAACAAAGCTGAAAGTACAAGAAAACACTGAAAGTTGGCATGGCATACCTTCACGGAAAGAACAGTAAATTCTTAAAAAATAATGCCATAAAGTGACCAATTACAGCAGGCGAATTGAAAAGCATTATGTACTCTTGCAACATTTGGTTTTTGTAGCACTTTGTTTTATATAATGAGGTTACAGCAGTCTGTCAATTAGTTTGGGTATCAATACTGTCATCTCTATAGAAGTCTTCTACTGCACTACAGCCATAATGACCCATGTCCACCTTCTTCAGTGGGACGATGAGGCTAACGTCTGGTCAGACAAAACACACTGATCAGACAATGTTAGCCAGGGTCAGGAGAAATATACTGGCCAAGACCCTCACCTGACCTCCTCGTTAGTCGTCCTGGAAACGGGCTGTTGTCCTCGACAACAGTCTGGCTAACAAGGTGAGGTTCAACATGATCCCTGTAGTGGTGAGCTTCACGCAAATGAAGCCAAGCATAGCACAACCGATGGTGGACCCAGGTCCACCTTCATCAGCACGCTCGGGATGTGAGGAAAGTTACTGCAGCCCGCCACTTAACGCTCTTTTCAGGGTGCACACAAGAGTAACCTACTCATTGTGGGCATTCGCAAACAACAACCTTCGTCACTGTGCTTCGAGATATAAGAAGTGTCACTGTAACTTGTTACAAACGAGACGCCAAGAGTGAAAAACTCAGCAAGCGTAGCTTCGAACAACAACTCCATATTAACGAATCCCTTGAATTCACACAGGGGATCAATAACAACAAACAACTGGAATTCACACAGCGCAGATTATTTTTATACAGGAATAAAGCAGGAAGAGTGCAAGGAATCATCATGAATTACCTTTCCCTAATCCCATCCAGTGGTCAGGCACATGTAAAAAGTAACGGTCCATGGCTTCAAGAAAGCGTCCCCTGTATAACTGTGGGGAGACAACTGTGGGCATCTTGCCTACAAATTTAAAAAAGCATATCAATAAACAAACAAACTAAAAGACTTGCATACTATGACACTTCTTTAAGAAAACATTCTCTGATAAACTGAGTATGCTTAATAAACATTCTTCTTATAAAATGAACATGTTTAATAAACATTCTCTTTATAAAATAAACATTTGCTTTTAAAATTAGATGTCTAAAAATAATTATCTTATAAAATTATCATCTTTAACAAAAAACAATTTTTAAAATTCTGTCGGTGGGTATTAGGTATTATACTAGATCTTCAGTTTTATAAGGCTGGTTGGTCCAATTCCTCAACGTCATGCCTTTTCCAACTCAGAGCAAACGGGTGTCCATTTTTACAGCTGAATAAGCTAGTTGTGAAATCAGTTTCTTTGCAGAGAGAGACAAATACTCTTAGCTACATTGCCAACATTATGCCCATAAATATAACCCTAGACTTCAATCAGGCAGAGCGAGTGTTTGATGTCAGGTAGTCAAATGTTGTTTAAACTCAATTTCAGTCTTTTTTCTTGAGCACCTTGTTGGACCAAGAGCTTTACTAACGCCATCATTTCAAGGGTGGGCATCCAAATGGATGCTTTTAGGTATAGGGCCACTAGAGCAACACTATTCATATCAGGCAAGCACACTACATATTCGGTCCATCTGTATTTTCTTGACAATGCAGCATTTATAGCATCTACAGCATCTGCTTTTGGTTTTGCCCTGTAGCAAAGACTGTTGGTGTTCTTCATTCTATTGCCCTTTAAGTACCTCAGTCTTTCAGCATCTGCTTTTGGTGATGTTAATGTGTCCTGTAGCGAGATTGTAGGTGTTCGTCATTCTATTGCCCTTTAAGTACCTCGAAGTCTTTCAGCATCTGCTTTTGGTGATGTGAATGTGTCCTGTAGCGAGATTGTAGGTGTTCTTCATTCTATTGCCCTTTAAGTACCCCAAAGTCTTTCAGCATCTGCTTTTCATAGGTTCCATACCTTGGTGCCATTTACCATGGCTTCAATGACTATACTCATAAATTGTTGGGTGGGGGAGAGGAGAGATATTGTGCAGTCATATAGCAGACACTGCTGTTGGGTTGACCACTGTGAACTGTAAGTCAAAACACCTAAAGAAAGATTCATTCTGTCCCACAACAGATATTGCCATCAGAGAATCAGAGATGAAGTATTAAACTTGATTGGAAGAAATATCAGAATTGTGAGGTGGGGTAACCAGTTTCCTTCATCCCTACCTCACCTTCTTTACCTCGGGTAGCTAGGTATGCCTAAACCTTTATTGATTACAATTATGGTGACTGTTGATATTGGTAATCATTTCTACTAGACATCTTCTGGCACATTTCTACAAAGGTTCTTCAAGCTAATATTTCTGTTCTACAAAACATCATCTGGCAAACATTTGTACAAAACATCTGTCAAACATCTTCTGATGAACATTTCAACAAAACATCTGGTAAACATTTGCACAAAACATTTGTCAAACATCTTCAAGCAATCACAGTTGTCTGTTTGCCATGATATCATTGACGTAAGACAGCTCAAGATTCAACCATCCATCAGGAAACAACAGATGATTTTCTTCTTTTTTTTTTTTTTGCGTTCGCCTTATTTCTCTGTTCTCCATGGCGAGTGTGCATTGCACTACGGTTTTTATTTTGCCCCTTTTGGCCCAGTGCATCTAAATTCGGCATGCATTTTATGTAAGGGTCTGCTTCCTCCTGCATTTTCTAAGGATTTGCTTCCCTGGGGTAACGGCCAGTGCTGTGATGGGGATCGAACCCAGCACCCTCTGTTTGTGAGCCGAGTCACTTAACCACTAGCCCACGCTGTACCCTCAACAGATGTTCAATCTGGACACATCATCAGAGTGACAACAGATACACTTCACAGCAGATGACAGAGATTGTTACACTGACCTTGACCTCCCAAGATTCCTGATGACTTGAAAACCATCTCCAACCTCTTGTCCCAGGTAAATGTGCGGATATAATCTAGAATGTTGGACGGGAGAGACAAAAATGCTAACACTTATACAGATTTTACACATGACAGGTAGCCTTATAAGCATGTGACAGATGGGCAACAAAAAGGTTGTGGAGTGGGGCTAGCAACTTCATACTGTTAAGAAAAAGGTGGTATAGGAACCACCACAGCAAGCACATACAGCGGACTTCATGTAAGGAGTCAGCTACAGTGGTGACCCTATGCCCCATATGGAGTGAAAACTTATTAAGAATTAGCTACAAGTAATCAGTGTAGCTGCAATATAACTCAAGGGCTGAAATTCAAGGACTCAAATACAAAAACAACTAAGATTATGACCATTATGATCATGGCGTAAGAAAAACATTAATAAATATACCCAAGTAATCTAAATGTTGTTCAAAGCTGCTCATGCTGAGTTAAGTTAACTCTTTATGTTTTTTCAAGTGGTGGGCTACAGTGGCTCTTCATACATTCCAAGGCATACTTGAGAAGGCCATCTGAGTGTTACCTTGGCCAAAAAGAGGAGCAAAGGCTACCCTATCCTGTAGAAACTTTTAAGTCACAAAAACTTCAATAGAAACTGGCAGGTCAACATTTGTTGACTTAGTGTGTATATGTTGAAGAACTATGCTCCATCGGGAGCTGAAAAGGTTTTGATTAATTTGACAATGACTTGAGAAGGTGGACTGGAGTCCTCCTGGCTATAGTGCAATGTGATATTCCTCTGCAAGCTCACCACTAATTGACACACAGCTGATTTCAGGAACACAATCGAGTACGTAAGGTGAGGTTTTAATCAGTATGTTTCATCTGACCCTGCTTACTCTTCACTCACAATATAAATGATAAAGATGACAATAATTAAAGAAAGGGTAAACATATCTTGACCACTAGGATCAAACAATGAGGAAAACAAATATGACAGAAAGAAAGGTATGATTGCAGCGGATAAACTTAATCTATTATAAGAAGCAGGGTGCCAGACAAAGAGGACAGAAGAGGCAAGTATTGAACTGTGATATATGGAGGAAATACATGCAGGGAGAAAAACTATAAGAATTAGTCTATGATCTCATAGACAAATCACCCTATACATTGTAATGATAAGTTATCCTTTTATTGTCCTACAAAATGTTTTAGCTTTAGCTTGATTTACTCAGGGTCAGATCGCCCAAAAACATCAATTTCTATCCAATCTTGGCTTGGCTTCGTTCATTCTCAATCTCCGACTACCAAGCCCTGAAAGGGCTTTAAATAGCAGAACATAGTCCAGAGAACGGAATGTGTTGTGTCATAGTTAAAGCTTGACTGCGATATTTGCACCTTTTGGTCCAACACATCCGACTTCAGCAGGCATTTGTGAGTGCCGGATTAGCCTTCCCTCTTCAATCCCTTCTCCTTAGCCAGTCTGACCTGCTGCAGCCTGTTATCCAGGATCACCACGTGGAGGTGTAGAAGGGTCTTGGTAACTCTGGTTAGCTGGCCCTGATGCTAGCAGTCAACTATGGATCACTGACCGCCACAGCTTATGCGATGCTCAGCGTCTTGATTCCCTTTCCAATCTGATCATATTTGACCTCTAAACACACGCACTATGTTCTGTAATTTAGTTTGCAATATTTCAGGTTTTGAAGTAACCTACAAGATGGCAACGATTCATGTATGTGCAACTTTTGTTTGACTGGAGAGGTATTTCTGATATGTAGACATTTAAGAACGTGGTATGTATTTATTTGAGAAGAAAAGTAAGATGGCCACGCCTTAATGGCTGCGCACGCAACTCGCTCCGGTATTTGTGTCGTTTTCTGATGTTTGGTGGTTCCTGTTCAGATTATATTTCACAACTCCTTCACCAGGTGGTATCAAGGACTTTATTCTGTGGAATTGAAGTGCTTTCGATCATGAATCCTCTTTGATATACTGCATATCACTGCATTCTATGCCTGGCAAGGAAACTTGGATTTCAAGACCAGAGAAATGATTTTTATTGCATCAGACCAATAATCACACATCTGGATTACTCATGGATGTTCAACACATGCCCAATTCAGACTGACTGAGACACCAAAGTAAGGTACCATGGTAAAGTCATTGAGGGAAACACACAAGACATTCCAAGTCCCCAAACAATTTTTTTGGTAGCAATTTTTCTTCCACATTGATAACTTTTAACGTTTCATACTAATATCTAATTTGTATTATGAATACTTTATGACACAGATAGTTTCTTTAGATCTTAATTGTAGTGTAACAGATCTTAGCTGTACAGACAATAAATAGGTAGGAGCTTAGACATGTTTTAACAGGTAACAGTTGGGAGAAAGATAGTAAGAGCTTATATAACTATTTATTTCTTCTTTGTGGGATTTGAGTCGGTGCAGCTGAACTCAGTCCCGCCAGAATTTGAGCAACCAAATCGAGCCCCGACGTAAGTAACAGGCCAGGTGTCAACACCTGGAACGATAGTGGTTAGTGACACATAGACTTGTTGCGGCCGACAAACCTGAGTTGTCTGGAAATCACGCGAATAGGATGGGGGATAATGGCAAGAAGACGGACAAAAATGCACATGGTTTTGGAAATCACGTGATCTGGGAGGAGATCGAATATAAATCCCAGCGTAGAGAGACGTGAGGGGGATTACTTGAGACAGGATTAAAAGTAGATAGGCCGTGGAGTGTGTTTGACTTTGATCATTACTTGAGAAGAGATTATATGAGATAGGCTATGGAGAGCGGTCGACTTAGAATCATTACTTGAGAACCAGATTACATGAGATAGGCTATAAAGAGCGGTCGACTTAGAATCATTACTTGAGAACCAGATTACATGAGATAGGCTATAAAGAGCGGTCGACTTAGAATCATTACTTGAGAACCAGATTACATGAGATAGGCTATGGAGAGCAGTCGACTTAGAATCATTACTTGAGAACCAGATTATATGAGATAGGCTATGGAGAGCAGTCGACTTAGAATCATTACTTGAGAACCAGATTATATGAGATAGGCTATGGAGAGCAGTCGACTTAGAATCATTACTTGAGAACCAGATTATATGAGATAGGCTATGGAGAGCAGTCGACTTAGAATCATTACTTGAGAACCAGATTATATGAGATAGGCTATGGAGAGCAGTCGACTTAGAATCATTACTTGAGAACCAGATTATATGAGATAGGCTATGGAGAGCAGTCGACTTAGAATCATTACTTGAGAACCAGATTATATGAGATAGGCTATGGAGAGCAGTCGACTTAGAATCATTACTTGAGAACCAGATTATATGAGATAGGCTATGGAGAGCAGTCGACTTAGAATCATTACTTGAGAACCAGATTATATGAGATAGGCTATGGAGAGCAGTCGACTTAGAATCATTACTTGAGAACCAGATTATATGAGATAGGCTATGGAGAGCAGTCGACTTAGAATCATTACTTGAGAACCAGATTATATGAGATAGGCTATGGAGAGCAGTCGACTTAGAATCATTACTTGAGAACCAGATTACATGAGAAGACTTTCAAGAGAGACGCTCAGTGGAGGAAAGGTGATGCAGTTGAGGCAGATTTGAGTTGAGAACCACAGAGAGAGAACATTTCACTTCAGAGACAGAGGTACTTTGGAAAGAGACGCTCAGTGGAAGGCAGGCAACAAAAATATGCAGTTGAGGCAGATTTGAGTTGAGAACCACAGAGAGAGAACATTTCACTTCAGAGACAGAGGTACTTTGGAAAAAGACGCTCAGTGGAAGGCAGGCAACAAAAATATGCAGTTGAGGCAGATTTGAGTTGAGAACCACAGAGAGAGAACATTTCACTTCAGAGACAGAGGTACTTTGGAAAGAGACGCTCAGTGGAAGGCAGGCAACAAAAATATGCAGTTGAGGCAGATTTGAGTTGAGAACCACAGAGAGAGAACATTTCACTTCAGAGACAGAGCTACTTTGGAAAGAGATGCACATTGGAAGGCAGGCAACAAAAATATGCAGTTGAGGCAGATTTGAGTTGAGATTTAGATGACGGAGAGGCAGCTGAGATAAGACATGCAGCAAGCAAGGTAACTACCCTCATATTATGTAGTGGTCGTAATTTCAAGTCATCCCATTCATCATATTGACGCAGTCCCACTGATCACATCGGCATCACCTTGATCACATGAATGTGAGTCATCAGTCGCAGCAAGAGGCAGTTTTACAGTGATCCCGTGGATCATTTTTGATGCAGTCTATCCTGACCACGTTGACACCACTTTGATCTACCGCTAATAAAGAGGAACAAGACCAGGGACGTCATACTCGGGTTTATAACCTACTAACTTTACCATCAGTGGCAATCCACAACTACATTCAATCGCAGCAGGCCAGATTAGGAGAGCAGATCAGCAGACCAGATTAGAAGACCAGGGACGTCATACTCGGGTTTATAACCTACTAACTTTACCATCAGTGGCAATCCACAACTACATTCAATCGCAGCAGGCCAGATTAGGAGAGCAGATCAGCAGACCAGATTAGAAGACCAGGGACGTCATACTCGGGTTTATAACCTACTAACTTTACCATCAGTGGCAATCCACAACTACATTCAATCGCAGCAGGCAAGATTAGGAGAGCAGATCAGCAGACCAGATTAGAAGACCAGATTAGAAGAACAGGATAAGGTGACGTATAAATGGTGAGAGAAAGAATTTAAGTTTTTAGAGAGTTTATAGTTGGTAGTGTTTCTGGAATAAATAATCTGTTGTATTGTGTTTACATTTAGTGTTACTTGAATTTGTTTAGAGTGAATGTAGAGTGAAACAGAATAGAGCAGACCACTTTACCGTCTGCGACAGAGCTCCATCAAATCGACCGGCTCTAGTACAGTAGCTCAATTTGTTGAATTTTAATGAATTTGTATTTTGAATAAAACTATTTTACATTCAAAGCTGCAGTACTAGACCAGTATTGAAAAATTCAAATCTGTAAAATTATCCATGACTGCAAAAAAGTTTACTAGATTTTTATCTTAATCTTCATAGTAGAAAGAGTAGCTCTACTTGCCAAGTATTTTTTATTGAGATGAAATTATAATTATTTGACTTAGAGACATCAAATTCAATTATCTATAACACAAAATACTCATAATAAAAATATATGTTAGTATGATACAAATAATTGTCTTTAACCCTTTACAGTACAAATCATTCAGAAGCGTCACTTGCAAATACATCAATCACAGTCTGAAATGTTGGAAAGATCCCACAAAACAGTAGCATCGCCATTGTAGTTTCGTTACTTAGATAGGCCTAATCATTACACAAACTACCAGCGCAGACACGGAATTTGTTTAATGAAGAGTTCTACTAAATCCATCTGAATTTACTTTTTTGGTGAAATTGTAACCCTTTACATACAAAAATAGTCAAATGTGCTTCTTAAATATTCATATGTCTACATACTAGCATACTAATAAAAACACATATTGGACCCTCGTTCATTAGGTTCACTTTTATAATTAACAATGAGGCTTGTTCACATTCTAAAATTATATGACATGCTGTAGTTATAATGGCTGTGAAAATATCTCCTCTAGTTATACTGGATCGCTGTGATAGTCAAAGATATCTCTATCTAGATACTAGATTTCTTGAGAGAACTTCTGCTAGAAGCTTGACTTCAAATATATCTCTAGTAGTGACTAGATTTCTTGAGAGAACTTCTGCTAGACGCTTGACTTCAAATATATCCCATATCTTTTTTGGTCTCTCTCTCCCACACTTCCCAGGCACAGTGCCTTGCAGAACGGTCTTCGTCAGTCCCACCGATCGTGATACATGTCCATACCATGTCAATTTTCATGTTTTACTATAGTCAGTAGGTTTTTATACTGGCCTAACTCCTTCCTAACAATTTCAAGAACACTCTACTCACATTACAAACGAAATTGTCATTAAATTTTGTTTTAATGAATTCTTTTGTCAAGAGAAACCCCATTTTATATACAGACTTGTTGATCTTGTCTTTCATGTTAATTAGACACAAATTTAGTAAATTAGACTAGACTGTAAAGAGTTCATGTGAAAATTAACGATACATTTTTTACTCATTTGTTGAAATTGTTGTGTTATTTAATCTATATAAATTCAACTTTCACTTTTGTTCACCTGCATTCAATCTAAATCCGGTTTGTATTAAATACTTACATCTAATTTAGACGTATCATCACCGTCCTGATTACAAATACCAAGTCGTCTTTTACAAAAACTTCCTCATCTGGTAAGCCACAGCTTTACAATTTCACAAAAAAAAGTGTTAACTACCCATTCGTTTTCTATTACACTTCATAAACTAGATCCTGTGAGTGTACCGGAAAAATGTTTATAAATCAAAGCTCTCTAAGTAACAAGATTTCATACCTATTTTGCGGGAATGAAGACTAATGTCTGGTCATGCACAACATACTGATCAGACTTGTTAGTCAGGGTCAGGCAAAATATACTGGTCAAGACCCTCACCTCAGCTTCATCGTTGCCCTCCCTGGAAATGGACTGTTTTCATGACGGCCTGGCCATCGGGGTCAGGGATCGGCGTGATTCCCATATTAGTGAGCGACAGACAGATGAAGCCAAGCATACGCCCATTACTACAGCTATCACCCTTTACAGGTAACCTGCATTCAATTATATGGTATGTTCTTGCAGTGGCAGTTCTCTGCAGCAATTTGTTTTAGATGAGACTGTCAACTCCATGCACAACCCTCTTTAGTCACCATTTACAGCAGCATTGACGAGTTCCTAGTATTAGCTCTGGGAGAATCCACATGTGTAGAGGACAAGTCACACTAACCTATGATCCCCACCACAAGCTCCTGGGTATCCTCATCCACGCCCACCAGCAGAGAGTAATCCATCACAAGATTGGTGGACAGAAAGGCAGAGTCGCTAGTGATGGCTGACTTGAGGACATGCTTGCTGTGTGGTCGCAGGTAGAGAGGATTCTCTACACTACCTGGGAAAACAATTTGGAGTGTAAAGTCTACATCAAATCTTTCTTATAATCTATATAAGAGGAAAGTGTAATCAGTGTCAGGTAAAATATGCTGATCAAGCCCCACCTCACATCCTTGTTGGTGCTTCTGGAAACAGGCTGTGTCACAGAAGTCTGGCCAGCAAGGTGGGGATCAACACTGTAATCCCTATAGTGGTGAGTTTGCTGAGGAGCATTGCACTACAGTCAGGAGGATGTCTGGCCATCTTCTCAAGTACACTTTGGAATTTCTGGTGGAATGAAGAGGTCAAAGTCTCCATATAGGTCAAAAAGATGTGTACAAAATATGGCTTACTTCTAGGAAGCCAGCCAATTTTGTTTCTTACCAGACTGCCAGAAGACATTACAAGCAAATAATCAAGAGGACTAAGGAGGAATCCTGGACTCAATATGGTGCGCATCTCTTAAACATATGCAAGTCCCATCCTAGAGACTTCTACAAAAGCATCGAAGTGATGAGACTGAGGAGCAATAGTTACCACCCAACATCAATCATGAATGATGGCAAAGAATCATCTTAACTTGAGGGGTCCGAGTAGAGAGAGTATTGGAAGGAATACTTCCACGACCTTCTTAACCCAAGTAGTACAGTGGAGAAAATGACATTTGTACCCCGACACATGGACTACCTAGTCAGACATACAAATTCAAGAGGTGGAAAGAATACTCAAAAAGAAAGAACAAGTCATGGGCGAAGAAAGCATTCCTACAGAGTTCATTGAAGCATGTGGGAAGACAAGAGTGTTGTGGCTAAAGAGAATATTTACAACAGCATGGAGGAAACAACAAGTTCCAGATGACTGATAGCAAGCTGCAATAGTACCCATATGAAAAGGAAAGGGCTCGAAGAAGAACTGTAACACCGATAGGGGTATTTCACTGTTAAGTTATACAGGCAAGACTTCTTGAATATTAAATGGGACTGATTGCTAAACCTCAACTCAGAAAGGCCCAGTTTGGTTTCTGTAAGGGCAAGGTATGTACCAATATTTCATTTACTCTAAGGCAGATGTGAGAAAATTACTGAATATGTCAAGTATCTCAACTTAGCATTTATCTACTTAGAGAACGCTTTCAATAGGATTGACAAAAATAGGCTCTGGACAGTGATGGAGGAGTATGGCTACAAGGCTAGTTATTTTACAGTATCAGGGCTCTGTACTTCTGACTGTTATCATCATCACTCGTTATGGACGGCTATTATTATTATTATATTATTTTTATTATTAAGAATGGGGAACTGAGATGCTAGTTCAGTCAGGCACAACGTACTGACCAAGACCACAATCTCTCTTCCATGTAGCATTCCCTGAAAACAGGCAGTCTGGCTGACGAGATGGGGATCGATGTGATCCCCGAAGTAGTGGGCGCCAAGCAGATGAAGCCAACCATAGCACAACCACGTGGAGGACAGCGGTCCACCTTTATCAGCATGCTCAGGATGTGAGGAAAGCCACTACAACACGCCACTTAACATCCTTTTCAGGGCCCACAAAAGCGTAAACTTACTCATTGTGGACATTAAAGAACAAAAGCAACAACAATGATATTATTAAGAATCATATGGACTGAAAATGAAGAAGAAAAAGTTAGTACAGAATTCACTATGTTTCTCATTTAATTTTAACATATAATATCATTGTTAAATCAGCCAGGAAATAACGCATCTGGTACTCACACTTGAGAAGGTTTTCATCTAAGAGCACCAGCTCATCCTCTGCTCGTTTACTGGTTGTGTTCACAAGACGGTTCCTCATTGAGCCTTTCAGGTCAAACTTCTGTTGACAGAGCATAACAAGACAATATGTGAAAACTGTCAACCCTATTCACTAACAAAAGTCAAACTTCTGTCAGCAGAGCAGACATAACACAACAATATGTGAAAACTGTCGACCATACTCACTAACAAAAGTCAAACTTCTGTCAGCAGAGCAGACATAACACAAGGTGTGAAAACTGTCAACCATACTCACTAACAAAAGTCAAACTTCTGTCAGTAGAGCAGACATAACACAAGGTGTGAAAACTGTCAACCATACTCACTAACAAAAGTCAAACTTCTGTCAGTAGAGCAGACATAACACAAGGTGTGAAAACTGTCAACCATACTCACTAACAAAAGTCAAACTTCTGTCAACAGAGCAAACATCACACAACAAAAAGTGAAAACTGTTAGCCTTAATTTCTAATGAAAAGGTAAAGGTCAGTCCCATGGCAACAATTTCCATCGGTGAAGATAACTCTGTGTGTACTAAGCCACAGCTTATGTGAGGTGTGGTGGCCAGTTCCCTTCCTTGCTGTTTTTACCTTCCCCAACTCATACATCAGGTACCCATTTACAGTTGGGTCGACTGGAGGAGCATCATACCAGGCATGAACCACGTCCATGATTTTTTTTTCTTTCCATTCATGATTTCGAACCCTGGCACACTGTAATCTCAGTCTAGCAAATCAGCTCACTATCGACTGTGCTATATGCTCCACCTAATGAAAGCATAAAGACAAAATGTGAAAACTGTTAACCATACTCACTAACAGAAGTCAAACTTCAATGAAAAAAGCACAACAAAACAATATGTGAAAATGACAATACTCAGGCATAATCAGTAATGCAGATAAAAAAAACAACAAATTTGTGTAGCATGTAGTTAGGTCAGTATTAGGGTAGGAACAGCCAGCAACTTTCTAAGAGCATAGCAAAATGCAACTAAACAGGATTATGAATAAGACTAGCAACCTCATCATGTAAAACATTGCTACATAAACCACTGCTGTAAGAGTCCACAGGAGTGCTTTGTTACAAGTTTTACATAAGTGGGTCAGCTGCAATGGTGGCCATGGGCTTTAAATTACATGAAACGAAAACAAGACATGAAAAAAACCTAGGCCCTATCAGTGTGAACCCCATATCCAGACTGGGAGACCGATATCCGAATCACTTGGCTACATGCTCCTCAGCATATTTTCTGCAGTCTCAAAGTCGCTCTTCTTCTATTTTTAGTGTGATAGAGGTTCTTTATATACTTGTACGGTGTGCAGGCAAACACGTGATTGACCTGCATAATGGTGGGCTGCCTACTATTGGCCTTATGCAGGCCACCATAAGGGTAGCAATTTCATTACCTTTAAAATATATGCTCAAACAGCGGTTAACAGCCTGTTTTTTGTTTAGATTTTCAACTGTAAAACGTTCTTCTATGAGCACAGCATGGACATGGGACCTCATAGTTTATTATCCGTCTCTGAGAGAACTAGGTGAAGATCTCACCTCATTTGAGACCAGGGGACATCTGAAACTTGCAGCATTCGACATCTCACTGTTTCTTGCTTTCGATCGTTCATTTCTTGCTTTCGATCGTTCATTTCTTGGGAGTCAAACACTTTACCTCTAAGCTATAGTGGACCCCCCCCCCTCCCCCTCCCCCCCCCCCCTCAAAGTAGCACAAATAACAACTTAACTGACATGCTAAAAATGATACAAGTATGACTTCTGTCTGGTTAAGGCACCAACCTGTGAGATCTTGCGATTGTAGAAGAGGTTTTCCATGACTAATACATCCTGTCGGAGGGCATGGTTGGTCTGAGTGTTTCTGAAGCCTATACGATACACACCCATGATCTTAGCCAAGGCTGTGGGTTGCTGTCCCAGGAAAGATAGAGATTGATTCATACATAAGAATACAGAAAACAGTCACCCTTCAAAGTGGACAACTTGCCAGGCTAACCAAAATAAATATTCCTTTGTATCTGATTTTGCGGGATACACCTCCATATTGTGGTATATGTGCTTGCATGTTCTATAACTGTGCTATGCCTGCTGTAGCATAGCTATCTGTCTCTCCTCTTTCGCCTTCTATCCCCCAAGGGTGCATAGGTCATCAACCAACCCTCGCCAAGCAGCTCTGTCCTGTGCAATGTTTTCCACTTCCTTCCAGCTTTTTTGCTGTTTTCTTTAATTCCGCCTCCAGATCTCGTCTCCATGTATTCCTTGGTCAGTGAGTCAAACCTGTTGCTGTGTAGGTAGGTTGGGGACAGCCAAGGGCTAGGGAATGCAAGCCTAGCAGAAATGCATGTTATAATTTGATGAAACAGGCTCAGTATAACAAGGGTCCACAGTGATTTCACTTGATAAAATGTAGGAAGAAGAGGATGTTCAATTCAATGCATAGTCTCAATCAAACCCCTCCCAACATTAGTATCTCAGGAAGCAGGCGTTAAGAATAATCATGGTCATATGAAACATACTGATCAAGACCCCTTTTCACATCCTTGTTCGTGCTCCTGAAAACAAGCTGTGTCACAAAAATCTGGCCAATAAGGTGGGGATCAACAATGTAATCCTCACTGCAGTGAGCTGAGGAGCCTTGCATTGGACTACAATTAGGAGGACCTAGGTCCACCTTCTCAACTATATTGTATGCCTTGGGATTAACAATATGCAAATCGATTACCAGTAACGATCGACAGTTCTTTGCCATTGATGAAATGTTTGTAACGTGTATTTGTGGTTCGCACACATCACAATTTGGCTGGATTACCTCCGCTGCCTTATGTGGGTTTTAGGCAAGCAAGATTAATCATAGTGCGTCTGATACTATGTGGGTGGCTTTGACTCTGTGACAACACTTTGTGAATATCTGAAACATTATTTGGTACTTACCGTTTCCTGCACCATTTGTTATGAACACAGAGATTTAATCTTGTTCCCATCCCATACTACATTCTCAACTTATTGGATGTCACACTCTTGCTGTCTTGTGAGATACCTGCTTCGGAAGTAAAACCTGCGAACAAATTTGCATCCTATTGCATCTATAGTGATAATCTGGACTGAATTCTGGTATGCAGCTAAGCGAAACGCTGAACTTCGCCATGGACTGGTCTCCCGTGGCTTGAGCCAGACATGAAATGCAGCATAACAAACATAATAACCAATCAAAAGCACTTCAATTCCACAGAATAAAGTCCTTGATACCACCTGGTGAAGCAGTTGTGAAATATAATCCGAACAGGAACCACCAAACATCAGAAAACTCGGCACTATCACCGGAGCGAGTCGAGAGCACATCCACTAAGGCGCAGCCATCTTACTTGAAGACTTCCATCACTGAATTATATTTTTTTTATCATAAACTATTGAGATGTGGGTGGCTGAGTGGCTTGGCTACAGATCTCCTGACCAAGAAAGTATATGTTCAAAACTTCAGTACAACATCAGTTGTTTTTTGTATATGAGGTGATAAAATAAATACCAAACATGCACGCTGACTACATGAACAAACTGAATTAATCTCACAGTCTTATAAATACCCACAGCCAGCAGACCCAAGCAATGAGAATAATTGCCACAATAATAGTTTGTTTTTTTACTTGTTTAAAATAAACACATCGGATGGCAGGATCGTGTCACTGACATCGAGGTTCTCTCGAGGGCTAACATACCTAGCATCCATGCACTGCTAGAAAAAGCACGACTAGGATGGGCCGGACACCTCGTTCGTATGTCAGACGAGCAGCTCCCAAAGAGGCTTCTCTACGATGAGCTGAGAGAGGGATGGCGCGAGAGAGGGCACCCAAAGAAACCTTTTAAAGACGGTCTGAAGGACTCACTGAAAAGTTGCCAGATAGACATCGACACCTGGGAATGTCTTGCGCAAAACAGATTTGACTGGAGAAGCGCAGTCAAATCGGGTGTAGCTACCGGCAAAGACGACCATGTTGTGAAAGCCCAGAGCAGACGCGAGACCCGGAAATCCCGAACAGCGGGAACACCATCACCTTCTACAAACCTCGTGTCGCCCGATGTGTAGCAGATGTTTTCGGGCCTGCATTGGCCTGTTCAGCCACATGCGCACCCACACCCAACAGGGAAATCTGTGACAAGGATGAAGTCGGCGGTCCTCATCGACAACGATGGACAGCTATTATTATTATTATAAAATAAACTTTCATGGCAAGATTAAGATTTAACACCATCATAATAACATGCTCATGACAAGACAGCCCACAACTGATAACACAAACACAGCAGTCACCTGTTCAGATCTACATAATTTGATGTACTGAAAATACTGGGGCCCAAACTTTTCAAATGACTCCACCTCCATACTGGACATCTGTTTCAGGATGAACCGATCATCTGGGGAAGATCAGAATAACATGTCATTTTCTGAACTATCAGCTGCTATCACCAAGCCTATTCAATGCTTATGCTGAGTTGATGATGGAAGAAGCACTCAGAAAATACCACAGAGCGTCTTTTGCAATAACCTAACTTCACCATTCTCAACAATTTGGCTAGCCCCAATCCGCGTTAAATAATAAGATAAATCCTTTCAAATCTATTTGTAATCCAACAAAAAATACTTTTGCCGAATGAATCCCTGTGTAGATGGACGTCACTTATTCATCATAATTAACTGTCTATTTCTATGGTAGCCCGGTTTGGTCATTAAATGGTTAAAACGGTGTATGATCAGATGTTTTACCATGTTTTTGTTTACTGTACTATGGCACATATCCGCTGCTATGGTGCAGTAACTGTTAAAAGTTATGTGTATCGGAATTGACGGACATATCGACGAAACACACGACGGGGTGTATATGAAAACAAATGTTTCTCCAATTTCCACATCCACATAAATGTCATTTAACACTTCAGACTGATATATAATCCCTATTACAAATACTTCATGTCAAAGATAGTTTAATTCAGGTCAGGTCATCCCGTAACCGGTGAGGTCGTTGCGGCACATATGAAGACATCCTCATAATCCACGCCCCCCCCCCCCCCCCTCTCTGTCAGATGCCGCTGCGTGTGACTCTTCTGGTCGGAGACTGGTCCATTCTTTTATGTTGTCCTCCCATCTCTTTTTAGGGCGGCCTCGTCGTCGTCTGCTATGCACCTTTCCGTGGAGGATTGTGTTTGCAAGACCATTTGATCTCGATATGTGACCGTACCAAGTGAGTTTCCTTCTTTTGACAGTTGCCAAGGTCTTCAAAAGGCCCTATTACTGTTGTAATTTTATCTCGTATTTCCTCATTTGTAACTCGATCTTTGTACGTGACGTTTAAAGGTTTTCTGAAACATCTCATCTCCAAGGCCTGTATCTTTCGTTGTAACTGTCCATGTCTCACATGCATAGAGGAATATTGACTAGGACCAGTGTACGCATTAATCTGATTTTCGTGCATAGTGCTAACCGTTTATCTTGCCAGATGTTGTTAGGCAGTGCAAGCGCTATTGTCTGTGCTATTCTGGCCAACACCTCACATTTTGATCCTTCATCACTGACAATCGACCCAAGATATGTAAAACTTTGAGTTCCTGACCGTTAGCTTTTTATCCTGCTGTTGAAGCCCGTGGCGTTGTTGGTCATTAATTTTATCTTTCCAGCGTTTATATATAGTTTACATAGTTTAATTATGTCTCATAATTTTTAGATCAATTTGTCCAATATTAATTTATTTTATTTTGATCTAAAGGGAAATTCCAACATTTTGGCCCAGACTGCAAGACACAAATCAGCAAAAATAGCCCGAAACTGAAAAGGTGTAAGATCAATGACACAGACAAAGTGTGAGGATGAATTTAAAATGAAGATAAATGCTTTTGTTCCTCTCAGAGAAATCACAAATACTTACCAACAGTCTTGCTGAAAGATGAGCCAGACTTTCCACCCTTGGCTTCCCAGGCTTTGCATCGACTTAGTGAACGGATGAAGCTAGAAGTAAGTAGAACAATATTATAACATCTGGGAACTTAATAGACAATTCAATGGAAGATGAATTACAGAAAGGGGCTGAAGATGCAGCAGTGAATAAGATGATAGCGGTCAGAGACTGATAACTGGCTGCTTGCAACACGGTCAGTGACCCATAACTGGCTGCTTGCATCACGGTCAGTGACCCATAACTGGCTGCTTGCATCACGGTCTGTGACCCATAACTGGCTGCTTGTATCAGGGTCAGTGACCCATAACTGGCTGCTTGCATCACGGTCTGTGACCCATAACTGGCTGCTTGTATCAGGGTCAGTGACCCATAACTGGCTGCTTGCATCAGGGTCAGTGACCCATAACTGGCTGCTTGCAACACGGTCAGTGATCCATAACTGGTTGCTTGCATCACGGTCTGTGACTCATAACTGGCTGCTTGCATCAGGGTCAGTGACCCATAACTGGCTGCTTGCATCAGGGTCAGTGACCCATAACTGGCTGCCTGCATCAGGGTCAGTGACCCATAACTGGCTGCTTGCATCACAGCCAGTGACCCATAACTGGCTGCTTGCAACACGGTCAGTGATCCATAACTGGTTGCTTGCTTCAGGGCCAGTGACCCATAACTGGCTGCTTGCACAACGGCCAGTAACCCATAATTAGCCAAAACCATATTCCACCTCCAAATGGTGGCCCTGGAAAAAGACTGCAACCATGCAGCCTGGCTAAGAGATTAGGGATCGAAGAAGATATGCAAACCCAGTTCCAAAAATGCTGTGCTGAAATCTGATGTGCTAGGCCGAAAGGCACAGATATCACAGCCTATCTATAAATTACAACACGTCACAAACATCCTTTTCAGGTTGAACAGCAAAGAAGAAGAATTACAGAAACAAGTAGAATAATATAATAATACAATATAACACAATATACACTATATGGAAGATGAACTACAGAAATAAGGAGAACAATATAATAATACAAGACAACCTTACCGAAGACGGATTTATCGGACCGCAAGGTGCAAGTACCACAGTCAAGTTGTAAACTAGCGACAACACATTGTTCTCTGGACTACATCCTGCTACTTGCAAAACCCTGTTCAGGGCTTGGTAGCAGGAGATTGAGAACAAATGTAGAAGAAGAAGAAGACAAGACAATAAAATAGACACTGTTTGGTAGATGAACTACAGAAACAAGTAGAACAATATAATAACACAAGGGAATACAATAGAAATTGTATGACAGATAAACTACAAAAATAAGTAGAACAATATAATAATGAGAGGGCAGCGTATGAGCTGCAGTGATCAGCGACCCATAGCTGACTGCTAGCGTCAGGGCCAGTGAACCAGAGCTGCGAAGACCATTCTAGACCTCCACGCGATGATCCTGGATAACAGGCTGCAACAGGGCAGACTGGCTAAGAAGAAGGGATCGAAGAGGGAATGCTAACCCGGTACTCAAAAAATGCTTGCTGAAGTCGGATGTGTTGGACCGAAAGGTGCAAATATCGCAGTCAAGCTACAAACTACGACACAACGCATTCCGTTTTCTGGACTAAATTCTGCTACTTAAGCCATGTCAGGGTTTGGTAGCGGGAGATTGAGAACGAACGAAGCCAAGCAAAGCCTAACAATGAGAGAGCAGCAAAGATGATGCCTAACGGGCTGCGGGTCCTCATTACTCTGCTGATTTAGTTCATGACGGATGCCGCCAGATCACAGATTTGCCTGGAATTCACACTAGTCAACGACTTACACTTGTGTTCACAGAAATGTGTTGTTGTTTTCCATTTGGACTGGTTAATCCATTCGTTTTGTGTGTTTTCTTCTGTCAGATTATCCTGGAATGGACATCGGCTATATGAATAGCACTACACTTAAAAATGTATCATATTTCACGGTCTAGTTCACACATCTGAACTTCACAAGATTAGCATCCTTTGCCTAGCCGCAAACAGTGTCAGCTTTGTTGTATGAAATTTAGGCACAACTATAATGAACTGCCACCTGGAGAGAGAGATGGGCTCCGTCAGGTATGTAGCGGCCCAAGACACACCATTGTTGCATGGTGGGAGCTGGTATGACAAACTGCAATAACAGTGCCACAACGACCTAATAAGGTGTGTACAAGCTCAACAAAAAATGTATATATAAATGAAAATGACGCAGGAGGTAAGATGAAATGTATGTGATGTACCATAGAACATATCTGCTTTGTATCACTGAGAAAACCTTCTATCCCATCTCATAAAGCTGAATACATACAAGGGTGGTGAACTTATGGCATTCAATCCAAGCGTAAAAGTTAATAATCCTTGTAGAAATTAATGTACATTTTTTTGGACACAAGAAATTTAGAACCAAAATCACTCTAGGAATCCACCTTCTTCAGTAAACAGCTGTATTCATACAGTGATTTCTTTGAAGTTGGATATTTATAATGTAAAATAGGTTGTTCTTTTTTTTTTGTATTTTTTTTTCAACTATCATTGTGCCCTTTATTCCCATTATAATGGCTAGTCAGGGGATTTATAGGGCAGAGGAATAAAAGTCAAGAAAGCATACCCTGCAGTTGGAGTGTGCAGACAAGGTTTTTACTTTACTCCAAATAGAAAATAACCAAGGCCGTACCAGGGTTTTGAACCAATGTCCTTCCAAATCATTCGTCCACATCTCCTTGAGAGGTCTATAACCTGTTATCATAGTTGTACTGCAAGCTATATTAATGTTTTTTTATTATTGTATCTTTGAAATGATACATTTCACTACATTTGTTCTTAAATATGAAAACGAATTATGATACTGTGCACAATTCTGAAGGGTCTACAAGGGTAACTCTTTTATTTTGTGTAGAAAGATTTCACCAATTTTGGCAAGCATACTTTAAAATGTTGGTTATTTCTGATGTAGTACAATCCAATCCATAACACTTCATCCATTATAGCAGTATCTGCTTTATGTCTACCTTTACTTCTTTTCTTTTAAATATCACATGTAAAATGAACAAAAAACACAACACACAAAGAATGAAAAAATAAAGGGGGAAAGAGGGAAAAAAAAACCACCCACAAATGAAAGAAGAATGCACTAAATGACCAACAATTGATTAGAATATATATATATATAAACATAACATGGCACACCAAATGAAGAAACACACAAATTCAACTCACATGTTGTCACTGCCAGGAAATATCAATTTCCTCAACTTTCTGAATTGATCAGCAAAGTAAACCCGGCAGTAGAACTTGGCAGCTGAGTCAGAGAATTCTGGAACATTCAGCATAAGCGAGGCTTGGCAATATTCTAACACAGCACAAGCAAGGCTTGACAATATTCTATCACAGTACAAGCAAGGCTTGACAATATTCTATCACAGCACAAGCAAGGCTTGACAATATGATATCTCAGTACAAGCAAGGCTTGACAATATTCTATCACAGTACAAGCAAGGCTTGACAATATTCTATCACAGTACAAGCAAGGCTTGACAATATTCTATCACAGTACAAGCAAGGCTTGACAATATTCTATCACAGTACAAGCAAGGCTTGACAATATTCTATCACAGTACAAGCAAGGCTTGACAATATGATATCTCAGTACAAGCAAGGCTTGACAATATGATATCTCAGTACAAGCGAGGCTTGGCAATATTCTATCACAGTACAAGCAAGGCTTGACAATATTCTATCACAGTACAAGCAAGGCTTGACAATATTCTATCACAGTACAAGCAAGGCTTGACAATATTCTATCACAGCACAAGCAAGGCTTGACAATATTCTATCACAGTACAAGCAAGGCTTGACAATATTCTATCACAGTACAAGCAAGGCTTGACAATATTCTATCACAGTACAAGCAAGGCTTGACAATATGATATCTCAGTACAAGCAAGGCTTGACAATATTCTATCACAGTACAAGCAAGGCTTGACAATATTCTATCACAGTACAAGCAAGGCTTGACAATATTCTATCACAGTACAAGCAAGGCTTGACAATATTCTATCACAGTACAAGCAAGGCTTGACAATATTCTATCACAGTACAAGCAAGGCTTGACAATATTCTATCACAGTACAAGCAAGGCTTGACAATATTCTATCACAGTACAAGCAAGGCTTGACAATATTCTATCACAGTACAAGCAAGGCTTGACAATATTCTATCACAGTACAAGCAAGGCTTGACAATATTCTATCACAGTACAAGCAAGGCTTGACAATATTCTATCACAGTACAGACAGACATTGCAAAAAACTGATGACAGAAAGACAAATTGCTTTGTTATATATAAACTGAATCCTAGTTCCTCTTGGTACATTTCGATACAAAAATCCTCTTTTTGTCTAGCTCAGCCCATGAGACCTCAACTGCCCTGGTCTCCACATACCACTTTTCACAAGCCAATTTTTGGCCTCTCCGCTTTTCTTTTAACATTTGTGTTCCAAACAAGTGCACGTTATATTTCTGCCTATTCTACTATTACTATTTAATCTCTTTAAGTTGTAGTTGTTATGTTCTTTGACAGTTCTTCTTTGTACATGTTCAGACATCAACTTGAATATACCTCAAGAAAGCAGTGGTTAGCCGTATGTTATTGATATCTCCATGGGTTTGTCCAAGAATTGTACTGGTGATGGTCATATGTGCATTCTTTGTTCCTCATATGTTGGACACCTTTGTAGCAGATGTTGCACGGCCATTTTATCAATACCGCAGATACACTCATCAGTGTTTCCTATCCTTAGTTTTTGAATAGATTGTATCACAATCTATTGTGGTCTGTGCTGGTCTTGAGATTACTACCTGCTTACCTCTGTTTAGCTAATGATATATAAACTGAAGATAGGTGGCACCTACGAATGCACTTGTGGTACCGGGAAAATGACCGCTGAACATCTGCTGCAAAACTGCCCGACATACGAGGACCAGAGAAAGCACATGTGGCCATCACCAGTGGCAACACTAGACCAGCTCTATGGCAGTGTCAACAGCCTCAAGATGACCGCTGCTTTCTTCGAACACATACAGGTTGACGTTTGACAGCGTACGAAGAAGAAGAAGAAGAAGCTAATGATATATGCCACTTGGTTGTTGATCTGTGTGCTCTGCTTACTAGTTGTTCCTCTATCTACACCTGGTAAAACCTATTAGCCTATTCATACGTTATTATACCATCTTCTCTTGACAGTCTATCAGCCTCTTCATTGGCTAGAATTTCCAATGAGGTAGTGGTATCTACTGTACCCCAATTCTCTTAACAGGTGGCATAGTTTACAGAGTATCACTTTTAGTTCCTCAAGGCCTATATTTTTCGGGCTCCCCGGTGCTGTAATCACTGATAACGCATCTGTGAAGAGTACACACATACTCTGCACCCCTTCCTACTCACTCACACGTACATACATACACATACACAACTCTCCCCTCAATGAGAAAGACTATTAGACTGCTCACTGAAGACATGTATTAAAACTCACGCAGTTCAATGTGAGGGGAGGGAGCAGCACTGCCAACTTTAGGCTTTTCGTCGGGTGAAGGAGTGGCATCATCTGTCAACACTGACATGTGGACATCATCTGTGGATGGAGGCAGGACACGCAGAATCACCACCCATGTGTTAATGGATCCCTAAATGGGAGCAAAGAATTGTAATACTGTAACCTGCCATGCATGTTGTAAGGGATGACTAAGGAGGGTTAGGCATGGGGCAGCCTATCTCAACTTCAAGAAACTTTACACCACAAAAGATTAAACAAATACTACTTCTTTCCAAGAAGAGATATACTCCTACTTACAAAGACGAGATACACTACACCTTGTCAAGGAGATATACTACTACTTTCTATGAAGAGATATGCCTCCTTTCTAAGTAAATGGCGAACAGCAGTGGTGAGAGCACACGCCTATTATGCCGTACTCCTGTGGCTATTTCAAAAACATATGTGATTCCATAAATAGTTATAATATTTGTATTCAAATGATATGTATATGCTACTTCTCACCAAAAAGATATTTAGTATTCCTTTCCAAGAAGAGACACTATGCCTTTCCAAGAAAATGATCAACCCTAAACAAACAACCAATCAATCTTGAATTGTGAGTCGTTGGAAGAGGTGTATGCCTTTACCTGTTAGAGTACCACAGTTGATGTTTCAGGGGTACAGATGCAGAAGTAAAGACCAGAATTGGAAAGGCAAGAATGGCATTTCTGATGCTAGACACCATATGGAGATCTGGAAAGGTCAAAATTGACACCAGGATTAAAATATTCAACGCCAGTGTCATGTCAGTGATGCTGAATGGAGTCAAAACATGGAGATACGACAAAGGCGATACAACAAAAACTCCAGTCCTTCATTAGCAGATGCCTACAAAGGATAATGGGCATGGAGGCCTGTGGGAAAGAAGCCAACAACAGTCACTGGAACTACAAATTGGGAAGGTGGGGGCTGGATGGGACATATGCTCAGGAAGGCACCGTCCAACATAGCCAGGCAGGCTCTCATGTTGAGTCATCAGGGAAAAAGAAGAAGTGATAGATCTAGAAATACATGGAGAAAAGATATACTACTCTTTTCCAAATAGAGATATATAATAGCCAGTCTTGACTGAAATGGGCTACTTACTTATTTAATACTCATATATAGATATACTACTCATTTCCAAGAAGAGATATATTAGACCCTACCAAGAAGACACATACATTAAGAACAAATAACATCTATATGCTAAAATTACCCAAGACATTTTTATAGAAGTTTCAAAGCAATGAAGTTAAGAGATTCGAGCTTCAATCCTACTTCAATCATTAATGCCAAAAATAAATCCACAATATTTTACAAGGATATAAGACAAAAAAGCAATTTAAAAAAGACTTTCAAGAACTTTTACACCCAAAAAGTACAAAGGAATAATCTGTATGTCTCCCAAAAACAAGGATCATGTGGAATCTGATTTATTGATTCAAGAAATAATGATGATGTCAAGTGCCATTTCTGCATCGAAAGTTGACTGCAATGGATCTCAAACTTTCTGTTTCATAACTCCCACAAGCTAAAAACCTTGGCACAAGCGATGATTGAGAGAAATATAATGCCAAGTAATGGACACAGGTGTACACTGTTGGTTCAGCAGAGGGGTTAGGCTGTAATGGGAGAGAAGGCATGTTCATAAAACACAACAGTGAAAAGATAACAAAAGAGACTTTCCCCAAATAGGAAATCATCCACAAACTTCAGAGCAGAATATATGGCCCTCCACCGAGCACAATTGAGACAGAAAAACTACCAACAAAAATAGTTTTCCCAGACTGCAGATATCTAATAAAGGCAATACAGAAAACTAACAATGAATCGCTGTTACCAGAAACCAGATCAGAACTAGAAAAACTCCAGAGATCCTCAACAATAGCCGTCCAATGGCTGCCCTTCCACTGCGAAATCACAGGAAACAAGAGAGCTGATGCTCTCTATCAAAAGATGGCAGTAAAAAGGCACAATTTAATCAACGAGTACCATAGAGAGACCAAGAACATCATCAGAAATCAGTACATACCAGTACACCAGACCCAATTCATTCACCAACCAAAAGAAACCAACAAACTACCTTAATTTGCTTGAGAACTGGTCACTGCAGACTACTAGAACATCTATACCAACTAAAGATCTCACACACAGATGAGTGCCCATGTGGACCAGGGGCCAGAATCCTGAACACATTCTACATGAATGCCCGCTTTATAGTGGAATGAGTTGCCAGCCATGGCCTGAGGGTGCAGAGCGGAGACAAAAGCTCTGACCTGGTGAAGACTACAGACTTCATCATGGTGACTGACCTGCAGATACAGCATGACCAAAGGATCCTAAATACAAAGAAGAAGAAAAATACAAATGATGTTATTCTCTTCTTTACTTTCACATCTACCCTCCCTTGTTTTTATCTTCCCCATGTACAGGTAACTGTTTACTTGTTCCAAAATCTCACTGTTTACTATGTCCACTAAAATGTTTACTGCAGGCTTCATGTCTGTTTTGCTAATTATCATAGTTTTTGTTTTCTTAATGTTAACTCTTAGTATCCGAGACTCCCCTTCAGAAATCATTTCTGCCGTCTCCTTTTACCGGGACTCCCCCTGAGAAACTAGACCACCATTCACTCATTAACACTCTTTTTATATAGAGTTTCATACAGTCTGTCAAATTTCTGTCCAATCATATAAACACTAGACATTTGCATCACTATTTCCTGTGCACCTCACGTGAGACCATGTGTCCATTTTTTTAAATGGATTTGTTCTATTGAAATAATTGTCAGTTGTTTTTGGTAAGCATTACATTGTTGTTCAAAGAATTGGTTTCAAATACAAATGATTGAAAGCAAAGATTTTCAGCCAAGCAAAATTGGCACTTATTCATTAATGGAATGTATTAGAAAATTATGATTTTTCGAGTGGTGATAGTTCGTATTAAAGAATTGATAGTAGTTCGCCAGATTCTGAAGAGACGAGGGCGTCTTCCCTGGCTGGACCTTGTTCTAGGCATTGTAGAGAAGCTACTAGAGTAGTGTTTCTTGACCATAACTGAGCTGGCATCCCCCTTTTCTTTAAAAAAAATGTGTAAACGCCCTTCTCCCCACAACAATCATATCTCTCACATTACTTTGAATTATTTGTTTTCAATCACTCATTGAAAGAATGATTTCTTATTAAAAAATCACTTATCAATTAAATTTAGTGTGATCCCTGCCCTTCATGTGACACAGCTAACTGAATAATATCTGGTTCTGTATTTGTTAAAAGAGTCTCAAGTCTCCTCTGTCGCATATTTGCAATCGATTGCAATCGATTGCAGTAGCATCACTACAAAACTAAACCCTTTCTGACTAAATATGATGTTGGAAATGCTATAATGAGCAGTTTAATTGGTTGCCAAAGGAAAGGATAAGACATCCTAATCTTGATCCAACATTTTTCGCAATGAATGTTACTAAACTGTGCCTTTGCCGCAGTCATTTTGTAGCTCAATTAGCTCTTCTTGGAAATGCTTACTAACAAGTTTCACGTCTGTTTCAAATGGATCAATCACCCAATCTGGTATGTTGAGTTCCTGCAAATCTTTAAATCTGATCATCAAATCATTCTTAACAGCCTCCAAATGGCAGCAATACATTTCCAAATCTGCATTTAAGCTGTCCTTGCAAACATGGAAACTGATATAGTTCATAACAACCAAGGTTATTTTTAAACAATTCCAATTTGCTGAAGAACCCCATAACCCCTTTCACTTTGATAAGACTGATGTCGTTCCCCTGCAGCTGATGAACCCCATAATAACCCCTTTCACTTTGATAAGACTGATGTTGTTCCCCTGCAGCTGATGAACCCCATAATAACCCCTTTCACTTTGATAAGACTGATGTCGTTCCCCTGCAGCTGATGAACCCCATAATAACTCCTTTCACTTTGATAAGACTGATGTCGTTCCCCTGCAGCTGATGAACCCCATAATAACCCCTTTCACTTTGATAAGACTGATGTTGTTCCCCTGCAGCTGATGAACCCCATAATAACTCCTTTCACTTTGATAAGACTGATGTTGTTCCCCTGCAGCTGATGAACCCCATAATAACCCCTTTCACTTTGATAAGACTGATGTTGTTCCCCTGCAGCTGATGAACCCCATAATAACTCCTTTCACTTTGATAAGACTGATGTCGTTCCCCTGCAGCTGATGAACCCCATAATAACCCCTTTCACTTTGATAAGACTGATGTTGTTCCCCTGCAGCTGATGAACCCCATAATAACCCCTTTCACTTTGATAAGACTGATGTTGTTCCCCTGCAGCTGATGAACCCCATAATAACCCCTTTCACTTTGATAAGACTGATGTCGTTCCCCTGCAGCTGATGAACCCCATAATAACCCCTTTCACTTTGATAAGACTGATGTTGTTCCCCTGCAGCTGATGAACCCCATAATAACTCCTTTCACTTTGATAAGACTGATGTTGTTCCCCTGCAGCTGATGAACCCCATAATAACCCCTTTCACTTTGATAAGACTGATGTTGTTCCCTGCAGCTGATGAACCCCATAATAACCCCTTTCACTTTGATAAGACTGATGTCGTTCCCCTGCAGCTGATGAACCCCATAATAACTCCTTTCACTTTGATAAGACTGATGTTGTTCCCCTGCAGCTGATGAACCCCATAATAACCCCTTTCACTTTGATAAGACTGATGTTGTTCCCTGCAGCTGATGAACCCCATAATAACCCCTTTCACTTTGATAAGACTGATGTCGTTCCCCTGCAGCTGATGAACCCCATAATAACCCCTTTCACTTTGATAAGACTGATGTTGTTCCCCTGCAGCTGATGAACCCCATAATAACCCCTTTCACTTTGATAAGACTGATGTTGTTCCCCTGTAGCTTAAGAAGGACACATTTTATCTGTTAAAGACAAATGACTAATTCTTGGAGTATATATTGTCAGTTAGTACAAATGGCCTACTTCTTGAAACATATGAAGATCTTGAATTTGTTTCTTGCTAAAAACTATTAACTCTCTGTAGGGGTGAATATGTTGAACTTTCCTCCTCTCCTTCGTTAAAAATTAAGAACAAATTGCTAATTCTTGGAGAACGTTTTATCAGTTTAGGACAAATGGTGTCTTCTTGTTGCATATATTATCAGTTAAGGACACACACATGGTGTCATCTTGGAGCATATATTATCATTTAAAGACAAATGGTGATCAGGGTTCAATCCCCAGTGCAGGATTTTTTTCTGATCGACAAACCAGCCCCCGTGGTCAACCCAGCCACAGAAATTTGGTGTCAGAAAATTATGACCACATCATCTACCATTGGTTACAAAACAATATGGGCCCAACATCATATTTCCTATCCGCCACACGGCGTGACAGGATTTTTTTTCATTAAAGACAAATGGTGTCTTCTTGTTGCATATATAGTTAAGGACAAATGGCTACTTCTTAGAATATGTCATTGGTTAAGGACAAGTGTTTACATCTTGGAGCATATGTTATCATCAAGGTCATGTGGTTTCCTATGGATACATGCACAATACACCCAGCCCCTTGTTTACCTTGTAAGATGCCAGAGTCGCCCCACTCTGAGCCAGGCACATAGCGCACAGCTGCTTCCACTTTGTGGTGTGCAAAGTGGGGATTGTGCTGGGGGCTGGGGTCGCTGGAACCACCACCACGCAGAAATGACAACACACCACCTCCCGCCTTGCGACCTAAACAAATTAAAAAGTACCTAGAAAGCATGTCAAGGTAACCCAGGTGAAACCCAAGAAACAAAGGTACTAATCAGGTCACAAACATACATTTCACACTATGAAAAATAGGGGAAAAATTATATGGAAATGAAAACTCACCATTTGGAAAACATACACATGGGATAACAAAGAAGAAAGTGAAGTAATAATAATAATAATATAATCACGTATTGTCATTTTTCAGTCTAATGGGGAAAATGAGGTCATCGCTACAGTTGAGTGTGTTTATGTATTATTGGAAAGGCAGAATTACAGTTATGAGGAAAGACTCAGAAAAACCGGCCTACAGTGTCTACAAAAGCGAAGAATTAGAGGTGACTTAATTCAGGTTTATAAGATAATCAAAGGAAAGAATAAATTAGACTATAACAAGTTTTTTAAAATACAACCAACTACAAGAACAAGAGGGCAAAGCTACAAATTAACTAAAGAGATGTCCAGATTAAAGATTAGGAAATATATTTTTAGTCAGAGAGTGGTGAATGCTTGGAATGCAATGCCACAGGAAGTAGTGGAGGCAGGGACAGTTAATGCATTTAAGAATAGATTGGATGCACATAGCTTTTAGAGCAAAGAAATGTAAATGAAACTGGTTGTATACAGACTCTGCAGAGTCTTCTAAACAAGTATAAAGATGTTAAGTTGAGTCAAGTTTCTGTGGCATTTTGTTACATGATGAGGTTGTCAGTCATACTTGGCTGCCTTTTATGACAGGTATAGCAGGTAGCCATGGACCTATTCTTTCCTCCTTAGTAAAGTGCTACACATGGGAAGTATGCAATAAGTGGACTCTATCGTGTCCTAATTGTTCTGTTGTCAAACACAGACCATACTTATTTCAGCCACAGACATTTCATGAATAGAGATTGATGATTTGACATGACCTTCCAAGTGAAACATAGAGTCCTAATACAGCTGGCTCCTTACAGGAAGCTTGTATCAGAGTTTTTGTTGTGGTAGTCTTAGATTTAGTCGACCTGTACTTCTACAGAGGCATGTCCCTATGCAGGTGGTCGATGTGGTCGTTTCCGGTTGTTCAAGATGGTGGTTGGTTTGAATTGACACAACAGAGATTTATAACGTTTCAGATAAGTATTGGTGTTGAAAATTAATTTGTGTAATAATAACATAGTTGTGATTGTAGTTTATTGTAGCATACATATTTTCAAATATAGTGGCCTTGTTATAACAGATAGTTAGTGACTTGACAGAATTAAATAGCGTGGAACAGTGAGCGGTAGTAACACTCAAGTAACACTAGGCCTAGTCGTTTTGATACTTTGTAGAAAGGTAAATACCAGCGACATTTGTTTGTTCCTTTTTTTGGCGTTGCTTTAAGAAGTTTACATTTTATTAGGTATTAATATAACTTATTGGCTAACGGAAATAAATAGCAAAATTAGTATGGCCACTAAGACGAGACGAACTGCTGCGAGGAAAGGCCAAGTCAGATTATGTGATTTGTGTGGTGAAAATGTTAGTATTACTACAATGTTGGAAGATGAAGGAACCGTTTTATGTAGGATATGTAGAGTTGAAGAGAGGCAGGCACAAACAGAGTGCAATATAAGGGAAAATTAGAAGAGATTAGAGGAGATAGAAAAGAGGCAGATGGAAATAGAAGGGAAACAAGTGAAAATGGAGGAAATTTTAAAGAAGCTGCAGTCTAGGTGTAGTCAAGGAAGTAAGGGAGATTTGAGTGAGGAAACAGCTCACAGGGCAGAGAGTTTTGGAGAGAAGTATGCACATATAGGTGAGGGGTCAGTATTGGTAGTAGGAGATTCAATGGTGAGAGAGGTTGGCAGACATTTGTCTAAACAACACAACATGTTTGAAAGAATGGATATTGGGGGAGCAAAAATAGAGGACATAGAGGGGAGAATAAAGAGGTTAGATGACAAAGGAAACAGTCATGTGGTAGTATTGGCAGGTATAAATAATGTAAAGAGAGATGGTACAGAAATAATTATGGATAAATATAAAAGTCTTATGAGAACACTTAAAGAAAAAAAGTTTAGAAAGGTCACAATGATGGGCATTTTAGACAGAGCAGATGGGTCAGACTATCTAGATAGCAAAATAATAGGTATCAACCTTAGGTTACAGGTGATGTGTGCGGACATGGGAATGGAATTTATTGATGTTAAAGTAGACAAAAGTAAAATGTTAGATAGGGGAGGTTTACATCTAAATGAGATAGGACAGCATGTTGTAGCAAAGTAAATGTTCCATCATTGTGTTAGAAATTTAAACTAGTAAGGCCTATGAAGTATGAGACTAAAGATAGGCCTACAATAGGGTGCTATAGAGGATGTAGTCAAAGGGGTACGTTGGTGTCAGGGAAGTGTGAAATACATAGTAGAAAAGCAAACACTAAAATGATAAAGCAGAAGCAAAAAGAGAAAAACCAACAACATTACAAACTAAAATGTTTTTATGCAAATGTGAGAAGCATAGTAAATAAAAGAGAAGAATTGGAACTGTATGTAGAAGAAGAAAAACCAGATATAATAGGGTTAACAGAATCATGGAGATATGAGGAGATTGCAGATAGTGAACTTGAAATTGAGGGATATACAATGTTAAGGAAAGATAGGATAATTGGAGACAAGACTAAGGGAGGTGGCGTTTTATTATACTGTATAAATTCTGTTAATATAATGATCAAAGATTATTTATCATGTGGTAACAAAAATGAAAGTGTATGGGGAGAAATAGAAAGTGGGGGTGAAAAAACAGTGATTGGGGTGTGCTATAGATGTCCATCAAGTCAGAAAGAGGAAGATGAGGAGCTGATTAGTAGCATAGCAAAGGCAAGTAAAGGGAAATTATTATTAATGGGAGATTTCTTCTTCTTCTTCTTCTGCGTACACAGTCAGACAGTAACCATTATTTTCTCGAAAAAAGCGGCGGTCATCCTGAGACTCTCGCCACTACCATAGAGCTTGTCTTGCAGTTCCACTGGCAATGGCCACATCTGCTCTCTCTGATCCTCGTATGTCGGGCAGTTCTGCAGCAGATGTTCAGTGGTCATTTTACCAGTACCGCACGGGCATTCGTCGGTACACCCTATCTTCAATTTGTTGAAGAGGTGGTACCTCAGTCTGTTGTGGCCAGTGCGAAGTCTGAAGACAACGACCTGCTCTCTTCGGTTCAACTGGTAATAGGCATCGTTTTTGGTGTAACCAGTATGTTCGGTTTCCCATTTGGACATGTACCTGGCTTTGATAAGCCGTTTTGACTCTTCGTACGTCATACTGGTATCTATTTGTGGTAGCCTTGCACCTTCTTTTGCCAGTCTGTCTGCCTCCTCGTTGCCTTGGATGTTGCAGTGTGACGGAACCCACTGTACCACTACCCTTTTTGGTGCGGACTGTTGGCACAGTTTGCAGAGTGCTGCTCTTAAGTCATTAAGCTCAGTGTTTTTCTGGCTTTTTAGCGCTGTGACTACTTCGAGAGCATCTGTCAGCAGGACTATATGGCTCTCATTTTCACTGTGTGTTACCATTTCTTCCACTGCCGCCCTCAGTGCCTCTGCCTCTGCTCTGAAATTGCTCGTGTACTTACCAGTAGCGAATGACAGTGTTATTTTTCTGCCATTTGGTAGGTTCAGGAATGCTCCTGCCCCTCCGTTCTGTGTAGTGTTTGTTACAGAGCCGTCGGTGTATGCATGGGTCCAGTCCATGCTTGGGTAGCTTTTCGTTATGAAGCTTAGGGTAGTATCTCTCCTTTCTTTTTCGGTCTGGCAGTTTTTGTTTGCAATACCTGGTATATTTTCTACCACCTCTGGAAATATATCCTGCCTCCAAGTAGGTTTTCGTACAGTAGTGATGGGTTTTGGTGTTGTTAGTGCGTTTATGGGATCTTCGTGCATCTTTGCTTTGGCTATTTCTGCAAAGTTTCTCCGCTTTAGTTTCCCAGTTCCCAAATTGTTTAGCCTCTGGTACATTGGATGGTCCGTCAGTCTTCGGAGTTTCTCTGACTGCAGCTGGGCTCTGCAGTCTCTTCTGTCGGTCATGGATTGCAGTTTTGTAATCTTTTCAAGTTCTACAATTGGCGTTGACTTCATGCCACCAGTTATGATTCTCATAGCTTGGTTTTGAAGTTTGTTAACTTTATCGAAGTTCGCCTTCGCTGCTGTTGTCCAAGCCGCGATGCCATACTCGAGAACTGGTCTCACTCTTCCAGTGTACAGTTTCTTTAGTATGCCTTCGTCTGCTCCCCAGCTTGTGCCAGCAAGTTTCCTCATGATCGCCATTCTTTCTCTGGCTTTCATTCGGTTTCTCTCAATCTGACTTTTCCATGTCATGCGCCGATCAAATGTGACTCCCAGATAGGTTGGGTTGTCGTTTGGCTGCAGGATTTTGCCATTTAGGCTTAGTTTGGTACTTTGGGGTTTTAATGAGAGCGAGAATATTGTGCACGTGGTTTTCTCCTCGTTTATTTTGACCAGCCATGAGTTCGCCCACTCTTCCAGCGATGTTAGGGCCGTTTGCATCCGATTTCTTGCTATGGTGAGATTCTTTTCAGAGGTCCACATAGCCAGATCGTCTGCAAACATTGAGCTATGGACTCTTCTTGGTATATTCTCTGTAATATCGTTTATATATACCAGGAAGAGTGTGGGTGACAGTACTCCCCCTTGGGGTACTCCCTGCTCGAGTGTCACCTTTTTGCTCATCTGCCCTTGTACTTGGACTCTGGCCGTTCTTTGTTTGAGGTAGTGGTTGATCCACTTGTACATCTTCCCACAAACATCACTTCTTCTTAGCTTGACTCTAAGTCCATCCTTCCAGACTTTGTCAAATGCCTTTTCCAGATCCACCCAAACAGCTACTGTGTGTTTCTGTGCCTGGTAGGCATCTTCTATCTCCTGGGCTATGAGGATGACCTGGTCCTCAGTGGATCTGTGCTGTCTAAAGCCGGCTTGCTGTGGAATTAGTATTCGTTTTTCTTCCAGATGCCACATCAGTCTGGTGTTTATCATCCGTTCCATCAGCTTGCCGACACAGCTCAGTAGGCTTATGGGCCTGTATCCATTCGGATCTGTTTTGTCCTTTCCTGTTTTTGGTACTGGTACCAGTATTGCATCTTTCCATGCCTGGGGTACAATACCCCTTTTCCAGCTTTGGTTCAGGACTGACAGTAGTTTTTCCTTCGCTGTTTGGCCCAGCCCCATCAGCATTTCGTTTGTTATCCCGTCTTTTCCGGGAGATTTCCTTCTCTTTAGTGTTCTCATAGCCTCTTCCATTTCGCGCATTGTTAGTTTGGCCATCATGTGCTCTTCAGGAGCCGTATTTTTGTTTTCGTGCCCCTTTAGCTCTTCGCTAATGTCTGTATGCTTATCTGCAGGGACCTCGATGTGGTTTGCTCTGGCATAGTGATCGACAAAGGCGTTTGCGGCTTTCTTACCTGTGATCAAGTTCTCGCCTTGCTTGATAGTAATTTGTTTATTTGACGGGGTTTCGTCGTTCATGGCTCTGACTAGCTTCCATAGCTTGTTCCCTTCTTTGTCCAGGTTTAAACTTTCCGTTTTATTTTTCCAACTTTCTCTTGCTGTTTGCTTGAGAGTGTGTTTGTACTTCGCCGCGGCGGCTTTGAGGGCGATGTTTGCCTCCACGGATTTTTCTCGTTCTGCCATGTTTCTAGCATTTGTTACTGCATCTTCCACTTTCTGTAACTCATCATTCCAGTAGGGCTTATAGTTTTTCCTAGCTCCTCTTGGGATGGTTTCAGTGGCGGCTTGCATTATTGCCTTGCTTAGGCTCTCTACCATGGGCTTCATTTTGGTGTTTCGTGTGTTGATGGTTTCACACAGCCCATCTGTCAGGATTGCAAATCTGTCCCAGTCGGCTCGTTTGTAATTCCAACGTGGGAGCGGTTTTGTTTCCTGTGGGCCTACTTCCATGTCAATGGTTAGCCTGATCGGCCTGTGGTCGCTACCTGCCAGTTGGTTTAGCACCTGGCGGTCTATTTTATAGTGTATGTCCTGTGTGGAGAAGGCCAAATCTGGAGTCGAGGTGGTATGCCATGTTCTTGAATAGAAGCTAGGGCTATCCTCCGGCCTATTGATTAGGGAGAGATTTGCATCTATCTCCCAATCTTCCACTTCGTCACCTCTGCTGTCTGTGTCAGAGTATCCCCATCTCTCCGAGTGGCTGTTGAAATCTCCAACCACTATGCAGTTGGAGTCTCTGACCTCCATACTCGAGAGCGATAGGTCTCTGTTTGGTGGTCCGTACAGATTGAAAATGCGGAGCTTCGTCTCTTGAGCCATTATGTCAACTCCTACAATTTCTGCTTGTCCGGTGTGATTGACAGGTACCGCGCTACTCGGTATGCTGTTTCTGGTCAGTATCAGGACCCCTCCTTTGTGGCCTTCTCTATCTAGACGGAAAGTCTGGTATCCTCTGATTGAGAATTTATGGTTATTGTTGAGGTGCGTTTCCTGGATACATGCCACGTCAATCTTACCTTCATGCAGGTGATGTGTTAGGGAAAGTTTTTTGTTAATGACTCCCTCCGCATTCCACTGTAATATTCTGAGGGTCTTGAAGTTTTGGCCAATAGTCGTTTCCCCATAGCCATGTGCCTTGACTCCACGACACATGGGTGGGTGACCACCAGTAGCCAAGGGTGGGCCCCTTCGAGGCGTGGGGCCCGGCGCTATCGCTGCCTGGCGGGTCTCCTCAGGATGAGCGCCATACGTTTTTCGAATAGGTTGTGCTGCCATCATACTGTGATTTACGTTGCACTGTTTTGTTAGGCTTGCGGCCCCGTGCATCCGATTTCAACAGGCGTTTCTGTAGGGATGCCCTCCTTAGCCTTTGGCTGTCCCCAGCCTATCTGCAAGGCAGCAGTTGTTTACGATCAGAGTTTTCTCTCCTATGGAAGTTGTCTTACCAGACTATCGAGTCTTCACTACTCGTGTCTATAGGGTGCAATGATGGTATGTGATATATGAGATGGACTGGTTTACCCGGAAGAGAGGCAGTCCAGTGTGTCTGTATCCCAGGATCGTCACGTCCTGCCAGAAACGTAGCATTTGCATGTGAGTGGGGTATCTCTTTTTCCCTTTATTTTCTTGGCTTCTATGCAGGGATGGTACGCCTAGCATTCCCCGCCACCTGGGGTGTTGACACAGTGGGGCAGGTGTGCAATGTCCGCTGGTCTGCATCTCTTCTGCGTCCAGCATGATAGTTATGGCTGATAACGTACAGAGGTAGATATCGTAACCGGAGTGCATTTAGCCAGAGGACAAGCCTGGTAATGTCACAGAGATGTTGATCGCCTGGTGTGCGGACAACTCTCATGGTCAGTGGTTGAGTCTTGACAGTTCACAGTGTGGTGGCTGCTCTACTGTTTTCGACACCCCGACCAGGTTCTAAGTCTTTGGTTGGTGTTTTTCGCACTCCATCGCCGTATAGGGTGAGTATCAAGCAGTTTTCCGCCCGCTTTGATTTGCGGGCGGCAAGGACCTCTTACTGTGGCTCTACCTGATAGGGCTGGGGCGCAAGCCCCAGGTCCCGAGCATGTAGGAGCCTCCCATTGCAGTGGTGCTGAGATTTTGGGCGGGATTGCGGCTTTCAAGGGTTCGGCCGTAATCCCCCACATGGTAGCCTCGCGCCCTTGGCTTATCAGCCTGGTACGTGAACCAAAGTGTCTGCGGCTCCTCTCGATTTGAGCTGGTTTTCCGTAGCAACGCCCTGTCATTTGTAGGGTAAAACTGACCTGTCTTCAGATCTATTTCCAGCACCCGTTCACTATTTTGTCAGACGAATTTATTGAGGGCTTTTGTTTGTCAATGACCAGGTATTTGAAATCTGCAGAGTTAAACACGATTTCCGTAGCGTTCTTTCATTTGAGCTGACTTGTCGTCCGTGAGTCTAATACCAGCGTACGTTCATTATTAGACCCAAACGGCAGTGCTCTCAATTTGTCAGTTGTTCTACAGTATTGGCGTGTTCAGTCAAATTAAGCCGCAGGTTCCACACCTGGTGGTGCCCTTCCGTCAATTCCCTTAGCGAGACAATCAAGTTTCTTAAAGGGTAGCCCCAAAGATTTTCGAGGGTCTAATTCCAGCACATGTTCTCTATTAGACCCCACTAAGGTGTACTTTTTGATAGTCATTCTGCAGTATTGGCGTGGTAAGTTAACTTAGGTCTCAGGCTCCACTCCTGATAGTGCTCTTCCGTCAATTCCTTTATCAAACACTGGATGCAGACAAAACCGAGCCACAGGGGACATAACCCCAGATTTCTGGGGGTCTAAGTCCAGCACCAGTTCCATATTAGACTCCAGAAGAGTGGTCTCGGCATGTCAATCATTTCAGTGTTGCCCGTGTTGAGTCAAATTAAGCCGCAGGCTCCACTCCTGGTGGTGCCCTTCCGTCAATTCCTTTAAGTTTCAGCTTTGCAACCATACTTCCCCCGGAACCCAAACACTTTGGTTTCCCGGAAGCTGCCCGCAGAGTCATCGAAGCAACTCCTGCGGATCGCTAGTCGGCATCGTTTATGGTCAGAACTACGACGGTATCTGATCGTCTTCGCGCCTCTGACTTTCGTTCTTGATTAATGAAAACATTCTTGACAAATGCTTTCGCAGTAGCTCGTCTTGCGGCGATCCAAGAATTTCACCTCTAACGCCGCAATACGAATGCCCCCGTTTGTCCCTGTTAATCATTACCTCCAGTTCCGAAAACCAACAAAATAGAACCGAGGTCCTATTCCATTATTCCATGCACCATTATTCAGGCAGCCGAGGCCTGCTTTGAACACTCTAATTTTTTCAAAGTAAACGCGCCGGCCACCCAGGACGCTCAGCGAAGAGCACCCGTGGGAGAGAGCCGGCAGACGGTAGGGCAGGAGACAACGGGCAGTGAACCGGCGCGAGCCGGACCGCCCGCCTGCGCCTGAGATCCAACTACGAGCTTTTTAACTGCAACAACTTTAATATACGCTATTGGAGCTGGAATTACCGCGGCTGCTGGCACCAGACTTGCCCTCCAATAGATCCTCGTTAAAGGGTTTAAAGTGTACTCATTCCAATTACGGGGCCTCGAAAGAGTCCCGTATTGTTATTTTTCGTCACTACCTCCCCGTGCCGGGAGTGGGTAAGTTGCGCGCCTGCTGCCTTCCTTGGATGTGGTAGCCGTTTCTCATGCTCCCTCTCCGGAATCGAACCCTGATTCCCCGTTACCCGTTACAAACATGGTAGGCATGTCACGTACCATCGACATTTGATAGGGCAGACATTTGAAAGATGCGTCGCCGGCACATGAGGCCATGCGATCAGCACAAAGTTATCCAGAGTCACCAGTGGGGACGCCGCAACCCCGCGAGGGGAAACGACGATTGGTTTTGAACTAATAAAAGCGCTCTTTCCGCGAGGGTCGGAGCTTGGTAAGCATGTATTAGCTCTAGAATTGCCACAGTTATCCAAGTAGGATCGTGTCATCTAAGGAACCTCGACTGATTTAATGAGCCATTCGCGGTTTCACCGTGAGACAGTGTGAACTTAGACATGCATGGCTTAATCTTTGAGACAAGCATATGACTACTGGCAGGATCAACCAGATATCTGTCGGAGACGTACGTACTGCGCACACCGGTCGGCGGAGGAAGGGTGTGTAAAAAGCCTCACTGGGACGGCCGCAGGGACCGACTGACGGGACGGACGGACGGTTGTTCCACCCGTCCCTCACTCCGTCGACCTAGGACCGCCTGACAGGGGCCTCCCACACGCACCAGACGACCGACCGACCGGGCTCGCTCGAGGAGGGATGGCAGCGCTCTGTGCAGAACGGATCCCAACGACCTCGGCGACGAATTTCACTGGGACTAGAGACACAATTTGGCCTGCCCTTCTTCTCCGTAGGGAGAACGCAGGGCCTCGAGGCAACGATTCCTGCTTTCCATTTGCCGGTCACAAGCTCTTTGCGAGAGTCGGACCACCAGCGAGACGTACTGTCGAGCTCTGCTATAAGCCTTAGATAAATCACCACGGACGGACCACGTTTCCTGATACGGACCAGACTAGCGCACCTCGGTGGAGGAGCCACTACCACAAACCGCACCCAATTCGCACTACGGGGAAAGGCAGGCGAGCGTTTTCCGCAAGCCCGCGCTATCGCTCCGCCTGGCGGGACTGAGATCGCTTTACGAACACTGGTTGAAATTGAGTCGCCGCAGCGAGACAACTACCCCAGATTGGGAGATTTCAACTATCCAGAAATAAAATGGGATATGGCAGAAGCACTTGTAGAGTCAAAACCTTTTGTTAAGTGCATAACTGACAATTTTTTAATTCTTCTTCTTCTTCTTCTTCTGCGTACACAGTCAGACAGTAACCATTATTTTTTCAAAAAAAGCGGCGGTCATCCTGAGACTCTCGCCACTACCATAGAGCTTGTCCTGCAGTTCCACTGGTAATGGCCACATCTGCTCTCTCTGATCCTCGTATGTCGGGCAGTTCTGCAGCAGATGTTCAGTGGTCATTTTACCAGTACCGCACGGGCATTCGTCGGTACACCCTATCTTCAATTTGTTGAATAGGTGGTACCTCAGTCTGTTGTGGCCAGTGCGAAGTCTGAAGACAACGACCTGCTCTCTTCGGTTCAACTGGTAATAGGCATCGTTTTTGGTGTAACCAGTATGTTCGGTTTCCCATTTGGTCATGTATCTGGCTTTGATAAGCCGTTTTGACTCTTCGTACGTCATACTGGTATCTGTTTGTGGTAGCCTTGCACCTTCTTTTGCCAGTCTGTCTGCCTCCTCGTTGCCTTGGATGTTGCAGTGTGACGGAACCCACTGTACCACTACCCTTTTTGGTGCGGACTGCTGGCACAGTTTGCAGAGTGCTGCTCTTAAGTCATTAAGCTCAGTGTTTTTCTGGCTTTTTAGCGCTGTGACTACGGCGAGAGCATCTGTCAGCAGGACTATATGGCTCTCATTTTCACTGTGTGTTACCATTTCTTCCACTGCCGCCCTCAGTGCCTCTGTCTCCGCTCTGAAATTGCTTGTGTACTTACCAGTGGCGAATGACAGTGTTATTTTTCTGCCATTTGGTAGGTTCAGGAATGCTCCTGCCCCTCCGTTCTGTGTAGTGTTTGTTACAGAACCGTCGGTGTATGCATGGGTCCAGTCCATGCTTGGGTAGCTTTTCGTTATGAAGCTTAGGGTAGTGTCTCTCCTTTCTTTTTCACTCTGGCAGTTTTTGTTTGCAATACCTGGTATATTTTCTACCACCTCTGGAAATATATCCTGCCTCCAAGTAGGTTTTCGTACAGTAGTGATGGGTTTTGGTGTTGTTAGTGCGTTTATGGGATCTTCGTGCATCTTTGCTTTGGCTATTTCTGCAAAGTTTCTCCGCTTTAGTTTCCCATTTCCCAGATTGTTTAGTCTCTGGTACATTGGATGGTCCGTCAGTCTTCGGAGTTTCTCTGACTGCAGCTGGGCTCTGCAGTCTCTTCTATCGGTCATGGATTGCAGTTTTGTAATCTTTTCAAGTTCTACAATTGGCGTTGACTTCATGCCACCTGTTATAATTCTCATGGCTTGGTTTTGAAGTTTGTTAACTTTATCGAAGTTCGCCTTCGCTGCTGTTGTCCATGCCGCAATGCCATACTCGAGAACTGGTCTCACTCTTCCAGTGTACAGTTTCTTTAGTATGCCTTCGTCTGCTCCCCAGCTTGTGCCAGCAAGTTTCCTCATGATCGCCATTCTTTCTCTGGCTTTCATTCGGTTTCTCTCAATCTGACTTTTCCATGTCATGCGCCGATCAAATGTGACTCCCAGATAGGTTGGGTTGTCGTTTGGCTGCAGGATTTTGCCATTTAGACTTAATTTGGTACTTTGGGGTTTTAATGAGAGCGAGAATATTGTGCACGTGGTTTTCTCCTCGTTTATTTTGACCAGCCATGAGTTCGCCCACTCTTCCAGCGATGTTAGGGCCGTCTGCATCCGATTTCTTGCTATGGTGAGATTCTTTTCAGAGGTCCACATAGCCAGATCGTCTGCAAACATTGAGCTATGGACTCTTCTTGGTATATTCTCTGTAATATCGTTTATATATACCAGGAAGAGTGTGGGTGACAATACTCCCCCTTGGGGTACTCCCTGCTCGAGTGTCACCTTTTTGCTCATCTGCCCTTGTACTTGGACTCTGGCCGTTCTTTGTTTGAGGTAGTGGTTGATCCACTTGTACATCTTCCCACAGACATCACTTCTTCTTAGCTTGACTCTAAGTCCATCCTTCCAGACTTTGTCAAATGCCTTTTCCAGATCCACCCAAACAGCTACTGTGTGTTCCTGTGCCTGGTAGGCATCTTCTATCTCCTGGGCTATGAGGATGACCTGGTCCTCAGTGGATCTGTGCTGTCTAAAGCCGGCTTGCTGTGGAATTAGTATTCGTTTTTCTTCCAGATGCCACATCAGTCTGGTGTTTATCATCCGTTCCATCAGCTTGCCGACACAGCTCAGTAGGCTTATGGGCCTGTATCCATTCGGATCTGTTTTGTCCTTTCCTGTTTTTGGTACTGGTACCAGTATTGCATCTTTCCATGCCTGTGGTACAATTCCCCTTTTCCAGCTTTGGTTTAGGACCGATAGCAGTTTCTTCTTCGCTGTTTGGCCCAGCCCCATCAGCATTTCGTTTGTTATCCCGTCTTTTCCGGGAGATTTCCTTTTCTTTAGTGTTCTCATAGCCTCTTCCATTTCGCGCATTGTTAGTTTGGCCATCATGTGCTCTTCAGGAGCCGTATTTATGTTTTCGTGTCCCTTTAGCTCTTCGCTAATGTCTGTATGCTTATCTGCAGGGACCTCGATGTGGTTTGCTCTGGCATAGTGATCGACAAAGGCGTTTGCGGCTTTCTTACCTGTGATCAAGTTCTCGCCTTGCTTGATAGTAATTTGTTTATTTGACGGGGTTTCGTCATTCATGGCTCTGACTAGCTTCCATAGCTTGTTCCCTTCTTTGTCCAGGTTTAGACTTTCCGTTTTATTTTTCCAGCTTTCTCTTGCTGTTTGCTTGAGAGTGTGTTTGTACTTCGCCGCGGCGGCTTTGAGGGCGATGTTTGCCTCCATGGATTTTTCTCGTTCTGCCATGTTCCTAGCATTTGTTACTGCATCTTCCACTTTCTGTAACTCATCATTCCAGTAGGGCTTATAGTTTTTCCTAGCTCCTCTTGGGATGGTTTCAGTGGCGGCTTGCATTATTGCCTTGCTTAGGCTCTCTACCATGGGCTTCATTTTGGTGTTTCGTGTGTTGATGGTTTCACACAGCCCATCTGTCAGGATTGCAAATCTGTCCCAGTCGGCTCGTTTGTAATTCCAACGTGGGAGCGGTTTTGTTTCCTGTGGGCCTACTTCCATGTCAATGGTTAGCCTGATCGGCCTGTGGTCGCTACCTGAATTTTTTAATTCAACATGTAGAAGCAGCCACCAGAGGCAAAAACATACTCGACCTAGTTTTTACCACGGAGGAAAATATGATTGAAAACGTTACCGTTGGGGAACTGTTTGGCTCAAGTGACCATCAAATCATCCGTTGGGATCTTATTGCAGGGAAAGGAGTAAACATAAACATGCGAACATACGACTACTCTAAGGCAGATGTTAAGAGGATGAAAGAGGCAGCGAACCACATAATCTGGAAAGATATTATTGTAGGAACAGATGTTGAACAGGAGTGGGAAAGTTTTAAAACAGTTCTAGAAACGCTAAAAGAGGAATGTGTTCCATGTAGGGAGGTAAACCCCAAGCGTAAAAAGTGGATAACTAGATTTGTAGTGAAATGTAGAAGTTAAAAGAGGAATGTGTTCCATGTAGGGAGGTAAACCCCAAGCGTAAAAAGTGGATAACTAGATTTGTAGTGAAATGTAGAAGAGCAAAAAATAAAGCATGGAAAAAATATATAGAGGCAGGTAAATCAAAAGAAACATATGTAAAATATTTGGACAAGCAGAACATATCTCAGAAAGTGAATAAAACAGCAAAAATAGACTTTGAAAAAAAACTTGCTCAGAGGATCAAGACTGACAGTAAAAGCTTCTTTTCTTATGTTAGAAATAAACAAAGAACGAAAGACAAAGTAGGCCCTCTCATAGACAGTACAGGGAAAATAATAAGTGAGAATAGGGAGGCTGCTAATCTGCTCAATCAGTACTTTGGCACAGTCTTCACAAAGGAGGACTACTCCAAGATCCCAGAGCCTATAGATATTTTTCAAAGAGACATGGATACAGCGGGATTAAGATCAATCTGTATTACAGAGGAAATGGTTTTTTAAAAATTGGAGGGGTTGAAGGTGAATAAATGTCCAGGTCAAGATGGTATTCACCCAAAATTGCTGTATGAAATTAGAGACCAACTAGCAAAACCATTGGCTATATTATGTTCTCAATCACTTACAAGAGGGATTGTTCCACGGGATTGGAAAGATGCAGGAGTGATCCCCTTATTCAAAAAAGGCAAAAAATCAGATCCGGCAAATTATAGACCGGTGAGTTTAACGAGCATAGTCTGTAAATTGTTAGAGTCAATAATCAAAGAAAACATTGTAATGCATTTAGAAAAATGTAATCTAATTAGAAATAGTCAGCATGGGTTTACTAGAGGGAGATCATGCTTAACAAATCTATTAGAATTCATGGAGGAGGTTACTAAAATCATAGATAAAGGGGAGCCAGTGGATGTTATTTATCTAGACTTTGCAAAGGCCTTTGATAGAGTACCTCATCAAACTTTATTGCATAAGTTAAAATCACATGGAATAGGTGGGGAAGTTGCCAAATGGATTGAAAATTGGTTAACGGGAAGAAGGCAAAGGGTGGGCATAAATAAGGAGTACTCTGAGTGGAGTGAAGTGAAAAGTGGTGTGCCACAGGGCTCGGTTTTGGGACCAATTTTGTTCTTGATATATATAAATGATTTGGACATTGATATGAGATCCATGATTGCAAAATTTGCTGATGACACAAAACTATGCAGAAGTGTCTCATCTAAAGCGGAAGTGGATATATTGATGTCGGATTTAGATAAAATTCGAGAATGGTCTGTAAGCTGGTAAATGGAGTTTAATGTAGATAAATGTACAGTCATCCACATGGGTAGATCCAATATGGAACATAATTACAGAATGGGAGAAAACAATATTAGAAAGATAGATAAGGAAAGGGACTTAGGGGTTATAATAGATCATACAGGAAAGGTGAGTGAGCAAGTTAAGGTAGCAGTGAAAAAGGCAAATGCAATGTTTGGTATGATAAAAAGAAATATTAAACATAGAAGCAAGGAAGTGATCGTCAAACTGTATAAAGCTTTAGTTAGACCTAGATTGGAGTACTGTGTACAGGTGTGGAGTCCTTATCATAGAGGGGACATAAACATGCTAGAAAGAATACAAAAAAGAGCGACAAAGATGATAGTGGGATTCCAGAATTACAGTTATGAGGAACGACTCAGAAAAACCGGCCTACAGTGTCTCGAAGAGAGAAGAATTCGTGGTGACTTAATACAGGTTTATAAGATGATCAGAGGAATCGATAAATTAGACTATAACAAGTTTTTTAAAATACAGCCACCTACAATAACACGAGGGCATAGCTACAAGCTGACTAAAGAGAGGTCCAGGTTAGATATTAGGAAATATTTTTTTAGTCAGAGAGTGGTGTCTGCTTGGAATGCATTGCCAGGGGAGGTAGTGGAGGCAGGGACAGTTAATGCATTTAAGAATAAACTGGATGCGCATAGCTTTTAGAGCAAGGTGATGTAAATGTAACTGGTTGTATACAGACTCTGCAGGGTCTTCTAAACCAGTATAAAGACGTTAAGTTAAGTTAAGTTAAGTTAAGGTCCAAACTCTGGTGTGAGCTGGGTGTAGACGGAAGAATGATTCCTTCCTAGTAGGTTAGGCTCAAGCAGCTTATTACTCTACTATGGCTAACTCATGTGCGAGTCCATCTTAATAGACTCAAACACTACAGCATAGTAGACCCGCAGCCTGTTAGGCGTCATCTATGCTGCTCTTAATAAACCACCTAACCATGGTGTTATTTTAAACTTCCTGCGGCTTACTAGGTATGGGGGAAGGTACAATTAATTTTGGTAGATTTTTTACTACAATTTTTGAATTTTGTCCGGGCAGCGGTCGCTAAGCCTAATCGTTTAAATTTCTAACTGCCAAAGGATTTATTTTTAATGTGCTCGACACTGAACATAGGAGTCCGATCTCACTACCCAGAAATCAGAGGAATTTTTGCAAGAAGGCCTATGTGAAAAAAATCTGTCTAAACTGTGATTCAAACCCATGACCTCAATACCTTACTTCAAGACCACTGAGTCCCCTGTAGTGGTAGTTTCATTAGTAATTCTGAAGGATGACTAACCAAGCTGATGCGTGTCTGAATGTCCATGGCAACTTTTTCTAGCAAACCCTGGTGCATGCTTGCTTCATAACAATTGATTTGTCTAATTCTGCCCCATCTGTTGATGTTCCTTTCATATGTTTGTGATAGATCCACTGGGGCGGATTTAATTTGAACACGCCTAGTATATGTAGCCCTGTTTCTGGTAGGTATACTCTCCTAAGATATTCTTCCATAATAAATTTCCTTTCTAATTCTGTATATCTTCTTTGACATGATGTTTTTTTTTTCCTTGCTTTCGCCTTATTCTCTATTTCCCAAGGTGGTGTGAGTTGCACTATGGTTTTTATTTTGCGCCTGTCGAACCAGTGCATCCGACTTCGGCATGCATTTTTTGTAAGGGTCTGCTTCCTCCTGCGTTTTCTAAGGGTTTGTTTCACTGGGGTGACGGCTGGTGCTGTGATGGGGATCGAACCCAGCACCTTCGGATTGTGATCCGTGTCACTTAACCACTAGCCCATGCTGTCCGCACATGATGTTTTAGTAGGAGGCCCATACATCGCTTTTCATCTATGATTTTTTGCTGCGGGGGTTTCTGTACACATTCTTTGACATGATGAGGTTTTAGTAGGCTCATGTACAATTCTCTTCAACTACCTTTTATAACATCCTTACAACGTTCCTGTGGATCCTATTCTTTCCTCCTCTGTACCAATCTGGTGATCTCCCCTGGGAGCACTCGCGATCTGCCTTGGAACCACAGGTGATCTCCCCTTGTACCACTCTGGTTATATTCGTTCTGAGCACTTATTTAAACAACTTGTTCTGGTAATCTGTGTGTTAAAAGCATTAATATCCAGGTGTAGATCCTGGCGGTGGCAGCAAATGTCTCATCATCAGACAGTCGAGCTGTTGAGTCAGCCTGAACTGAGATTTGTTTGCACATCAGAGGATCAACATCTCCGTCATCCACTCGCAATTCTGATTGTACCTTAAACTCACCTCACAACCAAATTGGTTCTCATGTTAATCATGATAGTGCCACTATTTCCTTCCTGACATATCAACACAGGCAATTACGGAAGGTTGTGCATAGGGCAAGCAACTTCACCAAGTAAAAACCATTGCTACTAAAACCACTGCGAACAGATGGAATCATGATTCTCAAAAAGTTAGTTAAGATAAACCAGATACAGTGTTGGACCTAAACTCCTAAATCTGGAGTAACATGTAATTTATGATGATGAATTAATGAAAAGCTAGGATGAATAAAAGCAAACAAAAGGGGTACCGTCAGGGATTTACCAAGACATTTTAGCAGAATAGGTAACAGAAAACTGCTGTTGTATGCCATTAACTCGTACATAGACAATAAACCATGTACTTACTATTTTTACCTAATTGTACGTCAGGTGAGCAACCCTACAATACAGTTCAATTCTACAAGCTCATTTACATAAGGAGCATATTATCGAGCAGTTTGAATGCTACCTTCTGGGAGAGAAGATTAACATCAGGGTTAGGTGAAATATACCGATTAAGAACCCATCTCACGTTCATGTCGGTCTCCTGGAAACAGGCTGTGTTACAGTAGTCTGGTCAACTAGGTGAAAAAATATCTTATGATTCTCATAGTGGTAGCTTCCTGATAAGTCTTGCATTATACTACAGCCAGGAGGACCCTGGCTTAACTTCTTAAGTGCGCCTCATAATGTAAAAAGAGTTACTGTAACCTCTAACAAAAAACTTCGCCAAGAGTTAAATTAACTGATTTACAAGTGACTTCCAACAACATCAGCATCCAACAGCAACAACCTGCCTTGTAGAAAGTAGGACAAAGGTTGTTGTTGTTTAATGTCCACAATCAGTAGATTTACTCTTTTGTGCGCCCTGAAAAGGGCGTTAAGTGGCGGGTTGCAGTTGCTTTTCTCGCATCCTGTGCATGCTGATGAAGGTTGACCGGGGTCCTCCAAGCAGTTGTGCCATGCTTGGCTTCATTGCGGAAATTTCTTGGCCAGTATGTTTTGTCTGACCCTGACCAACATGTCTGATCAGTATATTTTGCCTGACCAGACATTAGTCTTCATTCCCAGGACAAAGGTTCGAATCCCACTATGTACCTAGGTTTCTTTAATATTGGTGAAATAAAAACCAAGCATGGACACTACATGCGAACTCCCAGGGAAAGCAGCCCATGTTCTTCAACTTTACAAATCCCCTCTACAAATCTCTTCTGCAAATCGTAGCAAAACTAAATAAAATACTTGCATGATAGTTATGTTTTTTTAATAAAGCTTAACTGACAAATTTGTCAATGTATATCGAAAAGTTTGTTAAAGGAAAGGACAGAATAGGCCCACCATACCAAATTATACATTTTGTAAAAAAGCAAAAATAGAATGTTCAGCGGTGGCGGCAGCTCTGAGGTAAAAAACAAAGAGCTACAGAAACCACCACTGCCCAGACATATAAATGCTTTGGGCCAGACTTCTTGTAAGGAGGCCAAACGCTGTGGTGGTCCCATGCTCCTATTCAAACAAAAAAGGAATAATGGCAGCAGTAAATACACTTTTCTCTAATATCAAGAAAGCACCTACCAGTTTCCACAAATGTCTCAGTGGTTGTTGTGATGATGCTGACAGGATCAGGCTTGCTTGTTGGCCTACCTGGCTGTGAGCTGGGAGATAAGGCAATTCTTTGTTGATCATAAAGAAGGTAAGAATATTAAGCGGTGTGAGGTCACTAATTAATTATGTTTTAGAAGGGAGGCAAACTAAGACTCAGCTATCAGTGTTAACGAAATGCTTCAGAGGAGTGATTTACAATACAGCTCTTGACACAGTAAATGTCCAGCTCCTGGAATTCACGAGGCATGTTCCTAAAAACAGGAGAATGGGCAGGGTTTCAGTCACTAGTGCCCTAAAACCAGAATACTCTGGCACATGAACCTTGTAAGCCAAAGGTGGTAATTTATATAGAAGAAGGAAGACTCCTTCATAACTCAGGGCAGTCAAGCATCCATAGGCCAGCACAGTTGAGCAGACAGGAGCTGGCAAGAACTCAGTCAATTTGTTATGACAGACAATAGCTCTAATCACTTTGTCAATGATACATCATTTTATAAAGATGTGGCTAATAATAATGTGCATACAGCATTATCTCACATTATAATTATGTTAGTGACACCAGTGAGAAAGGTAGTGGCTGAGTGATTAGGATCATATTTTTTTTCTTCTTCTTCACTCTTACCACTTTGGGACACTTTGGCCATCAACCAACATTTTGTAAGCAGACTGGTCCTGTACTACTTTCTCAGGCTATTTACAGCCTCTCCCAGATTTTGCTTGTTTCGGCCTCTATGGCTCTTCTACATGTGTTCTTTGGCTTTCCTTTGTCTCTTTTTCCGCATGGGTTCCATGACAGATTGCCTGGTGATACTGACTTGTGACTTTCACATTGTGTGGCCTATCCTAAGTTTCCTGTTCCACCTGTCTTTGCCCTGTTCTCTTCCATAAGCTTTCTTTTGCAACCTTGTAGAACCTCTGCAGGTCCATAATTTTTCTCAGGAATTTCTTGATAAAAAGTGTTTAGGATACTGGTCTCCTATTATTCAGATAGACATGGGTTAGAATCCTGGAAAAAGCTACATTTTATAATAAAATGGTATATGCGTGTGTGAAATAAAACAGAATCCATACATCGAATAATGACAGCAAGGGCAGGTGCCCTATATTCCATAACCCTTATTATGCCCTCAGAGGACTGCAGCAATGGGGGAAAATACAGCTATGACAGCTTTGCAACTCTAGTCAGAGATTATCAGTTAGTGCCGCAGTCATGACTGGTAAATGCTGAAAATGCCACATCTATAGATGTGATCTCCTCTCTGGTGTCTCCACATTGTCGTGGTAGAGGTGCTATTGGCCCAAGAGATATGTTAGTAGTAGATTCTGTTTCCATTTCTAAGAATCGACATCACTACACTCCAGGCATACTCATAGATGCTCAGTCTCTCTCAGCAAATAGCGCAGGCTCTGGATGCTGTTGGTACCTGGTTGTACACTGTCTTGCTCCATCCTCTCATGCGCCCTACCTCACTCGAACTTTGTCAAAACTTTGGATTGCGGCTTCATCTATTGCCGTGTCCTCATCAAACAGGCAGTCATTGATTGATTTCAAACTGTAATTCCTATCATCACTAATGTGTCCATGATGGGAGCTTGTGAAGCTTGTCAGATCTTTTCTTGCCCTAAACCCCAGCATGACCAGAACAGTAGATCTATGTCGACCCCTGGAGGTTTGAGGCCTCAACAGCTGCTATCCACTCGTACCTTCTGAAGTACTTCTTGCGCGTCTGTCACTATGACTACCCTTATTAACCTTTGTCATTTCTACGGTGTTAGATTACGATGATTTGGCTCCGTTCCATTGGTGATGCACGCCGCCAGCTCTAGGGTTATTGCTTTATCATATTTAAACTACCAGGTTAATATCATAGAAACGGCTGAATATACTGCTCTTTTGATTGTAGAGATTCAACTTCCGTCATGTACAGTTAGACAAAAACAATGACGATTTTTAAATTTGTTTTAGATTTTGGAAAGGATTTCTTCAGTTTTTCTCTTGGTTTGAAGATTCACCCATTATTAAGAATGGGAGAGTTAAGTTTCTGCAACTAATTTTTCTGAGGTAGATCTATTTAGGTTGTTTATGTAGATACAATAATTACGTTTATAGTCGAAGTAACAGACATAGCCATTACAGCAAACAGCAATAGCTGGATAAGTGGGTTTTTCTGTGAATTGTTTTTTTTTTTTTTCTAATCAAGGGACAGTTCTATATTGTTGTGCTATTTTTCACCACTATCATCTTCGTCTTCTTGTATCTCAGACACTAACATACACACAATAACAACAATAACACCAACAAGTTCTTTATTAGTATATCTCTCTAGACAGAAAAACTTTTTTTTTTAAATTACAGGTTCTCAAAATCAACAACCACATCGGGGCATGACATGCTGAAAAATGTGCAGATACAGGAAATAGACGTAATCAGAAGGTTAAAGAAGACAGATATCCAGTCGGCAGCAGTATTGATACTGTATACTCTTGCAGTGGTGGTTTCTGCAGAAATTTGCTTTACATGATGAGGTTACTAGCCCCATGCACAACCCTCTTTAGTTACCTTTTACAACATAATCTGCAGTGAACTTATTCTTTGCTCCCCAGAATCCCCACTGGTCACAACAGTCACATAGTATCACAAAAATGTATCCTTCATATAAAATAGTTTGCACCAACCTGCCAGTGTTGAGTTCAACACTATTTGTCCGTGTAGCTGTCTGAATTTCTCTCAGTCCACAAATGTACTCAGATGAACTGAAAATATAGCCAAATAAATTATATCATTCAACAGATGTAATCAGATGACCTGAAAATATAGTCAAATGTCCTCCAATTTCATGGTTGTAATCATAAAAAGAAATATAGACAAATTCTCATACCAAAAAAAGGAAATCAGGCATACTGAAGATATAGTAACAGTCTCTCTTTCAACCAATCAGACAAATTGAAAACAGACAAATTCTCCCAGTCCACAGATTTAATCAGATAAACTAAATATATCGACACATCTTTCTACTCCACAGATATAATCAGACAAATTGAAAACAAACTAATTATTCCAGTCTACAGATGTAATCAGACAAATTCTCCCAGTTACAGATGTAATCAGACGAACTAAAAACATAAATTCTCCCAGTTCATAGATGTAATCAGACAAAATGAAAACAAACAAATTCTACCAGTTCACAGATGTAATCCAACAAACTGAGAACATAATGAAATAAATTCTCAGTATGCAGATATAATGGGATTAAATTTAAAAAATATCAAAGGAAATCATGAGTATGTCAACATTGTACTCACTGCATTTTTCTACAATATTTCTCATGTTGATATGATCTCCATGCCCCTGCCCTTTCTAAAACCTGCCTGTGTTTCATGGACCACCTCATTGAGCTTGTTTTATAGCCTCTTTATGAGGATTTTACTGGCATGACTTATTAAAGCGACGTGCAAGCTTATCTATTCCCCTTATCTATTCAATATTTATGTTGAATCTATAACGTAGAATGTCAAAAATGATGGAAATTATGACAATAGGTGGAAATGAGATACCAAAGCCCAAAAACGATGCCTATTACCAGTTGAACCGAAGAGAGCAGGTCGTTGTCTTCAGACTCCGCACTGGCCACAACAGACTGAGGTACCACCTATTCAACAAATTGAAGATAGGGTGTACCGACGAATGCCCGTGCGGTACTGGTAAAATGACCACTGAACATCTGCTGCAGAACTGCCCGACATACGAGGATCAGAGAGAGCAGATGTGGCCATTACCAGTGGAACTGCAAGACAAGCTCTATGGCAGTGGCGAGAGCCTCAGGATGACCGCCGCTTTTTTCGAAAAAATAATGGTTACTGTCTGACTGTGTACGCAGAAGAAGAAGAAGAAGAAGTTCTCTCAAAGAGCGCTGCAGGACTGGAACGGATGATCCTGTCTGTAAAACAACACAGCGAAGACCAAAATCTATACCTGAATTAAAGTAAAATCAAATTATGAGCACAGACAAGACAAAGACCAAATCTAAAGTTATTCTAGACAACAGGAAATTGAGAAAGTCACAAGTTTTGAATACCTCAGCTCAATTATAAGCAACAATGGAGATTGCCTGAAAGACAGTCAGACGGAGAATGGCTATGGCAATGCAGAGGTTGAATAAAATTTGAAACTTATGGCAGAACTCTAATAAAACAACTAACATAAAAATCCTGCGAACTTGCATCTTCCTGGTAGCAACATACATTTATGAAACGTGGACCACCCCACAAAATCTTTAGAAAAGGATTGAATCTTTTGAACTAAAATGCTACAGAAGGGTGCTCAAAATACTGTGGATATTGAAAAGGAAAAATGAAGATATCCTAAATGAACTGGATATCGAGGAAAATTGGTTAGTAAACAGTATCTTGTCCAGAAAGCTAAAGTATTTTGGTCACATCAAATGCCATAATGGCCTGGAGAGAACGATATTAGAGGGTAAAGTGCCTGCTTTCGGGGCAGGGGCAGAGGCAGGCCGAGGAGAAGAAGGATACAAGACATCAAGGAGGTCCTGAAGATGACAGCAACAGAGGTCGGAGTTCTGGCTAGAGATCAACAGTTTTATAGATCGGTTGTTGTGAAAGCAACGCTCTGCGAAGGACATGCTTCATGATGATCAAAGGAAATCAACTTATATATCAACTTATCAGCAATAATCTTACTCTCAGACCCTTAAACTTCCTGAGCTATACTAACCTCAAAGCATAAACTATAATAGAACTTGGTTCATGGTTTTAGAGAGCAGATGACAAATTTTCACGCATTTGTGGTGTGCAATAGTTCTACAGAATTTTCTACAGCCAGAAAGCAGCAGGAGTGATTTATCAACTGGCGCCACGCTCAAACATTTTCACATTAGTATGGCAACAAAGCAGAAACTGATTCACAGCATCTTCCTACCAACCCTGTGCTACCAGAGCCAAATGTGGGCCATGCCCAAGACACAATGAGAGTAAAATCTCCACCTGCAAAAATAGATGTCTGCGAATGGGACAGATTGAGAAATGAGGATATTCACAAAAGGGTCGGTGCAATACGATGTGCACACATACATGTTCAGACAGAAAGTATGCTGGTTCTGGTTCAGACATCTCATAAGAATGTCCCCTGATCAGCTTCCCCTGTGAGCTTACAATACTCAACGGCCCGGCTTCCAAGCAAGATGGCGACTGAGGGCAAGGTGGATAAACGACGTAAAGATCATTTTCTAACGACACAGGTTGATGACGTCAGACGTAACACATCTGGTCCAGGAGAGGACTCTAAGGCTCCCCACGATGCTCATCAGGATATCTTCTTCTTCTTCTTCGTACGCTGGTTACAGCGATATACGTTGCACTGAGTTGTTTTTGGTCAGAGTTGTCTCTCTTAGGGAAGTTGTCTTGCAGGACTATCGAGTCTTCCCCAGCTCATCAGGATATAAATGGACTGATAACTAACTAACTAATTAATAGTTCTACTATTTCATACCAAATAAAGCTCCCAGACACTAATAGACTCCCCGTCTTAGTCTAGGACTCCCAAACGACACCTACTGTACTAACCTCAAAGCATATGCTATAATAGAACTTGGTTCATGATCATAGACAGCAACTGGCACGTTCTCACACATCTGTAAGGCGTGATGCTCACACTGATCACTGGCATAAGAAAAGTTATAAATACTGAGGACTTCTATCAAGCTGGTACAGTCTATGATTGTCATGTGTCAACATCAGTCTATGCCTGTCATAGTTGTTCTCAATGATAACAACAGTTTTAATAGAGCTACTTCTTCTTCTTCTTCGTACGCTGTCAGACGTCAACTTGAATTTGTTCGAAGAAAGCAGCTGTCATCCTGAGGCTGTCGACACTGCCATAGAGCTTGTCTAGTGTTGCCACTGGTGATGGCCACATGTGCTTTTTCTGGTCCACGTACGTCGGGCAATTTTGCAGCAGATGTTCAGCGGTCATTTTCCTTGTGCCACACGAGCATTCGTCAGTGCCACCTATCTTCAATTTATTGAATAGATGGTACCTCAGTCTGTTGTGGCCTGTGTGGAGTCTGAAGACCACGACCTGCTCTCTTCTGTTCAGCTGGTAGTAGGCATCGTTTTTTTGTGTAGCCAGTATGTTCTGTTTCCCATTTGGTCATGTATCTGGTTTTAATAAGCCTTTTGGACTCTTCATAGGTCACACTAGAATCTGGTTGTGGTAGTCTTGCACCTTCTTTTGCCAGTCTATCTGCCGACTCGTTGCCTTGGATATTAAAGTGGGATGGAACCCACTGTACCACTACTCTTTTTGGTGCGGACTGCTGGCATAGTTGACAGAGTACTGCTCTTAAATCATTAAGTTCAGTATTTTTCTGGCTTTTAGGTGCTGTGACCATGGCCAGGGCATCTGTGAACAGGACTATCTGGCTTTCATTGCTTTCGCCTGTGAGCATTGCTTCTACTGCAGCCTTCAGTGCCTCTGCCTCCGCTCTGAAATTGCTTGATAATTTTCCAGTTGCCACTGACAGTGTTATTTTTCTATCATTTGGTAGACTCAGGAATACCCCTGCCCCTCCATTCTGTGTTGTGTTTGTTACAGAACCGTCGTTGTATGCATGCGTCCAGTCCATGCTTGGGTAGTTTTCCGCTATGTACCTCAGGGTTATGTCTCTTCTTTCTTTTTCAGTCTGGCTTCTTGTTTCCAATACCTGGTATATTTTCTACCAACTCCGGAATGATATGCTGCTTCCATGTGGGTTTGCATACAGTAGGGATGGGCTTTGGTGTTGTTACGGTGTTCATAGGGTCTTCGCTCATCTTTGCTTTGGCTATTTCTGCAAAGTTTCTCCGCTTTAGTTTCCCATTTCCAAATCTATTTAGTCTCTGATGCATTGGATGGTCTGTCAGTCTTCTGAGTTTCTCTGCTTGCTGCTGGGCTCTGCAGTCTCTTCTGTCGGTCATGGATTGCAGAACTAATCTATCTTCTACTATCACGTCAGTGTTCTTCTAGATAACGTATGTTATTGTCCTACTACTGTCATCTTGTACAAGTTACCTGCAAAACGTAGAATATATTCACATTTCAGTGTATGTCAGTTAACCTTTCTGAGTATGTCTGATTGCGCTTAAGAGTATTGTTATTGTAAATTTGACAAGTATAATTTTTCTTCTTCAAATCCATGTAGTTTCTAGTACATTTTCAAAAAATGGTAAATTCAGCAAATCAGAGTCTTGTAAAAGAATAAAACCACTCCAAAATTTACTTCCTGATAATCTATTATTATATTCTTCTTCGGTGTTCCCCCTGGAAAGAACATTGTGTAATAATTTAAAGCGAGGCTGCGATAACTGTGTCTTTCGGTCCGAGACACCCAATTTCAGCAGACTTTTTAGTACCGGCTTTGCCTTCCCATTGCCTTCCCTCTACTCTTTTAGCCAGACTACACTAGTCCACCCTTGTTTCCAGAGCTCCTGCATGGTTGACAGAAAAGGGTCTTTGTCAGCTGTGTTTCTCTGGCTCCAATGGAAGCAGTCAGCTGAGTTGCTGGCTACTGTCAGCTCATTCTTTGCTGTATCTTTGGCCCCTATCTATTTATTATAATGAATAGAAAAAATCGTATGTGGTCATCTCATTATATAAAATAGGTTGCCAGCTTCACTCAGCTTACATATTTTTTAAAGTCCAATGTTAATTCGAGGTATGTTCAAATGAAACCTGTACATGCTGCGCCACATGTATATCTGAGCAAAGAGCATGATGATATCACTTCTGACTTAATAAGCACATACTAATGTTCAAGTAAGTACATGTTCAGTATCCTCACATTCATAGGTTTTACTGCAGACAGGTGAGAAAATGGCAGGTATAATACGGAATTCATCTAGGGATGTTCTGCTGTAGTTAGAAACATGAAGCTTGGAATGCATTGCCAGGTGAGGTAGTGGAGGCAGGGACAGTTAATGCATTTAAGAATAAATTAGATGCCCATAGCTTTTAGAGCAAGGTGATGTAAATGAAACTGGTTGTATACAGACTCTGCAGGGTCTTCTAAACCAGTATAAAGACATTAAGTTAAGTTTACAACAGCGAGTGTTCACATGATAATATCTCCATTTTTATACTCATTGTGTAACACACATACACACAAAAATCATTTACAGGCATACAGTATTTAATTATTTTCCTTGCCCTGCATGTTGCAAAAAGTAACTGGAGAAGGTTGTGCTTGAGGATAGCAATCTTTTACTTCACCTTACCTATCCACTGATGCCATGAAGCGTAGTGTGGAGCTGTAGGTCTCATTCTTAGGCCAGATGTGTTGCTGTGGTTGTTGTGACCCCATGCTGGTATAGGATGTCTTTGATGTTGCCTATCCATTTGCCTCACTGTCCTTCCTAGGCTCAAAACCCTGATCTCCTACTGTTGTATGTTTTTAATGGTAGCCGATCTGGTTTCATTCCCATGAGATGACCAAACTACTTAACTTTCTGTCTGGTTTCATTCCCATGAGATGACCAAACTACTTAACTTTCTGTCTGGTTTCATTCCCATGAGATGACCAAACTACTTAACTTTCTGTCTGGTTTCATTCCCATGAGATGACCAAACTACTTAACTTTCTGTCTGGTTTCATTCCCATGAGATGACCAAACTACTTAACTTTCTGTCTGGCTTCGTTCCCATGAGATGACCAAACTACTTAACTTTCTGTCTGGTTTCATTCCCATGAGATGACCAAACTACTTAACTTTCTGTCTATGCGTGTATTCTTGGAAGGATGTTGTTCCAACAATGATGTCTATTTGTCATTCTGTCTCTCCTGGTTACGTTGATGACTTTTTTCAGGCATCTCATTTCACATGTTACAATTTTCTATTCTTGTGCCTTAAACAGAGGCCAGCTTTAGCATTGATAGCACAGATTTGGTGTTTTATCAGTTGCCATTTTGTTTCTATACTGATGTTTGAGTAGCGATGACAGTTGGTAGGTCACTGCACTTTCTTTTTGACATCTGATTTCCATGTCTCTATCCATATCGTCCGTGCTCAATGAAAATGCTTCCCAGGTACTTGAACTTATGCATCTGTTTGAGTCTATTGTCATTGACATGTATGGTTAGAGGGCCTAATGATCTGCTAACATCATCATGCAAGAACCATTACTATTGAAACTGCAGAATTCCCCAAATTCCCAAATGCAGTGTTGAACCTATTCTCCACCATCTGTAGTGACAGGTAAATAACGATTTTATGTACACATTTTTTGTCCCGTGTTTGGTTTTATTGGTCTGATGTACAGGTTTTCACTGACACAGGTTGATGTGAATATCTGTCTCCTGCTGTTAAATTGCCACTATTCTTTCAAGGATACTTCGGCAGATATAACCCTTGCAGAACATATACTTTAAACAGAACTTTAACCATAAGTTGGTCCTGACAATTGTCAGTTAAGGGTTGTGCTTCACACATTACCAAGATCACAGTTTGAAAATTTGGGAATGAATGAATGTGACCTCTCTGCTAGAGCAAGAGCCAAGAGGTCAATGATGAGCCAAGTTAGACATGCATGACAGAGACCCCCAGTATAGGAATGGAGATTGAGGCAGTTAGTTCAGCTCTGAGGTGTCTATCTGAGATTACGTTCGTTAAGCAGTTATGGTGTTGGACTCTCAATCCTTGCTTTAAAAGGCACAGCATGAATGGGTATGGCATGTTTGGAAAGCAGCAAACACTGCTGTTCATTCATCACAGGTGGGATCAACACACTTAGCAGCGCATGAGCTGCAGCAGTCAGCGACCCATAGCTGACTGCTAGCGTCAGGGCCAGCGAACCAGATCTGCAAAGACCTTTTACACCTCCACGCGGTGATCCTGGATAACAGGCTGCAACATAGCAGACTGGCTAAGGAGAAGGTAACGAAGAAAGAAGGCTAAAATGTACTAAAAAAATGTTTTTTGAAGTCGGATGTGTCGGACCGAAAGGTGCAAATATCGCAGTCAAGCTGTAAACTACGACACAACACATTCCGTTCTCTGGACTACATTCTGATACTTGCAAAGCCCTTTCAGGACTTGGTAGATTGAGAACGAACGAAGCCAATCCAAGCCATCCATCACAGGTGATAAAGACCACCGACTCCGTTCATCCCTATAGAATATGTCAGGTTAGCACATTGGTACAGAGGTGACTGATAGGTCTGATGTGTGTCTGGAAAAACTTTTGACAGTGTGGATAGAGAATGTTCGCCTGATCTGAAGGCTTCATTTCATGAGCATTTCTAGCCTCTCTACTCTGTTCAACTACTACTATTCTGGATGCCTCGCATGAGACTGCACTTTTATAAAGAGATATGCATCAAGTATTTTAGTGAAATCTTAAGCGTGTCTTTGAAGAACATCTTTTTGTTACCCTAGCAGGCATAATGGCTTCAAAACTTCAGATTTGTCAATTAATTTACTAAGATAGTCATGCTGGGGTTCAAGACATTGAAATAGTTGGGATTTAAAAGCAGCCATAGTAGTGACATTACAAAATTCAATCAATCCCCACCTGCAATGATGACATTGCAATCAATGAATCAGCAAAGCACAGACAGCAGGAGTTTGAAATTGGACATGGGTTCAGTCTGAGAGGACGCAGGAGTGTGTATAACCAGCAAGCTACAAGAACCATTAGAATTCGTTCCCTTTATCATTTGCTGAAAAAAAGACTGAACACCTACAGGTCTCATCAGTGTGCAGTGATGTCCTTTCTGCAGAGCATAACAGAAAGAATTCCTATGCAACAGACATTCAAAACAGTTTTGTTGTTTCTAATCAAATAGAGGCTACTCACAAAGGTAAAGGTAGTGGTGTGAATGTTGATGTCGACAGCCATCTCCTTGTTGCACCTTTCAAGTCTTGAAACCATCCATCCATGGCATCTTCTATACCTAACAGGGAAGCAAAATTCATAAGTAGCATTCATAAATAATAAGAACAGCAAAAATAATAACTGCTGAACCAATTAAACAAAACCTGTTCAGCTCTCTGTAGAGCATATGTCTTCAACAAATACATGCCAAGCCATCAAATTATCAAATATCTGCTGAAATTGTTGAAGTAGCTAGCCCAATGCTCAATCCATCCCTCCTTAGTCTCCTCTTTTGATATACCTGGTAGGCTTACAATTCTTTATTCCCCATTTTGGGCCCCGATAACACTTGGATAACCAGTAGCACGTGTTAATATCTAGTACCTTAAATAAGAGACACAGACTACTGTGTGTAGCAGACTTCTGGGATCGAAAGACAGCTTTAGAAACAATATCACAATTATGATATAGGAAATATAAAAGTATTGGACTGTCAAAGATCAGAAAATTATATCTACTTACAAATAAGGTAAATCGGACTAGCACTTGTTATATCTCTTGACTTGTCTTAGTTGCTTCTCTTCTACTATGGGGTGTAGATTACCTTTTTAAAATCAATTATTCAACTTGACATGACTGTTGTCTGTTTCCGTGGACTTCTATTTCTCCTATTTTTACCAACTTCACCATGATTTTTGGGATCTTGGACTCTCCTTCCTCTCTCTTCTTACCTCACTGTTTCATTTTACTCTGTCCAACAATCACACTCTTGCACAACTTTCACACGCGCCCTCAGGGTGAGGCCCTTCCATTGCACTTTGGTTGGGCTGGCTTCTGGGAGCGCACAAGCCTAGCATAGGTACATACAGACGCACACATACATCCAAGCACTGGTTTATGTGTCTTAATATTGCCCAATTGACTACGGTCTGAGGTGGAATAGGCATGCCTCTGCCAGTATAAACTAGTGAGGCAAACACGTAAAATTAAAAAAATAAATAAAACCTAGGGAGCTGTAATTTTGTACAGATTCTCAAATGACAATAACAACAACAATGTTCACTTAGTCGTCTGGGGCCCGTTGCGTCGGATGAACACCACCATGTCCAGTTGTAACTGCGTGTTACCAGGCCTCCTCTAAGGCATGTGGGGAAGCTGCTACCTGTTGAAGCCACCTGTTTTGGGGACCTCTCCGGCGCTTCCAGCCAGCAGGGTGTAGGCAGTCTGCACTGTTGACTGTCTTTTGAAGAATCTGGTGAGCTGGGACCTCCTTGTCCAGTCGGACAACATGACCAAACAGGGAATTGCAGCAACGTTCCAGAATAACCGAGACAGGGGGGAGATTCTCAAATGACCTGTCCTTATATAATGCACTTTTCAAAATCATAAATGATAAAAGCTGACTTAGTTTCATCTTTTACTGTTCTTAGTCAGGAGCTATTTATCTCGTACTCTTTTGTCTTTCCGCTGAGTTTTCCAATTGAATATATGTCTGGTTAGATTGTTGGGTTTGTTTCTGAGGGTGTGTTCTATCCAGCTTTACTTTCTCTTATTAATGCCCAGCTGTACTGGTAGTTACTGATGTTGTCAGCCACAGATCTGTGTTTCTGATTACAGCTGGCTATCTAATACAAAGTCTACAATAAAGACATCAAAGAAAGTCTGTATGTATTCCTCTTAGTAACATGCCATGCTTTGGAGTCATACTGTATTACTAATTGTGACATCTGTGTTGAACAAGAGAGACAGACAGACAAGTACATTTATAATTATATAAATAAGGTATATTACACAGTCATGCTAAAAGAAAACAAATTAACTGATTCCTCTTAAATGCACGAGACAAACATAAATATATGCTCCCGCTGTAAGAGATACATGATGATAAAGTCAACAATTATTTAAACAATTCTAAGTAAGAACACTGCCGAATTGATGGAATTGAATATTCACACAGTTCAATAGCCTGCCAAGTGTAGTTTCCACGTGTGTTTGACGAACGACAGTAAAAGTAACAATACTCCTACATGATACAGGGATAAGAGTTAATACAATGTTTTCCTAGTGACTGCTAGAGTTAATAATAGAAGAAGAAGAAGGAGGAGGGGGAGGAGGAGAATAAGATGAAGGAGGGGAGGAGATGATGATGACAATGACGATAATGATGATGATTATGACAGCTGTATACATGAAAAATCTGGCAAAGATGGCGCAGTAACTGGCTACGAGTCTACATTTCTCTACTGTTTTGGATCATTATGGATGCCGCCAGACCACGGATTTGCCTGGAATTCACACTAGTCGACGACTTACACTTGTGTTCACGGATATGTGGAGTTGTTTTCCGTCTGGACTTGTTATTTCGTTCTTTTTTGTGATTTCTTCCATCCGTTTATCCTGGTCTGGACGCCGGCTGAATGGCGCTATGCTTAATAGTTATACCTGTGTCGTATCTCACGGGTTAGTTCTGCCGGTTCCCCTTCACGAATATGGCGTGTGGGAATTTTAGATGCTACTATGATGAACTAAATACAGCTGGGTTGAGATGCCAGACTCACTCATACGCTGAGTGTTGTCCATACGACCTCTTGTGGTTATCGAAAAGGCACGACAAACTGCGTTAGATGCCTTCCCACCTTTCTACCCTGCGGGTTACATGTTTACGGAAAGGCTTCGGTGGTAACCCTGAGGCAAAATCTGCATCCTATGCTATCTCCAGTCGTCTCGATGAATGTCTTGCCACTGGGAAAAGGTAGCTTAGGCTCTTTAATCCAAATCTCCGCGCAAGTCACCCATTTCAGCGGACACAGCAAGAGATACGACTGTCCACACGGCTGAATAAAGAGAGTGGTCTTCATCACTTGTGATGGACAAAACCTATCATACATGAAAGTGCAGGATGACCCTAAAAAAACAAACACACCACAGCCAAAGTAAAACAGATTAAATAACTAGAGGTTTTACTAAAACACTGTGAAACTTTGGAAATAATAATGATCAAATATTGATAATAAAAATGCATTGGGGAATAAGAGGGGAATATATTGGGGACAAAATGTATAGGTTAATGATAAGGTTATCCAATGGTACAGTAGGGTAAGGTTTTGTCTGTAAATACAAGAAGAGGCAGATATTTTGCCTTACCTTCCCCTGCTGGTGTGGTTAAGTCTTTTGATATTTGCGTCCCTGATGATGCTAGTGATGTCAATGATGTTGATGATGTCTCCGTTATACGTAATTCTGGGATTGTGGTTCCATCTGCTACTGGAGGAGACACTGCTGTTGTAGCTGAATTGCTAAGGCTGGAGTCATTGAGGGCAATGTTTCCATTGGCAGCACCTGACACTAGGAACAAATGAGAACAGTTAAATAAACAAATAAACCTGACAGTTATCTCATGAAAAATAAAAAAATAAGGGAAGAGGTTGGAACTTCTTTTTTTTAAATTAATTAATGCTATGCTTCTAGCCCGGCGAAGCTCGGAAAGGAGACTGTGTCAGGTCTTCACCGGCCCCACAGCTTTTTGGGCATGTTCGCTCCCATGGACCAGACTGTCTCTTTGGCCTACATAAGTGGGGCTGTCCTAAATGATATGTTCTGGTGTTTGCTTGGGTGCTCTACAATTGGATGTGGCGGCATCTCTAAGACTTCTTCTTCTTCTTCGTACGCAGTCAGACAGTAACCATTATTTTTTCGAAAAAAGCGGCGGTCATCCTGAGGCTGTCGACACTGCCATAGAGCTTGTCTTGCAGTTCCACTGGTGATGGCTACATCTGCTCTCTCTGATCCTCGTATGTCGGGCAGTTCTGCAGCAGATGTTCAGCGGTCATTTTACCAGTACCGCACGGGCATTCGTCGGTACCACCTATCTTCAATTTGTTGAATAGATGGTACCTCAGTCTATTGTGGCCAGTGCGAAGTCTGAAGACAACGACCTGCTCTCTTCTGTTCACCTGGTAATAGGCATCGTTTTTGGTGTAACAAGTATGTTCGGTTTCCCATTTGGTCATGTATCTGGCTTTAATAAGCCGTTTTGACTCTTCGTACGTTATACTGGTATCTGTTTGTGGTAGTCTTGCACCTTCTTTTGCCAGTCTGTCTGCCTCCTCGTTGCCTTGGATGTTGCAGTGTGATGAGACCCACTGTACCACTACCCTTTTTGGTGCGGACTGCTGGCACAGTTGGCAGAGTGCTGCTCTTAAGTCATTAAGCTCAGTGTTTTTCTGGCTTTTTAGCGCTGTGACTACGGCCAGAGCATCTGTAAGCAGGACTGTATGGCTTTCATTTTCTTTATGTGTCACCATTTCTTCCACTGCCGCCCTCAGTGCCTCTGCCTCCGCTCTGAAATTGCTTGTGTACTTACCAGTAGCGAATGACAGTGTTATTTTTCTGCCATTTGGTAGGTTCAGGAATGCTCCTGCCCCTCCGTTCTGTGTAGTGTTTGTTATAGAACCGTCAGTGTATGCATGGGTCCAGTCCATGCTTGGGTAGTTTTTCGATATAAAGCTTAGGGTAGTATCTCTCCTTTCTTTTTCAGTCTGGCAGTTTTTGTTTCCAATACCTGGTATATTTTCTACCACCTCTGGAAATATATCCTGCCTCCAGGTAGGTTTTCGTACAGTAGTGATGGGCTTTGGTGTTGTTAGTGCGTTTATGGGATCTTCGTGCATCTTTGCTTTGGCTATTTCTGCAAAGTTTCTCCGCTTTAGTTTCCCATTTCCCAAATTGTTTAGTCTCTGGTGTATTGGATGGTCAGTCAGTCTTCGGAGTTTCTCTGACTGCAGCTGGGCTCTGCAGTCTCTTCTATCGGTCATGGGTTGCAGTTTTGTAATCTTTTCAAGTTCTACAATTGGCGTTGACTTCATGGCTCCTGTTATAACTCTCATGGCTTGGTTTTGAAGTTTGCTAACTTTATCAAAGTTCGCCTTTGCTGCTGTTGTCCATGCCGCAATGCCATACTCGAGAACTGGTCTCACTCTTCCAGTGTACAGTTTCTTTAGTATGCTTTCGTCTGCTCCCCAGCTTGGGCCACCAAGTTTCCTCATGATTGCCATTCTTTCTCTGGCTCTCATTCGGTTTCTCTCGATTTGACTTTTCCATGTCATGCGCCGATCAATGAAATGTATGAAATTTGAGGCCCAAGCATATAAACTGAGTACAGGAGTGAACCATCACCAAAACTGCCATACTACAGAAAGTGAGAGTGAGGCTAACCTTGAACAACTTGTAGAACCAAACAAGTCTAAATGTATCTCAGGTACAAGAGATGGAGTACCATATGATGGACATCCTCAGATTACAGAGGAAGGTGATTGTTACTGCCTTAAATGATGCCATCAGGCATGATGGTTACTGACTGAATCGTCTGTCATTAGTCAACGATCCAAGATGAAAGAGAGTGAACATCCACAAAAATTGATCTTTGGTCTCCTTGTTGGAGATAGCAGAATAAACCCATTGTAAACCTACATTGTCATAAAATACAACAAAGGAGGGTTGTGTTTGAGGCTAGCAACTGCAAAACAAAGTTTCACATAAATCACCACTGCAAGAGCATATCAAATTGGCACAGGATAACTGCAAAGCAGCCAAATCCAGTGATTGTCCCATGCTTATTTTAGAGCAACATGAAAAAAGGAATATGAGAAGCTATAAACATAAGATGAGCAGCCATGAACATAAGATGAGCAGCCAAGAATATAAGATGAGCAGCCATAAACATAAGATGAGCAACCAAGAATATAAGATGAGCAGCCATGAACATAAGATGAGCAACCAAGAATATAAGATGAGCAGCCATGAATATAAGATGAGCAGCCATGAACATAATATGAGCAGCCATAAACATAAGATGAGCAGCCATGAACATAATATGAGCAAACCATAAACATAAGATGAGCAACCAAGAACATAAGATGAGCAACCAAGAACATAAGATGAGCAACCATAAACATAATATGAGCAACCAAGAACATACGATGAGCAGCAAAGAACATAATATGAACAACCAAGAACATAAGATGAGCAGCCATGAACATAATATGAGCAACCAAGAACATAAGATGAGCAGCCATGAACATAAGATGAGCAACCAAGAACATAAGATGAGTAGCCATGAACATAAGATGAGCAACCAAGAACATAAGATGAGCAACCAAGAACATAAGATAACCAAGGAGAATAAAGATGGATGATAAGGATTTCAGAGACCTTAAAGTTGTAGAGAAAAGGGAATGTTAAAGTGACCATGAACATAAGATGACCAAGAAGAAGAAAGATGGATGATAGGATTTCAGAGACCTCAAAGTTGTAGAGAAAAGGGAATGTTAAAGTGACCCTGAACATAAGATGACCAAGAAGAAGAAAGATGGATGATAGGATTTCAGAGACCTCAAAGTTGTAGAGAAAAGGGAATGTTAAAGTGACCATGAACATAAGATAACCAAGAAGAAGAAAGATGGATGATAGGGGTGGCAAACACTTTCAAGAGCTAATGCATGACTACGTATCAGATGGAAGACGTGCACTAGAAAAGCAACTGATAACCAACATGCATTCAGACCCGAGTGGTCTGCTGTGGTCTTTGTGTATGACAAGAATAGCCCCACTTCCCAACAGAGAGAATGTCATAAGAGGTGACTAACTGAGTGACATGGCATAACACCTGCCATGATTAGGTGGTTTGTTAAGAGCTGCATAGATGGCGCCTAACAGGCTGATGAGGGTCTACTTTGCTTTGGTATATTAAGATGGACACACATTGGTTTACCGCCCTCCAAAGAACTGGTTGCAAACAGATTCTGCAGAGTTTTCTAAACCAGTATAAAGACATGAAGTTAAGTTCTCTTCTCAGCACAAGTGTAGATAACAGAAGGAAGAAAATCAATAATCTATCTATCTATCTTCAGTCCACTTATGTCGTTAGACGTCGTGGGGAGGTGTGACCTTAGTTTCATATTTTTTGGCAGGTCATCCACTGGTGACTTGCCAGGTCAATCCCAGCATCTGTTAGTCCCTGGAATATATGATCGTCTATTTTTTAGACTGGTGGAAGCGTAAATTAGAGCAAGTTAGACCCGCAGCCTGTCAGACGCCATGTAAGCCGCTCTGCTAACCCCATATCCAAGACCTGAAGTTATAGCCACACAGTCCTTTTTTTTGCAACATATTCTCTGTGAGGCGAATATCCTTAGAATAATTTGAGTAGATTTTAACTTGAATTTTACCAGAGCAGTGGCCATTATGCTTACTCTTTTCGATTTCCATCTGCTCTTTTTAATTTCCACTACTCAGAGATTAGGAGAATTATATACCGGAAGATCCAAGTGGAAAAAAAAATCTCGAGACCACTGGATCCCCAATTAATCAATTACTAAAAATAGAAAGTAGCAAATCAATGAATAATCAATCAATCAAGACTTTTTCAATCCCCTATGGAACATAGATCTTAAACAAATACATGCCAATCCATCTAATGTTGACATCCCAAGTTTTTGTGGCTTAAAGTTTCTACAGGATAAGGTAGCCAGCCTCATTCTCAATTTCCATTAGTCATTTTTAATGAGATACCTGTCAGGTTACAGTGTTACTATTTTTTGCTTCCCTTTCGAGCCCATTAGAATGACAAAGGTAATGAATAAAATGTTAAAATTATTATACGTTTTTCATACTGGCATGTTAGTCCCCAGATGGACAGGACATGTCTTCGGAGAGAAGAAAGTTCAGAATATAATGACAATTGATTAGAACACTGAGACAAAGAGAAGAGTACAAGGGCAAAATAACACCTGAGATAGTGTAATGGAACAGGAAACTAAAATGGATTTGCATAGCTTTTAGAGCAAGGAAATGTAAATGAAGCTGGTTGTATACAGAGTCTTCTAAACCAGTATAAAGACGTTAAGTTTAGTTAAGTAAAAATAAATGAAGTCACACATCTGGAGTTCAAGAAGACAGTACAACATATATTGGTAAAAATTAACTGCTGCATGCCTTTGTTCATAAGAAAAAAGGGAAGAGTCAATTGTAGGAAACAAGCCATAACTTCGAGGCCAATTGATCAACAAAGTAGTGACATCTATATTAGTCAGATTTACTAGTGCTCTTTGTTGTTATGGATGCAGCATAACTCAAGGCTCTCGCCCTTCAGCCCAATGCCATGTTATGGTCTATCTGCAAACATTTGTTATTTGTTTAGTTTCATACAAAAGTCCTCAGAGGAAAAAGCATTTTCAAAACATTTTTGAACACCGGACTTTCAAAAAGATGGTTATCTGCGGTTTGACTGGGTGTGTACACAGATGGCACTCTGGAGTATGAATTGTTAAGTGAGACATAATTGACAAAAACATATATGAGTAACTGGTCAGTGATTGACCAGAACAAATTTGTTTTAAATGGAGCCCATATTACGATCACAAGGCCTTCGTCAGGAACAAATAACAAACTAAGACAATTAACAAATCGCAACAAAAATCAAGAGTTGATGTAAGACGGAAACTGTGAATTTAGGTGACGGCACAGAAGGAAACAAAAAAGTACGACACGAAAAATTGAACAAATGATGCGGAAGAAATAAGACAACAAGCAGTTGTAGTTGTAAAATGGACTTCATAAAAAAATAAACAAATTGAAGCTGCAGTAGTGCTGAAGGTGAAAATATAAACATAAAAATACATACAGGCTCAGTGACCGCACTAGGACAAAAACAAAATGAAACCCACCCTATGGCCACAAGACCTTCAACAGGGAAAGAAGAAACACGAAAGAAAAACAGATCACAACAAAAAACAGACTTGATGTAAGACTTGATGCTTGGATTGATTGATTTTTACATAGTCCATTTTACCGCTATTACTACTTCTTGTGGGGAGGAAGACTAACATCTGGTCAGGCAAAATATACTGGCCAAGACCCTCACCTCGGCTTCCTAGTAGCCCTCACTGGAAACAGGATGTTTTCATGGCAGCCTGGCTAACAAGATGAGGGATTGACGTGATCCCCGTAGCAGTGAGCAAATCGCAGATGAGGCCAAGCATAGCACAAACGCCTGGAGGACTCCGGTCCACCCTCATCAGCACGCTCAGGATGTGACGAAAGCTACGAGAACCCGCCACTTAACATCCTTTTTAGGGGCACAACAGAGTAATCCTACTCATGGTGGGCATTCAACAACATCTACATGTTATCTCATTAACTCCACATTATCTTGTTCACTCCATGACATTATTGTTTGTCTTTTTCATTTATGATATTTGTCTTACATTAAGTCTTATTTTTTGTTGTGATTTGTTGTTTCGAATGCCCACGAGTAAGTTTACTCTTTTGTGCGCCCTGAAAAAGACGTTAAGTGGCTGGTTGCAGTAGTTTTCCTCATTAAGTATACTTTGCCTGACCCTGACTAACATGTCTGATCAGTATATTTTGCCTGACCCTGACTAACATGTCTGATCAGTATATTTTGCCTGACCAGACGTTAGTCTTCCTCCCCATTGTGATTTGTTCTTTGTTTTCATTTGATCTTTGTCCCTGCTGAAGACCTTGTTACTGTCCTGGTCCTGTCACTGAGCCAATACTTATACATGTTTTTACCTAATTTTAGCCTTCAAAACCATCACAGCTAAAATTTGTTTATTTTAAAGTGGAATTTGCTGGGTTCTTAGCCAGAAACTGTTTAGCTGATGCAGTGACGAGATGAGCTGTGGTGAAAGACGCTGTGATGACGAGAGACGGGGTTGAGTTGATCAGGGCAGTTATGGATATGCTACAGAATGACAAAGAGACAGAAGGTCGCAAAAATGTACATGTGCAGAGGATGATAGATTTGGGAGTTACTAGGGGAGAGGGCAGAAAGTGTGTCCTGTCTGGAAAGATCCAAAGAACACAAAATCAACACCTGTCTGAGACTGAGTTAATATACGCTTGCCTGGCTTATTGAACAGAGAACGGAGCACTTATGGGAATGTCCACTGTGTGATGATGTTGGCAAGAATCAAGAATCTAGCCAGAAAATGGTGCTCTGATTGATTGATGCTGTTATTACAAGTCCGTGAAATATACTTGACTTTTGTATCATTTCTACTTTGTTTATTAGTGAAGTGAAGGCCAGTCTAAGATATGTGGTGGACACATCTTGAGTAGTTAACTCTTAAGTGATACAAACTTACAATTTGAGGATTCCTCTGTTGATGTTGCATTAATGACGATAGTTGTCTGTGTTAACGTGGATGATGATGACACTTTTGTTGATGTAGCTGTAGCACCTAGTACGGGTGATGGTGGGGGTGGCAGTTGAAAATGACCTGATGATGACAGGGAGACGACTGGTGATGGTGGAATTGAAGCTTTGCTACTGCGATCTGAGCCTGCTTTCCATGATTTTTCCAGCTGAGAAATAATTAGAACAGAGCAACTCATAAATATATGGGAATAAATTCTGAAGTATGTTTGTTTAAACTTATCTAGTATGTGAATAATCATAGACAATCAGCATTTTTCAACTGAGCATAAAACAAAACAGATCAACTCCATCAAGGTGTAGGAAGAAATTCTGAAGTTTGTTTATTCAAACTCATCTAGACCTGTGTGGTTTGCCGGGGTCTTTGTGAATGACAAGGACAAGAATAGCACCACTGTCTCACAGAGAGCATGTCGTAAGAGGCGACTGACTGTGTGACATGGCATAAAACCGGCCATGGTTGGGTGGTTTGTTAAGAGTAGAATAGACGGCGCCTAATCATCTGCGGGTCTACTTTGCTCTCTAGTGTTTAAGTCTATTAAGATGGATTCGCACATCAGTTAACCACCCGCCAAAGGCACTTGTCCCAATGCAGCGAAGTAATAAGCTGCTCGAGCCTTGCACGCTAAGCAGGAAATTCTCATCCCGGCTACATCCAGCTCAAGCCAGAGGGACCTGCACAGGGACATTTGTCCCTGCAGAATTTTATCAGGGCCTGAAAAGGGAGCAAAGAATAGAAACACTGTAACTTGAAAGGCATGTCATAGAATGTGTCTAAGGCGGATTGGGCATGGGGCTGACTACCTATTCCCATTGAAACTTTAAGCCACAAAAACTTCATTAGATTCAGATTCAAGCGCCGTCTGGGAGAATGAAGGTTGGCTGTAATTGATCTCAAATATCCTCTGTCTCTTGTCTTAACGGTACACTCTTCCAGACTAACAGTCCATCTTTCGAAGTTGCTCTCCCACTTATACCACTGCCTGTGTCTTGTCTTCCAATTTTACCCTCCAGTATCATTTTCAATAAAATATTGTATCTTTTTGTATGTCCAAAATATGTGACTTGCCTACTTTTAATGTCTGTCAATAGTTCTCTACCCATGCCTACTCTCGTCAGGACGTCGTTTTTAGTTTGTTTCTCTTTCCACAAAATGTGCCACATTCTTCTGTATAACCACATTTCAAAGTCCTCTATTTTGTTCTCCAGCTGTTTGTTCATAGTTCATGATTCTGCACCGTATAAAAATGTTGAATATATAGAGCACCTAATGAGTCTCATTTTTAAATTTATTGGTTTTAAATGTAATGGATGTCAATTTATTTCTCATGATATTAAATGCTTTCTTTGCCATTCCTATTTTCTTCTTCACTTCTCTTTCACATATTTAACTTAACTTAACATCTTTATGCTGGTTTAGTAGACTCTGCAGTCTGTAAATAACCAGTTTCATTTACATAACCTTGCTCTAAAAACTATGCGCATCCAACTTATTCTTAAATGCATTAATTGTCCCTGCCTCCACTACCTCCCGTGGCAATGCATTCCAAGCATTTATCACTCTCTGACTAAAAAAATATTTCCTAATATCTAATCTTGGCATGCATTTTTCTGAGCTCATCATGTTTTGATTATTAACATAAGAGTCCTACTGGAGCTGATCTATTCACTTCATATGCTCATTTCACAGCCATCATGATTTCTCTGTACTGCACAAATTCATCAGAATGTATGAGAGCACCACTATTCTGAATGTTATTCCTTTTCAGCTGATTAACCTCAAACCCTGCTTTCCTGTTGCACCACTCTCTGCCTAGGGTTATGATGACTTTGTGGTAATCTGTCATTCTATCACCAGCATTGACTCATTTCTCTTCCTTGACTGTCACCTCAAATGTGGCCACGTGTCCAATCGTTATCACTGCCTGTGCCATTCATCACACCCCTGTGATTCTGGTTCACTTGATAACTCAAGGCATTATTGTACAGCGGGTGTCTCCTGTCTGTGGGAACTAGCATATAGGTTTTGGCATGTGTCAACTCATTTCTGGATGTCACAAACAGAAATCCTAGCATGGAGTGCAGTGAAGGGGGACCCAGTGGTTTCGAGGTAAGAGGAGGACAGTGGTCTCAAGGTAAGAGGGGGACTCAGTGGTTTCGAGGTAAGGTGTCTGCCTCAGGTGCCGGAGGTTGTGAGTTCGAATCATGGTGGAGACCGGATTTTTTTCATGTGAACCTTCTGGTAAAAATTTCCCTGATCTTGTCAAAAATTTCTTGGCAGTTGGAAATCGAAAAGAGTAGGCTTTAACGGCCGCTGCACGGACAAAATTCAAATTAAAAATTTACCCAAGTTATTTGTACCTTTCCCCAGGTGGTTTGTTCAGAGCAGCTATAGATGGCGCCTAACTGGCTGCGGGTCTACTTAACTCTAGTGTTTAAGTCTATTAAGACAATGTGCACATCAATTAAACCACCATCCAAGAAACTGGTTGTATAAAGTTTCTGTAGAGTTCTAAACCAGTATAAAGACGTTAAGTTAAGTTAAGTTAGAAGTCGATTCTTTGGAACAGAACAGAACAACAATTATATTTTATTATTTCTTTGTCTTCCTCAGCTTAATTTGTCCTAATTCTTTCCCAGTGTCACAAGGTTTCTTTCTAATACTATTTACCTAGAATGACTCAATTTATGATATATATATGTTGAGTGGCTGAGCAGTTTGGTGGTCAGCCTTCTGACCACAAGGATATGTTTTCAAAACCATGGTAAGGCAGAGGTCGTTTGTTTTTTCTATCAGAAGTGAAGAAAAAAATCCAGCCTGTACAAAGCTGCAGGAGTAAGAGGCCTTTATTCCTCAGCCCTATAAAATTATCTAGTGAACCTCAGCACTGGGAATAAATGACATAATCATAGCTTTTATTGTTGTTGGTCTAGCATTTTAACCTGAGTGGTATGTATAGAGGAGGGAATAGTATCAATGTAATGCCTTCCAAGCTTCTCTTAATGGCAGACTAAAGAGGATAGTTCATAGAATTAGCAATCTTATTATAAAGAACTAACTGCTACAGATAGCCCCACTACAATAGCATATCCAAGTGCTTTGAATGAGGCTTCATGTTAGGTGGAGCCCAGTTTCAGTGATATCTCTTATTTTTCTTTTTGCATTCACCTTATTTTTGTTAATTCCCTGAGGTAGTGTGCGCTGCACTATGTTTTTATTCTGCGCCTGTCAGTCCAGTGCATCTGACTTCGGCATGCATTTTACGTATGGATCTGCTTTCTCCTGCATTTTCTAAGCGTTTACTTCCCCGGAGTAATGGTGCTGTGATTGGGCAGCGAATCCAGCAGCTTCGGGTTGTGAGGTTATGAGCCATGTCACTTAACCACTAGCCTAAGCCGGCCCCTTCTCTTATGTTTAGTAGAGAAAGAGAGAAGGAGACTAAGTGAATTAAGACACCAGGTATTGACAAGCACTTGGTGCTTCATGAGGCAGGGAACTAACCTCCTCTACTGGAGGTGGTCCTGTCTCCTTGTCCTTCTTGGTGGAAACTTGAGTATTTTTATGCTTCTTCTGTTGCAGAAGCATAAACTCTTGCATTCTAGGAAAAGATTGGGTAAAACATTTGAGTATATTCAGTTCTAGTTTGCACCTTTCCACAGTATACACCTGTATAAAAATTGTAAACAATGGATCACACTGGCAATAAAATGATGAATGACAAACAGGTCATGCCAAGTTTGGTAGGGAACGCAGAAAGTGGTGCAATGAGAAAGCATAAACTCTTGCATTCTAGGAAAAGATTGGGTAAAACATTTGAGTATATTCAGTTCTAGTTTGCACCTTTCCACAGTATACACCTGTATAAAAATTGTAAACAATGGATCACACTGGCAATAAAATGATGAATGACAAACAGGTCATGCCAAGTTTGGTAGGAAACGCAGAAAGTGGTGCAATGAGAAAGCATAAACTCTTGCATTCTAGGAAAAGATTGGGTACAACATTTGAGTATGTTCGGTCCAGGCTTGTAATTTCCTGCAGTTTAAACTCTATTAAAGATAAATAATGTATTCTTACTTTGTGAGAAAATGATGGATGACAAACAGGTCATGCCAAGTTTGGTAGGAAACGCAGAAAGTGGTGCAATGAGAAAGCATAAACTCTTGCATTCTAGGAAAAGACTGGGTTCAACATTTGAGTATGTTCAGTCCAGGCTTGTAATTTCTTGAAGTTTACACTCTATCAAAGATAAAGAATGTATTCACACATTGTGAGAAAATGATGGATGACAAACAGGTTATGGCAGAAAGTGGTGTAATGAGAAAGCAAAACTTAGAAGTATTTATTTATGTATCTGTACTGCCAAAATGTGTGTGACATCTATGCCACAGCGCGAGGCAAAGCCACTGCTGAGTGGAGAGGAGCATATATAGCAACAACCTTCAGCATAATAATTGAGGCAGTCAGTTACTGCAGCTCTGAGGCAGCTAACAAAGACATCATTAATCATGGTAATTAAATTGTTGAACTTTCAATCTATTCCACAGAAGGTTCAGAAAAGATGGATGCAGCATAAGTAGATAGCAGACAAGGACATCTCTAACTTTCAAGGGTTTGTACAGATCTACTTTCAGGGTGGAACCGCGTAGCGTAGTGGTTAGCGCGCTGGCTTCGCATCTGAGTGGTCCTGGGTTCATTCCCCAGTTGAGGCGGTAATGTTTTTTTCAGACCGCAATGGCTCCCGGGTCGACCCAGCCTTAAATGGGTACCGGTTCAGTCCGGGAAGTAAAAGTGGCGAGGGAGAGAAGATGGCTACCGCCGTCATATAGCCGAGCCTTTGAAATGTGAGATCGCTAACACCTCACACCCCTACGGCAGTAATGCTATGGGATACTTTACTTTACTTTACTTTCAGGGTCAAGAGAGAAGACTAATGTCAGCGTCTTGTGAAACATACTAACCCACTTCATGTTCACAAGGTCCCCTGTGAAAACATCATCGCAATACTGAAAAGTCTGACATTGCATTATATCCAGAAGGACCCATGTCCACCTTCTGAAGTACACCATGATGTAAGAAGAGCCACTGTAACCAGTCACCAAAGAAATATCATCAAGAGTTTTTTGTTTTTTTGTTTTTTTGCGTTCGCCTTATTTATCTATTCCCCAAGGCGTGTGTGCGTTACACTGTGGTTTTTATTTTGCGCCTGTCGGCCCAGTGCATCCGACTTCAGCATGCATTTTATGTAAGGGTCTGCTTCCTCCTGCATTTTCTAAGGGTTTGCTTCCCCGGGGTAACGGCCGGTGCTGTGATGGGGATCGAACCCAGCACCTTCTGGTTGTGAGCCGTGCCACTTAACCACTAGGCCACGCCGTCCCCCATCAAGAGTTTAAATTAACTTAGTATGGTGGGGGGGGGGGGTTTCAGTCAACGTCCAGAGCCAAAAAAGGGTTCATATCAATAAGAGGTGATAGCCTGGATTCTAAAGAAATCACCAGTGGGAATGGCACATCCAATATGGATAAAGGGAAATACTGAAATCAATCAACAATGACCTGCTAGATAACAACACCATAGTAAATGAAACAGCAATATACAGAATACAGGAGTTTGGCATCAAACATAGCAGGGATGGGTACATGAGATGAAGGATCAAAAGTGTGCGGTAAGTTACAGAATCCATAACCTTTACCATCTTCTGACAGAGATAGCACTAATAGGCAGATAGTGATGTCAACCGTAACATAACATAACTGACTTCTAACATCTAATGTCTCAAGAGGACCACTAGTATTATAAATAATAAACAAATTAGCCCACAAATAATTGATCTGTCTTAATTTTCAAATTAAATTAATTTCACCTTTCAGCAAGGTGTATTTATCACCTGTAGCACCTAAGTTTAATTCCAGTGTCTACTACTTCACATTTATCTCTGTTGATTGGTGTTTGTTTGAGTGCTGGAGGTCGCGGATTTTAAATCATGGTGGAGATCAGGATTTTTTATTTTTGTATGTGAATCATCCGGTAAAAATTTTCCCTGATCTCTCAGTAGTGAGATCAGACACCCGTGTACAGTGGCTTACATAAAAAAAAATTTTTTTTTTTTTTTGCGTTCGCCTTATTTATGTAATCCCCAAGGCGGTGTGCGTTACACTGTGGTTTTTATTTTCCTCCTGCATTTTCTAAGGGTTTGCTTCCCCGGGGTAACGGCCGGTGCTGTGTTGGGGATGGAACCCAGCACCTTCTGGTTGTGAGCCGTGCCACTTAACCACTAGGCCACGCCGTCTCCTACTTACATTAAATATCCCTTGGCAGTTGGAAATCAAAAAGAGTTGGCTTAACGACCACTGCTTGGGCAAAATTCAAGTTAAAAATCTACTCAAATTATTCTATGGACTCTTGCCCCATAGAGAATATGTCGTAAAAAGGGGACTGTGTGGCTATAATATCCGGTCTTGGTTATGTGGTTAACGGAGCAGCATAAATGGCGCCTGACAGACTGCAGGTCTACTTTGCTCTAATTTACGTTTCCACCACCGCCAGTCCCAATAATATAGGATCGTATATTCCAGGGGCTATCAACCGTTATACCAACTTAACGGCTAGTAACATATACTGGGATTGACCTGACAAGTCATCAACAAATTTTCACCTGCCAAAAAAATATGAAACAAAGGAGGTCATACCTCCGCACAACATAAGTGGACTGAAGATAGATAGATAGATTGGTATACATGTTTCCAAAGAGCATATGATATGCTTGCACATATTGTTGTAACTGTGTTTACAAATGTGCTAGTCTCCGAGTTTGCCCTTATTTCCCTGCCTATGATGATATAATAAAATCAGTTATCTCACCTGGTGTTCCAGTTGCTAACATCCTCACATATTTTCCTCCTCAGCAGTTCAATGTTGTCAAAGATGGCATAAAGGTGAAAGGTCATGTCACAGTCTGTTCAGGAAGTAAGAAACAAATACAAAACGATGACATATTTGATGACCAATAAGTTATCTGTTAAAGTGGAGCATACGATTAACGCAGTGGTTGAGCACTCACTTTTCATAGCATAGGTAATGGATACAAATCCAGCTATCAGTATGCTCCAGTCAACCCAGCTGCAAATGGTTACCTAGCAAACAGCTAGAGAAGTAAAAGACAGCAAAGAAAGAAGCTGGCCACCCAACTTTATACACGCTGTGGCTTAGTATAAAGACGTCTGTAACAGCTTCATTCCTTGAGAGTAGTGTAACTACTGTGGGACAAATAGACCAAAATTCTGACAAATCCTGTTGCCATTGTTATGTTGGCAGCCACTCGTATTGAGTTCAATAAACTCATTAGCAACAACAGCATCACCACAGAGAAGCATAAACCATCTTTACTGCTACCACCACAAACAGTCCTATCTATCCAACTAACATCCCCCAGTCCATTAAAAGCATGATGCAACACACTAACAACACCATCTAGACCACTAATACCATCTAGCCCTCTAACACTATCAAGCCCACTGACAACACCATTAGCCCATAACACCACCCAGAAGCACCATCCAGCTCACTAATACTAATTAAGCCCACTAACAACACCACCCATCCCACTAATACCATCCAGCCCTCTAACACTATTCAGCCCACTGACAACACCATCTAGCCACTAACAACACCATTCAGTCCACTAACAACACCATTCGGTCCACTAACAACACCATCTAGCCACTAACAACATCATTCAGTCCACTAACAACACCATTCAGTCCACTAAGAACACCATTCAGTCCACTAAGAACACCATTCGGTCCACTAACAACATCATTCAGTCCACTAATACCATCTAGCCACTAACACCACCATTCAGTCCACTAACAACATCATTCAGTCCACTAACAACACCATTCAGTCCACTAACAACACCATTCAGTCCACTAAGAACACCATTCGGTCCACTAACAACATCATTCAGTCCACTAACAACACCATTCAATCCACTAACAACACCATTCAATCCACTAATACCATCCAGCCCTCTAACACCATTCAGTCCACTAAGAACACCATTCAGTCCACTAATACCATCCAGCCCTCTAACACCATTCAATCCACTAACAACACCATTCAATCCACTAATACCATCCAGCCCTCTAACACCATTCAGTCCATTAACAACACAATTCAATCCACTAACAACACCATTCAATCCACTAATACCATCCAGCCCTCTAACACTATTCAGCCCACTGACAACAACATCCAGCCACTAACAACACCATTCAGTCCTTTAACAACACCATTCAGTCCATTAACAACACCATTCAATCTACTAACACCACCACCCATCCAACTAATACCATCCAGCCCTCTAACACTATTCAGCCCACTGACACTATCCAGCCACTAACAACACCATTCAGTCCACTAACAACACCATTCAGTCCACTAACAACACAATTCAATCCACTAACAACACTATTCAGTCCACTAACAACACCATTCAGCCCTCTAACACCATTCAGTCCACTAAGAACACCATTCAGTCCACTAACAACACCATTCAGTCCACTAACAACACCATTCAGTCCACTAAGAACACCATTCAGTCCACTAACAACACAATTCAATCCACTAACAATACCATTCAGTCCACTAAGAACACCATTCAGTCCACTAAGAACACCATTCAGTCCACTAACAACACCATTCAGTACACTAAGAACACCATTCAGTCCATTAACAACACCATTCAGCCCTCTAACACCATTCAGTCCATTAACAACACCATTCAGTCCACTAAGAACACCATTCAGTCTACTAAGAACACCATTGTCCACTAAAAACACCATTCAGTCCACTAACAACACAATTCAATCCACTAACAACACCATTCAATCCACTAATACCATCCAGCCCTCTAACACTATTCAGCCCATTGACAACACCATTCAGTCCACTAACAACACCCTTTAGTCCACTAAGAAGACCATTCAGTCCACTAAGAACACCATTCAGTCCACTAACAACACCATTCAGTCCACTAAGAACACCATTCAGTCCATTAATAACACCATTCAGTCCATTAACAACACCATTCGATCCACTAACAACACCATTCAATCCACTAACAACACAATTCAATCCACTAACAACACCATTCAATCCACTAATACCATCCAGCCCTTTAACACTATTCAGCCCACTGACACCATCCAGCCACTAACAACACCATTCGGTCCATTAACAACACCATTCAATCCACTAACAACACCACCCATCCCACTAATACCATCCAGCCCTCTAACACTATTCAGCCCGCTGACAACACCATCCAGCTACTAACACCATTTATCCCAGTAATAAACCAATTACTGGCACAGCTGCCTCTGTTATTACATCAAATGAATACCACTACTTCTTCTTGGTCCATTTCTTCTTCTTCATCATTCGTTCTCAAACTCCGGCTACCAAGTCCTGAAAAGACTTGCAAATAGCAGGATGTTGTCCAGAGAACAGAATGCATTGTGTCCTAGTTTTACAGATTGACTGCGATATTTTGGATATTTACACTTTTCGGCCGACTTCAGCAGGCATTTTTGGGTATCGGGTTAGCCATCCCTCTTCAATCCCTTCTCCTTAGCCAGTCTGCTCTGTTGCAGTCTGTTATCCAGGATTACTGTGTGGAGGTGCAGAAGGGTCTTGGCAGCTGTGAATCGCTGGCCTTGACATTTGACTCATGTGGAACACTACTTTCTATCATCAGAATTTGTAAAAATGAAAAATGGCTCATAGACCCGACTTCATTGCACCTGGGTGCCCCCATATGTGCTTAGATCCTTTCATTACTGAATGTGCTGAAGACAGAGCATGAATTCCATAGCACCAGCAGCGGGTCTCAAATTTTCCCCTGACTTTGTCAGACACCCATTTTCAGATGGGTCGGCTGGGAGAAGCAGTCATACCATGAAAAGACACATGGTAAGTGAACCAAGCGCTATGTGGTTCGAACCTGGCATGTTAGGTTTGCAAATCAAGCCCACAACCCATTGGCCACATGGTCAATGAAAGACAACAATAAAATGTGTGCCAACACTCGCTGAAACCTAAAATCAAGAGTAAACATTCAGTTTTACATGATAACAGTAACAGATGTGTTCAGACATTTCTTCTTAACTTAACGTTAACCTTACGCACTCCACATTATTTTTGAAAAAAATTTGACCTAATTAATTTTCTTAATTAGTCGCTGTGGTAGTCGTCTTTCAAAATTTGTAACTTTTATGTTTGTTTGTCAATAAATATGATTTTCTGGTGTGTAGATACACAATAGCATAACGAACATGTGGGTGTTATTGTTTTTGTTGTATGTTTGTTAGTTTTTGAGATTTAAAAAGATGAAGTTGAAAATTTATGAAAATCTCGGGAAAAATTTGGACTCGACCACTAGGCCTAGTCGCTTCGATAGAAAACCATGGAAACCACAACAACGTATCGATACTGTGTTTACAATATCGCCACAACTGTTATTTTCCAATTCAAACGTAGTTCTTTCATTTAAACAAACAAAATAAACAGATCTACGCGATAAAAATCTTTCTCAACAACCTACTTCCCCTTTCGCAAAAAGTCGGCTTGCTCAAAACGGCATATACAAAATTAAAACTGTTCAAAAGCCATTTGTAATCGAACACACGATACTTTAACCGGCAAAATATCGTGTATATATGGAGGGCGTAGTCAGCAGTAAAAAATGGCTGTCAGGAGTGACTCCGTTCAAAAAAAAAAAAAATTTTTCCGCACACCGTTTTTGTAGGCCTAGCTGGTTCAAAGAGAACGGACAAGGGCGTGCTACAGGTTAAGAGAAAATGTCTAAACTTAATGTCTTTATACTGGTTTAGAAGACTCTGTATACAACCACTTTCATTTACATTACCTTGCTCTAAAAGCTATGTGCACCAAATTTATTCTTAAATGCATTAACTGTCCCTGCCTCCACTACTTCCTGTGGCAATGCAATCCGAGCATTCATCACTCTCTGACTAAAACAATATTTCCTAATATCCAATCTGGACCTTTCTTTAGTTAATTTGTAGCTATGCCCTCTTGTTCTTGCAGGTGGTTGTATTTTGAAAAACGTGTTATAGTCTAATTTATCCGTTCCTCTGATCATCTTATAATCCTTTATTAAGTCACCTCAAATTCTTCTTTTTTCTAGACACTGTAGGCCGGTTTTTCTTATAAAGGTTTTTATCATAGCCTGGGCAGCAAAACAAAAACAACACAAAGACCACCAGGTTAACCTGTTTGTCCACTGCTGGCCACATTTGTAACTGAGTGGATCAACTCATTGATTTTCATCTGTATGTTGGTTGCTGAATCTCGAAAATTTGTCTTGTCATTCTGGTATCAAAGAAATATAACAGAAATAGTTGGATATTGTTTAAATAAGGATTTACAAACAGGACATTTGATGTTCTTATGTCACTAATGTATTTAAAGTAAGATAGAAGAGAACCTGATCACACGTTTAGATAACAGGTCAATGTGACCAGGAATGATAGGTCTGCTACATGAAGATAATCACGAAATATGCACAATTAATCTTCCACGCACTAATTACTAAGCAATGTTATACAGTTAGGTAACACTGCATTAACTCTTTGAACCCGAGTCATCAGTATTTCAGTGAATAAATAGCTCATTTCCAAAGCTACCAATTTTTCTGTGTCGCAGATGGACATTTATTTTTTTTTTTTTTTGCATTCGCATTATTTCTCTAATCCCCGATGCGATGTGCGTTGCACTGTGGTTTTTATTTTGTGCCTGTTGGCCCAGTGCATCCGACTTCAGCATGTACGACATTTATTTTAAGGTTTATATTGGGCTAGACTGTTTGGATTTTAGCAGTAGCATTGTGAGTTACTTTAAAATGGCAGCACCCATTATGAACACATCTTGCAAAGATTCTGTTTTTATGATGAAAAGGTCATTCTAAAAGACTAACAGAACAGCTGTTGAACTCATTCTCGAGTTTACAATGCTGATATGGGGAGGAAGACTAACGTTTGGTCAGGCAAAATATACTGATCAGATATGTTAGTCAGGGTCAGGCAAAATATACTGACCAAGACCCCCAACTTGGCTGCCTAGTAGCCTTTCCTGGAAACGGGCTGTTTTCATGGCAGCTTGGCTAACAAGGTGGGGGATTGATGTGATCCCCGTAGTAGTGAGCGACGTGCAGATGAAGTCAAGCATAGCACAACTGCCTGTAGGACCCCGATCCAACTTCATCAGCACGATTGGGATGTGAGGAAGCTACTGACAACCTGCCACTTAATGTCCTTTTCAGGGTATACGAAAGAGTAACCTACTTATTGTGGGCATTCGCAAACAATAAACAACCACGACGCTGATATAAAACAGATGAAAAATGTGTGACTGAGATTAAGATCAAGCTAGATCTGTTCCAGATCCCTCGAAGCATAATTCTATGTTTTGGAAATGTATTCCACATATTGTATCAAGTCAATTTGATACAGGGTGATCTTCCACAAAATATATTTCACAATTAACTGGCATAACGAGCAGAAACATTAACGACGATCAAGTCAGTCTATTTGAGATAGAATAATTTAAAAAATAAAGCACAAACTTTTGTAACAGTAACTAACTTTCCTCACATGCCTATCATGTGCATATTTTTGGATCTTTGTCCTTTCTTAACCTTTAGAATGCCATGACGTCATTGAAACCAAATTTTACCTAATAAAATTACATTTATTTCTCGCTATGATCGTCGACTTTCAAAATTTTTTTAACTTTTCTGTTTGTTTGTCAATAAATGTGATTTTATTGTGTGTAGAAACACAATTGAATAAAGAACTTGTAGGTGCTATTGTTTTTGTTGTGTGTTTGTTAGTTTCTGAGTTACAAAAAGATCAAGTTGAAAATTTATGAAAATCTCGAAAAAAATTTGGACTCGACCGCCAGGCCTAGTTGCTCCGACAGAAAACCATGGAAACCACAACAACGTATCAATATTGTGTTCATAATATCGACACAACTGTTAGTTTCCAATTAAAACGTAGTTCTTTCATCTAAACAAACAAAACAAACAGATCTACTCGATAAAGATCTTTCCCAACAACCAACTTCACCTTTTGCAAAAAGTCGGCTTGCTCCAAACGGCGTATACAAAATTAAAATTGTTCAAAAGCCATTTGTAATATAACATATGATACTTTAACCGGCAAAATATCGTGTATATATGGTGATGTATTCAGCATTTTTTTTAATGGCTGTCGGGAGTGTCTCCGTTTTTTTTTAAAAATTGTTTACGAACATCGTTTTTGTAGGCCGAGTTGGTCGGCTAGCTCTTGACCTTGGTGTGTTAAAGGTTAATGATTTTCTTTGCCATATGATGATATTCCAACTTCACTGATGTAGTCCAATTGGATGGGTAAAAGTGTACCAGGATTCAAGCAATGTTTGAGAACCACTACGATATGTCTTTAGTCTTTCTTTAGTCTTAGTTGACCTATACTTCTACAGGGGCAAAAGCCCCTGTGTGGGTCCCATCTCTGGTGTGAGCTGGATGTAACCAGGTGGAGGATTTCCTGCTTAGCGGGCTAGGCTCGAGAAGACTACGATATGTAACCACTTCCAATAGCTGTACAGGAAACAGAGCAAATATAAGACAAAATGTACCTGCTGCTCCAACAGTATTTCAGAGATGGCTCTGATGTGGGCCTCGTTGGTCAGTTCTTGCTTCAGTTTCATTGTATTTTCTAGCATGAGACTGTAGCGGTCTGTGGCTCTGATAATGTATAGTGAGAGGAGTCATAGGTTTTGATAATATTTCAATTTTGAGATATTTTATATCATTTTTATGTACATAAATGATTAGTATAACTGAAACTGACACTCATGCACATACTCATATTGAAATATTCCCATATTCTCTCATATACACAAACTCACTAACACACATAATCCAAATACTCATACTTATACGTACCTACACACATATATACAGACACACACATATACAGTTGCATACACACTCACAGACTCTCCCTCTCCCATGCCTCTCTCTCCCTCCACCCCCCCCCCCCCCAACCTGCCCCTGCCAATAGAAACACCAAACACAAATCATATGCACTCACTTGTATGTAATATTTCTGACTGTCTCCACTAAATTAACAGCATCAAAGGTTGGGGGCTGTAAGCTGACTGAAGTAGCTGGTAGGGCCACCTCTTTCAGGCAGATGTTGGCCAGTCTGGAACCAAGAAACAAGTAAACATCATCTTTCTTCTATCAGTAAACCCTGTCTAAGTTTGTCAGTAAGGAACACTGTCTCGCATGATGTTCTATGGGCAACCATGAAGATATATAACATCAACAGTAACATTGTTAGAGTTATCGAGAATCTGTATGATAAGGCAACAAGCCCAGTCTTTGTGGATGGAAAAATGGGTGAATGGTTACGCACATCCGTCGGAGTAAGACAAGGAAGTATACTCTCCCCGACACTCTTCAATATATTCCTTGAAAGAAAGATCATGTTGGCACCGTAAGGATAGGGGCTTGAACAATGACCAACTTACACTTTGTGTATGACATTGACAGGCTGGTGGGGACTGAGGCAGAACTTTGTGAATTGATCTGAAGACTGGATGTAACAGCACAGAGTTATGGCATGGAGATAAACACAGAAAATACAAAGTTGATGACCAACAACACTGAAGGAATCAACACTGTGATCAAAGCAAATGGACAGGAAACATACATGGAAAGATAAATGACTCTTCATTGCCATAAAGGTAAAACTAATGCGCTCACTTGTTCTTCGAAATATGCCTGTGAAACATGGACCATTACAGCAGACCTCAAGAGAAGAATCCAGGCCATGGAAATGAGATGTTCGAGAAGACTCCTAAATGTCACCTACAAAGACTGCATCACAAATGAATCGAGAATGCAAGCGGACTGAATGACAACCTCCTCACAATGATCGAAAGCTGAAAACTGACTTGATACGGCCACATCTCAAGATCTAAGGTCCTTGCAAATACAATACTACAGGACACAGTATAAGGCAAGGGAAAGCAGGGGCATCCGAGAAAATGTTGGGAAGACTAAATCTATAAATGGACTAACCTATGACCCGGAGATGCACAAAAAAGCTACCACAGACAGAAAGATGGCACAGGACTGTATAGGTGTCAGCAGGAGTGTCCCAACAATCTCAAGAGGTCATGTGATGAACTGAACTGAACTGAAGGGATACCACTCTTACTGCACATTACTCACAATACAAAGAGAATCACTGGCTGGACTCCTCTCTTGTCTCAATCATGTCATGACCCAGGGGCCTGTGTTTCAGTATGATACTATGAGATTTGCAAGGTTTACTTAGTGATTTGTCAAATACAACGGGGAATGTTTGGTGCTGTGCAAGCTAATTAGCTTTCTGATTGGCCACCAAAAACCCTTGCTTATTACATGATATCATGTAAGCTATTAATAACTGCAGGTCGGTGGGTTTTCCTGACGTTTGTTCATCTAAAACTCATATGGGACATTTTGTGTGAATGCAGATTTTGTTTGAAATGCTTTTATAATTTCAATCAATCAATCAAAACCCTCCAGCTCACTGCTGAGCATAGGTACTCAACCAGCTTAATAATTTGGGGGGATTTTTTTTTCTTCTTCAGCGTTCGCAATGAAAAGGACATTGCGACGTTGTTGCGTAGTTTACAGCGAGGCTATATCAGCACTTTTCAGGCTAACACATCCGGTTTCAGCTAGCTTTTCGGGTACTGGGTTGCCCTCCCACTGTGATCCATATTCTCTTAGTCAAACTACACTAGTGCAGCCTGTTACCAGGGTTGCGGCTGGAGGCGGAATAAGGTCTTGGTCAGCTTTGTTTCACTGATCCTGATGCAAGGAGTCAGCTATGAGTGGCAGGCTGCTGTCAGCTCATTCACTGTGCTGCATTTTTGGTCCCAATATGGGATTTAAATTGATATTATTTAAGACTTTAATGAATAATTAAGACAATGTAACAAATTATGAATGCTGGGAGACAAGAAAAAGATTAAATCCAGTTCACATTAGAACAGCAACATAATACCTGAACACTGATCTATGTGACAATAAAACATGTCAGAGCTTACTTGAATGAAGCAACAATGTTCCGATGGCCAAAGTACTGGAAGTGGTCATGGTGTAGAGAGTGTGGGCAGGGCTCTGCAGATCCCCGTCGTAAAAAGGAGGATGAGTGAAAGCGAAGGTCAAGGTACTTAGCAAATGAGAGACTCCAGGTGTCCCCACTGATTGGAACTACTGGTGTCACCTAGTGTAGAGAAACATTAAATGAATGACTAAGGTACATGTGAAGAAAATTGTATACAGATGCACCTAGACTTATAATGGAGTTTCTATTCCAACACCCTGGGGAGGAATACTAACGACTGGTCAGGCACAACATACTGATCAGACATGTTAGTCAGGGTCAGGCAAAATATACTGGCCAAGACCCTCACCTCGACTTCCTCGCAGCCCTCCATGGAAACAGGCTGTTTTCATGGCAGTCTGGCTAACGAGGTAAGGGATCGACATGATCCCTGTAGTAGTGAGCGACATGCAGATGAAGCCAAGCATAGCACAACAACCTGGAGAACCCCGATCCACCTTCATCAGCACACTTGAGATGTGAGGAAAGCTACTGCAACCCGCCACTTAACGTCCTTTTCAGGGTGCACAAAAAGAGTAAACCTACTCATTGTGGGCATTCGCAAACAAAAATTCCAACACCCACACCATAAGTTGAAACCACCATTATATGATCCATCACAAGACAGTGCATATAAAAATATATGAACATTGTGCTTAACTGTTTTCAGCCCCATTGAACGAGATAAGGTGGCTGGTAAAACATCAATTAGTCCAATTCTGTGATATTATGTAAACTGAAGTCACTGCATAAAGTTTAGCAGATCGCTATATATTTAGACTGACTTAAAGTTGGATGACTATCTGACAGTTGCAGCTTTCGTTTAAAGTAGAGTAATTTCTGTCAGGTTTCATATTCATAAATGTGGTGAATTTTTTAACTTGTCGCACCCTTCACAATTCAAATAGGACTTTAATAGCAGAGAAATAACTCATTTGATCAGGCCAATGATCATGCATTTGTGATATATGTGGATATTCAATACAAATCCTATTCAGACTATGACTGTCACAGAAGAAAAGTAACTGTGATAATGTTATTGATCAAAAGTTGCAGAAAAAAAAATACATCATATCGTCTCTTAAAATCCATACAAATTTGTAGAGTATTCATCCTACATAACCTACATAAAGATCCATAGTAATATTAGAGCATTCATCCTACACTATCCACAGTAATATTAGAGCATTCATCCTACACTATCCACATCATTATCCACAGTAATATTAGAGCATTCATCCTACACTATCCACAGTAATATTAGAGCATTCATCCTACACTATCCACATCAATATCCATAGTAATATTAGAGCATTCATCCTACATAACTCACATCAAGATCCACAGTAGTATTGGAGCATTCATTCTACATAACTCACATCAAGATCCACAGTAATATTTGAGCATTCATTCTACATAACTCACATCAAGATCCACAGTAATATTGGAGCATTCATTCTACATAACTCACATCAAGATCCACAGTAATATTTGAGCATTCATTCTACATAACTCACATCAAGATCCACAGTAATATTGGAGCATTCATTCTACATAACCCACATCAAGATCCACATTGATATTGGCGTATCCACCCCATACAACCAACATCAAGATCCATAGGAACAAGTTCTTGATGAGCAGGCAAGATTTTTAAAAGACTTGATCAAAGAATGTTGAGTTCACCTGTTTGCATTTACGACACCAGCTCCACATCAGGATGTTCTCCTTCCCCCCAGGCACTTCATTGTCCAAAGTCTTTAACAACACATTGATGCAGGCATTGCCGTGAACAAACCGACGGACATGGTCTGCCATTGGTGTGTCACACGTTGGTGAAGGACAGGAGTACTGCTTCCTGGTGGTACAAACATTTGGGATAAACCAATGATCAAATATTAAAATTATAAGAGGTTCAGATTGTTCTTTTTGTGGCTGCTCATCTTGAAATGGACATTTTGTTAGGCTGTGTCATATAGTTTACATAGATGATGCGATATTTGCGCCTTTCGAAGCGACACATCTGGGTTCAGCATGTCACATTTTTGCGACTGTGTTTGCCTTCCATTTTCTGTCCCTTTTCTCTCAGCCAGGCTCCACGCTATGGACCACTGTTTGCTGTCATATCGTCCAATTAACCCTACCAGACCGCTGTACCCTTTTTCCGGTAATTTCCTTAACTGCCGCTATACAGCTGGACCGGATTTACGGTACTTTGGGTAGTACGTCAATAAAATGCGTCAGAATCTAAAAATAACCAACCAATCGTGGTCAAACCTCATGATTAGTCATTGCAAATGTCTGCCCCCATGTTTGAATTGATTTTGTGGGGTTTAACGTGAACAAATTCGGAAAATTGACAATGAAACGAGCGGCTGATGAACCAAGCACTTCAACAGGAAAGCAAAGTAAGTCTAGGCTTATGACAGTCCAACAGGTGATCAATAATTTGGTTGATTCAGACTCTGTTCAAGTGAAACAGACGGTGAGAGCTCGAGTGATGAGATGAAGGCTTTTCTTGGACTGAGGATCTATATGGAATACTCATGTATAAAGCCCAGCTATCAGGATTATTGGACAGATGAGGGCTCTTTGTTGTGTTTACTCCTGGATTTCGAAATGTTTTATGACTCGAGACAGATTCTTTGCCTTTTGCTGGGTGGATTGGCACACAAAGGTGGAATATTTACGGTAGATGAAAGGTAAACCTATTTTCTACAATATCTCCAAGTTACATCTTATTCTAAAAACTTGATTGCATGTAACTAACATTTTTCTATATCATGTTGGTTTTTTCTCTTTAATGCTCTGGAACCCAGGAATGGGGGACAGTTGGGTTCATGGCCTTAGGTCTGGTAGGGTTAAAGATCAATTCGCACCAAGAGCAAAACTCATACAAACAGGTTTTCTATGCAATGTATCAATGTCACCACAATTGATTTCCTGATGTAGCCTGATGCAGTATGTTAGCATGTAACTGATGATTATTGACTAATTCAGTTTAGGACAGGAGGTGTCAACATTAAGATCAATTATATGGGATGTGTAAAGGTAAATGAGAAGTTTCTGGCTGAGTGGTTTGAATTCTGACCATGAGGACATGTGTTCAAAACCTCGGTTATGGTATAGGGTGGGTTTTGTTTTTTTAAATTGGAAGTAAAATAAAAACCTAGCCTGTGCAGTTCATGGCAACTGCAGAAGCAAGTGGCCTTTATTTCTCAGTTCTATAAATCCACCCAGTGGACTCAGCAATGGGAGTAAATGCTGTGAAGATAGTTTTTTTAGAAAGAGCAAAGAATTCATATTTGTGACCAGGTCATGAACACGCTTGTTTTACTTAGTTGTTGAAATGGTGCCCAACTGCTCTGAGCTAAGAAAGATAAGGCAGTGAGAAGATACTTGGCCACCCCACTTGATAACCTGTAGATAACACTCTGTCCCTATTTGCAGAATCTGCTACAGAACTACCTTTATGGGAGGAGGAGACAAAATATACTTATCACGACTATGTTAAGCAGGATCAAGTGAAAGATACTGATCAAGACCGCATCTCACTTCCAAGCAGTTCTGTCTAGAAACAGGTTGTTTAATGAGTCTGGCTAACAAGGTGTGGATCGGCACTGTGATCTCCATAGAGGTCAGCTTACTGAGCCACACAATGCACTACAGCCAAGAGGACCCTGATCCACCTTCTCAAGTACGTCTCGGGATTTGAGGAGAACTGCTGTAATCCACCACTAAAGAAAGTGATCAAGAGTACCTAACTCAAGTATGAGTGTCATTAGCAAGAACAACAATCTTTGCTCTTTTCATTTGCAAGAATCTACATCAACAAATACATGAATTTTCATAAATATATAATAATCAAAGGTGATTATGATATGTGAGGAATAGCTGACACAATGGTTAGGATGTTGGTCTTTGACCACAAGGACATGTGTTCATATCCACTGAAGGGCACAGGATTTTTCTACCAGAGGTCAAATAAAAACCTAGTCTGTACAGTGTGTGGTAATGGCAGGTGCAAACGGCCTTTATTCCCCAGCTGTTGAATGTAAGATTACTGTATGTACTAATTATTATCCTACGATAAATTACTTTTATTCCTAGGATACTGCAAGTTTGTTTTTTTTTTAATTTTCTAAGTCTTCTACTCCAAACTCATCAGCCTTTTTGGTCAGTATGTGCTGGAGAGTTTTCTACCCTACAGGATTAATACTGCAGTTGCCACATAAGACATACTCGAGTGTCTGAGTGGTAGAGTACGTGCTTCTCACTATCAACATGTCACAATCAACCCAGCTGTAATTGGGTACCTTAGAGAAGGAAATGCACCACCTCATTAAAAGCTGTAGCCTACCTAGTTCAATAAAGTCTCCTACACTTCATCTCCAACAGTAGTGTCTGCTATGGGACTAACTTTACCTTTATGACATGTTTTCAGTGTCACAGTGGTTTTACTCTCATCTCTGTCACACACACACATCCCTCCCAGAAACTACTTGGGCAATGCATGTCACTTTCTTCTTCCCCATGTCGAAATCCCCATAGATGTGAGCGTACTGAAGAGTTTCACATTGTTTTACAACCAAGAGGACCTCAGTTCACCTTATCAAGTATGTCCAGTATATAAGATAGAAACTGTAACCACTACCAAAGAAACATCAGTATGAGTAACATTACCTGAAACAAAACCTCTCCAGAAAGCCTCCTAGGGTGATGTCATTTCGTCCATAGAACTCCATTGTTACAACCCTTTAGGTAGGGAGGGAGGGTGAAAAACATTGAAATTAAGAGGATATTGATGGTAATAACGCCACAATTTTTTCATAATTTACTAGTTGTATAATGTACACAATAATCTTCTTGGTCACTTTTCTTTTATCCTGGAGTGTAAAGGTCCTCAGCATATACCTGCAATCTTCTTCTTCGTCGTACGCTTTCAGACGTCAACTTGAATATCTATAAAGAAAGCAGTGGTGCGCATGAGGTCATCGGTATCTCCAACGAGTCTTGGATTTGGATGTGAGATGGTCTTCTTCTTCTTCGTACGCAGTCAGACAGTAACCATTATTTTTTCGAAAAAAGCGGCGGTCATCCTGAGGCTGTCGACACTGCCATAGAGCTTGTCTTGCAGTTTCAATGGTGATGGCCACATCTGCTCTCTCTGATCCTCGTATGTCGGGCAGTTCTGCAGCAGATGTTCAGCGATCATTTTACCAGTACCGCACGGGCATTCGTCGGTACACCCTATCTTTAATTTGTTGAATAGGTGGTACCTCAGTCTATTGTGGCCAGTGCGAAGTCTGAAGACAACGACCTGCTCTCTTCGGTTCAACTGGTAATAGGCATCGTTTTTGGTGTAATCAGTATGTTCGGTTTCCCATTTGGTCATGTATCTGGCTTTGATAAGCCGTTTTGACTCTTCGTACGTCATACTAGTATCTGTTTGTGGTAGTCTTGCACCTTCTTTTGCCAGTCTGTCTGCCTCCTCGTTGCCTTGGATGTTGCAGTGTGATGGGACCCACTGTACCACTACCTTTTTTGGTACGGACTGCTGGCACAGTTTGCAGAGTGCTGCTCTTAAGTCATTAAGCTCAGTATTTTTCTGGCTTTTTAGTGCTGTGACTACGGCCAAGGCATCTGTAAGCAGGACTATATGGCTTTCATTTTCACTGTGTGTCACCATTTCTTCCACTGCCGCCCTCAGTGCCTCTGCCTCCGCTCTGAAATTGCTTGTGTACTTACCAGTAGCGAATGACAGTGTTATTTTTCTGCCATTTGGTAGGTTCAGGAATGCTCCTGCCCCTCCGTTCTGTGTAGTGTTTGTTACAGAACCGTCGGTGTATGCATGGGTCCAGTCCATGCTTGGGTAGCTTTTCGTTATGAAGCTTAGGGTAGTATCTCTCCTTTCTTTTTCAGTCTGGCAGTTTTTGTTTGCAATACCTGGTATATTTTCTACCACCTCTGGAAATATATCCTGCCTCCAGGTAGGTTTTCGTACAGTAGTGATGGGTTTTGGTGTTGTTAGTGCGTTTATGGGATCTTCGTGCATCTTTGCTTTGGCTATTTCTGCAACGTTTCTCCGCTTTAGTTTCCCATTTCCCAAATTGTTTAGTCTCTGGTGCATTGGATGGTCGGTCAGTCTTCGGAGTTTCTCTGACTGCAGCTGGGCTCTGCAGTCTCTTCTATCGGTCATGGATTGCAGTTTTGTAATCTTTTCAAGTTCTGCAATTGGCGTTGACTTCATGCCACCTGTTATAATTCTCATGGCTTGGTTTTGAAGTTTGCTAACTTTATCGAAGTTCGCCTTCGCTGCTGTTGTCCATGCCGCAATGCCATACTCGAGAACTGGTCTCACTCTTCCAGTGTACAGTTTCTTTAGTATGCCTTCGTCTGCTCCCCAGCTTGTGCCAGCAAGTTTCCTCATGATTGCCATTCTTTCTCTGGCTTTCATTCGGTTTCTCTCAATCTGACTTTTCCATGTCATGCGCCGATCAAATGTGACTCCCAGATAGGTTGGGTTGTCGTTTGGCTGCAGGAATTTGCCATTTAGACTTAATTTGGTATTTTGGGGTTTTAATGAAAGCGAGAATATTGTGCATGTGGTTTTCTCCTCATTTATTTTGATCAGCCATGAGTTCGCCCACTCTTCCAGCGATGTTAGGGCCGTCTGCATCCGATTTCTTGCTATGGTGAGATTCTTTTCAGAGGTCCACATAGCCAGATCGTCTGCAAACATTGAGCTATGGACTCTTCTTGGTATATTCTCTGTAATATCGTTTATATATACCAGGAAGAGTGTGGGTGACAGTACTCCCCCTTGGGGTACTCCCTGCTCGAGTGTCACCTTTTTGCTCATCTGCCCTTGTACTTGGACTCTGGCCGTTCTTTGTTTGAGGTAGTGGTTGATCCATTTGTACATTTTCCCACAAACATCACTTCTTCTTAGCTTGACTCTAAGTCCGTCTTTCCAGACTTTGTCAAATGCCTTTTCCAGATCCACCCAAACAGCTACTGTGTGTTTCTGTGCCTGGTAGGCATCTTCTATCTCCTGGGCTATGAGGATGACCTGGTCCTCAGTGGATCTGTGCTGTCTAAAGCCGGCTTGCTGTGGAATTAGTATTCGTTTTTCTTCCAGATGCCACATCAGTCTGGTGTTTATCATCCGTTCCATCAGCTTGCCGACACAGCTCAGTAGGCTGATGGGCCTGTATCCATTTGGATCTGTTTAATCCTTTCCTGTTTTTGGTACTGGTACCAGTATTGCGTCTTTCCATGCCTGGGGTACAATTCCCCTTTTCCAGCTTTGGTTCAGGACCGATAGCAGTTTCCTCTTCGCTGTTTGGCCCAGCCCCATCAGCATTTCGTTTGTTATCCCGTCTTTTCCGGGAGATTTCCTTTTCTTTAATGTTTTCATAGCCTCTTCCATTTCGCGCATTGTTAATTTGGCCATCATGTGCTCTTCAGGTGCCGTATTCATGTTGTCGTGCCCCTTTAGCTCTTCGCTAATGTCTGTATGCTTATCTGCAGGGACCTCGATGTGGTTTGCTCTGGCATAGTGATCGACAAAGGCGTTTGCGGCTTTCTTACCTGTGATCAAGTTCTCGCCCTGCTTGATGGTAATTTGTTTATTTGACGGGGTTTCGTCGTTCATGGCTCTGACTAGCTTCCATAGCTTGTTCCCGTCTTTGTCCAGGTTTAGGCTTTCCGTTTTATTTTTCCAGCTTTCTCTTGCTGTTTGCTTAAGAGTGTGTTTGTATTTCGCCGTGGCGGCTTTGAGGGCGATGTTTGCCTCCATGGATTTTTCTCGCTCTGCCATGTTCCTAGCATTTGTTACTGCATCTTCCGCTTTCTGCAACTCATCATTCCAGTAGGGCTTATAGTTTTTCCTAGCTCCTCTTGGGATGGTTTCAGTGGCGGCTTGCATTATTGCCTTGCTTAGACTTTCCACCATGGGCTTCATTTTGTTGTTTCGTGTGTTGATGGTTTCACACAGCCCATCTGTCAGGATTGCAAATCTGTCCCAGTCAGCTCGTTTGTAGTTCCAACGTGGGAGTGGTTTTGTTTCCTGTGGGCCTACTTCCATGTCAATGGTTAGCCTGATCGGCCTGTGGTCGCTACCTGCCAGTTGGTTTAGCACCTGGCGGTCTATTTTATGGTGTATGTTCTGTGTGGAGAAGGCCAAATCTGGAGTCGAGGTGGTATGCCATGTTCTTGAATAGAAGCTAGGGCTATCCTCCGGCCTATTGATTAGGGAGAGATTTGCATCTATCTCCCAATCTTCCACTTCGTCACCTCTGCTGTCTGTGTCAGAGTATCCCCATCTCTCCGAGTGGCTGTTGAAATCTCCAACTACAATGCAGTTGGAGTCTCTGACCTCCATACTCGAGAGCGATAGGTCTCTATTTGGTGGTCCGTACAGATTGAAAATGCAGAGCTTCGTCTCTTGGGCCATTATGTCAACTCCTACAATTTCTGCTTGTCCGGTGTGATTGACAGATACCGCGCTACTCGGTATGCAGTTTCTGGTCAGTATCAGGACCCCTCCTTTGTGGCCTTCTCTATCGAGACGGAAGGTCTGGTATCCTCTGATTGAGAATTTATGATTATTGTTGAGGTGCGTTTCCTGGATACATGCCACGTCAATCTTACCTTCATGCAGGTGATGTGTTAGGGAAAGTTTTTTGTTAATGACTCCCTCCGCATTCCACTGTAGTATTTTGAGGGTCTTGAGTTTTTGGTCAATAAATGTTTCCCCATAGCCATGTGCCTTGACTCCACGACACATGGGTGGGTGACCACCAGTAGTCAAGGGTGGGCCCCTTCGAGGCGTGAGGCCCGGCACTATCGCTGCCTGGCGGGACTCCGCAGGATGAGCGCCATGCGTTTTTCTGATCGGTTGTACTGTCATCATACTGCGATTTACGTTGCACTGTTTTGTTAGGCTTGCTGCCCCGTGCATCCGATTTCAACAGGCGTTTCTGTAGGGATGCCCTCCTTAGCCTTTGGCTGTCCCCAGCCTATCTGCAAGGCAGCAGTTGTTTATGATCAGAGTTGTCTCTCTTATGGAAGTTGTCTTACCAGACTATCGAGTCTTCACTACTCGTGTCTATAGGGTGCGATGATGGTATGTGAGATGATGATATATGATATGGACTGGTTTACCCGGAAGAGAGGCAGTCCAGTGTGTCTGTACCCCAGGATTGTCACGTCCTGCCAGAAACGTAGCATTTGCATGTGAGTGGGGTATCTCTTTCTCCCTTTATTTTCTTGGCTTCTATGCAGAGATGGTACACCTAGCATTCCCCGCCACCTGGGATGTTGACACAGTGGGGCAGGTGTGCAATGTCCGCTGATCTGCATCTCTTCTGCGTCCAGCATGATAGCTATATGGCTGATAACGAACAGAGGTATATATCGAAGCAGAAGTGCATTTAACCAGAGGACAAGCCTGGTAATGTCACAGAGATGTTGTTTGCCTAGTGTGCGGACAGATCTCATGGTCATTGGTTGAGTCTCGACAGTTCACAGTGAGGTGGCTGCTCTACTGTTTTCGACACCCCGACCAGGAACTAAGTCTTATGTTGGTGGTTTCGCACCCCATCGCCGTATAAGGTGAGTATCAAGCAGCTGTCCGCCCGCTTTGATCGGCGGACGGCAGAGACCTCTTTCTGCGGCTCTACCGGATAGGGCTGGGGCGCGAGCCCCAGGTCCCGAACATGTAGGAGCCTCCCATTGCAGTGGTGCTGAGATTTTGGGCGGGATTGCGGCTTATAAGGGTTCGGCCGTAATCCCCCACATGGTAGCCTCGCGCCATTGGCTTATCAGCCTGGTACGTGTACCAAAGTGTCTGCGGCTCCTCTCGATATGAGCTGGTTTTCCGTAGCAACGCCCTGTCATTAGTAGGGTAAAACTGACCTGTGCTGTTGTGCTAACCACCCTTTTGCATGCAAAACACGGACAGGGATGTCAGGAAACTGAATCATTTCCATGTAAACTGTCTCCGCAGACTGCTCAGGATTGATTGACAGGAGAGAGTGCCCAACTCTGAAGTCCTCAGCAGGGCTAGACTCTCTGGTATCCATACCTTGCTACAGAGAGCCCAGATCAGATGTTGTTCGCATGTCAGATGAGCGCCTCCCTAAACAACTGTTGTACGGTGAGCTTACGGTGTTGGTTTAATACCATAATTCCCAATTTACCACAACGGCATGCAAACAGGATCTTTGCTTTACAAAAAAATATTTAATAGTTGCTAATTGAGTGTGAGAAAGGATAGGCTAGATAAATACCCATCATCCATCTAGTGATGGAACATGTGGAGCGTGTAGCCAGAAGGAGCAGATAGCAGTCTCTTGGTGAAGAGTACACAGGTCCAAAACCTTAGTATTGTCAAATCTTTTTCCTCTCAGAGGTAAAAATAAACTTTGACTGTACACTGCTTGGCAACTGCAAGGGCAAACAGTCTTTACGCCTCAGCCATTAAATCTTCTTGGCAAATTCCAGCAATGGAAATAAAATACCATAATTTTAAGTCTCTATCTGGTTTCTGCCCAGGGTGGTTAGGAAATCCACAGAAACCCCAGCTCTAATATGGAGACAAACCAGTGGGTCAAGGCAACAATAAGCTACCAATGATGATCTCAAAGGTAGGGTGGTCTATTTCTGGTGGTACGTGGTCTATTTCTGGTGGTAGGTTGTCTATTTCTGGTGGTAGGTGGCCTATTTCTGGTGGTAGGTGGGGTAAATGATGGCATTTTATCAGTCTCCAAGCAAGGACATTGTCTTTACATTGGTTTAAAAGACTGCAGATTCTGTATACAACCAGTTTCTTTTACATTCACTTGATCTAAAAATATAAAATGAGCATCCAACCTGACAGTTTAGAAGCGAAGAGTAATCCGGGTCAAGTGAAACATACTGATCAATACTCCACCTCACATTCTCATTCGTGCTCCTGGAAACAGGCTGTGACACATCAGTCTGGTCAATGAAGTGGGGATCGACAGTCTAATTACAATAAAGGTGAGCTTACTGAAGAGCTCACATAACACTTCAGTCAGGAGGAACCTGGCCCACCTTCTCAAATACACCTTGGGGTGTAAGAAGAGCCACTGTAACCCACTACCAAAGAAACATGGTCAAAAGTTAACTCTACTCAGCACAAGTAGTTTCGAACATCTGACCAATCAGCTGACTGACCTTGACTCCGTCAGATTGTTGCTGTACTTACCAAGGATAGACACAAGGATACGGATGGTTTGCTGACTTGTAAGAGTAACTACTGAACAGAACCATCAGCTTCTGATGGTTGGTAGGGTCGAGGCAGTCAATCTGAGGAACAAACACAGAAGGTACCGTTTTCTGGAAGAGCAAACCATACATGGAATTTGCATTAATTGTGCAGTTTTGATTCAAATATCTTCCTTTTTATTTTATATTTCTTTCATCCCTAGAGAAAAGGCGGTATTGCACCTCGTTATTCATGTGCCACATTTTCATCTCTCTGGAGCTACAGTATCATAGTGGATCGTGCACTTGTTGTCCAGCCAAGCAATCTAGGTTCAATTTCCAAGTGATGTGGGATATTATTTAGATCGCAAACGACTCGGGTGTTGACTCAGCCTAAACAATTGGGTGCCAGAGCAAGCCTGGGAAGTAAAGACAGCAGACATGATGCCAAGCACATGACTCTTAGCCTGCACGACCCCACATACTTTTTTTTCTCGAAAATTTGTGCAAATTTATATCTCGCTATAGTAGTCAACTTTCAAAATGTGTAACTGTTCTGTTTGTTTGTCAATAAATATAATTTTCTTGGGTGTAGAGGCACAATTGAATAAAGAACTTGTAGGTGTTATTGTTGTTGTGTGTTTGTTAGTTTCTGAGATACAAAAAGATGAAGTTGAAAATCTATGGAAATCACGGAAAAATTTGGATTCGACAGCTAGGCCTAGTCGCTCCGATAGAAATCCATGGAAACCATAACAACGTATCGATATTGTGTTTACAATATCGACACAACTGTTAGTTTCCAATTCAAACCTAGTTCTTTCATCTAAACAAACAAAATAAACAGATCTACTCGATAAAGATCTTTCCCAACAACCTACTTTACCTTTCGCAAAAAGTCCGCTTGCCCCAATCGGCGTATTAGAGGTGTTAGAAGAAAAGTCGTTCAAAATCCATTTGTAATCTAACATACGATACTTTTACCTGCAAATTATCGTGTGTATATGGTGATGCATTCAGCATTTTTTTAAATGGCTATGGGTAGGGTTGTGGTGCAAAATAATAAATTTTACGGAATTCTGATTTTTGTCCCACCAGTCTAGACCCTGGCGTGATAAAGGTTAGTGTACTCCTGGTCAATGGAGATATATGGTATGGGCCCAACACCATATTCATAATATGTCACACAACATGTAAACAGGATCTTTTTTACTCATCTCTGTCCCCCATAGAGCTATGAAAGGAAATGACTCGGACATGGTAACATAATTTAGGGAACTATTCACATTCTGGGTATGTGAGGATATATATTGCAAACTACACTATTTAGCATATATGAAGCAGTAGGTGGGCAATTGGTTAGGATATTGTTCTTCTAGTAAGGACTAGGGTTTGAACCCTGGCAAGGACTTCCATTGTTTCTATCTGGGCTGAAATAAAAACTTAGCTTGTTCACTGTACCTCAACTGCTAGGGCAATCAGCCTTTATTCTCGTTCTATAAATAACATCCTCAGTGGATCTCAGCAATGGGAAATACTATGTATATAATGAAAGAGATTTTATTGTTTGTTTACTGTTTTGTACAGACACAACAGACGCAGAATCAGCATAACTGCTCTCAGGACAAACCTATAGGTGCTCTATCTCAGGAAATGGTGAAGGGTGTGGATTCTGGTGGTTCTAGTTGTCCGTTCGTTGTACATGCTCTGCCTTTATAGACCTACGATTGATTTTTTAAATTATGCAATCTGTAGATTGCCAGTTCATCAATTGTAGTGCCAACATCCATGAGGCATTGATCTCGGAATGTCACCCCCTATCAATACCCAAGTCCGCATTATGGGTGCCTTTGAGACGAGATTGTTGGGTCATTCATTTTCATGAACCCCAGCATGACCAGGACAGTAGATTCACACAAGCCCACAAAAGCTTGAGGCTTCTATGTCTGCTATTTGCTCATGGCGTTGCAAACGCTTCTGTACCTTCCTAAACAAGGATTGAGAGTCTGGTAGCATGAATGCCCTTGTCAATGAGGTCTAAGAAAACCAGCTCAGAGCTGGTTACCACCTCAATCTCCATCCTCGTACTGGAGATTGTTCTCATGCACCTTGTCTATACATATTTTCCATGTGATGATGCTAAATTGTCAATCACTTTTACCATCTTCTTCAGTATGCCCTGAGATATAAGATGAGGCACTACAGCCAGGAGAATCCAAGTCCATCTTCGGTATTTCCTGAGATATAAGAAAAGCCACTACAGCCAGGAGAATCTGTCCATCGTCAGTATGCCCGGGATATAAGAAAAGCCACTACAGTTAGGAGAATCCATCTTCAGTATGCCAGAGATATAAGAAAAGCCACTACAGACAGGAGAATCGATCTTCAGTATGCCAGAAATATAAGAAAAGCCACTACAGTCAGCAGAATCCAAGTCCATCTTTAATATGCCCGAGATATAAGAAAAGCCACTACAGCCAGGAGAATCCGTCCATCTTCAGTACGCCAATAGATATAAGAAAAGCCACTACAGCCACGAGAACCCAGGTCCATCTTCTACAGCATGCCCCGAGATATAAGAAAAGCCACTACAGCCTGGAGAACCCAGGTCCATCTTCAGTATGATCCGACAACCACAACAAACCGCTAATAGAGAACATTAATTAACAGTGAAGAACTTGGCATGAGAAGCTTCAAACAACAACAACGATATTAACAACACCATCATCTCACTTACTTAAAGACTATATTTTACTCCAAGATTACAAGATGTAATTAACAAAACCAAAGCTCAAACTCAGATATACAAGTCTACCACTTAGATCAGATATACAAGTCTACCACTTAGATCAGATATACAAGTCTACCACTTAGATCATTCTTCTTCTTCTTCTTCGTACGCTGTCAGACGTCAACCTGCCACTTAGATCAGATATACAAGTCTACCACTTAGATCAGATATACAAGTCTACCACTTAGATCAGATATACAAGTGTACCACTTAAATCAGATATACAAGTCTACCACTTAGATCAGATATACAAGTCTACCTTTTTCTCCCACAGCAGTCCTGAACTGGCATAATCAATTGACTGAGGCTCATCTGACTTTTTGCTGACAGCATCAGCCTGGGGAGGTTGTTTCCCATTACCTTGTGCAAGCTGGATGCGACCCCCTCTTGCTCGGAAGTCTGCTAATAATGTCTGGTGATGAAAACATTAATTTATGACTAACATATAACGTAAAGTAAAAGTTAATAGCATCTCTTTTGCAAAATGTTACTGTTACAACTGCCAACCTATTTGGCTGTTATACGTTTCTTGGCAAGTGTGCAGTATGATGCATTATTTTCTATATGTGGAGAAGTGATCATACCAAGAAAAAAACCTGTGTCTGCTAAACTGGACACAGTGAGATTCGTACCCATTGCGTTGGGATTGTAAACCAAGCTACATATAGTTTCCATAAATCAATAAAAACTTGTCAGCTCCCTTTGGAGCACAGACCTTCAACAAATATATGCTAAGTCCTTCTGTCTGAGCCATCTGTTCCAACTCTGTCCCTATCTTTCTAGCTGCGCAGATTTATGCTGCTTTCTCTGCATCACATAATTCACGCTATTGACAGAAGACCATCTTCTGTCTTTAATGGCCGAGTTATATTTTTCTTGAAGATTTTGTGACTTCAAATGTCTAAAAAATTAAGCAAGGAGGTCCATGCTCAAACCTCTTACGACATGTTTAAAGTGTTAATATAATTTGCTTACCTTCTGGGTCTGGATACACTCGGGTGAACCTATAATTTACGAGATAGGAAAGAATGGAACCATGGTACTCTATTATGCTTTTCAGTAGAGTTGTGCATGGGATGGGCAACCTTTTCTTGAAAAGTAAAGCAACACAGAAATGACCTCTACAAGAGAAAATAAATTCTTCCACGAAGGCTTTCTGCAATCAGGTTAACAGTAGAGAAGTCTCCATGTTTCTGCTGGAGTGAAAAAGGATATATTCTTCTTCTGCATTCGACTTGAAAAAGACGTGATGCTGTGTCATAGTTTACAGCGAGGCTGAGATATCTGCACCTTTCAGACTGACACATCTGGTTTCAGCATGACATTTTTGTGACCAGGTTTACCTTCGCTCTTGGGGAGGAAGACTAGCGTCTGGTCAGGTAAAATATATGGATCATGACATGTCAGGGTCAGGCAAAATATATGGATCATGACATGTCAGGGTCAGGCAAAATATATGGATCATGACATGTCAGGGTCAGGCCAAATATATGGATCATGACATGTCAGGGTCAGACAAAATATATGGATCATGACATGTCAAGGTCAGACAAAATATATGGATCATGACATGTCAGGGTCAGGCAAAATATATGGATCATGACATGTCAGGGTCAGGCAAAATATATGGATCATGACATGTCAGGGTCAGGCAAAATATATGGATCATGACATGTCAGGTAAAATATATGGATCATGACATGTCAGGGTCAGGCAAAACATACTGGCCAAGACCCTCATCTCGGCTTCCTAGTAGCACTCCCTGGAAACTGGCTGTTTTCATGGAAGCGTGGCTTACGAGGTGAGGGATCGACGTGATCCCTGTAGTAGTGAGTGACACGCAGATGAAACCAAGCATAGCACAACCACCTGGAGGACGCCGTTCCACCTTCATCAGCACCCTCGGGATGTGAGGAAAGCTACTGCAACCTGACACTTACCGTCCTTTTCAGGGCGCACAAAAGAGTAACCTACTCATTATGGGCATTCATAAACAACCTTTACTCTTCGATCCTTATTCTCTTAGCCAGACTGCATGACTGCAGTCTGTTTCCAGGACCACCTTTTAAAGGTGGAATACGGTTTTAGTCAGTTATGTGTTGCTGATCCTGATAAAAAAAGCCAGCTCTAAGTCAGTTTATTAACTGCTACATCTTCTTCCCCCAACTCAGGATATATGGTGATGATGATTATGAACATAGATACTACAGAATGTTCAGCTTAACTTCAATATCTACTTGTACTTGTGTTATCAAGCTTCATGGGGAGATGCAGTTTCAAGTTACATGCAAAATGTCAAGCTATGAACATTCACCCGAGTGTCATGGTCCCAAACAACTCTAAATACCATTAACCCACTCTTGTCAAGCTATGAACACTCACCTGAGCGTGGTAGTCCTAGACAACTCTAAATACCATAAACCCACTCATCAAGCTATGAACACTCACCCGAGTGTCATGGTCCCAAACAACTCTAAATACCATAAACCCACTCGTCAAGCTATGAACACTCACCCGAGTGTCATGGTCCCAAACAACTCTAAATACCATAAACCCACTCTTGTCAAGCTATGAACACTCACCGGAGTGTCATGGTCCCAAACAACTCTAAATACCATAAACCCACTCTTGTCAAGCTATGAACACTCACCTGAGTGTGATAGTCCTAGACAACTCTAAATACCCCGAACTCACACTTGTCAAACTATAGTGTGGGTGCCCTAGGAAACCCTATATTTGTACTCTTGTCAAAAACTCATGTGAGAGTGGCGATATCAGACAACCCTATGAAACTCACACTTGTCAAACTATAGTGTGAGTGCCCTAGGAAACCCTATATTTGTACTCTTATCATGGTGATCTAAGACAATGACCCCCACACTTATCAAACTATAGTGTGGGGGCCCTAGGAAACATCCATGTGAGTGGTGATCCCAGACAATGACACCCATACTTGTCAAACTATAGTGTGAGGGTCCTAGGAAACATCAATGTGAGTGGTGATCCCAGACAATGACACCCATACTTGTCAAACTATAGTGTGAGGGTCCTAGGAAACATCAATGTGAGTGGTGATCCCAGACAATGACACCCATACTTGTCAAACTATAGTGTGAGGGTCCTAGGAAACATCAATGTGAGTGGTGATCCCAGACAATGACACCCATACTTGTCAAACTATAGTGTGAGGGTCCTAGGAAACATCAATGTGAGTGGTGATCCCAGACAATGACACCCATACTTGTCAAACTATAGTGTGGGGGCCCTAGGAAACCCTAAGTACTATATTTGTACTCTGGTAAAACAAACACGAATGAGTGTGGTGATCCCAGACAACCCTATGCCCTATAATCCCACTCGAGACAAACACCTACCTGAGTGTGACGGTCCCAGACGGGCTCCGTCAGTTTGCATGTAATCAGAGAGTGAGCATCTAGAATCTGTATACTGTTCTTGTTAGTAGCCTTTGCTGACACCTCAGAGTCAACTCCCTTAGACTTTGTCTGCCACTGGCTTTCTTCTCCGTCAAACAACCTTGACCAGAAGATTTCATCTGGGAGGTACTTCCTCACTGAACACCTGGAGCCCTTGTCTGTTTCAATGAAAGGTACAGAGTACTTGTGGTAGGGCGACACAGATAGGTGAACACCATCCAAGGCTTTTCTAAAACGTTTGTAGTTGGTTTGTTTGATCTCTTTAAGAGCAATCTTCTGGGTATTGGTAGAATTAAAAATGGACTCATCTTGCGTGTTCTGGTATCCAAGTAAAGGGTCACTGAAGTCAGTCAGTTCTGTCAGTATGGATGTGCTTGGACGAGATTGGTTGGAAATTGAGCCACTTCGTTCGGTTTTTTTTAAAGTGCTCACAGCGTTGTTTGCCATTAAGTTGTCTTCTCCAGGAGGTTTTATTGAAGTGCTTAACTGAATATCTTCAGCGGGGGGAGCGTCAGACATATGAGTTTCACTGTCAACGTCAAGAGCTTTTGTGTCGGAGGAAATCAAGTGGCTGTCCTCGATGATACATGTCTCGTTTATGTCCTTACCCTGAGGCTCACTAACAGCAGCAGGGACACCTACATGTTTAGAGACAGAATTCTCACTTTCACTGCCATTTTCTGTGTCCATCTGAGGTGGTCCTCCAGCAATGATGGGAAGGGATGATTTGGGAATGATGCACATAATGTTACCAATCAGCTTGGGTGACCCGTCCCAGCCAATCTTCTCGGTTTCATCATACTTAAATACATAATCTGGGGTGCTTCGACCAGACATGGTGTCTACGACAGACACACCACTCATGTGTCGAATCTTCTCTCTGTGTGCAAGACCACTCCGCAGTTCATAAAGAAAGGGGGACTCTATGGCCATGGATGTAGCTGTCATCTCTGTTAACGTGGAGATCATTTCCAGAGGTATAGGTATAATGGATGCTGTAGTTACTGCATATATTCCTGCAGCATCATCATCTTCATAGAAGTGGTTCTCACGAGGTAGTGCGATTTCCAGCCTGTTCTGGTCAAAATGAGACTTCACTTTGCTCTCACCTACATCCTTGACGTCTGTGCTGTTCAGCACAGACTCACTGGACTTTCTCCTTGCCATACCATCTCCTTGCTCACTATTACGATCCAATGAAGACGTGCCTGTACTATCAAACCATCTTCCTCTTCTAACTGCCGTACTTTGACTTTGGGTGGAAAAACTTCTTTCTCTCCTTAGTAAGTATTCATTACCCTCATTATCAGCAAACTCGGACAAGGAGCTAAGCTCAGAACTTCTAGTGGATTTCTCCCCTCCCCTATAGTCCATTGATAAAGTATCCACATCCTTGTCTATAAAGGAGGTCATACAACTCTTTGCCTGGTGCTGATAATCCATTAAATCTAGCTCCGGGTCAGCGTCACCATCCAGGGGATACTCTGCTCCCCCACTAATACTAGTATCTTCCTCCTCCTCTTCTTGACGGTTCTCATTGTAAGTTGAGCTCTCCAGCTTTGTATCACTGGGGACAAACAAAAACAAAATCATGTTGTATTTGGTCATGACAACACAAAACTACAACCAACAACATTCTTCGACTTCTTCTCCTGTATATCATTTTTGTTAAGCATACGGTACGTTGTGCTTAATTTGCTGTTTGACTATGATATCTGCATCTTTCAGCATGACACAACATCTGCTTTCTGTACGTCTTTTATTAGAATTAACTATCCCTACTCTTTTGCTGTCCCCAGAGGTTTCCAAGCAGTCACCAGAACATATGCAGGATTACCCCACTTATGCAGACCAAAGAGAGGCAGTCTAGCTCGGAGGAGAGACCATGCTCAAAAAGCTGTGGGGGACAAGCAAAGACCTGAAACACAGTATCCTTCGTGAATTTCACAGGGCTAGAAGCATAGCATCAGTTGATCAAAGAAGAAGCTGTCACCAGACAGCCTGCAAGGTAGCAGGTGGTTTGAAGTCAAGAGTTTTCTTTCTCCTAGATAAATTACCACCTATGGTTGACAGGCTTCATCTATAGAGTGTTGTGGTTGTTAGTAGAAACAGTTCCACTGCAATGTCAGAAGCCATGAGTTGTGCATGCCTTGAGTGTATTTAGTTAGAATTGAGAGCTCATCCTCTATTCCCATAGAATGTGAGCTCGTTTTTAAAATGTGTGCTGAAGTCGGATGCACTGGTTGGTTCAGCACAAAGTCCAGTATAGGGCATTCTGCCTTAGGAAATAAACAAGTCGGGGGAAGGAATCCTCAATTCTGCATACAGCTATAGCAGTATTTGGGATCCAACAACATTCCTCACACCGGACTAGTATCCTCAATACAAACAGCTCAATTCATTTTTAAAAAGCATTGGCGCTTTATTTCGTATTCTTTTTCTTCTTCTTCTTCGTTCGTTCTCAATCTCCCGCTACCAACCCTGAAAGGGCTTAATTAGCAGAATGTAGTCCAGAGAACGGAATGCGTTGTCGTAGTTTACAGCTTGGCTGCGATATTTGCACCTTTCGGTCCAATACATCCGACTTCAGCAAGCATTTTTTGAGTACCGGGTTAGCATTCCCTCTTCGATCCCTTCTTCTTAGCCAGTCTGCCCTGATGCAGCCTGTTATCCAGGATCACCGCGTGGAGGTGTAGAAGGGTCTTGGCAGCTATGGTTCGCTGGCCCTAACACTAATAGTCAGCTATGGTTCGTTGACCATTGCAGCTAATGTGCTGCTCACCATCTTGATCCCTATTTCGTATTCAATCCTTATATGTGAATAAACAGTAGAAAAACACAAAGAAGGTCCACTGCACAAATATTTTCTACAACTGACATGGTAATTGGACACAATAGGTCAATCCCCTGTTGTCTGCACACACAATTGCAAAAATATAAAGAGACCTGTAGACTCACATGTGTAGAAGAGGAGAGAATATGCAAAGCAACATAGGAATTGGTTAAAGTAAATGTCTTTCATAGCACAAGGGCAGAGTTCAAGTCCCGGACTAGGCAGATTCCAATTTATTTAGCTGTAAAATCGGTAATATAACTCTTCTCTGAGCAAGGAAACAAGTCCGACCATCTCTTAAAGCTGAAGTCTCTAACATCTTATTCCATACAACAGCATCTGCTATTAGGCTACCATTTACCCTATTAAATATCATGTAAATTGGGTGACTAAGGAAGGTTGTGCATGGGGCTACTAGGAATTACTTGCCTAAGAAATTGTTACAAGAACTAGTACTTATTTACTCAAATGACATAACCACTCCTCTTATACCCTAAGATACAGAGGTTTGTCAGGGAGAATGGCAGAATATTCTATTTCCTGTCATTTTCTTAACCTGGTTTTAATTTAGTCATCAGTTTCATTATCTTTGCTGCAATATTGGCAAACTTTTTCACATGAAAAAGATTTCCATTTTACAGCTAAAGGCAAAACAGCTAACCAGCTGCATTGTCTCTGCATTGTCACCAGTTATTGCTATACGACTGAACAGACGGGTATTTGAATTGAAAAATAGACCACTTCCGCCTGCTTAAATTTCAAGTGCAAAAATGGTTTATTTGATATTAAGGATAATTTTTGTAACAATTTATCCTATTTTTGCACTCGGATTTGAAGATTATCCCATTATTGAGGGTGATCAAGTTAAAGTGCTGCAACTGAATTTTCTTTGGTAGATCTGTTAAGTTTGTTCATGTAAATGTAATAAATATGTTTGTACTGGAAAGTAACAAATATGACAATCTTGTAAAACTTCATTATCTATCCTCTATGGCAATTTTGTTAAATGTCATCAGGTGCTTTGTATCACTGAAATAGATGAGTCTAAATTTTGTGATATTTTTCATCATTTTCTCCTTCATCTTCTTGTATCTCAGAAACTAACACACACACAACAAAAACAATAACACCAAAATGTTCTTTATAATTTATGTCTCTAAGTAAAGTAAAGTAAAGTATCCCATAGCATTACTGCCGTAGGGATGTGAGGTGTTAGCGATCTCACATTTCAAAGGCTCGGCTATATGAGGGCGGTAGCCATCTCCTCTCTCTCGCCGCTTTTACTTCCCGGACTGAACCGGTACCCATTTAAGGCTGGGTCGACCCGGGAGCCATTGCGGTCTGAAAAAAACATTACCGCCTCAACTGGGGAATGAACCCAGGACCACTCAGATGCGAAGCCAGCGCGCTAACCACTGCGCTACGCGGCTCCACCTCTACGCGCAAATAAATCATATCGATAGAACAACCAGTAAAAAGGTTACAGGCTCTCAAAATCAACAAACTAGAAAAACATGAAGAGGTAAAAAAAATAATTAAGTGGCGGGGAAATTGTGTAATTTTTGTATTTAAGTGTGGTAAAGGTTAAGTTGTAATGGGCGTCTGGATCTTTGGCTCTTGACTTCCTGTGACTGTCAAAGTAGCCAGTCTTTATTTTTTGCGGACAAGCTGTGTTCAGTTGAAATTTCCCTCAAATTCAAGTCAAACTTAGACTACATCCTTACCTAAACCTATCTAGACTACAACCTTACCTAAACTCATCAACCAAGCTGTGTTCAGTAGAAATTTCCCTCAATCTCAAGTCAAACCTAGACTACAACCTTACCTAAACCTATCAACCAAGCTGTGTTCAGTAGAAACTTCCTTCAATCTCAAGTCAAGTTCTGCTCAGTAGAACTGCCCCTCAAACCAAAGTCTAGCCTAGGCAACAATGATCTTACCTAAACCTATCAATCAAGTTCTGCTCAGTAGAACTGCCCCTCAAACCAAAGTCTAGCCTAGGCAACAATGATCTTACCTAAACCCATCAATCAAGTTCTGCTCAGTAGAACTGCCCCTCAAACCAAAGTCTAGCCTAGGCAACAATGATCTTACCTAAACCCATCAATCAAGTTCTGCTCAGTAGAACTGCCCCTCAAACCAAAGTCTAGCCTAGGCAACAATGATCTTACCTAAACCCATCAATCAAGCTTTGTTCAGTAGAGCTTTCCAGTCCTTCAAAAGGCTGCTCAAGCTCATCAGCCCCAGGCTGGGGCATGGCAAACTCATCCATACAGAAACACAGCTCAAGGAGAGAGTTGTAAGCCGTGTAGGCCATGAACTTCAAGATGTACTTGACCTGTTCATAAAAACCATAGACATGCTAGTGGATACTCTCAATAGTAACAACAACAGCAGTAACAACATCAACAACAACACAATCTTATATTCCTTATATGTAATAATCAGAACGTTTTTGTTCCAATAGGAGCATGAGCCCACTTTTGCAGTTGGTATCCTTGCACAAGCCCTGCATGTATGTGTGTCTGCAGTGGCGGTGTATGTAACAAATTGTTTTAAATGATGAGGTTGCCAACCCTATATACACCATATTTAGTAGCCTTTTACAACATCCATTGTAGTCTTCCCTCTATCTCGGACACTCTGGTCCGCCGCTGCCTGTCTGTGTTTCATCACATGGTTCGACTGGACTAGAAAGTTCCGGCTCACCAGATCATATCCAAGTCGGCTATGTGTAACAACAGTCTCCCACCAGCCAGCTGGAGGCATGGGAGGGTCCACCCCCGTTCTACATGGCTCCGGCAGATAGCAGTCTCTCCTTCAGCATTGGACGAATGTTTGGCTACAAGCCTCAGCAGTTGGACATGGTTGTGGTCAATCGACGCAACGGGCCCTAGAAGCCTAGGCAAACATTATTATAGTAAGGTGTGACTGGTTCTACTCTGACCTCACCAGTAAGAGATCTTGGTATCCACATGGACGACAGCAACAGAAATTAATTATAACAGAAGTTCACACACAACTTACATCTTTAAGAGAAGTTCACCTTTACAAAACTTACATTGACTATATCTCTCGCAAACCAGTCCTAAATGCTATCACAGCCAGTAAAGGAAAAGAAGATAAGTTTTCAGTTATAACTAAATGTTACATGACAGCTTCACCCAGGTCCTGGTCTTCTCGTGGTTGGATAGTTCCTGCTAACATGGTAAGGTGTAAGTTGCAGACACTTTAAAAACCAGAATGTACAGAGTAGATGAAGCCCAGAAACCATGGGTGGTAACTTATCTAAGACAAAGAAAACCTGCTGCCTTACAGGTAATCTGGTGGCAACTAAAGACTAGGGGGAAGTTGTATAAAACAATTAGACATAGTCAAAACATAAAACAATTAGACATAGTCAAAACATAAAACAATTAGACATAGTCAAAACATAAAACAATTAGACATAGTCAAAACATAAAACAATTAGACATGGTCAAAACATAAAACAATTAGACATAGTCAAAACATAAAACAATTAGACATAGTCAAAACATAAAACAATTAGACATAGTCAAAATATAAAACAATTAGACATAATCAAAACATAAAACAATTAGACATAGCCAAAACATAAAACAATTAGACATAGCCAAAACATAAAATAATTAGACAAAGTCAAAAGGCTCAGATATCTCAGATCAACTGTCAAATGAGACAACATATTTTGCACTAAACAAAAAAAACAAAGAGTGAACAAAAAGTCACACACTGCTTCCATATTATCTAACTCATTTAACACACTGCTTCCATATTATCTAACTCATTTAACACACTGCTTCCATATTATGTAACTCATTTAACACACTGCTTCCATATTATCTAACTCATTTAACACACTGCTTCCATATTATCTAACTCATTTACTGCAGATGAGTATGTTCTTCTTTTTCTTCTGCGTTTGTTCTCAATCGCCGCTACCAAGCCCTGAACAGGGTTTTGCAAGTAGCAGGATGTATTTCAAAGAACGGAATCCGTTGTGTCGCTAATTTATAGTTTGACTGCGTCTTCGGCAGAGATGAGAATGTAAAAACCAGGATACAAATAGCAAGCGGGCCTTTATCATGTTGAAAATCATATGGAACTCTAAAATGATGAAAGTGCATACCTAGCTAAGGATCTTCAACTCCAATGTGAAGTTGGTCCTTCTATATGGTGTGGAAACATTGCAGATTACCAAACTCAATACTAGAAATACACTGGATAAACCGATTATATATAATTATTTGATTTGGTGCAGAATAGTGCCTTTTATTGATTATTCATATTCGGTCAAAGAGTACCCTGCAACCAAATACGAATAGGTCAGTTTATATTTGCATTGTGATATTAATGAAGCTTTTTTAATAACATGCATGAGTTCAGCAGTGCATGTTTGTCAATGGTGTTGCCAGCCATTCAAGCTATCTTGCTGTATCTGCAGAAGGACATAGATGATGTTGATGGAATACAAAAGTTGATTGCAGAAATTATTTCAATTTTGCAACACAGGCTTTCTAGTCTGTTTTATTATGAATTGTTTGTTATTTCTGCAGATTAGATATGTGGATTATACTTCACTTCTTAACCTTGACCAACCCTGAGCCACAAGCGCTGGCCTTCCTATTTTCCGCCCATTGTCGAGATCCAGCGCCACGCTGGTGTTTTTCATATATGACCAAATCAGGCTACCATAGATCAACTCAAATCAAGTATGTTTATTATGATGAATATGTCACATCCTTCTGCACAGGTTTGACCAGCAGAAAGCCTTTTGTGTTTGATTAAAATGAGTTTGAAACACTTTATTATCGTCTTTATGTAGATTGGAGCCAGCCCATTATTGAGAATGGTGAAGTTGTTGCAAAAGATCTTTGTGATGTTGATCTGTTTAGTTTGTTTATGTAAAAGAAATAAATAAATTTTTAATGTAAACTAACAGATATTCAGACTGTGTTCAGAACACTTTCAGTACTTTGTGGTGATTTTGTATGATTTATTGAGGAGTGACGTACCCGAATTGGTGAGTCTAAATGTTTGTGCTTTGTTATATAAATTGTTACCTTCATCTTGTTGTATCTCAGAAACTAACACATAAAACAAAAAGAATAACACCAACAAGTTCTTTATTCATTTATGTCTCTAAACACAACAAAATCATATCTAAAGGCAAACAGACAAAAAGGTTATAGGCCCTCAAAATAACAACCAGTTGAAGATGCTGAGCAGCGCATGAGATGCAGTGGTCAGCAACCCATAGCTGACTGCTAGCGTCAGGGCCAGCGAACCAGAGCTGTCAAAACCCTTCTACACTTCCATGCAGTGATCCTGGTTAACAGGCTGAAGCGGTCAGCGACCTACGGCTGACTGCTAGCGTCAGGGCCAGCGAATCAGAGCTGAGCAGCGCATGAAGCTGCAGCGACTCATAGCTGACTGCTAGCGAACCAGAGCTGCCAAGACCCTTCTACACCTCCATGCAGTGATCCTGGATAACAGGCAGCAGCAGGGCAGACTGGCTAAGGAGAAGGGATCGAAGAGGGAATGCTAACCCGGTACTCAAAAGATTCTTGGTGAAGTCGGATGTGTTGGACCGGAAAGTGCAAATATCACAGTCAAGTTGTAAACTACCACCCAACGCAATCCGTTCTCTGGACTACATTCTGCTATAAGCCCTTTCAGGGTTTGGTAGTGGGAGATTGAGAATGAACGAAGCCAAGCCAAGCCAAACCAAACATTACTGAAAAACAACTGAACATGTTTCTGAATGTCTTCTTCTTGTTTCTTTTTCAGCCAAGCCAGAGTATAGGGCCACAATTACAGTTGATCTCCTTTAGGTAGCCTGCACCATAGCACTTTGTGTGCTTATGCAGTGGTGGTTTTTGTAGCAAATTGTTTTATACGATGGGGCTGCTAGCCCCATGCATAACTGTCTTTAGTCATCTCTTGTGACAAGAATGAAGGAGCAGTGGTCCTATTTTCTTTCCTCCCCAGTAAGGGGTTCCAGGATTCACTCATAGAGTGGAGTCATGTGTACTGAGGGACACTGATCCAATGTCGTTGTGTCAGAACATGATAGGTTTTCTGTTCTCCACTACTGTACACAACTATATCGAGTCAGACATCCAACAAATGACCCATGTGAATGTCAGCAACACATTTTCAGACGACAAATATCTTGTGACAGAGAATGTTCAGACTCATTTTTTTTTAAAGTGAATGCGTTTCATGTAGCGATGGCTTTCGACATTTAAAAAAAATTGTTTAATAATTAGTTTAGATCATTACATAGTTTTAAGATATTTGCCTCATTTTTGTAAATATGTAAAACTTTGCAACGTCATGTTTTTGTTGATTACTTTATAATTACAGGAAATGTTGGGAGACATGTAAAATACACCTATTTATGTAAATTATTCACCCACTATTCATAATCGTATTCAGCAAAATAGTTAAGGGCTTTATTTGTGATATTACAATAAGTAAAAACCCCTATTTCGTTCATCCATAGAGATTACAGTATTTTATCAACAAATCCCTGAGAAAGATTCTGGGCCTGCAGGTGTTTGATAAGGTTACAAATGAGAGCCATATGGGAGAGAATGGGACAAAGACAGGTGGAACAGGAAACTTTGGAAGAAGTAAGCATTGGATATGCCATAAACACTGTAAAAGTCTCAAGCTAGTATTCTGAAACCCCCAAGCGAAACAGGAAGGTCAAAGAACACATGGAGAAGTTGCCTAGAGAACTGACCTGCTTGGAAAGAGTTGGTTGATGGTTTCCTCTTTCTCCCTCTCACATCCCCCCAAGTTATAAAGGTAAAAAAAAAATGTCTTACTTATTATTAGTTTCTTCTTGTCTTTCATCCATTTCCAACTAAAATGTATAATGAATTTCAAATTGAGCAAAAAGGAACACCTGGCAGGTAGAAGAAATTCACAAATAACAATATGTCTCACCCTCCTGAGTTCACTGGATGATCCTCCTCGAAGGACAATGGTACAGCCCAGGTGAGTAGCACATCCATCAAACACAGCCAAGGTCTTACTTTCCTCTGAGCGGTGGACAAAGTCAAGACATCACATACAAAAAACACTATATCTGTAATTTCAGCAACTAAAAAGCCATACACCAGACCAATGAAAAATCTAAGAAGGTAGAAAAATGTGAAAGACAAACGCACACCAGTAAATAAATTTGTATTTGTTGAAACAATGATCATACATTTACAGATGTTATCAAATAACTATATATCTATCTACAAAATATAAATAATTCTTCAAATTTAATAGAATAACAGTTGATATCTTGAAATGTTTAGCCTTAGCAGGTTATAGAGTTGTGGGCTGATCCATGGATCTACTGCCCAGGACATGCAGGCGTCTAGGGCAACGAAAGAGCTGATGCAGTGGTCAGACGAGCTGTGGTGAATGACAGACACTGTGGTAATGAGAGACAGGGTTGAGTTGATAATCGCAGTTATGGATACTCTACAGAATGATGAATGTGCAGAGGATAATAGATTTGGGAGTGACTAGGGGAGAGGGGAGAAATTGTGTCCTGTCTGGAAAGATCCGAAGAACACGAAATCAACACCTGACTGGGACTGAGTATATATATGCTTGGCTGGATGCATGAACGGAGAACTTATATATATGCTTGGCTGGCTGCATGAACGGAGAACATGTGTATGCCCCTATGTGATGATGTTGGTTCTTAGAATCAAGGGTTGTGAGCTACCTATCTTAATTATGAAATTATTTTAGGACAATCTATCTATCATAAATGCAATAGATTATCAATGCAATAGATTATCAGTACACTCTAGATTTATTTGATAAATTGTTTTAATAGACCTCATTGACTTGATTTGAAGTTTTGACGAATGATGTTTGAAGGAACAATACACATATATCATGTGTTTAAAAAAAAGTGATTCATTACCACACCCACCACACTTTTCCTACAATGACAAAAATACATCATAGAAATGCAGTGCATCACTTACTGTTGGCCAGAGTGAAGGTCTGAAGTCTGAAGTCATGACAAAAACCCATGTTTGGCTTACTGACTAATCCATCAATAGATGGGACAATATCTGCCTGGGTAAACCTGGCCAGTCTCTCCATCACACTCTAAAGAATAAAGAGGCAAGAAATAAACAATCTCAGAGTTGCCAATAGGGCAATTAAAATAAAACATTTGTCTAAATAATAAGTGGGCATAATGTTATAGCCCCCATATATATATATTTGGAAGATAGAATAGAGCTAATGCTTACACCTCTGCATGTGGTATCAGGCAACTTCAGGATGTAAGACACACCACACAAACTTAACCCTACCAGACCGATATACCCATTTTTAGGTAATTTCCAAATCTGCCGCTATACCACTGGACCTAATTTTCAGTACTTTGGGTAGTACGTCAGAAACTGCGTCACAATCTAAAAATAACCAACCAATCATGGTCAAACGTTTGCGTGTGTGTGTCCCTCGAACAGCTGATGGGGGAGATCTAGGTGGTGATGAAGGTTCATCCTGCTGGGAGGATTGGCACACAAAGGTGGAATATTGGCGCTAGATGAAAGGTAGACCTATTTTCTACAATGTCTCCAAGTTCCATCTAATTCTAACCATTTGTTTGCATGTAACTAACATTTTGCTATATCATGTTGGTTTTTTTCTCTTTAATGCTAAGGAGCCCAGGTATAGGGGACAGTTAGGTTCAGGGCCTCAGGTCTGGTAGGGTTAAACTGTAAGACAATATAAATACTCTAGTGTGGGCTTCCTGCAGGTGGTGACAAATGTGTTTAAGATCTAGGTCCCGAGTGGCCCGCCGGGGTCTTTGTGTATGACGAAGACAAGAATATCACCACTGCTCCACAGAAAGCCTGTCGTAAGTGGCAACTAACTATGACATGGCATAACACCTGCCATGGTTAGGTGGTTTGTTAAGAGCTGCATAGATGGTGCTTAACAGGCTGCGGATCTACTTTGCTCTACTGTTTGAGTCTATTAAGATGGACTCACACATCAGTTAACCACCCTCCGCGGCACTTGTCCCAACGCAGCGGAGTAATAAGCTGCTCAAGTCTAGCCCACTAAGCAGAAAATCCTCTTCCAGGCTACATCCAGCTCACGCCAGAACTGGGACCTGCACAGGAGCATCTATCCCTGTAGAAGTACAGGCCGACTAAGACTAAGACTAGGAGCCAGGTAAAAAATTTGAGAGTCAGACATGGAGCTGGATGAAAAGGATATACCCTGATGGGGGAAATTGTGAGTAAATACGACACTGGTCCTGATATATTACGTGCCATTGCAATATTTGACATGTCCTGAACTACAGTAGTAGCCCCATATTACTATTTGTGTGACAAAAAAAGAATAATGATAGATAATCAATAATGAAAAACGGCCAAAACAAAAAAAATGTGTGCATCTACCTGTCTTTATGATTAACTGAATAAGTGACTCAACTTGTTTTTGTTTAATTAAAGAGACAGAAAATCTAAGTCATGTAATAAATGAATGAATATATGGCCAATGGACATGAAAAAAATGCCCCCTAAAAAACACACACATCAAAAGGATTGTCCAGAAATTGAACCTCTTTAGTTCAGCATGGGTGCCGCCATTCAGGTAAAGTGGTGAGTCCTTTGAGGGACGACCAGCAGCGAGAGCGGACAACTGAGATGTTGATCATCTGCTGTGCAAATAAATCTTAGTCCAGGTGGAGTTTCGACAGCTTGCAGTGACAGTTTAATGATGAGGTTTATTCTACTACCACTAAGATATGCACCCGGTTATTCAGATGCTTCGAACTCTCTAACTTAAGGTCATTGCAACAGGGACATTGGGAGCCTCGTCAATCCATTCATGCTCAAATGTTTATGTGTGGGTTATTCAGATGCTTCGAACTCTCTAACTTAAGGTCATTGCAACAGGGACATTGGGAGCCTCGTCAATCCATTCATGCTCAAATGTTTATGTGTGGGTTATTCAGATGCTTCAAACTCTCTAACTTAAGGTCATTGCAACAGGGACATTGGGAGCCTCGTCAATCCATTCATGCTCAAATGTTTATGTGTGTGTGTATATATATGTGTGGACATATGGATATAAGTGGATATTTATATAGATGTATATAAAACCCAAGTGGTCTGCCAGGGTCTTTTATTTGTATGATAAGGACAAGAATAGCACCACTGCCCCACAGAGAGTATGTCACAAGAAGATGCGGTGTGACATGGCATAAAACCGGCCAGAGTTAGGTGGCTTGTTAAGAGCAAAATAGATTGTGTCTAACAGGCTGAGGGTCTATTTTGTTCTACTGTTTGAGACTATTAAGATTGACTCGCACATTGGTTAACCACCCTGTGCTGCATTTGTCTCAATTCAGTGGAATATTAAGATGAATGAGCTTAGCCCGCTAAGCAGGAAATCCTCTTCCTGGCTACATTCAGCTCATACCAGAGCTGGGACCTGCACAGTGGCATCTGCCCTTGTGGAAGTACAGGTCAACCAAGAACTATATTTATATACATATATATATAGCTGACCCTAGTAAACTTAAGTTTTAACACACCCACATCAAGCTTCAAACAAATTCTCGGGACTTACTAGTTTGACATTGTACAGCAGAGTGATGCCAGCCTCTAGCAGATACTCTTGTGCAAGTCGTGACACAGACTTCTCCACAACCACTACGTTTGGCCTGTATGCTACCATTTTCATCACACAGTTCCTCATAAACTCCCGCTCCTGTGGTAACAAAAACAAATCATGTATGAGCATACAGTGACAAGAGTATCATCAACTTGATGTATCCCACCATCAAGATACTCCTCATAATTTTACAGGTAATAATTAGGTGTGGAGTAAACAACAAAGTTCCCAGCGAAAAATCTGGATTTAGACAGAACAGCGGAACAAGAGAAGCAATATTCTGTATAATGACACTAGCAGAAAAATATTTAGAAGTACAAAAAGCATTTATATGTGCTTTACAGATTATAAAATAGAATGTAACGATTTCAGCATGATAAACTTATTACATGTCTGGAAAACATATATGTGGATGGAAAAAACACAATAATATTCAGTAACCTATACTGGAGCATACTGCTACTGTAAGATCCGGCAGGATTTACTCACAATTCTATAGATGCAAAAAGATGAGTTCGACAAGGATACGTATTGTTCTCTTGTCTGTTTAACATTTACACAAAACAATTTTTCAACTGAGAGGAAATGTCAGCAGTCATTATCAATGTTTAACATTTACACAACACAATTTTTCAACAGATAGAGGAAACAATATTAGAAAGATAGATAAGGAAAGGGACCTAGGGGTTATAATAGATCATACAGGAAAGGTGAGTGAGCAAGTTAAGGTAGCAGTAAAAAAGGCAAATGCAATGTTAGGTATGATAAAAAGAAATATTAAACATAGGAGCAAGGAAGTGATAGTCAAACTGTATAAAGCTTTAGTTAGACCTAGATTGGAGTACTGTGTACAGGTGTGGTCCGTATCATAGAGGGGACATAAACATGCTAGAAAGAATACAAAAAAGAGTGACAAAGATGATAGTGGGATTCCAGAATTACAGTTACGAGGAACGACTCAGAAAAACCGGCCTACAGTGTCTCGAAGAGAGAAGAATTCGTGGTGACTTAATACAGGTTTATAAGATGATCAGAGGAATCGATAAATTAGACTATAACAAGTTTTTTAAAATACAGCCACCTACAATAACACGAGGGCATAGCTACAAGCTGACTAAAGAGAGGTCCAGGTTAGATATTAGGAAATATTTTTTTAGTCAGAGAGTGGTGTCTGCTTGGAATGCATTGCCAGGGGATGTAGTGGAGGCAGGGACAGTTAATGCATTTAAGAATAAACTGGATGCGCATAGCTTTTAGAGCAAGGTGATGTAAATGTAACTGGTTGTATACAGACTCTGCAGGGTCTTCTAAACCAGTATAAAAACGTTAAGTTAAGTTAAATGTCAGCACTCATTATCAGTGGAGTATCAATAAATAATCTCAGATATGTGGACTGCACAGTTATGTTAGCTGTAAGTGAACGAGAATTACAACAAACAAAAACTATGACAATTAGCAAAATTGACTCAAAATATACTCTAAAGATAAAAATAGACTATTCAAACACTAGAACAGACCAAGAGCTTCTGATATTTTGGAAATATAATAACAGGAGGGAAGATGTGAAATGGAAATGAAGAAGGGCATAGGGATTGTCAAATCTGTTTTCACCAACATGAGTAATGACATTCAAACAAGTGACTCACAAATTAAAAACGAGTAATAATAATAGTTGTCCATGGCAGGCGAAGATGGCGACAGCATCAGACTTGAGTTGCGAGGTGTGATCTTATATCACTGAATTATTCTTTGCATTTTTTGGATGCTGAGGTATGTGCATTTGTTTTTAGAGTGTATATTTGTCATTATTGTTTGGCGCAGAAACATAGACAATGAACAAACGGAGATTGAATATTGATACCTTTGAAATGTGGATATATAGAAGAATGAGGCGCAACTCACGGAAAAAAAATAAACATAACTAAGTCTTAGAGAAAATATGAGAGCAAAGAGAATAGATGAATGAAAACAGAATCAGTTAAGATATTTTGGTCACGTCAAAAGACATAACACCTTGCTGAAAACAATACTGGTAGGAAAGGTGGAGGGCGGATGTGTCAGAGGTAAACAACGATATTAATGGGAAGATAAGATCAAAAGATGGACTGAGCAGATTGTACCATCAAGGCAAGAGACAGAAGGTTAGAGATCTATTACAGCTGGTATTCGTTGTGGAGGAGACACTTAAACTGATAAGGCTATCATCATTACTTGGGTAAGTCATAGGTCCCTATCATTTTCAGGTTACAATAAAATATAGATAAATTATAATTTATAAACAAAACAAGATTCTAATATGAGTTTTAAACAATAAACATATACAAAACAGTTTATAATATCAGCGATTAAAATCTATCGAAAATACAATATTCTAATATCAGTTTAAAACAATATATTTATATATATATTTACAAAACAGTTTATAATATCAGCATTAACAATATATAGACAAAAAACAAGATTCTAATATCAGTTTTGAACAATATATATAGACAATACAGTTTATAATATCAGTAATAACAATATATAGATAAAACAAGAACCTAATATCAGTTTTGAACAATATTTATAGACAAAACATGGTTCAAACAATATTTAGAGAATGCAAGCCATCAAGGAAGGGAACTGGTCACTATCACTTCTCAAAAGCTGAAAACTCATGAATGAAGTCTCTACAGTTTTATCCCCATTGACAGAATGTGATACAGAACCACCAGTTCTGTCATATAAAATGAGTTGCCTCTCATACAGGCAACTTCTGCATACATGATTGCAGCCAACTTACAAACTGACTGAATCACCAGAGCAAGACACTTATTTACAAACCAAATAATGGGGAAGTGAGCAGAGCAAAGAGTAACATCACGGTCAGGTGAAACATTCTGATCTAGACCCCAACTCATACAAGGCATCATAGAAACAGGCTGTGTCACAGCAGTCTGACCAATAAGGTGGGGATTGATACTGTTTTCGATATAGTGGTGAGCTTATTGAGGAGCTTTGCATTGGACTACAGCCAGGAGGGCCCCTGTTCACCTTCTCAAGTATGTCTCAAGATGTAAGAAGAGTGCTGGAGCTTGAGAACAAATGACAAAGAAGAAGACGAAACAACAACATGGAAAGTAGGTGAGATGCATAAATCAACAATGACCTGTAATATCTGCGGCTCAAGAGAGGAGAACTTATTTTCCACTCTCTGAAACTCGATTGTGCCACGGAGGAGCAGGATGAGTGGGTTAGCAATCTTTGTCTTCATCTTCTTGTGTGCTATGTTCTTGGTAAAGACAACACCATGGAATAGAGAGGTATCACTTTTGTTGCCACCAGATACCTGACAAAATAACAAAGGAGTGTTAGTCTAAGCTAAATGTCTAGTACTGGAGCTAGCAATATGATTGGTATCACAAGTCTGGATAAGAGATAACAAAGGTCAGACATGAATTAATCAATAAAAATTTTTGATCTCACTTCAACAAATAAATGCCAAACCCTGTGCCATCCTTTCTAACTTAATCAATGTCTTCCCAGTTAATCGGCAAATATCTTATCATATCTCATATATGTGTATGACAAGGACAAAAATAGCACCACTGCCCCCACAGAGAGCATGTCGTAAGAGGCGACTAATTGTGTGACATGGCATAACACTGACCATGGTTAGATGGTTTGTTAAGAGCAGCATAGATGACGCCTAACAGGCTGCATGCCTACTTTGCTCTAGTGTTTCCGTCTATTAAGATGGACTCGCACATCAGTTAACCACCCTCCATAGTGTAGTGATAAGATGCTCGAGCCTAACCCGCTTAGCAGAAAATCCTCCTCCTGGCTACATCACAATGTCCTTTTATGTCCTTTGAACTAGTCTTATTCAATAGACTTTGCAGTTTGCATCTTCTTCTTTTGTCCTATTGCCCTTGCCATGAGACATCGCAGAGAGGCAGAATGTGTTGATTTATTGTTATCACCAGGTAGGAGGCTTGTGCTGTAGTTAGGTGGAACTTAGTGTGTTAGATACACTGAGGTCGGCCCCTTGCACGTGGAACGGAGATCTGCATATGATAAGTTCTCGCAGCAGGCTGGTCATAATGCATTCTGACTAAATAACCAAACCACTTTATTGTTTGGACGTCAATGTAGGCACTAACTGGGTTTGTCCCCATTATCTGCCTCAGCGTGGTGTTGCACAATCGGCCACTGATTGTCTTTCTGGCTGCAGATCTCACACAGCGCATCTTACAGCTCTGGATATTTCTCTTATGTATTTCTAGTAAGGACCAATATTGACATTGGTAACACAATGTAGGAATAAACAGTGCATTTATCAGCTTCTTAGCTGATAAAGCACTCTAGAGTGTTTCAAATCTCTGAAAATGAAAGTGGACATTGTTCGCCTTCTGAATTCTATGTGCCGTCTCTATGTCCACTTTGTCGTCATCAGTGAACACACCCCTACCATACATCACTCATCACTGGAAACCAATTTGTCATATTAGCATGTGGGGCTGTAGTGCTATTCTTGTCCTTGCCATACACAAAGATCCAGGCTGACCACTCGGGAGTCACATCTGTTAACCCAGACAAAAGGGGAGGAATACTAACATCTGGTCAGGCAAAATATACTGATCAGACATGTTAGTCAGGGTCAGGCAAAACATACTGGCAAAGACTCTCACCTCAGCTTCCTCGCAGCCCTTCCTGGAAACGGGCTATTTTCATTGCAACCTGGCTTACGAGGTGAGGGATCAACATGATCCCTGTAGTAGTGAATGAAACGCAGAATGAAGCCAAGCATAGCACAGCCGCCTAGAGGACCCTGGTCCACCTTCTTCTGCATACTTGGGACGTAAGGAAAGCTACTGCAAACTGCCACTTTTTAGAGCGTACAAAAGAGTAAACCTACTCATTGTGCACATTCGAAACAACAAAACAACAACCCTGACAAATGCCTTTTCCTAATCAATGTGTATAATCACATTATACTGTATTTATGTTTCATGCTAGCTGTATATAATAATGTTTTTATAAATATTTTTGGTCAAAAAGTAACAATATATACAAATAATTAACTGCAAAACTGGTTGGGCAGATAGTACATTAATATTGTAGGTAGATTTTGAATGGTGAGGTAATGATAAAATTGAACAAATCTTTTGATAAGCAATGTAGCAGAAATATTTGCAAAGGTAAACATATTCACACATCGAATCTAGAAAAATTCAGTTGGTTTGGCGATTTTGTTCAAAAATTCACCTATTTTTCAATTGTAAGTTTCTTTTTAATTTTTAGAAATTTTTGTAATTCTGGAATGGCTGCAATTGAGCACTAATAAAAATTCTGCATTTGCTGCACGTGTTCTTTATAAAACATGTCGAAAAACGTGGTGATTTTGTAGAAACAATTATTTTTCAACTTTAAATGCTTTCAGTAAAATGTTAATACTGTTAAATTTATTTCACCTAATAAGGTGAATCTTTAAAAACACCTTTCCACAAGGATTATCTTCAACAGAAAGCCAGTGTTTTGTTCATGTATAGATATATAGCTGAATTATAACAATTATTTTGGTTTTTATGTTGTCACTGTGTATATTTTTTTTTAAATCTACATCCCCACATATAAAATATCTTTATTCTATTCTATTCATAATTCCTTTGTGAATAGTTTAACATATAATGTGTGATATGTTAATGAAACATTACTGGAGATAACCATGTCTCATGCGAGTGATATTGCACGCAGAGTTTTATGATGAAGAAGATAAATGCCCTAGTGAATCAGTTATGCCCTCAGAAAACTTACACTGCATTTGCTATCATTGTTGCTACTTTCTTTATCAATATTCTAGACTCTGTTTTCCCTTGTTTCCCTACAAGTGTTGTAGAAAGATTCATTGATGACTATTATTCTTAATACTGTACTTCAATAAGTGAACATTAATGTGTACCTGCATACCTTTTTTATGTGTACGTAGTTTCGTATATCCATGTCGTCTCCCTCCAGTCTCACATCTGGTCGTACAAACTGACTGATCTGAGGATAGCAAACGTAAAAACGCTCAAATTATGCACATGTACTTTCCGAGTGTTACTGGCGCCTGAAATGGGAGCAAACAACAACAACACTGTAAAATACTAGAGGTTACTACGTACTACATGGGGAAAAAACTGACAGAAGAAGGAAGGGGGGGCGGGGGGCAAAGGAAGACAAAAAATAGATGGGGGCCAGTATGAGGTTTTAAGAAAAGGTATGGAAGAAATTAATGCCATGCAGTTGGAGACAACTCATGCTGGAGATAAGTCTAATCTCAAGTGCGAATCAATGACGATTGTCAGAGAAGCAAGAAACTAGACCAGTGACACTAACGTCAGCCTTACCCCGATGCTCAGGTCCATTAAAGTGGCTGGCAATTGGGGAACCAGTGCGGTTGCGGGTATCGTTGAGGTGTTGGCGGAAACGCTCCCACAGTTCCATACCAGTTTCCCCAATGTATGTCATACGACACTGGTGGCAGATGATAGAATAGATGAGGTTACGGGAAATACATACTACATGGAAGTGTCAGGGCCCTGAGGAAGAAGTCAACCGCGGTGACAATGGATAGAGGGGATCAAAGAAACACTCCAAATATTTTCAACATGTCCACAGCTCAAGCCTCCAGCTAACACAAACCAGAAGTTTACAGATATCTCCTATCTGAGAGATCACGAGGCAAGAGCAGTAGGACAAAAGAAGAAGTGACCAGTTTCATTTTTTGGGTATCATCATATAGTAAAAACAGTCTCATAGCAGGTAGCTCTATAGGGGATAAAGTGAGACTTTACTATACTAAACATTCAGCTTCATGAGGAAATCTTAGACAAATAAGGGGTACAATGAGAATTGATGAACGAAATTAGATTAAGACAGTTAAGATATTTTGGTCACATCAAAATACACAACTATTTCAACTAGTAGCGTATGAAAAGTGCTAGTTAAAATATTGCGCTCTCAGCCATACAACAAATCAGCTCTCACTACTACAAACATACAAGCAGAACTTCTCTAACATAAGCAACAAAAAAGCCACAAACAAACAAGGAGACTTGCTCTTACATAGGCTTCAAAGAAGCCACAAACAAACAAGAAGACCATCTCTGACATAGAGGACAAAGAAGTCACAAACAAGCAGACCGCCTCTTACAAAGGTAACAAAGCAGCCATAAACAAGCAGATCATCTCTGACATAGAGGACAAAGAAGATGGCTGTAGGGCCATAGTATGTTTTGTTGCTTTGGACAGCTCACCTTCTCTGAGCTCCAGCGATATTTCCATGAGCAATCTGAGCACCTTGTGGTGCTAGCGCACTAGAAGGAATAGTTATGTGAAAACATCTTCTAAAAGGTGACATCAATGTTGAAGCTTTTCAAAGACATTTTTAATGAGTCTCTGAAGTGTTTCTTCTGTCCACCTGATGAGCATCTTCCTGTTCTAAGCTCACCGTCCATCTCATTTGGGATTTTTGCAGAAGCGTATGGATGCTTAACATGTTTGACTTGTTTAGAATTTCAAAGTTAGATACTGTGTCCTGCACAATATCCTGAGAAAACAGCTTACTTGAAAACGATTTAGCTGTCTGACATATCAGCTATACACTGTCCATGTTTCGTAGGCATGCAGAGAAGTTGTTAGCACAATACTTTTACATTGGTGGCAACACAGACGCCGTGTCGGTTCCAGACATTGGCTTGTGGTCTCCCAAAGCAGAGCTTAGCTTTGCAATCCTGTTGTTGACCTCAGAGACAATATTCACTATTCTGGTGAGAGTACTGCCTAGACAGGTGAAACCAGCCATGTATACCATGTCTAAAGTAAGTAGCATGTCCTTTGCAGAACGTCGCTTCTTATAAACGCCAACCTGTTTGGCTGTTATAAGTTTCTTGGTAGGTGTGAAAAGAGAAAAATCGCACCGAGAAAAATAACTCATGTCTGCCAAACTGGACATGGGCATGATTCGAACTGGGTACCTTAGGATCATGAAATGGATATTTCACTCCTAGACCACTCTGCCTCTATACCATGTCTTCTGCTAGCTAAAACAACAACTATACAACAATAAGTCTGACTTGACTAAGTCTCTCCTCTTCTACCATAAGATGTAGAGGTTTTATTTTACTTGTCTTGTGGCTTATAGTTTCTACAGAATTGGGTAGTCAGCCCCATGCCCAACTATCCCCTTAGTCACCTTTTATTACATGTCTGGCAGGTTACAGTGTTACTATTCAATGCATCCCTTTTGGATATCAGCAACACACCTCAACATTAAGCACTCAGCCACCTTTCACTCCCACAAATTCATCAACAGCAAACAGACCATCTCTTACTGGTACAACAGAGAAGCACCATAATTAAGTACCTGTGTAATACAGGTGTAAATGACCATTTCCCAGTTCAACAATACACTCTGCTCACTCAACATCTGACGAGTCATGGCATGCCACAAACCAGTGTGGGCTCTCCTGTCAACATAAGACATACAGGTGATTGGTAACTGTTCTAATTTGATGGGGAGATCATTACAGATGATACCCTTTAAGTCTGTTTTGTATGAGGTTATAATCTGCATGATTCTGATTTCTGATTGCAGTATCTAGTTGGAATAATTTGTGCTTATTATTTCTGCTTGCAATTTCTTATTTAGTACCTGCCTGGTATTATTGTTTACCAACTTGTGCTTGCAGTGTCTACTTGATGTCATTATTGTTCATCAACTTCTTCTATCAGTACCTGGTTGATATTATTATTATTGTTTATCAACTTCTGTCAGCAGTACCTACTTGATGTCATTATTGTTTATCAACTTCTGTCAGCAGTAGATACTTGATGTTATTGTTTACCGACTTCTGTTAGCAGTAATTGATTGATATTTCTGTTAGCAGTAAATGCTTGATGTTTATGTTAGCAGTAACTGCTTAATGTTTATGTTAGCAGTAAATGCTTGATGTTTATGTTAGCAGTAACTGCTTAATGTTTATGTTAGCAGTAAATGCTTGATGTTTATGTTAGCAGTAACTGCTTGATGTTCCTGCTAGCAGTAACTGCTTAATGTTTCTGTTAGCAATAGCACATTATGCTTTGGTGCAGTATGCGTATAATTTGAGTAGCTGCAGTGGTGGTCCCAAACTCTTATTTGGACAAAAGTGATGGATGATGATGATGAAGGTGCACCACATTAAACACATGATCAGGCACAGACTATTGTCCTGATGAGTCCAACTTGAGTGTGCCATTTTATGGGGTTGGAACTTACTTCAGTCGCTCATATGCTAGCTTCTCTCCATTTTCCTCTCTCAGCTTGTCCACACTTCTCCACCCATGGGGACAGGTCACCTCATCGCAGCTTGGTACTGGAGGATTGCGCAGAAACAGTGCACCTGGATAATCAAACATACAACAAAAATTCAGTCAACATACAGAGATAGTAACTTAACAATGACTAGACATACTTGTCAATCTGTATGTGTTATGTGCAGCCTGTAAAGTTTTAGCACATTTTCCTTCAGTATACTGCCATTATGTTTTTAATTCTTTTCCATAAAATTAGTTCTTAGCAAAATGAAACAAGACTAGCTACTACAGGATAGTAACTTAACCAGGACTAGACATACTTGTTTATCTGTATATGTTATGTGCAGCCTGTAAAGTTTGAGCACATTTTCCTTCAGTATACTGTCATTATGTTTTTAATTCTTTTCCATAAAATTAGTTCTTAGCAAAATGAAACAATACTAGCTACTACAGGATAGTAACTTAACCAGGACTAGACATACTTGTTTATCTGTATGTGTTATGTCCAGCCTGTAACGTTTTAGTACATTTTCCTTCAGTATACTGCCATTTTGTATTGAATGATTTTCCATATAAAGAGCTCTTGGCAGAATGAAATACGACCAGCTACTACAATAAACATGGGGAGAACAGGATGATTCAAGTCTGTTGGGGTGACAACATAAGGCAGACTCAGAGAGAACAAAGACTAGACTGTAGCCGGGTAAGAAGGAAGAGCAGATAGAATAGTCTGTCAAACCTTGACATACCAGGGTAGGAAAGTGACTAAGTAAGGTTAAAGGTGACTTCATCATCACGGGTCTCCTCAAATGGCTCGGTCTCTCTCCGTAGAATGGTATGCGGCCTCCCGAGAGCATCGCACAAAGAACAAACTCCGCAGCTCCAGCAAATAAACCCAGGGATCTCTGGAAAAAATTCCCATTGAACACAAGGGAAACGACTTCGCCACAAAGACCCCCAAGTAAGAGTTTTGGTATTACTAATGATGTAAATATACATTTTTGTGTGTCCACATCCCTTGCATATTCTTTTCTACATGCCATGTCACCCAATTTGGTCGAGCATAGGTCCAATCAGCTTTTAGGAAAACCTGATTCAAATCATTTGCAGTGGTGGTTTCATAGCAATGGTCATTACATGATGAGGTTGCCAGCGCAACTCTATTTAGTTGTCTCTTACGACATGCAAGGATGGAAAAAGTTGTCCTCTTCTATTTGCCCCGGAACCACTCGGGTCAACTGCATCTTGGTGTCATTTGTAACAAAAATGAAATTCTGTCCTTAAGGTTAAGTTAAGGTTTGTCCCATAGTAGTTACGCTATTGTCGGGAAATTCAGTTGTTAGAGACTTCAGTATACTAAGCCACAGCATGTATGAGGTAGAGTGGCCATTTACTTTCTTTGCTGCCTTTTATTCCCCTAGTCATTTTCCAGGTACCCATTTACAGCTGGGTTAACTGGAACATGATGGTCATGGGAGTTAAACCCCATACCTTTGCCTTAAAATGTGTGTGCTCTACCACCATAGTTTACAACGAGTCTGTGATATCCTTTTGGCCTGACACATCCGATTTCAGCTGACTATTTTGAGTACCTGGTTTGCCTTCCAACTGCGATCCCAGCCTCTTTGCCAGGCTACACTAGTGACTAGTGCAGCTTATTTGCAGGGCCGCCACGTAGAGGTGCTGGCCAGCTATGGTTCACTGACCTTGGTGCAAGCAGCCAGCTATTAGTCAATGGCCTCTGTCAGCTCATGCACTGTTGTATCTTGAATCTGCATAATCCAGTCTTTACATACTTGTGTAGACAAGTCCTAGCATGCCGAGGGTCGTGTGCGAGTCCACCCCAGGTTGGTGAACTACTACCAGTGATAGCATGGCAAGTTCCCTCAACAAAGGTACTGCCTCATACACCCTAAAGGGATTGCTACTACTGATAGTTTGTTTTGTCCATCACAAGTGATGAAGACCACTCTCTTTGTTCAGCCGTGTGGACAGTCGTATCTCTTGCTGTGTCCGCTGAAATGGGTGGCTTGCGCGAAGATTTGGATTAAAGTGAGGAAGAAACTGCGCCTTTTGTCAACCTCACTCACAGAGCCTAAGCTACCTTTTGCCAATGGCAAGACATTCATTGAGACGACTGGAGATAGCATAGGATGCAGATTTTGCCTCAGGGTTACCACCGAATCCTTTCCGTAAACATGTAACCCGCAGGGTAGAAAGGTGGGAAGGCATCTAACGCAGTTTGTCGTGTCTTTTCGATAACCACAAGAGGTCGTATGGACAACACTCAGCGTGTGAGTGAGTCTGGCATCTCTCCCCAGCTGTATTTAGTTCATCATAGTAGCATCTAAAATTCCCACACGCCATATTCGTGAAGGTGAACCGGCAGAACTAACCCGTGAGATACGACACAAGTATAACTAGTTTAAGCGTAGCGCCATTCAGCCGGCGTCCAGACCAGGATAAACGGATGGAAGAAATCACAAAAAAAGAACGAAATAACAAGTCCAGACGGAAAACAACTCCACGTATCCGTGAACACAAGTGTAAGTCGTCGACTAGTGTGAATTACAGGCAAATCCGTGGTCTGGCGGCATCCATAATGATCCAAAACAGTAGAGATAATGCTCCAAATGGCCTCAAATCTCCAGTGGCCTGTGTGATAGCCCTGCCAGTACAATGGTGGGGTTTATATCAATGAGAGACAGCTGGTATGTTGAAATCAGCCATAGCAATCACCACTACAGCCAGTCTCTTTCCAGGGAGCCTGTTTCACAGCATTTGTGGTGGCTGTTTCAATAATAATGATTTTGCCATTAAAGTTGCTGATCCTATGCACAACCTTCTTTAGTCATCTCTCATGACATGCTTGGAATGTAAAATGTCTCAAATACTGACATGTGATGTCACCTGACATGTAGTCATTACCCATCGCAAGCGATGATGGCCCCAACATCAGACGGATATGTCTTAATAATGTGATGTGCGCTGTATTTAGATTATAGTGAGGGAGAGAATGCGCTGATCATCAATCTCACTCTCTTGTCCCGAGTTACCTTGGATCAGCGGCAAGACTATTGGTTGAGACGACTGGAGGTAACTCAGGATGCAGTCACTCTGGTCTTACCTCCTGTCTTACCACCTGACATACACATTGTAATCTGCAGCGAACATTACCTTTCAGAAAGTCATCTCCAAGTCCATGAACCGAGGAGTCTTGCCTGGGAAGAGGTTCATCAAGAACATCACGAGACATCAATGTCATGGCTAAAACATCAGAAACAAAAAAAGGTGTAGCTATTTTTTATTCTTGCTTTAGTTGTTTCGAATGCCCACAGTGAGTAGGTTTACTCTATTGTGTGCCCTGAAAAGGACATTGAGTGGCAGGTTGCAGTAGCTTTCCTCACATCCCGAACGTACTGATGAAGGTGGACCGGGGTCTTCGAGGCGATTGTGCTATGCTTGGCTTTATCTGCGTGTCGCTCGCTATTACGGGGACCATGTCGATCCCTCACCTTGTCAGCCAAGCTGCCATGAAAACACCCTGTTTCCAGGGAGGACTACGAGGAAGCCGAGATGAGGGTCTTGGCCAGTATGTTTTGCCTGACCCTGACTAACAAGTCTGATCAGTACATTTTGCGTGACCAGACGTTAGTCTTCCTCCCTCTTCTTGCTTTAAAAGTACGTTCGTTAAGGGCACTACAAAATGTAACGATCAATGAAAAACATAAAAAAAACAGCTATTTTTTATATTTATTCTTGTCTTGGGAAGTCTCATCAAAGATATTCTTCTTCTTCTTCTTTCTTCTGTATTCGGGTTTTCTGATTATGCTAAATTTTCAGTCCTATTGCCAGGATGAAGTCCACAGTCCTTTCCAGGTCTGAGCAATGGCCCCATAGCTTTTGTCTCAGTTCTACTCCATTTTGCCAGGTCTGGCATCTTAGTTCTTCATGGGCCTCGCATTCTTGAAGTATGTGTTCAGGGGTCTGGACTCCTGTTCCACAGGGACATTCATTTGTTTGGAAGATTTTTAGCTGATATAGGTGGTCCAGTAGTCTGCAGTGGCCCGTTCTCAGGTGGAAAATAGCAGTTTGCTATTGCCTTTGTAGCTGGTGGATTGATTCTGGACTGTTACTCTCCCATTTTATTTTATACTGGCTGTCGGTGATAGTTTTAGCCTCCTTATATGGCACTTTATTGGTGTATTGTTCCATTTTTCCACCTGCTTTGGATAGTGGTTTACTAGTTTGGGGAGGTCTCATCAAGAACATTATAAGGCATTTATTTCATGAAAAAAATTATTTTTTTTAAACATCTAGTTATTTTGTTATTTTTATCTGGAGTGGAGAGATCATGAAGGACATCATGAGACATTATGAACATGGATAAAACATAAAACAGATAAGTAGACAAACTTGTCAGCTCACTTTTAGGCACTTCAGAAAAGCTCCCACTCCTTGAGGCCTGATTGGCATAAAACAACGTCTTTGAGTCAGATTCTGAAGAATTACTCTTCTGTCCCTCAGAATCCATCATTGTTGAGTTGGGGTCATCTGATGGAGTCGAGTGCGTCAGGCGGTGCCCATCTGGTGGAGTGGATATTGTCAAATTAAATATGAATGTTATTTCAATGTCCTACATCAAGCCTGTTCTCATTGTGGCATCTCAGATAAACAAAATGGAAGAACTGGATCACAAGCCTAAAGCAAATCTGACAGAAATGCAGTTGAAATTAGAAGAACTGGATCACAAGCCTAAAGCAAATCTGACAGAAATGCCGTAATAATTTCTTACAGTCAGACAGGTTTTGTTTTGAATAAAGATTTGGGAGTCAGTTCTGAACGTGTAGAAATAAAGTTTCATTGTTGTGTTTTATTTTCAATTAGTGGCGTAGTTAATTTATTTGAAGTGAGAATATAGTTAGTGCAGACCCCTTGCACCATCTGCTACGGTAGGTCAGCCAGCTAGAGCTACTACAATAAGTAAGTTTACTCTTTGGTGCACCCTGAAAAGAATGTCAGTGGCGGGTTGTAATAGGTTTCCTCACATCCCAAAAATTCTGATGAAGGTGGACCGTGGTCCTCCAGGCAGTTGTGCTATGCTTGGATTCACCTGTGTGGCACTTACTACTACAGGGATCACATCGATCCACATCTCGTCAGCCAAGTTGCATTGAAAACAGCCTGTTTCCAGTGAACGCTACATGGAAGAGCGATTATTGTCTTGGTCAGTGTATTGACCCTGACGCGACGTCCTGGTCAGTATTTTGTGCCTGACTGGACTAGTGTCTCAGTTCCCCATGGAAAGGATTAATTGCCTGATAAGTGAAGCTATCAGTGAGTCACTGCATCATGTTCCTAAGAAAGTTGTGATAGTGTGTGTGTGATCAAATGAATGAATCTGAACCATTGTGCTCATTCGTTGATTTACATTGACTGGCGGTGGCTTGAATGTATGATATCACATAAATGACATTTTTATTCCAAATTTGAATTACTTTGAAATGTTGAAAGTTATAGTTTTGGTTTGTTTGTGCATAGACCACAGCTTATGACAACAAAAATATTGTATAACTTGTCACCGCTGTTTTTATGTATTGTAAAGGGTAGATCTATAGAAGACATTGTTGATTGGGATCAGGTGTTAGAAACTTTATTATACATGCTTGGTCTTGACTTTTCTCCTGAAGAATTTTCTTCCCAGCAGTCTTGTGTCTTGCTTAACCTTAAGCACTCCAATATATTTTTGAAAAAAATGTCAGTCTTTTGTGACCTAATTAATTTTCTTAATTAGTCGCTATGGTAGTCGTCTTTCAAAATTTGTAACTTTTATGTTTGTTTGTCAATAAATATGATTTTCTGGCGTGTAGATACACAATAGCATAGCGAACATGTGGGTGTTATTGTTTTTGTTGTGTGTTTGTTAGTTTTTGAGATTCAAAAAAGATAAAGTTGAAAATTTATGAAAATCTCAGGAAAAATTTGAACTCGACCACTAGGCCTAGTCGCTTCGATAGAAAACCATGGAAACCACAACAACTTATCGATACTGTGTTTACAATATCGCCACAACTGTTAGTTTCCAATTCAAACGTAGTTCTTTCATTTAAACAAACAAAATAAACAGATCTACTCGATAAAGATCTTTCCCAACAACCTACTTCCCCTTTCGCAAAAGTCGGCTTGCTCCAAACGGCGTATACAAAATTAAAACTGTTCAAAAGCCATTTGTAATCGAACATACGATACTTTAATCGGCAAAATATCGTGTATATATGGAGGGCGTATTCAGCAGTAAAAAATGGCTGTCGGGAGTGACTCCGTTCAAAAAAAATTTTTTTTTTCGCACACCGTTTTTTTTGGCCAGGACGGGTGGTTTTCTTCTAACATTGGCATGCTGAAGGTTAACTTATGTAATCAGGTTCCTATGTATGGGTGTGCAGACTGGGAGTCTGATTAGTGTTGTGGTAGAGCACACTCACTTTTCACAGCAAAGGTACGAGGTTCACATGGACATTCCAGTCAACCCAACTGTAAGGAGTTCATTTGTAAATGGGTTCCTGACCTAGGGTTAGGGAAGTAAAGGCAGTGAGTAAGAAAACTGGCCACCCCACCTCATGTAAACTGTGGCCTCATACAATGAAGTCTCTAACACTTCATCCCCGATGGAAGTGTCTGTTATGGGACTTTATTTATTCAGACTGAAATGTTCCACACCCAGGGATCTAACCTGGTCCCTCAGCAGTTAGAAGTAAGCACTCTAACACTCTACTTCTAAAATACTATCTAGTGTAGTCAATAGTATTTTCCTTCTACAATCCATTAGTATCCTAAAAATGAACACTTTGTTACAAACAACACCATTGTCTTACCAACTTCATCATCGTCGTCATCATCACCGGTTCGCCCAATTTCCTGGAACCAAAGCGGTTCATTCTTTTCCATCTCCTCCTTGATGGTGGGCATAGTTTCAGGCTCTCCCAAATTGTCCAAAGCCAAGGCCGTCTGCAAATAACAACACAAATTCAGACAAAAGAGAAATTCAAAAGGCTAAAATGCTGCTTTTCAAAAGAACAATAATAGACAATGAACAAAGTTTCTGCCAATTAAAGATTCTATCAAGAACCGGCAAAATATAAAACAGCAGAGAAAACACAAAATTAATAAGCTAAATCTATAATGCAAGTACAAGTATTTAACGACGCAATAAATATAGCTAAGCAATTAGCAAAATTGCAAAGGGAGACCCAGTGGTCTTGAAGTAAGGTGTTCGCCTCGGGTGCAGGAGGTCGCAGATTCAAATCAAGGTGGAGATCAAGATTTTTTTCCTGTCAATCATCTGGTAAAAATTTCCCCTGATCTCTGAGTAGTGAGATCGGACAGCAATGGTGCACACTTTAGAAATCCATTGGCAGTTGTAAACCGAAAAGAGTAGGTTTAACAGCTGCAGCTCGGGCAAAATTCAATTTCAAAATCTACTCAAATTATTTGTGAGGATTCTCGCCCCACAGAGAATATGTCACAGAAAGGGGACTGTGTGGCTATATCATCAGTTCTTGGTTATGTGGTTAGTGGAGCAGCATAGATGGCGCCTAACAGGCTGCGGATCTACCTTGCTCTAATTTACGCTTCCACCATCACCAGTCCCAAAAAGGTGATCTATATTCCAGAGGCAACCAACCTAATGTTTGGCAATAGATACTTGGATTGACATGGTAAGTCCTCAGCAGATTTTCGTCTGCCAAAAGTAAATGCAACAAAGTAGGTCACACCTCATCACGATGTCCAACGACACAAGTGGACTGAAGATACGAGGCGTGTTCAAATGAAACCGGACCAAACTGCAACAAGTGAACAGGCATATGATGCGCATGATGACATCACTTCTGGTTTAAACAGCACATTCCAACCATCAAGTTTGCAAAATTTCATTATTCTCCGACTCAGTTTTCTCAGCAAACCGTGAAAACATGGCGGGTGTGATATGGAATCCATTCAGAGTTGATCAGCAAGCGGTGATTTGGTTTCTAACAGCTGAAGGATGTCTCGACCAGCTGACATTCATTGCAGAATACAGGCAGTGCATGGTGACAAAAGTGTGTCGAAGACAACAGTGAAGAACTGGACAATGATGTTTAAAGATGGACGTGAGTTAACGTAACAACATGCGCCTGACCTTGTCTCGGAAGATCTTTTGTTAACTTACGTCCTTCTTTAAACATCGTTGTCAAGTCCAGCCATTAACTCTGAATAAAACCATCAACTTAAGCAGACATTCACAATTCAGATATTTTTAAAAACGATTTTATTTTAGAAATCGTGTCCGGATTCAACACATGCATGTTTATTTCTATTGCCAGGCAGCTGAAGGTTATTCGTAGTAAGTATTTTAAACTTCCTGCGGCTTACTGGGCCTGGGGGTAGGTAAAAAATCATTTGTGTAGATTTTTTATTAGAATTTGTTCCGGCAGCTGCCGTTAAGCCTACTCTTTTTTATTTCCAACTGCCAAGGGATATTTAACGTGCTCGACACCGAAGACGAGAGCCTGATCTCACTACCCAGAGATTAAGGACATTTTTACCAAAAGATCCAAATGATAAAATCCCGGTCTTCCCAGTGATTCGAACCCGAGGCATCAGGACACTTTACTCTGAAACCACTAAGTCGAGGAACAAAGAGGTAAATAGATTAGCAAAAGAGGGTGGAAGTAAAAAAACCATATGAAGAGAAATAGAAACAATGATAAAAACAAGTTCAGAGACATTCGACACTGAGAATTCCCATTCTGGTATAGCAGAAACATACTGCTTCATGCCAAAAAGAGATTAATATTCCAACTGCCAATAGGCCACTGTTGACTAAAATATCTGTTCAAGAAATTAAAAATTGGACGCAGTTCATGGTTTTCATCAGCCTAACTGAGCGATAAATTGTATGGTGATGAGAAAGAGAGTAAAGATTATTTTTTTTAAGTGGTTATTTAAGAGAGATAAACTGTATGACGGTGAGAATTATCAGTTCAGTTCATCCCGTAACCCATCAGGTCGTTGGGGCACACATGAAGACAGGAAAATCCCACGCCAACCCTCTCTGTCTGTCGCCGCCTGGCGTATCTCACCGGGACGCAGACCTGACCACTCAGTGATGTTGTCCACCCATCTCTTCCTTGGACGTCCTCGCCCTCTCTGTCCCGGTACGGATCCAAAGAGTATCGAGTTGGGAATTCCGTTGGACCTCGCGACGTGCCCGCACCAGGCCATCTTTCGTCTTTACATGTGAGAATTATGAATAAAATTAATTTAACTGAGTAAAAAAACTAAGAAAAAAGTCTATTTTTCACAAAATATCACTTCAGCCAATGCCACCAAAAACCCTAAACCCACAAACAGCTGATGTTAAGTTCTCACCTCTCCAGGTCTGTACAGTGCAAAGTCATCCTTGAACATGAGTGACTGATGGCCCACACTGTCCAGGTAGCCAGCATACAGCAGGGCTTGACCAATGGCTAGAGCCTGGTCCCTGTACAGACACACAGCACACTATTAATTTATATATATATATATATATATATATATATATATATATATATATATATATATATATATATATATATATATATATATATATATATATATATATATATATATATATATATATATATATACACGTCAGGGAGTGTTTTTAGGACATGTACACATCCATCTCTTTATTATATATATATATAAAAAACACTCCCTGACGTAGTTATTATAGGGATCTGATGTTGAATTATAAAAGTAGCAATCAGAAGTTTACACAAAATAACAAAACAAAAGTTGTGTAGAAGGATCTTGTGAGCAGCAGGTGCCCAAGTAACTTGAATATCAGTCTCCTGACCAAAGAGAGACAGGTCTTTTTTAAACCTCGGAAAGACATAGGTTTCTTTATTGGGGGTAAAATATAAAAGATAATCTGTACACGTATGTTGACTGCAGAGGAAAGCAGTCTTTAATCATCAAACCTATAAATCTTCCCAGTCCCATCAACTCCATTCTCTTCTTTCCACACACTCTTGTTTCATTTTACTCTGCCCAACAATCACTCTCTTGCACAACTTTCACACGTACCTTCAGGGTGAGGCCGTTCCATTGCACTTTGGTTGGGCTGGTGCCTTCAGGGTGAGGCCCTTATATTGCACTTTGGTTGGGCTGACTTCTGAGAGCGCACAAACCTAGCATAGGTACATACAGACGCACACATGATTCCAAGCACTCGTTTGTGCGTCTTAATATTGCCCAATTGACTACTATCTAGGGTGGAATAGGCACGCCTCCACCAGTAGAAACTGGTGAGGCAAACACGTAAAATGTTAAAAAATAATGGAAATAATTGTCACAAACATTTTTTGTAAATAGAAAGATACATAGCGTTTATAGGACTATCTGATGCTTCCTTGAGATGAATCTGTCAGGATTGTTGTATGGATTAGATTCAGAGACTGCGCAGGTAACATTCTGTGACTTTTTGTATAAGATTCTGTGACTATTTGAATAACATTCACATTAAAAATGATGATACAGTGGCTCTATTCTTTCCTCTCCAATAAGAGGTCTGAGGAACCCACAGAGCAGACAACACAGTCTTAACACTTCATCTTCAACAACAGTACCTGCTCTGTAACTATCAATACCTTTTATATTACATTTGAAAATATTAAGATCAAACAAAAACATTGACATACCTGGTAGCAGCTTTGTCTCTCTTGATCAACCAGTCAACAAGCTCCTTACCCACAATACAATTCTGGTGGGTACGGAGTCGAATCCTCATTGTCTGTATCTCTACACCAGCTTCCATGTCAAATACCTGACGCCACAGCTCCCTCAGCTGCACAGAGTCCTGCATGTGATGAGAATAGTCATGATGTTGTTCAAAGTTACTCGTGCTGAGCTAACACTTGATATTTCATTGGTAGCTGGTTACAGTGGCTCTTCTTACATCCCAAGGTGTACCTGGCAAGGTATACTGGGGCAGTATGTTTGACTTGACCCTGATTACTATTTACTTTCAGAATAGTCATTAAAGCTTACTTACTTTTAGTCTCTCCTCTTCTCATAGAGTTCTTTTCTTTTTCTTGTAGCTTATATTTTCTACATGATGAAGTTGCCAGCCCCATGTTCTTCTTCTTCGTTCATTCTCAATCTCCCACTACCAAACACTGAAAGGGCTTAAGTAGCAGAATGTAGTCCAGAGAACGGAATGCGTTGTGTCGTAGTTTACAGCTTGGCTGCGATATTTGCACCTTTCGGTCCAACACATCCGACTTCAGCAAGCATTTTTTGAGTACCGGGTTAGCATTCCCTCTTCGATCCCTTCTCCTTAGCCAGTCTGTCCTGATGCAGCCTGTTATCCAGGATCACCACGTGGAGGTGTAGAAGGGTCTTGGCAGCTATGGTTCGCTGGCCCTGACGCTAGCAGTCAGCTATGGATCGCTGACCACTGCAGCTCTTGCGCTGCTCAGCATCTTGATCCCCCAGCCCCACGTTCAACACTCTTTAGTAGCAACTTAGGACATGAATGGTAGGTTACAGCATAACTATTCTTTGCTTCCTTTTTGTACTCTGGTAGTACAAGTGTAACAATCATGTAAGCACACATACAAACCTAACAATGTCAATCTTTCTTAAGAATGGGCTAATTGTTCTCAATAGTCTACTACACACATCAACTACATCGTGTCTTTGAAGTTCTCCTCTCGTGTCTCTATATTGTGGTAGTTTTCCTCTAGTGTCTCCACAGTGTGGTAGTTTTTCCTCTTATCTCTTCCCATTGTGGTAGTTTTTCCTTTCATCTCCACATTATGGTAGTTTTTCTCTTGTGTCTCCACAGTGTAGTAGTTATTCCTTTCCTGTCTCCACATTGTGGTAGTTCGCCTTCCGTGCCTCTATATTGTGGTAGTAAACAAGTCTATTTTGTGTGAGTCCCTAGAATCATAAAATCTATGCCGCTGGCGGCTTAGCTGACGACTTAATTGCTCACTTCAAATATGGAATGTACAGGTCTCCTTTTCATTTTCTTTTGGCTTACAGTTTCTACAGAAATCAGTAGCTAGACACACGGCCAACCCTACTTAGTTGCCTGACAGGTAAGAGTGTTACTTCGCATAGGTCCCCTTTCAGACCCCACTAATACACTGGCTACTCAGGTAGTACAGTTACCAGAACACACTGGCTACTCAAGTAGTACAGCTACCAGAACACACTGGCTACTCAAGTAGTAGAGCTACCAGAACACACTGGCTACTCAAGTAGTAGAGCTATAAGAACACAGTGGTGATTCAAGTGGTAGAGCTACCAGAACACACTGGCTACTCAAGTAGTAGAGCTATAAGAACACAGTGGTGATTCAAGTAGTATGGCTACCAGCAGGATCTCCCAAACAAGACATGTCAAGTATAGGGCCAACATGTTGTTAGTGATTGTTAAGTTTTATCTGTTGACATCAATACCCTGGGCTTCACACATATCAAAACAAGTGTTATTTCTCAAGGTATGCTCTATTTACCACCACTTTCTCAAGTTATGTCCTTATCACCACCACATTATCAAGCTATGTCCTAATCATCAACTTTATCAAGCTATGTCCTAATCATCACCCCTTGCACAATATATATTTTTATCATACCATTTCAATCCCTCTATCTGTATTTTGTGTTTGTACCCATGTAAAACTGACCCATGCTGGTCTATGTAATTATTTACCACAGACAACAATGTCAAGACTACCTGAATAAGAAGTTTGCTTTCTAACAGCAGACTGTCCTGACTAGAAAACTCAGACTGGGGAGTGAGATCAAAAGGCGTGTTCATGTCTGATGGGATTACTCCAGGTATATCAGGGAGAGGGTCACCTCTGAGAAAATAGATTATTGTCTTTTGACCATTAAACAGTAGATACAATAATCTATATTCAGCAGGAAGAAGTAAATTAAATAACATGTATTATTTCCATGGAAACGTAGATTTAATAATCAATCATTTCAAGCTAAATTCCAAAATTTATCAAACATGAGTTACATTCAATAATTTAGCAACCATAAGGTGGTAGATTTTAAAATATTTCAATCACATGAAAAGATAAGTTTAAATAATCTTCTTCTTCTTCTTCTGTGTTCGCTCTCAATCTCCCGCTACCAAACCCTGAAAGGGCTTAAGTAGCAGAATGTAGTCCAGAGAACGGAATGTGTTGTGTCGTAGTTTACAGCTTGACTGCGATATTTGCACCTTTCGGTCCAACACATCCGACTTCAGCAAGCATTTTTTGAGTACCGGGTTAGCATTCCCTTCGATCCCTTCTCCGTAGCCAGTCTGCCCTGCTGCAGCCTGTTATCCAGGACCACCCCGTGGAGGTGTAGAAGGGTCTTGGCAGCTCTGGTTTGCAGGCCCTGACGCTAGCAGTCAGCTTTGGGTCGCTGACCACTGCAGCTCATACGCTGCTCAGCGTCTTGATCTCCTTTAAATAATCAATAAATCATTTCCATGAAAAATTATAGGGCAAATGCAAAAGATGTTTACTATCTTAAAGCTCTTATTTGTTAAAGATAAGAGGTCCATTACATGAAAACATATTACTACTGTCTTACCTGAGTTGAGATGTCAAGTCCTCCATGCCCAGGGACAGCCTTGGTGAAATTGAGCGGCGACCAAACTCAAAGCTGCCAGAGTCATTATATAACTGAGAAATGGCTCGCAAGTCTTCCAGGGCTCTATAGTCCCCAGTAGATGACGACTGTTGAGCGTATTTCTGAACCACTCTACAACAATAGGTACAAACTCGTATGCCGCCTGGATGTTAGCAACACAGAAAGTGTGAAACGTATTTATATGTTTACTTACATACAAAATTTTTGCATTGCAAAATCTGTAATATAGTAGTTTAACATTATGTATATCTGTGGCAAAGAGGTTAGTTGTCACACACAGCATAGAGACTGGTTTCATGGCCAATTTTACTGGACTTATTCCTATTAGTTATTCTGGATTGGTACCTGGGTTGGTAAGAGTAGGACTGCTGTAACCTTACAAACATTTCATAAAAGATGGATAAACAGGATTGCACATTGAGCTAGCAACCTCATCATGCTCATAACCCATACAACATTCTTCACAATTTCACCTAAGTGGCACCGCCCTGGCTGATGAGAATTGGACCTGTTGTAAATTTTAAACATGGTAAAAAAGACAGCTGTTTCTTATTCTTTATATTCAAAACTACTTGTTCTGAATTCATTTATCTCTTATGTGTCTTTGGTAATGGGTTACAATGGTTCTTAGAAGATTCTGAAGTGGGCCAAAGATGCCGACAGTCTAACCAAAAAGGGAGCGAAACTATTACAGGAATAATAATAATAATGTTATCTGAGGCATCTGAGGCCAGTTCCGTCGGTCGAAAGCCAGCATGACCTGTCGAAACGGCGCTCTGCCAGACCTCGTCTGTAGCAAGGAGGGAAGCTGCTATCTGTTGAAGCCACGTGTTTTAGGGACAGTATCTTCTGCGCTTCCAGACAGCTGGTTGGATACCCTTCGCACGTTGAACTGCCTTGAGAAAGATCTGGTGAGCTGAAACTTTCTGATCCAGTCAGACAACATGTCAAAACAGGGAAAGGTGACGATGGTCCAGGACTTCTGATACAGTTGGGAGGTTAGTCCTAGTAGAGACCTGGACATTTCGTACAAGATCGTACCAACAAATTCCAAGCGAACGTCGCTGATTGCGCATATGAAAGGACTCGAGTCTTGAGATGCCCTTTTTCAGCGCAGACTCCAGGTTTCAGCTACATACAATAGCACTGAAATCACACACAACTGGCAGATACGCATCTTTGAACTCAGGAATAATCTACTTTTGTTCACACGCGAGACGAGATCGTTCATCACCGAAGCAGCGAAGCCAATCCGTCTTGACATATCTGGGCTACTGCGTCCGTCAGAAGACATTGTGCTTCCGAGGTAAGAAAGTCCATCTATACTCTCCGCTGTGTGACTGCGAACTACTATGTTCTGCGACCTTGTATCAAAGCCAAGGTACTGAATTTTGGTCTTCGCCCATAAGATTGATAGCCACATATTTTGACATGTGCTATCCAGATACTCAAGAGACTGTTGCAGCGCTGTGCTATCCGAGCTTAGCAGGACTATGTTATCCGCGTAGACGAGCTCAGCGTTGCATGCTTGGTCAATAGTGATTCCATGGTGCTGAGAGCTGAGGCGGTCCAGGAGCCAGTCAACAGAAGAGATCAGGAGCAAGGACGCAGCCTTGTATGATCCCCGTAGATGTTGGGAATCTTTCAGAGAGAGTGCCCCAAAGACGGATTCTGGCACCGGTATTCAGATGCAACACTTTAATCAACTCTAGAAGCGGAGCAGGAGTTCCGATGCCTTGCATGGCTTTCCACAGTGCCAATCTGTCCACCGACTCAAATGCCACCTTTAAGTCCACGTATGCAGCGCAAAGGGGGCGAGCAAATGTGAGGTGTAACTCTGCCAGGAGATGGAGCGCGAGGATGGCATCCACTGTTGATTTTCTTGGCGTGAAACCCGACTGATGTGGACGATGTCTGAGATCAGCAGAGGTTTCAGTCGGGCCAACAGCCCGTGAGCGAATACCTTGCCTGGAACTGAAAGCAGCGTTGATGGCCTATAATTGTTGCAGTCCATCACACCAATCAGCTGAAACACTTCCCGTCCTCCAGACCTGAAGGAAGAGGTGTGTAGAGCAGAACTTATGGGATCAATTGCATATTTCAGCAGTTCCGGTGGGATGAGATCGGGATCTGTGGCATGTTCATCTTTAAGCTTGCGTACATTACATGGACTTCTGCCTGAGTTGGAGGGTCAGTGCTAGATTGTGGATCGGGATGAGTTGCTACAGATTCATCATCCAGGTCAAGGCAAGCGTGTAATGCTCACTTCACCTAGCCATCACTTCTTCATGCATTGTGCAGGGTGAGCCATCTGACTTGTTTACAAACTCCACACTGTCATGGACCTTCTTCTTACCTTCAGTGCGAAGAAGCTTTATGGCTAATAAAGAAATGTTATGGTCAAAAGATGTAGGGGAAGGCAAAGAGGGTAGATTTGGAATGACAAGACAAGATGACTGGAAAAAAAGTTATATTTGTTGTTGAATGCCTACAATGAGTAAGATTACTTTTGTGCACCCTGAAAAAGGCATTAAGTGGCAGGTAGGAATAGCTTTCCTCACATTCTGAGAGTGCTGATTGCGGTGGACCAGGGTCCTCCAAGTTATGCTTGGCTTCATCTATGTGAAGCTCACTTCTACGGGTATCATGTTGATCCCCCACTTTAATAGCCAGGCTGCCATGGAAACAGACCGTTTCCAGGGAGACCTTCATGAAAGTGAGATGGGGATCCTGACTAACATGTTCATTCAGTATGTTTTGCTTGACCAGACGTTAGTCTTTTCTCCCCAAAGTTATGCATAAGAAGTGTTGATAAAAGGTCACATGGTTATGGACAGACTTTATTAATAAAGCCAGTAGACACGGCACATGAAATTTTTTTTAAACAATGTCCAGAAATTGTGCAATCTATATACCTATCTTATTATATCTATCTCATATGTCTACTTATGTGATTGGAAATCTTGGAGATGTACAATCTTCTTATGCATGTCATATGTGCATTCCTTGTTATTTTCAATCCATATCTCTTTATTGCTTCTTTAACACAGGGAATTGTGTTGAGAGCTTGGTTCAAATCACATCATGCTCATACTGGGCATATCGTGGGCTTCTTTCATGATATGACTGCTCCTTCTGGTAGACCCAGCTGTAAATAGGTACCTAATCTAATCAGAGGAAAATGTCCGAGTCACTCCAGGAGTTACAAAGTTCATGCTCTGACATCACCACTTTCAACAATGAAAGGGACAGCTCATATGGGAGCAGGTGCAATGAATCTGGTTCTATGAGCCATTTTACTTTTTTTTCTCACTCCATGTGAAGCACATGACCCCCACACCAACTGGCCACTTTAAAGGAAGCCTGTATCTGATCATTTGCTGTAGGGGCTTTAATAACAAAGGTTTTACATGACAAGGTTGCTAGTCCTATGCACAACCCTTTTTAGTCACTTTTATGACATGCTTGGAAGGTCACAGATGTCCTATTCTTTACAACCTGGTTACCACTCAAGTGTTTTACCTTTATAGCCAATAATTTTTCCTGGCAGCTCTTGATTACAGCACTTGCTACAGAAAATCTGACCACAGATTCGGCAATGGTGCCGCCGTCGAAAAGTGGTGAACTTGTCACCGCAATCATAACATTCCCTGCAGCTGCTGTCTGGCATCCAGTACTGTTTGAAGTCACTGTCCTTGTACGTCTGAGGGGTCTGATGAAAGACAAGTCACAGAATAGACATATCCTCATCATGAATGTGCATGGTCAGCATAAAGTCAAGTACAACAGATTTAGTCATTAATTCTAAGTGGAGACTTAGGTAAAAAAAATATCCTGTCACGCCCATGCGGCGCATGTGAAATATGATGTTAGGCCCATATTATTTTGTAACCCACCGCACTTAGTAGATGATGTGGTCAGCATCACGCCGGCCGCCTTTACTTCCCGGACTGAACCGGTACCCATTTAAGGCTGGGTCAACCGAGGAGCAATTGTGGTCAGAAAAACCATTTCCGCCTCAACTGGAGAATGAACCCAGGACCACTGAGATGCGAAGCCAGCACGCTAACCACTGCGCTACACAGCTCCCTGGACACTTAGAGGCCATTCATAAAAGATGCCCACAAAAATCTGGCATATTTTTACACTTCCTCCCCATGTGCACCTCTGTCCAGTTTTGATATGTACCTCTACGTTTTCTCTTCTGCGTTTGTTTTCAATCTCCCGCTACCAAGCCCTGAACAGGGCTTTGCAAGTAGCAGGATGTAGTCCAGAGAAAGAAATGCATTGTTTACAGCTTGACTGCGATATTTGCAACTTTTGGTTTGACACATTCGTCTTCGACAGCAGACATTTCTTGAGCACCTGGTTAGCCTTCTCTCTTCGATCCCTTCTCTTTAGCCAGTCTGTTCCGTTTCAGCCTGCTATCCAGAATCTTCGCGTGTATGTGTAGAAGGGTCTTGGCCACTCTGATTCGCTGGCCCTGATGCTAGCAGTCAGCTATGGGTCGCCGACAGCTGCAGCTCATGCGCTGCTCAGCATTTTTATACCAACTGCGGTATTTTTGTGCATTATATTCCTCTGTTCAATTATCCCGAATAATTAAGAGTCTACACGGCAAAATACTACTTCCCTTCTGTTAGCTTAGCAGAATGCTTTCTGGCTCTTGTTAGTTTGGAGAGGGTACAGATAACTACACAGGATGTACTTACTGCGCTGCGATGATCCAGGATGCTGCCCAACCTATTTAATACGCTGGAGAGTGTCCGATGAGGTACTCGGCTGGCGCTGACCTGAGTCTCGACCACCTCCTCTAACTGATCATTTTTGTTCGAAGTCACTGAAAAAGGTAAGAGTGAAATTAGCTTTGTGTCCTTTTGTCTCATCTGACAGTGGACAACAACAGTCAAATATAATATTCCCCAAGTCTGTTGGCTCCACAAGAACAGCAGAGTAAGAGAATGAACCACTTCAACACAATTGAAGAATAAGATGTATGAGGGCGAGTGAAGTTAAAGACAAATCACTATGTTGACTTGACTTAGTTGCTCCTGTGCTACCATGGAGTGTGGATGTGATTTTTTGTTGTGTGGAGCATGTAGTCTAGTCGACAGTGAGCTGGTTTGCTAGACTGTGACTGCAGCGTGACAGGATTTCTTCTTCTTCTTACGCAGTCAGACAGTAACCATTATTTTTTCGAAAAAAGCGGCGGTCATCCTGAGGCTGTCGACACTGCCATAGAGCTTGTCTTGCAGTTCCACTGGTGATGGCCACATCTGCTCTCTCTCATCCTTGTATGTCGGGCAGTTCTGCAGCAGATGTTCAGCGGTCATTTTACCGGTACCGCACGGGCATTCGTCGGTACCACCTATCTTCAATTTGTTGAATAGGTGGTACCTCAGTCTATTGTGGCCAGTGTGAAGTCTGAAGACAACGACCTGCTCTCTTCTGTTCAACTGGTAATAGGCATCGTTTTTGGGTGACAGGATTTGAATTCATGGACAGACATTAGAAACTTTTCAGGACACATGCGAAACAAGATCTTGCCAGTAGTTATATGCTTGTCTAAGAATGGCAATCATGAGGAAACTTGCTCGTACAAGCTGGAGAGCAGACGAAAGAATACTAAAGAAACTGTACACTGGAAGAGTGAGACCAGTTCTTGAGTATGGCATTGCGGCATGGACAACAGCAGCAAAGGCGAACTTTGATAAAATTAGCAAACTTCAAAACCAAGCCATGAGAGTTATAACAGGAGGCATGAAGTCAACGCCAATTGTAGAACTTGAAAAGATTACAAATCTGCAATCCATGACCGACAGAAGAGACTGCAGAGCCCAGCAGCAAGCAGAGAAACTAAGAAGACTGACAGACCATCCAATGCATCAGAGACTAAATAGATTTGGAAAAGGGAAACTAAAGCAGAGAAGCTTTGCAGAAATAGCCAAAGCAAAGATGAGCGAAGACCATATGAACACTGTAACAACTCCAAAGCCCATTCCTACTGTACGCAAACCCACATGGAAGCAGCATATCATTCCGGAGGTGGTAGAAAGTATACCAGGTATTGGAAACAAGAACAGCCAGACTGAAAAAGAAAGAAGAGACATAACCCTGAGGTACATAGCGGAAAACTACCCAAGCAGGGACTGGACCCATGCATACACCGACGGTTCTGTAACAAACACAACACAGAATGGAGGGGCAGAGGTATTCCTGAGCCTAACAAATGGTAGAAAAATAACACTGTCAGTGGCAACTGTAAAATTCTCAAGCAATTTCAGAGCAGAGGAAGAGGCACTGAAGGCTGCAGTAGAAGCAATGCTCACAGGCGAAAGCAATGAAAGCCAGATAGTCCTGTTCACAGATGCCCTGGCCGTGGTCACAGCACTAAAAAGCCAGAAAAATACTGAGCTTAATGATTTAAGAGCAGTACTCTGTCAACTATGCCAGCAGTCTGCACCAAAAAAAGTAGTGGTACAGTGGGTTCCATCCCACTGTAACATCCAAGGCAGACAGACTGGCAAAAGAAGGTGCAAGACTACCACAACCAGATTCTAGTGTGACCTACGAAGAGTCCAAAAGACTTATTAGGGCCAGATACATGGCCAAATGGGAAACAGAACACACTGGCTACACAAAAAATGATGCCTACTACATTGACAATTCTACAACTAATAGATGCTTTCCAAGCTCTGACACTCGCTTTTATTAGCTCAAAACCAGCTGTCATCCCCTAATGGGGGTCCGGCGTCCCCACTGGTGACTATGGATAATTCTGTGCAGACTGCATGGCATTATGTGCTGGCAACGCATTCTTCAAATGTCTGCCCTATCAAATGTCTATGGTACTTGACATGTCTTCCATGTTTGTAATGAATAACAAGGAATCAGAGTTTAATTTCAGAGATGTAGAATGAGATATGGCTATCCCATCCAAGGAAGGCAGGAGATGCCCAACTCATCTGTTCCCGACACAAAGTAGTAGGAATGAAAATGAACAGAGCAGAACTCTTTCCAGGCCTCGCAATTGAAACTCTTTAACAAAGATCTATTGAAGGGCAGTCTGGTGCCAGCAGCCACAATAATTCTAGCTACAATAGCACATATTGAAATTTTTGCCTAACCCTAACGAACATCTCAGCAAATCTTGTGATATTAATGCAGTGGTAATCAAGCAGTTGTATGGCACTGTTAAATTAGTAATATAACAGCAATGAAGTGGCACAGTTAGGAAACATTACACAAAAGAACAACAATGGTAAGATACATAGAAAAAATAACAGCATGAATTTCTGAATATAGTACATGCCATCATGTAGCACATGTGTAACAGAGTAGTTAGAGCATTGATTTCTTACGCACTTCAGTCTATCCATCTGTAAATGGGTACCTGACTCACTGTTAAGAAAGTAAAGGCAGGGGAGGTAGGAAACTGGTTACCCCCAATACAACAAAAATGCAGAGAAATGAGATGACAATATTATTTGCGTGTGAATTTGATTTAAGTGAGGGAGAGTTGAGCACCGTTGTCCTCATTCTTACATACCAATTCCATTTGATCCAGTGGCAAGATATGATCAAGACAATTGGAACAGTAATCCGGATGCAATGGATGACCAAGGGGATCTTCTGTGTCTAGTCTTGCTCCAAACATTCCACAGCGTGTTGCTGGTAGTCGCCTTGCTGCCCATAGACCAGCCAGTGGTTCTTCCGCACAGTCCGCAGCTTAGGTAGACAGTCTTATATCACCATGGGTTTATTAGATAAATCGGCTAACCTCACTTGGTTTAGTCGGTCATGTCAAGACCGGTGCCTAGGGGGTGGCCGCTACCCCATACTGGCAGCTACGTGGAGCCACAAGTCAGAGTTAGATGTGGACTAATAATGGACAAACTACCCAAGATAGGGCACACCATGTCCCCCACTAGAGGTACTACTCCTCTCTGACACCCCATACGCCTGAGATCTAGTACAATGAAGTCTCTAACACTTCATTCCCAAGACCAGTGACTGCTATTTGGACCACTTATAACTTTGACATGTACCTCTTGTTTTGTAAATGTTTATTCTTCTTTCCCATTTCTTGGCCTGCCTATGTCACTAAGGAACCATACTCATTCATATATCAACATGCTGGGGCACGGCCCACAACCAAAACTTGCTTGCGTTCAGATTCATGAAACACCAAGGTCGTTTCCCTTGTGGGAAATAAACTCATTAAAATAATTGTGCTGAAGTTAAATGCACTGGGCTGGTAGGTAAAAAACATAGCTGAATGCAATCCGTCTTAGGAAATATGGCGAATGAGAAGAAAAAAAGTATCAATATATATCTGCACAAGGACATTTTTGTTTAATGTTTACCGCAATTCTATCACGTTAGCGCAGCTAAAGAAATTTCAGTTTTACAGTCTCAGTTGCAGCAATGCAGCAGCCGCATAGTCACCAATTTATCATGTATAAACATCAGGTTCAATGCTATAGAAATGGCTGAACATCCAGGTATTTAAATTTAAAATAGACGTCACTTCCTTCCTCTTCGATTTGAACTGAGGGAAAATGTTTGTGTTATTTTAAATCTAATTTTGAAACGAGAGATTCTCTTTTTCACTCAGATTTGAAGATAATCAATCCCATTATTAAGGTTGATGGAGTTAAGTTGTTGCACCAGATTTTTCTGACGTAAATCTGTTTAGTTTGTTTATGTAGATGTAATAAATATGTTTGTAGTGAAACTAACAGATATTCTAATCTTGTAAAAGAACACTATCCATCCTCTGTGGCAATGTCAAAAAATTACTGAATACTTGACACACCCCAAAATAGGCATCTAAATGTGTGTGTGCTGCTTTTCAACATTATCACCTTCATCTTCTTGTATCTCAGAAACTAAAACACAAACAACAAAAACAATAACACCAACAAGTTCTTTATTAATGTATGTCTCTACACACAAACAAATTATATCTATAGATCAACAAATAAAAAAGGTTACAGGCTCTCAAAGTCAACAACCACAGTAAAACATGACGTGCTGAAAAATAATGCAGCTGCAGGGGAAATTGCATTAATTTTTAGTGTAGGCGTAATAAGATTAAATCACCTGAAATAGATATCCCACTACCTGTATCCACATCGCTGCTAATACTAGCATGAGAAACTAGACGAGGAATTGGGACAATACTTGGTGGTGGTGTTGCTCCTCTGCTGCCACTAGTAACTGATCCCGAAATGTCACTGTCTGATTGACTGTTGGTTGAGTTGTCTACAACTGGGTCATCATTAAGATACGATGCAGCAGACAGGCCAGACTGACTTGGGTCATCTGTGGGAGAATCAATAGGTTAGTATGATATGCAATATATATATATATATATATATATATATATATATATATATATATATATATATATATATATATATATATGTGTGTGTGTGTGTGTAAATATATATATATGAAATGTAAAATCTCAGGCTACTAAGCCCTGAACAGGGCTTTGCAAGTAGCAGGATGTAGTCCGGAGAACAGAATGCGTTGTGTCACTAGTTTACAGCTTGACTGCGATATTTGCACCTTTCAGTCCAACACATCCATCTTCGGCAGAATGAACAGCACTAAGGAGGGGCCAGACGTTTTACAAAAATACGATGACCCATGCCAGATGGCACAGAACTTGAAAATTATACTGCTGTACATTATAGTAACAATGATTACAAACTGATTTACTTACCGTAAACACGTTAATGAGAGGGATGTCATGGGTAGCTCGGTCAGTGAAGACAATTGAACAGATGATGGGATCAACTTCTGAGCAGTGCATGAGCTGCAGTCGTCAGCGGCTCAGAGCTACCAAGACCCTGCCACACCTCTAAGCTATGATCCTGGATAGCAGGTTGCAACAGAGCAGACTGACTAAGGAGAAGGGATCAAAGCGGGAAAGCTAACCCGGTAACCAAAAATGCCTGCTGAAGTCGGATGTATCGAACCGAAAGGTGCAAATATCAGAATTAAGCTGTAAACTACGACACATTGCATTCAGTTTTCCAGACAATATCCTGCTACTTGCAAAGCCCTTTTCAGGGCTTGGTATCGGGAGTTTGAGAACGAACGATGAAGAAGAACAGATGACACAGTTGAGACTTTAATCAAAGGGGAAGAATAGACTCATACTGGCAATAAAATGACAGCCACCATCGTATCATCATCACCATGTAAAGCACAGCTTGAAGTAAAACAGCTGTAATCTGATAATCCTAGGAATGATGACGATGTTGTACATATCAACGAATCTGTGCTGCTTGGTAAAAAGTCAGAATGGGTTCCTCTGCAAGAGTTAGTGGTAAGATTATTGCATAGCAGAATGGTGAATACATGACAACCACCTCCAGTATGAGAAAGGAGAATGAGGCAGGTGATACATGACAACCACCTCCAGTATGAGAAAGAAGAATGAGGCAGGTGATACATGACAACCACCTCCAGTATGAGAAAGAAGAATGAGGCAGGTGATATATGACAACCACATCCAGTATGAGAAAGGAGAACGAGGCAGGTGATACATGACAACCACCTCCAGTATGAGAAAGGAGAATGAGGCAGGTGATACATGACAACCACCTCCAGTATCAGAAAGGAGAATGAGGCAGGTGATACATGACAACCCCCTCCAGTATCAGAAAGGAGAATGAGGCAGGTGCTTCAGATTTGAGTTAGCTATCTGTGACCTCATTAATCAGGGCAGTCATCAGACTCTTAATTGGAATGTGATAACGCTTTCCATAGTTCTTCTATGAAATTCAATACTCACCTTTGTTTCGTTTCCATAGCCGAGAAAAGAATCCCCCACTGGGTCTCATCTCTGAGCTGAGAGCCCCAAACTCAGTGAATGTGTTTGGTGACTCATCCCAAATCTTCCTCTTTTGTCTGTTGCTAATGCCTCCTGATGATGTTGATGCCATCTCTGCTGGTTAAGTATTTCAGACTGATCTGAAAGAACAATAAGAGGCATAATGTTTGGACCCTACTATGCGTGTAGACTGAGGAGGGTTGTGCGTGGGACTAGCAAAGTCATGTCAAATAAACTGCCACAGAAACCACCTCTATAAGACTACATTAATTATTTTGGTGGAAGTTCCATGTTATGTCAGTGGGGACCCAATATGCCTGATGGCCCAAAAATGTAAGAAGAGGAAAGATGTAAAGTGTAACAACATTTTAAATTGTACTGAATAGAATTGCATTTAAAGTATTTTTAAATTTCTTTCACTCTCGTACAACTTGCTTCCTATACAGAGTGTGCTACACTATGTTTTTCACCTGGACATTCTAGTACAGCTGACTTCACTACACATTTTCTTAATGGGTTTATTTTCTATAGGAGCATAATCTTGCTGTTTCATGAATTTGAACACAAACAGGTTTGGGTTGCAAGCTGTGCAACTAACAACTTCACCACTTAAAGTTAATCTCAAAGTACATGACACACGAATGGTACCTGGGAAGGAATAGGATTATTCTAACCTTCTAAGCAAGTTGTAGAAGACAACTAAAGAGGGTTGTGCATGGATTGAACCAACTTATTATATACAAAACATTACAAAAGAAACCACCACTGAAAAAGCACATAAGTGCTTTGATACAGGCTTCCTGTAAAGAGGTCAGTTACAGTGATGGTTCAATGAGTATATGAAGTGAAAGCTAAGAACACAAGTATTACAAGCATTGAGATTGATCCAAAAGAAGCATATCACTTGAAACATATCACTGCTATATTTCATGTATGATATATTTGATAACAGTCGCCGGCTTTACATTCGGAAAAACTTCAGGCGACAGGAATATTTTATGTGAAAAGCCACATTTGATTGCAAATACCAGAAACAGATACGTGAACAGCGTAGGCAAGGCTATGATATTGTATACTCGGATGAATCCTTGGTCAATACTCACCACACCAATGGTAAAGAATGGCAATCAGTTGTTAGTGAACAGAAAAGACAAATTCCAAGCAGGAAAGGGCAGCGCATTATACTAACATATGCCGGAAGCAGTGAAAACAAACTTGTCCATAACGCTGAACCTATTTTCCAATCAAAATTAATGACGGTAGAGACTACCACACTGAAATGAATGGACAAATTTTCAGGCACTGGATGACAAATGATCTGCTTCTAATTCTGGAATTGACTGTCATGCCTAGTAATAGAAAATGCATCCTATCACAATGCAGTATCAGAGGAAGACAAAGTACCAAATGTATCAATTATAAAAGCTCAAATTAGGACATGACTAGCTAAGGAAAAAAGGAATTTCGAAGACACGTATTTGAAGCCAGAGTTGTTGCAGCTTGTGAGGAAGACAAATAAGACAAAGGTGTATCATATTGACAAAATTTAAGAGTACAGTTACACTTCTCTGCCACTACCTGCATATCAGGCGCATCTAAACCCCAGAGAGCTTGTGTGGGCTAAAGTCAAAAGGACAAGTTACCAAACAGAACAGGACATTTAAAATGTGTGATGTTGAAGTGCTGACACGTGAGTATCTTTCAAAAATAGACATCCAGTTCTGGAAGAAGAGTGTTGAACATGTGCTCTGGGAAGAAGAACAGTACTGGCAGTGAAATGAATTACAATTTGTCTAACCAGTAACAATTATCAACCTCTTTGAATCAACAGATTCGGATGATTAATATCATCTTTTGTGAACATACTGATTAGCAGACGGATGAATTAGCATAGGTTTATCAAAACAATTAGGGATCAAGATGCTGAGCAGCGCATGAGGGAAATAGGGACATATTAGCAACTGTATCATCATTGTGTCAATCACCATCAATGACAACAGTGTGCAAGTGAAATATGAAAATCTGTCCAGTAAAAACAGTAAGTACCATCCAATGATTTTTGGTCATCAAGGGATTTTGTGTAAGCATGCCAGTCAAAACCTAAAACCTCAAACCTTACTGAAAGGATCAAGATGCTGAGCAGTGCATGAGCTGCAGCGGTCAGCGACCCATAGCTAGAGTCAGGGCCAGCGTACCAGAGCTGCCAAGACCTTTCTACATCTCCACGCGGTGATCCTGGATAACAGGCTGCAGCAGAGCAGACTTGCTAAGGTAAGGAAAAGGGATCGAAGAGGGAATGCTAACCCTGTACTAAAAAAATGCTTGCTGAAGTTGGATCTGTTGGACTGAAAGGTGCAAATATCGCAGTCAAGCTGTAAACTACAACACAACGCATTCCGTTCTCTGGACTACAATCTGCTACTTAAGCCCTTTCAGGGTTTGGTAGCGGGAGATTGAGAAAAAACTAAACCAAGCCAAGCCAAAACAATTAGGTGTACATACAATAACAACAAATACATTTCAATGTTCAAATGCGTTACACTTCATACATTTTGCTACACATTTGATACAACCTTAGGAGTCTAAGGGTGACCGAAGGTGTGTACTAACTGTTGCATATTGGTGCCATTTCTACGGTTGTACATAAAGGAAAATACAAACAATCAATTCATCTATCAAGACATTAAGGAGATACGCCTATGAACAAAATGTGACGAGAAATTTAGCTGCATACTGTAAAATCTTAAATTGAATGCCATTTCTTTGTAATGATGATAAAAGATAAAAAGGATTTGCTAATGTGCAAATGTCTTAACATCTATGGACTAAATAATATGAATGATTTAGTGTCATGGATATTCTAAGACTGCAAGCGAAAAATCATTAGGATCTGACATGCACTTTTGTAGAAAATTACTTCGCACCTAGTTAATGAATTAAAAGACTGACTATATTTATAAATCTTTCAATGCTGCCTTGAATGATAAAACACCAGGTGAAACTGGCTTATACACAATGCCTCTTTGGCGTTCATCCTGAAAAGGAGGTTGTGACATTGTGTCATAGTTTACAGCAAAACTGCGATATCTGTGCCTTTTGGTTCGACACATCCAATTTCAGCTGCCTTTTAAGAGTACCAGATTTGCCTTCCCACTGCGATCCCTATCTCTTGGTCAGGCTACATTAGTGATTAGTGCAGCCTGTTTCCAGGGCCACCACGTGAAGTCATAATAGGGTCTTGCTCTATGGTTCACTGATCCTGGTGCAAGCAGCCAGCTATGAGTTGTTGGTTGCTGTCAGCTCATTCACTGCTACATTTTGGCCCCATACCCAATACTAATATATAACTGTAATTGCAGGTGTTTGTAACTTAGCTTCACACTGAACTCATCAGCTGTTACACAGGTCTTGTGATTTGCTCAAAATGTAAAGTGCTTTTGAGCCTTGCTAAAAAGTTTAGTGTTGGATGATGGCTCTCAAGATCTTTTACTTCTTCTTCTTCTTCGTTCGTTCTCAATCTCCCACTACCAAACCCTGAAAGGGCTTAAGTAGCAGAATGTAGTCCAGAGAACGGAATGCGTTGTGTCGTAGTTTACAGCTTGGCTGCGATATTTGCACCTTTCGGTCCAACACATCTGACTTCAGCAAGCATTTTTTTAGTACCGGGTTAGCATTCCCTCTTCGATCCCTTCTCCTTAGCCAGTCTGCCCTGCTGCAGCCAGTTATCCAGGATCACCGCTTGGAGGTGTAGAAGAGTCTTGGCAGCTATGGTTCGCTGGCCCTGACACTAGCAGTCAGCTATGGGTCGCTGACCACTGCAGCTCATGTGCTGCTCAGCATCTTGATCCCAAGATCTTTTACAACTTAAAATAATGATCATGTGGTTGAAATTGGTGTAGTTTCACCAATAATAGGTTACTCTACTAAAAAAAAAAAAGAATATCTTATGCTTATTGAATAAAACATATTACTCTACATTGACTACATCTCTTGACTTTTTCAATCCACATCATAACAAGTTGTAATTCATCCCTTTGGTGTGCCAGATAGTGGTTTTTTTTTAGTCTGCAATGTTAGCAATGGAGGAGGATGGTGGTAGCAGTTGCTTCCACAGTTCTGGCATAAACAATCCAGAAGCTCATAATTTACTGTGTCTTCCTCCTGTTTTTGCAAGCACACAGCAATATCTGCGCCTTTTGGACGGAGACATTAAATCTAAGTGGACTTTTTTTAGTACCTGGTTTGCCTTCTTACTGTGATCTCTATAACTTGAGTCTTGAACAGACTTTACTGTTACTACTACTAGTTTTGCTGAAACTGCAAATGCTTGAAGAAACAACTGATCTCATTCAACTCTAAGCACCCTTCTAAGTCCCTCGTTTTAAAAATTATATCTGAAACCATCTTCACAATGATTATGAAGATGGTTTCAGATATAATTTTTAAAACGAGTCATAAAAACCCTATTTCGTCTGTTGCATTGAAAAATAGACCGAACCAGGATTGCAACGATGTCAGTTCTGCTTATCATAGCTTTGTTTGTTTGGGTAAGAATGGATATGATATAATAATTAATATAGGATAGCGCTTTACCGTTTACGCCTCTGCAAAACTGACGGGATGTTCCCAGCGGAGGCACGCTTCACTCAGTATTATGAGTATACCAATCTAGCTATAAACTAAACTTAAGGTAATAGTAAGAATAGTAGTTAATATAGATATAATACTAAAACTAGGCAATAGGTCTAAGTGAGTAAGTCTACTTAAAGTAAAGTTAAAGACTTAAAAAATGTAAATGGTTAAATGTCAGTTTAACTTAATCATTAAGTTAATCATGAACTTAATAATCATTTAATGGCATGATACATTTTTATTACATATAACATATGATAAACAATTAGATTAAATAAGTAGTAATAACACATTAACTATTAACAGTCACTTCACTAACTTAACTAACCAAAATATGTTAGAGACAAAAAGGAAGCGAGAAAGGGATCTACTTCATAAAAGCTCAGATATCTTGCGTTAAAGTCTAAAACACTGTACCACTAAACTGCAGCGTCTGCTATAGGCTATAGGACATTCCTGTCAACCTCAAAATCTGAATGAAGTGGAGTGTGGACAAGTTGAGTGGACAAAATTGAAAGTAAAGTGAAAGATCAAATTGAATTGAAACGCAACCTCTTAAACAGCTCTCAATTTCACAGTTTAACAAGCGTTATTCTGATAACCATTTCCTACCTAATTATTCCATGAAGAATATATTGTTTGTGTGTTCATTGTCGTTTTATCCATAAAATAAGTGAAGACAACATCAACCTAACACTGGTATTTTCTGACCAGCATCCCTTTCCCCCTTCTGACATACAGGAAGGCCGGCTACTCCCGTCACTTCACTGGGATCACAAGTGGCCAGATGTTTAGTTGCGAGCAGACCTATTATGTCATGTCTATTATTTTTTATAAAGAGACAAAAACCCGAGTTATATTTTTATTAAACTGTTCTCATGTAACAGACTAAAATTATAGTGGCATTCGATAGCTTATTGTCATGGAATTGTATGTAGATTTTAGAAAACATTTCTACTCCACTTGACGTAAGACATATATGATCATATCTCGTTCAATCTGACATACACACCATCATGTGACATTTTGCGTCAGATAAAAGTGCACGTCAACTGCTTCCAAGATTAGCATGTTCAGTCTCTTGGTTAGGTGATACACTCAATATTATAAATGAATTCCCGTTGTCCTTCTCTTGATGCCAATATTCCAATTGTGTAGCAATTACCATCTTGCCTACTAGTTTGCAATGCGAAATTCAATATACGCTTTTCTATGTGTGAGTATGGGTGTCTGAATGTGTGTATATTTTTTTCTTTTCATGTAAATGAAATGTATCTACTATCTATCCTATGTGCGCTACATTGAGGTGATGGGGCAGCTTGTGTGATTTTGTGAGATATGTCGGCGGTAGGCTTGTTCTCCTGTTAGGTTCAACCAAGCCACACAAAAAAAGGAAGTAACATGTCCTTTACAGAACGTCGCTTCTTACGACCACCAACATATTTAGCGGGTATACATTTCTTTACAAGTGTTCAGTTCGGTCGGTTGCCATTACTTTCCATTGGAATAGGCGCGAAACAAAACCAGTGTCAGTCACACTTGACACACGAGCGTAATTCGAACCGGATGCGTTGGGATTGTGAAACGGGCGCTTTACTTTTATGTCACGCAGCCTCCAATCAAGCCAAACCTAGAAAACAGACTATTACAGAAACCGCAACAGAAAATCGAAATACCAGTACTACTGGCCGGATACTCGAGTATCCCACAGAAGCGAAGCTAATGATACGACATATGAAAGCAGCCAGTAGAAGTCGGTTTGCTGGCAAATCTTCTGACTATGTCGGCAAAAACCAGTATAGAGTCCTGGAACATCAGAACCCTTAACAAAGCGGAAAAGACGGTCCAAAATGCCAAGAAAATGAAACGATACCAGCTACGTCTAATGGGTCTTGCAGAGACAAGATGGAGCAGTGCCGGACCGTTCACACTAAATAGCGGAGAAATCACCATATATTAAGGTCCCGAAGAAGATGGCAAATGCACACACAGAGGGAGTCACCTTCATGTTGTCAATAGAAGCGAGGAAGGCACTAATAGAGTGGTAACCTATATCCCCTAGAATAATAACAGCAAGATTTAACTCAAACGGAAGAAAAAACAACAATCATACAGTGCTACCGGCCAACAAACAATGCTGATAACAAAGTCAAACTTGAATTATTTTATTTTCTCTGAACTCTAAATAAGGCTCCGATGAGATATATCAAGACAGTTATGGGATATCTAAATGCAAAAGTTAGAACAAACAATAACAATTATGAACTGGTTATGGGCAAAAATTACATGGAAAACAGAAATGAAAATAGGGAAAGCTTTGTCAACTTCTGTGACTTCAACGACCTGGTTATAAGAGGAACCATCTTCCCACATAAAAGTGTACTTATGTACTTATGAAGGTGTTTACCAGATGGGCACATCGAAAATCAGATCGGGCATTTCACACAGATCATAAATGGAGAAGCTGCATACAGGATGTGAGGGTAAAGAGAGTACGGACGGAGTTTCAGACTATCACCTGCTATTAGCGACTATGACAATAAAACTAAGTGCTATAAATGATCGGACAGTTCTTCTTAGTTCGACCCATTCTTAACTTAACTTAACTTAACGTCTTTATACTGGTTTAGAAGACCCTGCAGAGTCTGTATACAACCAGTTACATTTACATCACCTTGCTCTAAAAGCTATGCGCATCCAGTTTATTCTTAAATGCATTAACTGTCCCTGCCTCCACTACCTCCCCTGGCAATGCATTCCAAGCAGACACCACTCTCTGACTAAAAAAATATTTCATAATATCTAATCTGGACCTTTCTTTAGTCAGCTTGTAGCTATGCCCTCGTGTTATTTTGGGTGGTTGTATTTTTTTTAAAAATGTTTATAGTCTAATTTATCAATTTTTTCGTCAAGGGGTGATCACCCTTGAGTGGATCCCAACTCAGGATCCAGCCGTTTCTGTCGCGGGCGCGTGTCGTCCAGTATGATAGTAGTCTGTCTGTTTTTGAGTCATGAATGTTGCATTTTTCTAATGAATCTCGCCAGCGAGTTGGGGACCGTCCCTGAGGTCTCTTTTTGTCACGCGGGTACCACATGGTGGTTATGGTACTCCATCTTTCATCTTGTCTTCTGGATATATGACCAGCCCAGCGGTGTTTCGAATGGTTGACGTACTGTAGGATATGCTTGATGTGTGACATTCTCCGGATGTCACTATTGTGTAGTTCGCTCTGCCGCTGCTGTCTGAGAGTTATGCCCACGAGGCGTCTTTTAAGAGATTCGTGTGTTGTTCTCAGTTGGTTCTCTGCTGCTTTGGTTAGAGATTAGGTTTCGTTACCATAGCAGAGCCCTGGCAGGACTTCCGAGTCGAAGATGTCCGCACGTAGTCTGGTGTCCTTTGTGGCGTCTATTGCTGTAATGATGGAGTTGAAGGCTGCCCAGCCCGCCCGTTCTCCTGTGGCGATCTCAGGTTTTATACTATTCTCCATCTTGATGAGCCTTCCCAGATAGACAATTTTGTCAGCGTCCTCTATGGGCATTCCACTCAAGAGTATTGTGTTGGGCTCTGCGAAACGGTTGTGCATAGCTCTGGTTTTCCCTAGGTTTCCTGGCGCGAGTCACAGACCGTCCTAATCTACAAAAAAGGAGATGAAGAAGACCTGTCCAACTACCGTCAAATCACCCTCTTTCCGTTAATGTACACAATTTTTACCAAATGCCTCCTAGCACGGATTAGCAAGACCATCGAGGAGGCACAACCAATCGAACAAGCTGGATTTAGACAAACATACAGTACACTAGATCACAAGCTGGATTCAGACAAACATACAGTACACTAGATCACAAGCTGGATTCAGACAAACATACAGTACACTAGATCACAAGCTGAATTCAGACAAACATACAGTACACTAGGTCACAAGCTGGATTCAGACAAACATACAGTACACTAGATCACAAGCTAAATTCAGACAAACTTACAGTACACTGGGGATCGAACCCAGCACCTTCTGGTTGTGAGCCGTGTCACTTAACCACTAGGCCACGCCGTCCCCTCAAAAATGCATTTGACTCGGTTGAAACAGAATACGTGTAGAAAAGGCTGAGCGAACAAGGAGTAATCTCCACTCTCTACTACATCGAAATACTCAAGAAATGCTACGATGGATGCCCCACCGTCATCCACCCATTCACTCAACCCATTACTATCGCGACCGAGAAGGGAGTACGGCAAGGAGACGCCATCTCACCGAACCTATTCCCTGCGTGCCTAGAGTCGACGATGAGGCACTGCGACTGGAACAACTACGGCATCAAAAACTGCGGAAGATGTCCACCTCAGATTCGCAGACGGCATCGTGCTCATCACCACAGATATCTCATCTAGTAGCTTCTATATGCGGCTGACGATTTTTTTTTTTTTTAGTTTAGATGTTTGCCTCACTAGTTGTTACTGGCGGAGGCGCGCCATTTTCCACACCAGACCGTAGTCCATTGGGCGATATCAGGACGCATAAACCAGTGCTTGGATGAATGTGTGCGTCTGAATGTACCTATGCTAGGTGTGTGCGCCCTCAGAAGCTAGCCCAACCAAAGTGCAATGGAAGGGACTCACCATGAGGGTGCGTGTGAAAGTTGTGCAAGAGTGTGACTGTAGGACAGAGTCAAATGAAACAGAGTGAGGTAAGAGAAGAGAGAAGGGTTTCCCCCCAGGGTGAGTCCCTTGCAGGAAGTTTTCTGTGGCTGACGATCACTCTGGTGAAGAGTTTATAAAGAGGGAGAGCAGACAGGTCGAATTGTAATTTCTGCGTACGAAGAAGAAGAAGAAGAAGAATTGTAATTTGCCAGGTTGCTTTGCCCCTCTTTTTATGGATTAGGATGGTTTTTGACGTTTTCCATTGGTCGGGGATTTGTTATTTGTTCAGACAAATATTGAAAAAAGTAGTTAAATGCCGCATTAATGTGTCCACGCCTGCCTGGATTACGTCATTGGTGATTCCGTCTTGTCCTGTTGATCTACCTGGTTTAAGTTGTTTGAATGCATGTGCCACCTCATCTGATTCGATCTTTGGTAATTGCACAAATTCGTTGTTGGGTGTCAATTTGGTGACTTTCGCCTTTAATGCAAAGAGGTCGGCGTTGTACCTCTGCCATGTTGCCTCTATATCTGCTACATCCGTCGCGCTGACATCGTCTGCAATAAATGTGTTTGACTAGACTTCGTGCGTTCTCAATCTCCTGCTACCAGTTATGAAAAGGCTTGAGTAGCAGGATGTAGTCAAGAGAACGGAATGCGTTGTGTCGTAGTTTACAGCTCGACTGTGATATTTGCACCTTTCGGTCCAACACATGCGACTTCAGCAGGAGATGTTTTTAATGTTATTGTTACTTTATAGACTTCATACAAGTCACTATATCTTACAATTTGACTCGACCTCGCCTTCAAACGTTACTACGTAAGAAAACACGATAAGAAGAGACCCACGGAAGATTTGCTTACTCAACTCCTATGGCAGGAAACTAGTCATTACGGTATGGGGAAGGGGTGTGTGGTTGTTGTCATAGATACGTTAGAAGCAAGGATTCATTTACTTCTCACCAACGAACGACGAGTTATTTTGTCAAGCGATCTTAGATAAGCTATTCATGAATTACTGACACATGTGTATTGTAAGTTGTTCCGGTTGAAAGTCTGCGTTATGTGCATTAATTCGTACGTTACCAATCACAACAGAAAACACGAAATGCAAGAATAACACACTAAAAATGCAATAGGGTGATAAATAACTAACTGGCCTGATTTTATTGGCGATAGAAAAACGACTGTTCTGCGATGCTGGGGGAATTTTAATGACTTGTTCATTGATGAACTTGTGAAGAGAAAGCGGAGTAAGTATAGACTATAGCATGCAAGTAAAGAAATGGGTGTTTGTTTTTTTTTACTACAATTCAGATATTATTTTCATTAACGAAAAAAGAAATTATTTTGTACCGTTGTTGTTTTTGTTTTTTTTAGGGAGGGGAGGAGGAAGGGGATGTGGAGGGCAGCACTTTTGGTCTATTGCAACGAAAAAAAGTATTTTACTGTCAGGATAGTACAAAACGTCAGTCACAGTATATTGTATTATTTACTACTAGTATTTACTACTACATTAAATCAAATGTAAATATAACATAAATGTCCCTATCATACTATAATTCAAACAAAGCAATAAAACACTTACCGGGTGTAAATGATGGATAATTGTGAAATTTGACACTTTCAGTTTAATGCATTTTAGATACTACATGTAATAGACAACTACTCCAGATAATTATGTCATCATCATGTAGCATGTCCTTTGTAGAACGTCGCTCCCATCACAGTCTGTCTCAAAGAAACTCGTTCCCTTGCCAAAACACCAGCTTCCGCCACAGTTATACTCAGGCATTCCTGGATATTTTGGTGCCATCGTCTTCTTGGTCTACCCCTTCCTCTTTTGCCTGGCACCATACCTTCCATCACCGTTCTCTCAAGCCCGTTGTGTCTCTTGATGTGACCAAAGTATTTGCATTTTTTAGCCAAAATGAAATTGATAAACCAGTTCTCCTCTATGCTCAACTCTTGCCGAATGTTTACATTTGTTCTTTTTTCTGTCCAGGGTATTCTAAGAATCTTTCTGTAACATTTTGACTCGAAGGATTCGATTCTTTGTCTAGAAGTTTTGGTAATCGTTCATGCTTCACAGCCATAAGCTGCCACAGGAAAAACACAGGCTCTCAAGACTTTTACTTTTATCGTTTTGTTGGTGCCCTGCCATAATTTCTTCAGGCTGTTCAGTTTCTGCATTGTCATAGCTAGTCTTCTTCTGATTTCTTTCGAGCAGTCACCATTTTTGTCAATTCTGGAGCCCAGATATTCAAAATGTGTGACCTGATCTATTTCCTCACCACCCACTGTAAATTTATGCTGACATTGTGTTTTATCGGTGGTCATTATCTTTGTTTTGTTTATGTTTACGAACAGATTTTGATCTTTACTATGTCCATTAACGGCTGAAAGTAGCTTTTCTAGCCCTTCTGTACTTCTTGATAGTATCACTGTGTCATCTGCGTATCGTAACTCTGGAATCTCGTACCCCTCAATCGTAAATGGGTCGAAACTTTCAATGTTCTCATCTTCTCGAACATTTCTCATTATACATTCCACATATATGTTGTACAGATAAGGTAAGATGATACATCCCTGTCGGAGTCCCTTTTGTACTGCAAACCAATTTGATGTTTGCCCAGATACTCGGACAGCGGCTTGTTGATCTTGGTATAATGTTTCAGTGAGATGGACTATGCAAAGGAAATCCCATTTCCTTCATGATTCTCCACAGATTTTGATGTTTTACCGTGTCGAAGGCCTTAGTGTAATCAATGAAACATGTGTACAGGTCTACATTAAACTCTCTACATTTTTCATAGATATTCCTTAAATTGAATATGTGGTCCTGGGTCCCTCTGTCTTTTCTAAAACCTGCCTGGACTACATGAATTTCAGATTCAAACCTTTTCTCTATCCTTAATAGGATTCGAAAGAGTATCTTGCTAGCGTGTCTGATCAGCGCGATAGTTCGGTAGTTCGTGCACAGCTTCAGGTTGCCTTTTTTGGGGAGGAGAATGTAAATTGATTTCTTCCATGCTTCTGGCCACTCTGCACTGTGCCATATCTGTTTACACAGCCTGTGATAGACTCGAGCACATGCCTCTCCTCCTGCTTGTATTAGCTCTGCTGGGATATCATCGCATCCTGGGGACTTTCCCTTTTTCAGGTTTTTAATTGCAGAGCGTACTTCTTCCAATGTTGGTTCAAGTTCTTTCTCATCCTTTGGTAGGATTGTAACTGAGCGCTTTGTGCTATCTCCATACATGGTTCTGCAGTACTCTCTCCATCTATTCAGTATGTCTTTGGTTTCTGTTAGTGTGTTATCCTCTTCGTCATTTATGACATGTGGAACCGGACGGAATTCCCTTGTCAGTGTTCTTATTGCTTTGAATGCACCTCTTACTCTGCCTTGTTCTTGTAGGTTTTCTATATCCTTACACGTTTCTACTATGTATCTTCTTTAATCTTTTCTTATTTCTCTTCTAACTTTTCTTGCGCAGTTTTTATATGCTGTGTTGGTCCCCTTACTTCCCATTTGTTTTAATTGTTGCCTTTCTGCAATGAGTGTCTGTGTTTCCTCCGTTATATAGCTCTGTTTCTTGTGCGACATCTTGGGAATCATTTCTTTTGCTGTCAAGATCAAAATCTCCCTTGCATACGATGTCAACTCCTCAGATGTCATCTCTTCCTGTACAGCAAGCAACGCCTCAAATTTGTTTTCTACTTTGATGTTGTATTCAGTAGGCATTGCTGATACATCGAAGCGTATTGGCTGGCAACCTTTGTTGATCCTACGTAGTCTTGTTTGGAAAACTGCAAACAGTAATTCATGGTCCGTATCGCCGTCTGCTTCTGGCAGCATTTTTGTCGCCAGCACATTTGATCTCCATCTGTGTTGCACTAGGATGTAATCTATTTGGTTTCTGTTGTTGCCATCAGGGAAGGTCAACGTGTACAGTCTTCGTGGATGTTGTTTGAAGAAGGTGTTGGCAATGGAGAGGTTGTTTTCCGTGCAGAATTCAATCAGTTTTTCTCCTCGCTCATTTCTGTGTCCCAAACCAAAAGGTCCTCGAACAATTCTCTCTTCTTCGGATCTTTCCTCTCCGACTTTCGCATTGAAATCGCCAATGATGACCAAGATGTCTCTTTTTTCAACTTTTTCCATCGCTTCTTGCAAGGTGTTATAGAAATCATCCATTTCACAATCGTCTGCTGCTGATGTTGGTGCATACACTTGAATTATTGTTAAATTTCTAGTCTTTTTCTTTAGTCTGATTACAATTATTCGGTCGTTGACTGAATTGTAACCGAGTAGTGAAGGTGCTGTCTTCTTTGACAGAATAAAGTCAACCTCGCTTTTTCCACCCTTGTCCGTCCCAGAGTATATAAATGTTTCTCCTGAGGAGCTGGTACAGTGCCCTTGACCGGCCCATCTATGCTCAGAGACTCCAAGAATCTCTATAGTATCTTGGTTCTCTTTATTTCTCTTCCGATCATGAACAACTTGCCCTGGTATAGGCTCCTGACGTTTCAGGTGCCTATTCTTAGTTTTGTTTTTAGTCCCATTTCAGAGTTTTCCCTGTAATGCAGTCAGGCTTTAGGCCGTCATACATAATTATGTAGTATTTTAAAACCGTTGTGTCTTCATTATCTGTTCATGGGATCACTCTTTGCGCAATTTTCATTAGCAACCGTTGTTTACACCAGGTTACAGTGTAACTGCAAAACCCAACAGTTGAAAATATGGACGAACTAATTAACAATTCAATTTCCCATGCCAAAGATTTACTTCTTAAGAATGTTAATGATATTGACAGTAATGGAATATGGCCAAAAGATCACACAACTTCAATAATAATTTATTCGCCCAAAAAATTGAATGCAGGTCAATATAATGATAATCTTAATAACACATGCATCTACAATTATATTTAAGATAATTAATGAGATATTCTATGGCAAGACAGCAGATGTGCTTTAAGATCAAAATGGCAAAAAAGGCTTTCAGAGAAAAACATAAATTGCTAACATCAAAATAATCAGGATGGAACTGAGGAAAATTATAATTGCTACTCAATAATGACCAATTGCACTGCATGGGAATAAGACGTGGATACAGGCAAAAAAGGATGAAAAAAAAGCCTGGAAGCGTTTTAAATATGATACTACCTTACAATGGAAAGGGTGAGTTGGACAGAAAGAAGATCTCATGAAAATGTCCTCACTGAGGTAGGGGCACAATGTCAACTATTAACAGTGAAACAATAACTATGATTCAGTTGGCATAGGTCACAATATGGGACATGAAAGTCTTCTACAGAAGATACTTGAGGGCAAGATTCATGGGAAGAGACTGAGTGGGTGACCAAGACTTGCCTTTATATCTCAGACATGCAACGACATTAAAGTACGAACCTATGCTGAAATTAAGAGAGCTGCAGCAGATATTGTCAAATGGAAAGACATGCTCAGACAACCTTACAACCGATCTCATGACTGATCAGCCAGATGATGATGGTGTTAACAAAACTCGTGATGATCTGAGGATAGTTATGGGGCGTCAACGTCGATGTAAAAAAAAAGAAACTGATTGAGGGTGAAGAAATACGAGATGGCATAAGAAACTGAATAGAGGAGAAAAATGTGTTATTAGCTGGACAAAGAGATCCAAGAAATAACTCTCAAATATCAACAGCTTCATGTATTTGCCAAGAATTATACCTTGATTACTCCGTCGAATTTTTTGAATAACAAAAAACGAGTGCCAACTAAATCATGATTACAATGACATTAATAAGAGAGAAAAAGACCAGAGTTGTATTGCTGGTGGTGTTACTCAAGACGACGAAACAGAGATGTGGAATGAAGACAATTTTTGCCAACTGAAAAAATTACATTGCAGAGTGTTGAAATTCGATTTTTTACTTCAGAAATAAACAGTGTTTTAATTATGTTTCTTCTAAACGTCGTTTTGACCTTTTATCTAAGTAAATATGCCCTGTTTTGCGAGGAGCTGCAAACTCAGGTTAAAAACTAGCTACGCCACTGGCTGTTCTCTAAGCAGAATTATATTAATCTAGCTCCTTTTTCATTTCTGTTACCCAGCTCAAAGGGTCTATGAACTCTTTCTTCTTCCTTTGCTCTTTACCGTCTTATTTTTGCGTTAAAATCCCCCCCTGATTATCACGATTTCTCTTGTCTCCCCTTTCTAGATTGTCTCCTATAAATCATTATAGAAACTATCTATTTCGTCATCCTGTCCTGTTGCTATTGGTGCGTAAACCTGTATTACGTAATGGTTCTTCTTTTCCTATTCAAACTGATCGCAAAAATTCAACCACCGATGGGGTTAGTACCGAGCAATGTTGCAGACGACCTTTGCAATAGGAGATAACCATCTCAGCCATTACCGCTTTTTTTTCCTCTCCCTGAGAATTTAAAACATCACCAGTCCACCAATGCTCCGAGACTCCCAATATGTCCACTAGTCCTTTCCATTTTCCTCTGAAACAGTGGCGAGGAGTCCATATAAGCATTGCTTACGTATCTAAGTTCAATTAAATTTCTTACAAAAATGCAGTACAAAATGATTATTCTATCAGACAACGAGACCTATAATGGTGCAATGGGCTTCAGCGGTACATTACACGAATTTGATTTTAACTTTATGCTTCATCTGTTCACTTCTGTTCTCCCACAAGTGGATTTAATATTTGAGGTATTGCAGACAAAGATTTCTGACATGATCCTCTTCTCACCTCACTCTGTTTCATTTGACTCTGTCCTTCAGTCACACTCTTGCACAATTATCACACGCGCCCTCATGGTGAGGCCCTTCCACTGCAATTTGGTTGGGCTGGCTTCTGAGTGCGCACAAACCTAACATAGGTACATACAGATGCACACATACATCCAAGCACTGGTTTATGCGTCCTGATATCGCCCAATGGACTACGACCAAGGGTGGAATAGGCGCGCCTACGCCAGTAGAAACTAGTGAGGCAAACACAAAAAATTAAAAAATTTATGACATTGGATACTGCATGAAACGAATTAATGACTTTCACCAGTGTCTAGATGACATGAGAAATAACTGATATTTTTTGGGTGGAACTTGAGAGTTGCAATGAATATAAACATCGTAGTAAATGACTACGAATTGATGATGTCTCAGATGATCACAAAGGTTCATATAGGAGACTGTACTATAAGGTTATTGATACAGTCAAAGCTAAAATAAAGCAACGGTTTTTCAGATGTTGGACAACTTCAATCCACGGGCCTTTTAGACTCCGCCAAATTTTCTGTGTTTGTTTATGAATTTTTCAGAACAACATTTTGCCGCCTTGAAAACATCATATGGGCAGTATTTCGAATTTCCACGACTAAGAGTTGACCTTTCGGTAATGTATGCAAACCTTGAATGTTCCCATAAAACTGTTTATGGTTTGCTAAAATACTTGTGTACGGATGAAATGGGTGACACAGTTCCTGAAGTGTTCAAGCTTGTTAATCTAGTGGTGACCATTCCAGCTACAAGTGGTGACCATTCCAGCTACAAGTGGTGACCATTCCAGCTACAAGTACCTCCAGTGAACGGTCATTTTCGGCTTTAAAAAGAATCAAGACCTATTTACGCAATTCTCAGAGTGAAAATAGACTAACTGCCCTATCACTGATATCTATTGAAAAGACACTGATTTCAAAATTGAAAACAAAACCTTCGTTCTACGACGATGTAATTGATTTATTTGCCCAGAAAACCCGACGTATAGAACTTACATACAAGAAGTAGGATGTGGCTAACATTTTCAGTTCTAGACTTTGTTGTACAAGTTGTTCAATTTGTTTTAGCTTTCTAAAACTGACTACATTCATGATGGAACTCAACTGCTAAAAAAGAAACCCCTGAACTTTGTGTAGGTAAAAAAAATAGCGAACAAATGCTACCAAGTCCATCAGTTTAAATGCCTGCTACGCTACTACTAGTTCTGACAATATCAGATGATATATTTTGATTCTTGATGAGTCAACTCAAAGAAACAAGTTGTGCTTGCCTAATCTCCATCGAGGTAAATGATAACCATTATAATAATTACTTTTGTTAAAACAATTATTTTTAATTACGAGATAAATATTATTGATAAATGTGTAACATTTGTCTTTAGAATGTGTGTTACTTAGATACTATAAGTAACATCAAACAACGTTACTGTAAAATCGATTTGGGTATTGTGTTCCCTAAGCTTGCTTACAGTTCTAAGAAGGTCACCCCTCGCCACTGCTCTGAAGCATGTGAAATTCCAAATCTATAATTTCCTATGTAGACCTGGGCCAGGGTTAGGACTACATAAAGTTTGTGACGATAGTCATGGCATAACACCGATGGATTACAGCACAACCAAATTTTTTATTTCCTTAAACAGAAACGAATTCGGTCGGAAATAAATACATCAGCTATAAGAATTGATCCCCGAGCTGATATACGCAACAATCATAAATTAGTGATATCAAACTTTCAAGTACAGCTGAACATAGTGACACGGTCAGACACCGTCAGTAATACATTAAACTTGGACAAGCTTTACGACCCGACAACGGCGCAGATATGCCAAGACTTGATAAGAGGAAAGATAGCTCCCCTTAACACCCCTGACCTAGTTTTAGAAACTAACAACTTCATCCCGCCAAATAAATTGCCGACACATTTACAGAATGTCGTAGGCCAAGATCATACTGCCCAGACCTGCTGAAGTCGGATGTGTTGGACCGAAATGTGCAAATATCACAGTCAAGCTGTAAACTGCGACCCAACGCATTCCGTTCTCCGGACTACATTCTGCTACTTAAGCCCTTTTAGGGTTTGGTAGCGGGAGATTTCGAACGAACGAAGCCAAGCCAAGCCATACTACCCAGTAACATTTGTCTTCTCTAGTTCTTCCTCACACTCCATTTCATATAACTGTCCAACAATCAGTGAAGTGACTGTCAAGGACCTGTTATTTGATGTTGATTGCAATTGTCACTCCTCAGTGTGCATGAACTCCAGATATTGGCAGATCGCTTCACCCAGGCGTGCAAAGATTTCGAATTCACGATAAGACTGAATAAAACAAATTTGCTGGGTCCAGACGTAGATACCACTCCAACCATCACTATCGATAACTACGAACTGGCAACTGGGGACCAGATCACTTACCTGGGGTCTCTAATCAATGATAAGCTCTCCCTAGACCCCGAATTGGGCAATCGCATTGGCAAAGCTGCTACCATATTTTCACGTCTCACAACACGAGTCTGGGAAAACCCCAAACTGACAGCCAAGACCAAGGTCATGGTCTACATTGCATGTGTCGTCAGTACGCTTCTATATGGCAGCGACACGTGGACAACATATGCCAAACAAGAGCATAGGCTCAACACCTTTCATCTACGGCACATGAGATCCATCCTTGGCGTCTCCTGGAGAGACAGGGTGACAAATGCGGAGGTGCATTCTCGCATCCGTCTTCCAAATATGATCACCTTCCTTCGCCAACGAAGAATGCAATGGCTTGGTCATATGTTCGTCGAATGGAAGACAGTCGCATCCCCGAAGATATTCTCTATGGGCAGCTGGGGTGTGGTAAAAGAACAAATGGCCGACCACATCTGTGGTTGAAAGACGCATGTAAGCGGGACATGAAGGCTCTAGATATGGATCTGACATATTGGGAAGACATAGCTGCAGATCGATCCAAATGGAGATATAACCTGAAGGGTCATCTCAGGCTGGGCGAAAATAAGCTTATGCAACACATGGAAGTGTGGAGACAACGCAGAAAGGAAAAGGAAAACCAAAAACTCATTAGAGAGTTGCTACTCCAAGGTCGCATCAACCTATAGTCAGACATGACTGAATATGGACTACTGCTACTACTACTACTACTACTACTACTACTACTACTACTACTACTACTGCTGCTACTACTACTACTACTACTACTACTACTACTGCTGCTACTACTACTACTACTACTACTACTACTACTGCTGCTGCTACTACTACTACTACTACTACTACTGCTACTACTACTGCTACTACTACTACTACTACTACTACTACTACTACTGCTACTGCTACTGCTACTGCTACTGCTACTACTACTACTACTACTACTACTACTACTACTACTACTACTACTAACAATCACACTCTTACAAAACTCTAACACCTGCCCTCGGGGTGAGGCCGTTTCTATTGCACTTTGGTTGAGTTGATTCACCGTGATCGCCTAACTAGCATATGTACATACAGACGCACACACACATTCAAGCACTGGTTAATACATCCTGATACACCCCTCTCTCTCCCCACAACGGATACAATATAACTTTCAATAGTTGTCATTAGCCAGAGCAAGGCTAGGAATGTATGAATAACTAGTTTTCCCAGAATGCATCAGAAGAACGCTAAATAGGCTTTTGGAACCAACACCGAAAGAGCGGGACCAAGTGCTTTGACACATGTTTCCTGTCATACATAAACATCCAATGATGAAAATGTGTTGGCTTGGCTTGGCTTCGTTCGTTATCAATCTCCCGCTACCAAACCTTGAAAGAGCTTAAGTAGAAGAATGTAATCCAAAGAACGGAATACGTTGTTTCGTAGTTTACAGCTTGACTGCGATATTTGCACCTTTCGGTCTAACACATCTGACTTAAGCAAGCATTTTTTGAGTACCGGGTTAGCATTCCCTCTTCGATTCCTTCTCCTTAGCCAGTCTGCCCTGCTGCAGCCTGTTATCCAGGATCACCGCGAGGAGGTGTAGAAGGGTCTTGGCAGCTCTGGTTCGCTGGCCCTGACGCTAGCAGTCAGCTATGGGTCGCTGACCGCTGCAGCTCATGTACTGCTCAGCGTCTTGGTCTCAAAATGTGTTGTAAGTAGCAAACATTAGACAAGTTGCTGGTTGATGTCCATAGCGTGACGCAACTAGATTAGGGACCTAACCTGCTGTGAGAGGCGAGACCTCTACTCGATTTGCGACTCCGTATGACAGATATGACAAATTAATTAGTAGCAATAATTGACCAGCCTAATTAGCTATCTGATAATCAACAAATTAAGGGCAATAACCCCTCCCCCGCCAGCTCTATTTCTGTTCCCTTCTGCTGCGGAACGGTGTAATGTGTTTACCCTCTTGAGGCAAGTGTGTTGTGTTGGCTGCTGCAAGCCTGAGTAGCATTTTAACAAGTCTGCCCCTTGTATACTTCAGCAATACTATATACATGCGCAGTCCTGGGGTCACAGCCTCATTGTGGGTCTTGATAGATCATTACGGTGTCACTGGTAATCTTTATGTTTAAACATAAGCTTATATAAGAATGTCACAGTTTATCCGTCACTATTTTTATATGAGGGCATGAAGTCTTCTAAATAAATAATGTTGCTGTCACAACAAGGGCGGAGGTGATAAGTGTGCAACTGGTGGAACCATAAAGCTGAGGAAGGACAAGCTCATAATAGGAACATGGAATGTCAGAACACTGAACACATGTGGTAAAATCAATGAGATGAAAAACTACCGGTGGGACATCCTGGGTAAATGCAAGGCTCGATGGAAAAAGTTTGGTGAGTTTACCACGGAGGGCCACAAGTTCTACTTCAGCGGCAGGGAGGACAAACACTGACATTGAATGGGGATACTGGTACATAAAGACACAGCCAGATGCATATTGGGTTGTCGTCTAATATCAAGTCGATTTATAATCTTACGGCTAAAGGCAGCACCGTTTAACTCCTAGACAACCTGAGCCACTCCAGGTGGCGTATTTTTGGACTCATTTTTACCTAAGCCACTTAGAGTGGCTGGTCATGTTAGATCTCTATTAGGAAAGTTTAGAAAACAATTTACGAAGCTTAGACCAATCCAACATTTGTAATGTCACTTCCTTTTAATGAACTTTACAATTTACGCGCTATTTGCGCTTTTTTTCTTAAACAAAGAAGTTCGAATTTAAGAAATTAGCTAATCAATCGATTTGCTTCAGCAAAATTTGTTTGAACAAAATGGCTTTCAGTGATCGTAAGCAAAGATTATCATCAGAACAAGCACTACAGCTTATCTATTCATGGAAAATGATAAAACTTACATTTGTTGTGTATAAATTGATATTGCTAGCGAGGATTAGTGTTGGGAGTTTCAGACCTGTAGAAATATATTATGATATATTGTGGTCAGTTCAAATATTTAACAAATATTTTGTTTTAAATATATTTGCAATATATGTGGACCGCTATTTATTTATTTTTTTTAATGTTAAGACAAATTGGTTCTATTTCTATAGCCTATTCAGTTTTGTACATGAAATACATAAACAAAAGGCTAAAATAAGAAAACTATGTTATAATATATAATGGTGACGTAACCTCAACTTATATAGTTTTCCTTGCTGACTTTTTTTTCACAATGTCATTTCAAAAATACAAACGCACACTAAATCTTTAATTACTGACATAAAATTATACAACTTGTATATATGTTGTATGAATAGATATTCTATCAGTGATGGCTAATGCTGGGAGCTTCAGACATGCACAAAGTTTGATTTATTATGGGAAGTTCAAACTTGAAGAAAGAAAATTGTTTATCACAAATGTATTTACAATAAACGTAAATTACTATTTATCTATATTTTTAAATATAAAGCCACACAGTAGCTCTGTTTGATAGCCCATTAAATTATGCACATTTGAATATGAGATCAATTCATGTAATGTTTAAAATAAGAAAATTATGATAAAATATGTTATGTAACTCTAACCTACAAAAATTATTATGAAACAGGTGTGGTTTTAGAGTCGGTAAACTAAGAGTTAATAGTACGATAATACAGTACTACTATGCAGATTGTTAAATAGAGACATTCTATGATCAACCAGAGTCTGTTTTGGCTTGGCTTAGTTCGTTCTCAATCTCCCGCTATCAAGCCCTGAAAGGGCTTAAGTAGCAGAATATAGTCCAGAGAACGGAATGCGTTGTGTCGTAGTTTACTGCTTGACTGCGATATTTGCACCTTTCGGTCTAACACATCAGACTTCAGCAAGCATTTTTTTAGTACCAGGTTAGCATTCCCTCTTCGGTCCCTTCTCCTTAGCCAGTGTGCTCTGCTGCAGCCTGTTATCCAGGATCACCGCGTTGAGGTGTAGAAGGGTCTTGGCAGCTCTGGTTCGCTGGCCCTGATGCTAGCAACCAGAGTCTGATAACCAAAACGCCAAAGAAGGACATATTGGTAGACCAGGGAAATTGGAACGCAAAAATTGGAGAAGATGCAGTCCATGACAAGAGGGGAGCAAGTGGCCCATACGGAAACAAATAAACTAACGATCGGGTCCTCAGACTCTTAGAATTTGCACGATGCAATAAGCTCTTGGTGGCAAGCACGTTCAGGTATAACAAACCGTATAGACGGTGGACATGATATAACCCAAACTATGAATTGCACAGCCAAATTGATAATATACTGGTCCAGAGGAGATTTTGATCTAGCATCAACACGGACAAAACAAAAAGTTTTCCCGGAGCGGATATATGAAGCTACCACAATCTTGTTATGATGAATATGCGTCTGCGATTGAAGAGAGTCGCAAAGAAAGAAATGACTAGACTAAAGTTTGACCTGAACACACTAAAAGTCCAACAATCATCGAAGTGTTCCAATCGATGGTAGGAGGGAGATTCGCTCCACTATTGGCTCTCAGAGAGGGACTGGATACCGATACAGTAACAGAGTCTCTCAATTCAGCATTCATAGATACAGCAACAGATATCCTTGGGTACCACCAAACAAAAAAAGTAGACATGAGTGACCAAATAAATTCTAGACGTTTGGGATAGCAGAAGATCACGGAAAAACCAAAAACATCCACCTGATGAGGTCGGCAGATATAAAGTGGTCAAGAAAGCGATATAACTAAAGATGAGAGAATCGTGAGTATGTGAGCAATGTACAAACATCGAAGAGAGATTAGACAGAAATGACGCTAAATGAGCACACAAAGTGGTCAAAGAACTGGAAACACCAAGACAAGGCAAGAACTTTATGATCCAGGATAAAAGCAGCAAGTGCCTTATTGAGGACTGGCACAATGAACAGAGTACTGTTCCAAGTTATACAACTATGAGGGACAGAACGAACCTGGGAAAACAATCCCTCCAACACCAACAATTATAGAGGATAACCAACTGATAACGAAGGCGTGGACAATATACGAGCAGAGCTCTTACAGGGAGATAGTGGTGGAAGGCCTGACGCACAGATGCAACAAAATATGGGTGACAAGAAACTGCACGGACTAATGGACAAAATCAATGGTTACATGGTTATCTAAGTCTGGAAATCTAAAGAGGTGCCAAAATTAGATAACAAAAAGCCTCATCATCCACCCTAGCAAGGTCATGCTTAGATTAATCATCGACAGATTGAAACCCCCAAGCAGAGAACATCATTGTTGAGGAGCAAGCAGGGTTCAGACAGGGAATAAGCACTACAGAACATATATTAAATCTGGCTTGGCTTGGTTTCGTTCGTTCTCAATCTCCCGCTACCAAACTCTTAAAGGGCTTAAGTAGCAGAATGTAGTCCAGAGAACGGAATGCGTTGTGTTGTAGTTTACAGCTTGACTGCGATATTTGCACCTTTCGGTCCAACACATCCGACTTCAGCAAGCATTTATTTGGGTCCCGGGTTAACATTCCCTCTTCGATCCCTTCTCCATAGCCAGTCTGCCCTGCTGCAGCCTGTTATCCAGGATCACCGCTTAAAGGTGTAGAAGGGTCTTGTCAGCTCTGGTTCGCTTGTCCTGGCGCTAGCAGTCAGCTATGGGTTGCTGACCACTGCAGCTCATGCGCTGCTCAGCATCTTGATCCCCCCAAAAAAAGAAAAAAGCCACATTTGATTGCTGCCCGAAGCACATACCTGAGACAGATGTGTGAACGGCCTAGGCAAGGCTATAGTATTGTATACTTAGACGAATCCTGAGTCAATGCTCACCACACCTATGATAAAGAATGACAATCAGTTGATAGTGAACAGAAAATAAAAATTTCAAGCAGCAAAGTGCAGCGGATTATACTAACGTATTCCGGAAGCAGTGAAAAAGGACTTGTCCATGACGCTGAACCTATTTTCAATCTAAAAGTACCGACGGTAGAGACTTTAACACTTAAATGAATGGACACATTTGGATGCAATGGAAGTCGAATGATCTACTTTCAATTCTGGATAGACCGTCATGCCTAGTAATGCATCTTATCACAATACAGTATCAGAGGAAGACAAAGTACCAGCTGCATCAAAAACGAAAGCTCAAATTAGGACATGGCTAGCTAAGGGGAAAATGTGTTTTTCGACGACACGTATTTGAAGCCAGAGTTGTTGCAGCTTGTGCGGAATACATATAAGACAAAGGCGTATCATATTGACAAAATCACACTTGTCTACGACTACCTGCATATCATGCGCATCTAAGCCCTTTAGAGCTTGTGTGGGATAAAGTAAAAGGGGAAGTTGTCGAACAGAACAGGACATTTAAAATGTGTGATGTTGAAGTGCTGACATGTGAGTACGTTTCAAGAATAGACATTCAGTTCAGGAAGAAGTGTGTTGAACATGTGATCCGGGAAGAGTAACAGTACTGACAACGAGATGTATTACAATTTGTCCAGCCAGTAACAATTATCAACCTCTTTGAATCGACAGATTCGGATGATTAATATAATCTTTTGTGGATATACTGATTAGCAGGCGGATGAATTAGCATATGTTTATCAAAACCATTAAGTGTACACACAATGACAACAGATACATTTCAATATTCAAATGCTTTAAGCAACATACATTGATACATTTGGGTCTGAGTGCACGAGCTGCAGTGGTCAGCGACCCATAGCTGACTGCTAGCGTCAGGGCCAGAGAAACAGAGCTGCCAAGACCCTTCTACACCTCCATGTGGTCCTGGATAACAGGCTGCAGCAGGGCAGACTCGCTAAGGAGAAGGGATCGAAAAGGGAATGCTAACCCGGTCCTAAAAAAAATGCTTGCTTTAAGTTGGATGTGTTGGACCAAAAGGTGCAAATATCGCAGTCAAGTTGTAAACTACGACACAACGCATTCCGTTCTCTGGACTACATTCTGCTACTTAAGCCCTTTTAGGGCTTGGTAGCGGGAGATTGAGAACGAACAAAGCCAAGCCAAGCCATACATTTGGGTCTAATGGTGGCCGAAGGGCTGTACTAACTGTTGCATATGTGTGCTATTTTTGCAATTGTACATAAAGGCCAAAAAAAGCTATCAAGACATTAAGGAGATACGCTTATGAACAAAATGCGACGAGAAATTATGCTGTGTACTGTAAAATCTTAAATTTAATGCCATTTCTTTGCAATGGTTCAAAAAGATCAGAAGAATTTGCCGATGTGCAAATGTCTTAACATCTATGGACTAAATAATATCAATGTTTTAGCGTAATGAATATTACAAAGCTGCATGCGAAAAATCATTTGAATGTATCATGCAGTTTTGTAGAAAATTTCTTCGGATCTTGTTAATGCATTAAAAGACGGACTATACTGCACTGGCTTCCCAGCCGAGCGATCTTGGTTCGGTCCTAAGTTGGTGCGGAACTTTAACCGACTGCAAAACGTCGCCCACGGCCGATCCAGCCTCAAAAATTGAGTACCAGAACAGTCTGAAAAGTAAAGGCGGCTGGCGGCGTGATTTTGACCTTAGTGTGCTGTTGGTCAAGATAATATGATTAACACGCTATTTCCAAAATGCCACAATATGTAAACGGATTTTCACTTTTTATTCTTGGCTTTCTTTTTACGTCGCAGTAAGATATGAAATCCTTTTTTTTTTTCGATCAGGATCAAAACAAAACACAGTCTGCACGCTGCATTGTTGAAGAATGCGGCCTTTATTCCATAGTATTTATATCTTCCGGTCACTCATGTAAATGGACAACAATACCGTATTGATAGTATACAATAAGAGCATGTTTGTTTTGTTGATGTCAATGCTCTGGCTTGGTCATTAATTACCATGACAACATGTGTTACTGACATGATGTGGTACCGAATACTGCTTTTTGTTTATTTTCTCGTTATCATTCTGTACTCGCTTCATGTCAATTAACATTTATTATTGAATAATTCTGGTAATGGTACTTATACCGCATGAACGACATTTTAATCATCATCATCCGGTGCTCTGTCGGCTGACGTTGATCATGGACTTCCACTCATTTCTATCACGTGTGTTGTTTTCCGTTGTTGCTTGTTATCCATACCATTTTCTCACACTGTCCAGCAACTTATATCTCGGTCTTCCTCTGTCTCTCTTTCGTGTTATCTTTCGCGTTGTCACGACGTACTCCAAGTCGTCTCTTCTCATAACATGCCCACAAAATAGAGAAACAAAATTCATATGCATACCGACCTTCACACTGGAATACCGGTTCTCAACCTGGCGTTAGCGAAACAAATATCGATTTGTAAAATTATTTCTTTATGTGCAGGTTTGATGAGAACGATTTGGAAATACAGGGCCTTCTCGATGCAAAACATGAAGCGCACAAGGAATACCAGAGGGACACACCATCTCCGGCAGCAAAAGCTGCCTTCAATACTGCTCGCAAAGCTGTCAAGACCATGCTTAGAGAGATGCAAGACTCCTGGCTCAGCAAAAGAGCTGACGAAATTGAGATGTTCGCCGAGCGTCATGACACCAAACGGTTTTACGAGGCACTGAAAGCTCTCTACGGCCCGCAGCCCTCTAGCAATACTCCAGTTCGCAGTGCGGATGGAGCACTACTAACAGATAAGGTTCAGATTCTAGACAGATGGGTAGACCACTTCTGCAAAATACTAAACCATCCATCGTCCATAAATGAAGAGGCTATCCGGCGAATGCCACAGGTGGAACTGAACCTGGCGTTGGTGAAGTCATGATTAGGATGTCGACAGTGCAATCATTTCACTATCTATAGGAAAAGCTCCAGGAGCTGATGCAATACCAGCAGAGGTATATAAGACAGCTGGCCCATCCCTCACCAGAATAATCACTGAACTCTTCTGACACATGTGGGCTGAAGGAAAAATTCCGCAGGAGCTAAAGGACGCCTCAATCATCCACCTGTACAAAAGAAAAGGCAACCGTCAGGAATGCGACAATCATCGTGGAATATCGCTACTCTCCGTAGCAGGCAAGATCCTAGCGCGCTTACTGTTAAACAGGCTCAACAAACACCTTGAACAAAGCCACCACCTCCCAGAAAACCAATGTGGATTCAGAGCCGGAAGAAGAACAGTGGACATGATTTTTGCCGCTCGCCAAGTACAAGAGAAGTGTCGGGAACAAAATCAGGTCTTGTACACCACATTTATTGATTTGACAAAGGCATTTGATACAGTAAACAGAGGTGGGCTGTGGATGATAATGTCCAAGTTTGGCTGCCCCAACAAGTTAATAACCATGGTGAAACAGCTACACGAAGGCATGTGTGCTCGTGTACTGGACAGCGGTGCAATCTCTAAAACGTTTTTAGTATCAAACGGAGTACAACAAGGATGTGTACTCGCCCCGACCTTGTTCATCATGATGTTCGCGGCCACGATTACAGACGCTTTCAGATCACTGGAGCTTGGAATACCCATAACGTACCGCACAGATGGCAAGTTACTCAATCCCAGATGAATGAAGGCCAAAACCAAAGTGGCTGGCGACATAATCAGGGAACTTGTATTTGCTGACGACTGCGCTCTAATGAGCAACTCAAAACTGAACATGCAGGTTGGAATAGACCGCATGTGAAAATTTTGGTCTGACCATAAATGCCAAAAAACAGAGGTCATGTACCAACCAGCACCAGGCATGCCGTACACAAAAGCAGAGACTACAGTCAGCGGGTAGACGCCGAATGTCGTAGACAAATTCACATATCTGGGCAGCACGCTGTCGAGATCTGTCAGCCTAGACGATGAGGTGGGAAGTAGAATAGCAAAGGCCAGCACAGCCTTTGGTAGAATGGGCTCGATAGTCTGGGCACGTCATGGCATCAGCGTCAAGACCAAACTCAAAGTCTACCGTGCAACCATCATTCCAACCCTACTATACGCTTGCTTCTTCTTCTTCTTCTGCGTACGCAGTCAGACAGTAACCATTATTTTTTCGAAAAAAGCGGCGATCATCCTGAGGCTGTCGCCACTGCTATAGAGCTTGTCTTGCAGTTCCACTGGTGATGGCCACATCTGCTCTCTCTGATCCTCGTATGTCGGGCAGTTCTGCAGCAGATGTTCAGCGGTCATTTTACCAGTACCGCACGGGCATTCGTCGGTACACCCTATCTTCAATTTGTTGAATAGGTGGTACCTCAGTCTATTGTGGCCAGTGCGAAGTCTGAAGACAACGACCTGCTCTCTTCGGTTCAACTGGTAATAGGCATCGTTTTTTGTGTAGCCAGTATGTTCGGTTTCCCATTTGGTCATGTATCTAGCTCTAATAAGCCGTTTTGACTCTTCGTATGTCATACTAGTATCTGGTTGTGGTAGTCTTGCACCTTCTTTTGCCAGTCTGTCTGCCTCCTCGTTGCCTTGGATGTTGCAGTGTGATGAGACCCACTGTACCACTACATTTTTTGGTGCGGACTGCTGGCACAGTTGGCAGAGTGCTGTTCTTAAATCATTAAGTTCAGTATTTTTCTGGCTTTTTAGTGCTGTGACTACGGCCAAGGCATCTGTAAGCATGCCATATGGCTTTCATTCCTTTTACCTGTCACCATTTCTTCCACTGCCGCCCTCAGTACCTCTGCCTCCGCCTCCGCTCTGAAATTGCTTGTGTATTTTCCAGTAGCGAATGACAGTGTTATTTTTCTGCCATTTGGTAGGTTCAGGAATGCTCCTGCCCCTCCGTTCTGTGTTGTGTTTGTTACAGAACCGTCGGTGTATGCATGGGTCCAGTCCATGCTTGGGTAGCTTTTCGTTATGAAGCTTAGGGTAGTATCTCTCCTTTCTTTTTCAGTCTGGCAGTTTTTGTTTGCAATACCTGGTATATTTTCTACCACCTCTGGAAATATATCATACCTCCAGGTAGGTTTTCGTACAGTAGTGATGGGTTTTGGTGTTGTTAGTGCGTTTATGGGATCTTCGTGCATCTTTGCTTTGGCTATTTCTGCAAAGTTTCTCCGCTTTAGTTTCCCATTTCCGAAATTGTTTAGTCTCTGGTGCATTGGATGGTCGGTCAGTCTTCGGAGTTTCTCTGACTGCAGCTGGGCTCTGCAGTCTCTTCTATCGGTCATGGATTGCAGTTTTGTAATCTTTTCAAGTTCTACAATTGGCGTTGACTTCATGCCTCCTGTTATAACTCTCATGGCTTGGTTTTGAAGTTTGCTAACTTTATCGAAGTTCGCCTTTGCTGCTGTTGTCCATGCTGCAATGCCATACTCGAGAACTGGTCTCACTCTTCCAGTGTACAGTTTCTTTAGTATGCCTTCGTCTGCTCCCCAGCTTGTGCCAGCAAGTTTCCTCATGATTGCCATTCTTTCTCTGGCTTTCATTCGGTTTCTCTCAATCTGACTTTTCCATGTCATGCGCCGATATATTGTGACTCGCAGATAGGTTGGGTTGTCGTTTGGCAGCAGGAATTTGCCATTTAGACTTAATTTGGTACTTTGGGGTTTTAATGAAAGCGAGAATATTGTGCATGTGGTTTTCTCCTCGTTTATTTTGACCCTATACGCTTGCGAAAGCTGGACTGTATACTCTGGACATGCAAGGAGGTTAAACCACTTCCACACAGGTTGCCTGAGGCGAATATTCCACATCCGATGGCAAGATCGTGTCACTGACATCGAGGTTCTCTCGAGGGCTAACATGCCCAGCATCCATGCACTGCTAGAAAAAGCACGACTAGGATGGGCCGGATACCTCGTCCGTATGTCAGACGAGCGGCTCCCAAAGAAGCTTCTCTACGGCGAGCTGAGAGAGGGATGGCGCGAGAGAGGGCGACCAAAGAACCGATTTAAAGGTCTGAAGGACTCACTGAAAAGTTGCCAGATAGACATCGACACCTGAGAGTGTCTTGCGAAAAACAGATCTGACTAGAGAAGCGCAGTCAAATCAGGTGTAGCTACCGGCGAAGACGACCGTGTTGTGAAAGCCCAGAGCAGACGCGAGACCCGGAAATCCCGAACAGCGGGAACACCATCACCTTCTACAAACCTCGTGTACGAGATGTGTAGCAGATGTTTTCGTGCCCGCATTGGCCTGTTCAGCCACATGCGCACCCACACCCAACAGGAGGATCTGTGACAAGGATGATGTCGGCGGTCCTCATCGACAACGATGGACAGCTATTATGTGCAGGTTATTAATTTAACTTAATGAATCACACTTCACTTCCAAGAAACTTACACGCCCTGTTTTCACAGCAGCCTGGCTAACGAGGTGGGCGGTCGACACGATTCCTGTAGCAGTGAGCGACACACAGATAAAGCCAAGCATAGCACAACCTCCCCGAGGACCCAGGTCCACTTTCATCAGCGCACTCGGGATGGAGGAAAGCTACTGTAACTTGCCACTTAACGTCCTTTTCATGACGCACAAAAGAGCAAATCAGTCTGATAAGTCATCCAAGTAAAGTTCTCTTGAGGATACTATTTAACAGACTGAATCCTCAGGCGGAGAGTATCATTGCCGAAGAACAAGCGGGCTTTCGAGCGGGAAGGAGTACCATTGAGCAAATATTTAATCTTCGTCTACTGAATGAAAAGTACTCAGAGTATCATCAACCACTCTATCATGCCTTCATTGACTTTCGAAAGGCGTTTGACAGAGTGTGGCATGCGGCGCTATGGTCAACAATGAGGCATTATAAGTTCAACAGTGATATTGTGAGGGTAATTGCAAACCTTTATGAGCAGGCGACCAACGCTGTCTCAGTAGAGGGAACGCTAGGCGATTGGTTCCGTACGACGGTGGGTGTGAGACAGGGTTGTATACTCTCCCCCACACTCTTCAATATCTTCTTGGAGAGAATAATGGAGACGACCTTAAAAGGACATGTTGGCACGGTAAAAATAGGTGACATGCTAATCACAAACTTCCGCTTTGCTGATGATATTGATGTATTGGCAGGCACAGAAAGGAGTTGATTGGTAGATTGGATACAACGGGCCTGAGTTTTTATATGGAAATAAATGCTGATAAAACAAAGCTCATGACCAATAACGTTGCAGGGTTTCAATCTGTCATAGAGGCAAATGGGCGAGTACTTGAGGTGGTGAAAAGTTTCAAATATCTTGGTTCGTTGATCAGCGAAGAGGGTTCGAAGCCAGAGGTAATTGCAAGAATAGCACAAACAACAGCGGCGCTGATTAGGCTGCAACCTATTTGGCGAGACAAGCGCCTCGCCCTCGGCATAAAAGTCAGATTACTGCGCTCTTTGGTGCTGTCAATATTTCTGTATGCCTGCGAGACCTGGACCATTACAGCAGATATCCAGGGCAGGATACGTGCAATGGAAATGCGGTGCTATAGAAAACTCCTAAATGTTACATATAAAGATCGTGTCACGAACGTAGACATCCGTCAGAGAGTTGAAGACGCTATTGGTCCTTTTGAAGATCTGTTCACACCTATCAAAAGACGCAAGATGGCCTGGTGCGGGCACGTCGCGAGGTCAAACGGAATTCCCAACTCGATACTCTTTGGATCCGTACCGGGTCAGAGAGGGCGAGGACGTCCAAGGAAGAGATGGGTGGACAACATCGCTGAGTGGTCAGGCCTTCGTCCCGGTGAGATACGTCAGGCGGCGACAGACAGAGAGAGCTGGCGTGGGATTTTCATGTCTTCATGTGTGCCCCAACGACCTGAGGGTTACGGGATGAACTGAACTGAACTCAAGCTGGTCATTCACAATACAGCGCCATCTATTGTGACGGAGGAGAAGAGTGGGGAAAAAGATGACTTATTATCTCAGGGAGGGAGAGAATGTGGTAAATTATCATAAGAGAGAATTGTGAATTATCATTATCTTAAAAAATAAAGGGCGTAAGAATTTTGTAAATTATCATTATCATAAGGGAGGAATAACAGTGAGTTTAACAAGCATAGTCTGTAAATTGTTACAGTCAATAATCAAAGAAAACATTGTAATGCATCTAGACATGTTTAATCTAATCAGAAATAGGCAGCATGAGTTTACTGGAGGGAGATCGTTCTTAACAAATCTATTAGAATTCATGGAGGAGGTTACTAAAATGATAGATAAAGAGGAGCCAATAGAACTTATTTATCTAGATTTTGCTAAGGATTTGATAGAGTACCTCATCGAAGATTATTTAAAAAGTTAAAATCACATGGAATAGGTGGGGAGGTTGCCCAATGGATTGTAAGTTGGTTAACGGGAAGAAGGCAGAGAGTGGGCATAAATCAGGAGTACTCAGTGGAGTGAAGTAAAAAGTGGAGTGCAACAGGGCTCAGTTTTGGGAACAATATTGTTCTGGATATATATAAACAATTTGGACATTGATATAGGATCCATGATTTTAAAATTTGCGGACGACACAAAACTTAGTGGGAGTGTCATCTATAGTAGAGGTGGATATATTGAGGTCGGAATTAGATAAAATTCGAGACTGGTCTGTGGCAAATCGAGTTTAACATAGATAAATGTACAGTCATCCATATGGGTAGATCCAATATGGAACATAATTACAGAATGGGTTAGAACAATATTACAATGATAGATAAGGAAAGGGACCTACGGGTTATAATAAATCATACAGGTAAGGTGAGTGAGCAAGTTCAGGTAGCAGTGAATAAGGCAAATGCAATGTTGGGTATGATAAAAAGAAATATTAAACAAAGGAGCAAGGAGGTGATTGTCAAACTGTATAAAGCATTAATTAGACCTAGATTGGAGTACTGTGTACAGGTGTAGAGTCCTTATCGTAGAAGAGAAATAAATATGCTGGAAATGATACAAAGAAGAGACACAACACTAATAATGGAATTCCAGAATTACAGTTATGAGGAAAGACTTACAAAAACCGGCTTTCATTGTCTAGAAATGCGAAGAATTCAAGATAACAGAACAGGTTTATAAGAAAATCACAGGAAAGGTTACATTAGACTATAACAAGTTTTTCAAAATACAACAACCAACGAGAACAAGGGGGCACAGATTCAAATTAACTAAAGGAAGGTCCAGATTGGATATTAGGAAATATTTTTGTAGTCAGAGAGTGGTGAATGCTTGAAATGCATTGCCCTATGAGGTAGTGGAGGCAGAGACATTTAATGTATTTAAGACTAGATTGGATGTGCATAACTTCTAGAGCAGGGTAATGCAAATGTGACTGGTTGTCTACAGACTCTGATGAGTCTTCTAAATCAGTATAAAAACGTTAAGTTCTACTTCATCCATTCAAGCCGGTTTTTATTGGTCTAAGTCATCGACTGCTGTAGGCCACTGAGACCTAGCCAACTATCGTCTTGTCGTAAACATTACAAGCATTTTCTGTACACAGCCTGTTATCATGCAAATATCTTAGGGAAATCTATTAAATCTTAAAAAAATCATCCACAACATCAATAACACATCTCAATGAGCAGCGAATTTCCAAGTAAACAACACAAAGTGGAGGCAGGCGGCATGCAGCCAGACAAAACTAGTGAAACCATCATCCCTGATCAGTACTGGTCCTCTTATCAGAAAAGAGCTGCCCAATGACACGCCCAGATCCATCAGCTCAGTCATCTACAATACCAGTATGACTGTGCGGGGGTGACATCGGGGGCATAGCATCCCAATCGTCCGCTGGTCCCTTTTGGGCCAAAATACACGACTGGAATGCAACACTGGTTGTCTAAAGAATGCAGTCTTTGGGGTCGCTGTGGTCGAGAGGTCAGGCACTCGCCTCCCAAAGCGATGAACAGAAACGGTGGACTTTCGAATCCCACAAGTATCATAGTGACCCTTGGTCTCACGGGAGGTGGGACCAGAATGCCTGAATCCTGTGTTGCCTTCTGTTGTCTTGACTAATGTCTTGTCACTGGTTCAAGGTAGCTCGGGACCAGAGAGTGAGGTCGATGACAAGCACAGTTTCTTCCTCACTATAATCCAAATACAGCGCAAGTTACACCATCAAGACAAAACCGTCTGTTGATGTGGCCGTCATCGCTTGCGATGGAAAACTAATAATAATACCAGTCTTTGATATACATGGGTGTCTCTACTACTTGTCCGCACATAAACGCGGGTAATGGAGCCAATTTTAGTAAGTGTAAGTGGCTATTGAACTTGTTCTATGCGAGAAAAAAAAGATCACTTGCTGCATTCAGTCGGTGATAGTTGTATCTCGTTTGGTCGACTTTCCTTATGATTTGGATTCGGATCCCTGGAAAGTGATTGCTTGTTCTTTTTATTCTCGTGCTGCTCTCTCTTTTGCTAACCTGTCTGCTCTCTCGTTTCTTGGTATGCCAAAATATGATGGCATCCAATGTAGCACTGCCTCTATTTTGGCTTTTACTTCCTGTAAAACCTTTTTGAGCTCTGATAATTTATCATTTGCGAAGGCTTGTAGAACTGACATTGCATTGGATACAACCTGCTAATTGTCATCGGCTTGTGTTGTTCATTATTTATGTAGCTTCTTCTTCTTTATTTGTTTTCAAAGCCGCGTTACCAAGCCCTGAAAAGAACTTTGCAAGTAGCAGGATGTAGTCCAGAGAATAGAATACAATGTGTCATAGTTTACAGCTTGACTGTGATATTTGCACCTATCTGTTCAACACATCCAACTTCAGCGTGTCATTTTTGGGTATCGAGTTAGCCTTCCCTCTTCAATTCCTTCTCCTTAGCCAGTCTGCCCTGTTATCCAGGATCACTACATGGAGTTGAAGAAGGGTCTTGACCGCTCTGGGTCGCTGGCCCTGACACTAGCAGTCAACTCTGGGTTGCTGGCCCTAACACTAGCAGTCAACACATGGGTTGCTGGCCCTGACACTAGCAGTCAACTCTGGGTTGCTGGCCCTGACCTTAGCAGTCAACTTTGGGTCGCTGGCCCTGACACTAGCAGTCAACTCTGGGTCGCTGGCCCTGACACTAGCAGTCAACTCTGGGTCGCTGGCCCTGACACTAGCAGTCAACTCTGGGTCGCTGGCCCTGACACTAGCAGTCAACTCTGGGTTGCTGGCCCTGACACTAGCAGTCAACTCTGGGTCGCTGGCCCTGACACTAGCAGTCAACACTGGGTTGCTGGCCCTGACACTAGCAGTCAACTCTGGGTTGCTGGCCCTGACACTAGCAGTCAACTCTGGGTTACTGGCCCTGACACTAGCAGTCAACTCTGGGTTGCTGGCCCTGACACTAGCAGTCAACTCTGGGTTGCTGGCCCTGACACTAGCAGTCAACTCTGGGTTGCTGGCCCTGACACTAGCAGTCAACTCTGGGTCGCTGGCCCTGACACTAGCAGTCAACTCTGGGTTGCTGGCCCTGACACTAGCAGTCAACTCTGGGTTGCTGGCCCTGACACTAGCAGTCAACTCTGGGTTGCTGGCCCTGACACTAGCAGTCAACTCTGAGTTACTGGCCCTGACACTAGCAGTCAACTCTGGGTTGCTGGCCCTGACACTAGCAGTCAACTCTGGGTCGCTGGCCCTGACACTAGCAGTCAACTCTGGGTCGCTGGCCCTGACACTAGCAGTCAACTCTGGGTTGCTGGCCCTGACACTAGCAGTCAACTCTGGGTTGCTGGCCCTGACACTAGCAGTCAACTCTGAGTTACTGGCCCTGACACTAGCAGTCAACTCTGGGTTGCTGGCCCTGACACTAGCAGTCAACTCTGGGTTGCTGGCCCTGACACTAGCAGTCAACTCTGAGTTACTGGCCCTGACACTAGCAGTCAACTCTGAGTTACTGGCCCTGACACTAGCAGTGAACTATGGTCCCTGACCACTACAGCTTATGTACTGCCTATTTCTGCAGCAATGCTTAGTGCCTCTGTTTCAGTCAAGTAGTTTGAACAGCTAGTGGGTGAACTAGTGTATTCATTTGCTTGATCTGGGTAGACAACATAGATTTCTGCACCTCTTAGCTTCATTGCTCTGCGGATTTTGTTCTTCGACTTCAGACTTGAGAGAAGACGTGACAATTTCTTGTTATCGAGATAAGCACTTTTCTTACTCCTTAATGGGCTCATATCCTCCATTTATGTATTCTTCCTTTCTTCTATAATTAGCTAGTTCATTATTGCTTTTATTAGTTGTCCGTGATGAAGGTCTATTGGTTATAACACAGGTTTCGTTTGTGTTTTCATCTCAGCGCTGCATCTGGTCATACTTATTTACGTTTTTTTTTACACGGATACATCAGTATATGTCTGGATCAATACTTCTCTTGGGGCATAGATCATTGATCTTGTTGCTTGCCTCCGTTTTCCTTTGGAGAGTATTTTGCTCTCTCATGGTAGTTATGAATGTTTTTATGCTGACATTTCGGTGTTTCCATGGCGTTAGAAGAAGCATCAGACTTACCTAAGTGGTGTCTGGTAATTCTTTGTATGTTCTGATTAATTTTTTTTGCTGATGTATAAGTTGTTTCTCCTAAATCTTCTACTGACTAGATCTTCGAATCTGGTATTTATCGGATGTATTGAATAGTACATATTCCTACTGGGTAAGCTAGCTACAAGAAAGAAAATAAACACTATCAAACTAGTCCCTGAGAATAGAAAAGAGTTACAGTGCTGTGTAGAACAAATACTGCTTTATAGACACCAATCATGGACATAGAATAAACATTGGATTCATAGAGCACCTGGAAAACTATGCGACAATGGGAAAAACAAAGAGCAAAAAAGACTGAAGTAGGAGAAAATCTTGGAAGGCATGACAAGCTGTACAGAAAAACAAAGAGCATCTGACATGCTCAAGGGACAGCTGATGGTTGCAGAAAGAATCCACCAGACATGACGATGATCCCAAATAAACAGAATGTGAATAGTGCTGTTAATAACACAAAATTAAAGAATATGATAACACAGAAATATAAATTCACAGCAGGCTGTCAAACTTGGCTGAGACAGCAAGAAATAATTGTTTCTTCTTCTTCTCACTCACATTTTCTTTATTACGCCTACATGTGAAGAACAGTTCTCTGGATAAAGTTTGCTGTAGTGGAGAGTTCTTTAAGGCTTTCAAACAGCTTTGTGTGGAGGTTTGTCTTCGTGGACCAGTGCTCAGTACCCATTTGGTTAAGCATATAACAATCTTGCAGGATATGTCCGGCTGTTTGTACTGCTTGCCCGCACATACACATGGAGAAGCAGCCAATTGTAACCTGTGTAACCATTCAATCTGTTATCTCCACCAAAGAAGAGGTGCTGAAAACATACACATGAAGATGCAGGTCAATTGTAACCTGTGTAAGTGACCATTCAATCTGTTATCTCCACCAAACAGGTGCAGGCCAATTGTAACCTGTGTAAGTGACCATTCAATCTGTTATCTCCACCAAACAGGTGCAGGCCAATTGTAACCTGTGTAAGTGACCATTCAATCTGTTATCTCCACCAAAGAGATACAGGCCAATTGTAACCCGTGTAACCCTTCAATCTGTTATCTCCACCACAGAAGAGGTGCTGAAAATATACACATGGAGATGCAGGTCAATTGTAACCTGTGTAAGTGACCATTCAATCTGTTATCTCCACCAAAGAGATACAGGCCAATTGTAACCCGTGTAACCATTCAATCTGTTATCTCCACCACAGAAGAGGTGCTGAAAATATACACATGGAGATGCAGGTCAATTGTAACCTGTGTAAGTGACCATTCAATCTGTTATCTCCACCAAACAGATGCAGGTCAATTGTAACCTGTGTAAGTGACCATTCAATCTGTTATCTCCACCAAAGAAAAGGTGCTGAAGACAGAGGTACAAGACCAGCAGCCAAGGTACCATGCAACATGTGCAGTCTGTTTTTAAAATAATTGTTCCAAGATCTAATCTTCATATCAACTCTTTATTGAACAAAAATCATAGTAATATACTCAATTCTGTATGAAAGAATATTTACTATGCTGAACTTAACCCCAGCACTATTGGGCACATATATTCTCAACAGTTAAAAAAGCAATTTTGTTAACATAAAAATATACATTTCCAACTTTATGTATCATTTATGGACAAAATTACTCAAAAACTTTCAGATAGTCAAATTTTATAAACACCCCATATAAAGAAAAGCATAACCTCGAGTTCTGATCAAGAAATGCTAACTCATAAAAGGGTAAGGTGTAGGTGAGGTAAGATAAACAACGGAGCTTGACCAATGACAATCACAACTATTGTGCTTTAATCATCAACGCAGCAGGGGTTTTGATCATATTAAAGAAGAGGAGCAAAGAAATAACCACTGTAACCGCCCAGCAAAACTTGACTAAGAGGGTTGTGCATGATGTCGGTAAGCTCACTCCGTAAAACAAAATGTTAACCATAAGGAATTGCTTTGAATCATGCTTCCTGCAAGAGGATAACTGCAGGGGTGGCTCTATGCTTGTAGGGAGCACTAACAGGGGAAGTGAAACAAATAGAACTTTAGGGGTCACACAGATATACTAGTCTACACATGAGAAAATGGGACAAGTAGAATAATCATACTGGTAAGGCTACACGGAAATATTCATCTTTACGAGAGAAAATGGGACAGGTAAAATAATCATACTGTTAAGTGCGCATCTGTTTCCTGATTTCATCGTTTCTAATTCTGTCCCATCTTGTCATATTTATATATATGCTTTCTAAATATTTGAAATCCTTCACTGGCTTGTGTTGTTGCTGTTCTGTGTAGATTTTAGCGGTTGTTGCTGTTCTATGTAGATTTTAGCGGTTGTTGCTGTTCTGTGTAGATTTTAGCTGTTGTTGCTGTTCTATGTAGATTTTAGCTGTTGTTGCTGTTCTGTGTAGATTTTAGCTGTTGTTGCTGTTCTGTGTAGATTTTAGCTGTTGTTGCTGTTCTGTGTAGATTTTAGCGTGTGTTGCTGTTCTATGTAGATTTTAGCGGTTGTTGCTGTTCTATGTAGATTTTAGCGTGTGTTGCTGTTCTATGTAGATTTTAGCTGTTGTTGCTGTTCTATGTAGATTTTAGCTGTTGTTGCTGTTCTATGTAGATTTTAGCTGTTGTTGCTGTTCTATGTAGATTTTAGCTGTTGTTGCTGTTCTATGTAGATTTTAGCGGTTGTTGCTGTTCTATGTAGATTTTAGCGTGTGTTGCTGTTCTATGTAGATTTTAGCGGTTGTTGCTGTTCTATGTAGATTTTAGCGTGTGTTGCTGTTCTATGTAGATTTTAGCGTGTGTTGCTGTTCTGTGTAGATTTTAGCGGTTGTTGCTGTTCTATGTAGATTTTAGCGTGTGTTGCTGTTCTATGTAGATTTTAGCTGTTGTTGCTGTTCTATGTAGATTTTAGCTGTTGTTGCTGTTCTATGTAGATTTTAGCTGTTGTTGCTGTTCTATGTACATTTTAGCTGTTGTTGCTGTTCTATGTAGATTTTAGCTGTTGTTGCTGTTCTATGTAGATTTTAGCTGTTGTTGCTGTTCTGTGTAGATTTTAGCTGTTGTTGCTGTTCTATGTAGATTTTAGCTGTTGTTGCTGTTCTATGTAGATTTTAGCTGTTGTTGCTGTTCGATGTAGATTTTAGCTGTTGTTGCTGTTCTATGTAGATTTTAGCTGTTGTTGCTGTTCTATGTAGATTTTAGCGGTTGTTGCTGTTCTATGTAGATTTTAGCGTGTGTTGCTGTTCTATGTAGATTTTAGCGTGTATTGCTGTTATATGTAGATTTTAGCGGTTGTTGCTGTTCTATGTAGATTTTAGCGTGTGTTGCTGTTCTATGTAGATTTTAGCTGTTGTTGCTGTTCTATGTAGATTTTAGCTGTTGTTGCTGTTCTATGTAGATTTTAGCTGTTGTTGCTGTTCTATGTAGATTTTAGCTGTTGTTGCTGTTCTATGTAGATTTTAGCTGTTGTTGCTGTTCTATGTAGATTTTAGCTGTTGTTGCTGTTCTATGTAGATTTTAGCTGTTGTTGCTGTTCTATGTAGATTTTAGCTGTTGTTGCTGTTCTGTGTAGATTTTAGCTGTTGTTGCTGTTCTATGTAGATTTTAGCTGTTGTTGCTGTTCTATGTAGATTTTAGCTGTTGTTGCTGTTCTATGTAGATTTTAGCTGTTGTTGCTGTTCTATGTAGATTTTAGCTGTTGTTGCTGTTCTATGTAGATTTTAGCTGTTGTTGCTGTTCTATGTAGATTTTAGCTGTTGTTGCTGTTCTATGTAGATTTTAGCTGTTGTTGCTGTTCTATGTAGATTTTAGCTGTTGTTGCTGTTCTATGTAGATTTTAGCTGTTGTTGCTGTTCTATGTAGATTTTAGCTGTTGTTGCTGTTCTATGTAGATTTTAGCTGTTGTTGCTGTTCTATGTAGATTTTAGCTGTTGTTGCTGTTCTATGTAGATTTTAGCGGTTGTTGCTGTTCTATGTAGATTTTAGCTGTTGTTGCTGTTCTATGTAGATTTTAGCTGTTGTTGCTGTTCTATGTAGATTTTAGCTGTTGTTGCTGTTCTATGTAGATTTTAGCTGTTGTTGCTGTTCTATGTAGATTTTAGCGGTTGTTGCTGTTCTATGTAGATTTTAGCTGTTGTTGCTGTTCTATGTAGATTTTAGCTGTTGTTGCTGTTCTATGTAGATTTTAGCTGTTGTTGCTGTTCTATGTAGATTTTAGCGGTTGTTGCTGTTCTATGTAGATTTTAGCTGTTGTTGCTGTTCTATGTAGATTTTAGCTGTTGTTGCTGTTCTATGTAGATTTTAGCTGTTGTTGCTGTTCTATGTAGATTTTAGCTGTTGTTGCTGTTCTATGTAGATTTTAGCGGTTGTTGCTGTTCTATGTAGATTTTAGCTGTTGTTGCTGTTCTATGTAGATTTTAGCTGTTGTTGCTGTTCTATGTAGATTTTAGCTGTTGTTGCTGTTCTATGTAGATTTTAGCGGTTGTTGCTGTTCTATGTAGATTTTAGCTGTTGTTGCTGTTCTATGTAGATTTTAGCTGTTGTTGCTGTTCTATGTAGATTTTAGCTGTTGTTGCTGTTCTATGTAGATTTTAGCTGTTGTTGCTGTTCTATGTAGATTTTAGCTGTTGTTGCTGTTCTATGTAGATTTTAGCTGTTGTTGCTGTTCTATGTAGATTTTAGCTGTTGTTGCTGTTCTTGCTATTGTTTCAGTTTTATTCATGTTGATTCTCATGTTGATTCTCATGTTGTGTCCTTATGCAGCTAAGTTAAGGTTGTTTAAGCGTTGTTGCGGCTGTTCTTCAGTGTTTGCAATGAGTGCTTGGTCGTCAGCGAAGAGGAGTTCGCTACAGCTATTGTCATCGTTAGATCGGGCTTCTTTGCTTATTTGGTCTATGTAGGTGATGAACAAGAGGGGAGAAAGCACACATCTCTAACTCCAGTATTGACAAGAAACCATTCCGACTCACCGACACTTGTTCGTACCATGCACTGACTATTTTTATACGAACATTCACATATGCTTATCAAGTGCTGACTAACTCCATAGTTTTTCTTAGTGAGAGAAAATGAGGCAAGTAGAATAATCAGACTGGTGAAGTTACACAGAAATATTCATCTTTATGATCTCAAATGGGACAAATAGAATAATCACTGGTGAGGCTACACAGAAATATTCATCTTTATGAAGGAAAACTTCAAATGATTAAATGCAGATTTACACAAGAACAGTGAAAGATGATAACCAACATTTGATCTATTATGTTCTTAAATCAAGCCTTGAGTACTTTCTAGAAGGGCTCTATGTGATGAAAATATGGCAGCTGCCACACTGAAAGAGCATGTTATTTGGTTTCCTATCTACTCGTTCTGAGTTCTTCATTTTTGATGAATTATCTGTGATGGTTGCAGTGGTTCTTTTTACATACTTGGGAGTACTGAAGAAGGTAGACCAGAGCCCCCTTTGCTGTAGTGCAATGTAATATTTCTCAATAGATTTACCACTATGGAGGTCTGAGAAAATGTTGTAAACGGTTACTAAGAGTGCGTTTACACCACACTTGGGTAGAATAATATCCAAAGTCATGCTGTACGAAGATTATCCTTTTGTGTTTGTAAAACAGCCCTGAAAACCATAGATAGAGATCAATAACATCATCAGAAATCAGTATATACACCAAGAAGACAGAGAGAAGACAGAAACATAAGCAGTACACCCCCCAGACCCAATTCACCAACCAAAAGAAACCAACAAACTACCTTATTTCACCTGAGAATTGAACACTGTAGACTACCAGATTATCTAAAACAACTGAAGATTTAAAACACTGATGAATGCCCATGTGGAATAGGGGGCCAAAATCCTGAACACATTCTACAGTAATGCCCACTCTGTAGTGAAATGAGATACCAGACCTGGCCAGAGATTGCGAAGCTGAGGCAAAAGCTATGAGGCAGCCGCTGTGGCCTGGTGAAGACTGCAGACTTCATCATGGTGACTGGCCTGTAGATATAGCACAACCAAAGGATCCTGAATACAAATAAGCCCTGAAAACAATACCCCAAATATGATACAGGAGTAAATAACTATATAAAATAATATAATAATAATCCAGTTTGTACTCATGTGGGGGCTTGGGTAATCCAGTTTGAACATGTGGGGTTTAGGTAATCCACCTTGTACTCATGTGGGGACTTGGGTCATCCAGTTTGTACTCATGTGGGGTTTAGGTCATCCAGCTTGTACTCATGTGGAACTTGGGGAATCCAGTTTGTACTCATATGGGGGCTTGGGTCATCCAGTTTGAACTCATGTGGGGTTTAGGTCATCTAGCTTGTACTCATGTGGGGGCTTGGGTAATCCAGTTTGTACTCATGTGGGGCTTGGGTCATCCAGTTTGTACTCATGGAGCGCTTTGGTCATCCAGTTTGAACTCATGTGGCACTTGGGTCATCCAGTTTGTACTCAGGGGTGGGCAGGTCATCCAGATTGTACTCATGTGGTACTTGGGTCATCCAGTTTGAACTCAGGGGTGGGCAGATCATCCAGATTGTACTTATGTGGGGGCTTGTGTCCTCCAGTTTGTACTCATGTGCAGCTTGAGTCACCCAGTTTGTACTCATGTGTGATTTGGATCATCCAGCTGGTACCCATCTGTCCTTGAGTTTGTTCTCATGTGGCATCTAATGTGATTTGAGATTGACCACTGATTTAGCCTATTTTCTAACAAAACACTTTCTAATCATGTGCGGATATTGAAGCAGGCAATATAGAAAAATTTAATAAAATGGAAATGATTTCACACAAAATATATCAAAAGTAACAATAATTAAATTGTCTCCCTTTCCACATTCTTTCTGTGCACAAACAAAATTCTTTTCAAATAGTTCAAAATGAAGCTTTTTTCAAATTGTTTGAATATATTTTTAAAATAGTTAAATGATAGTGTAACAATAAATTAACCTGGTTTATGTGTTGACTTACAGCCTGGAATACTTTGTTCATATACCGTTCACTTGCTATCAAATCTTATAATGTAACAATTATTCATCAGTTGATAATTTTTATGTCTACTTCAATTCAATGGCTGGCTTCATTTTCTATAATTATAGATGAAAATAAGATCTGAAAACATGACAGAAGCTGGCTAACTTTGATCAGTTCAGTTCAAGTTAATGCGCCATCTCCACATTGAAGAACAGCTCTAACGTTCTGTCTTTTTCCTTGATGCCAAGCTTTGTCCAGTCCATCTTTGTGATGGTATCCTCCTCCTGGCGGACGAGAAGAAGAAGATGGTATCCTCCCACTTATTGCCTTGTTTACTTCTGGCCCTTTTCCTCCCAGTATTGTTTTTAGCAAGTCTTTTGATGTGACCAAAATATCTGAACTATCTATCAGATTCTGATTTTGTTCATCAATTCTCTTTCCAACTCTAATTTCTTCAAGACTTCCATATTTGTTTTCTTTCCTTTCTAGGAGATGTACCCAATTTTTCTACACATATCCACATTTCACATGCATCAATTCTCTTCTCCAATCATTTATTCATTGTCCATGTGTCTATACCATACAGTAATGACAAGTATACATTAACATCTGATCATTCTAAGATCGATAGATTACTTTATTAATTTTCTTAATTATTTAAAGTCTGCAACATATTAGAATTTGACATTACCAAATTTAAAGGTCACTGATTTGTAGATACTTTTATATACTATAATACATGGCATCAAACACATCACAAACAAGCACAGTGTGTTTGAAAGAAAGCTCTAGTAACAGCTCCCCAAAAACGGTAGAGGGAATAATAGTTAGTAGTCCAGTTTCTGAAGGATTCAGAAAGATGTCCAAGCTCTACAAGTGCTGGTTGATCAGGATACCTATAAGAAGATACTTAAATGTCTGAAATATCTAGGGACCTGCTTATACTCAAGACACACTTTATTGAGAGTGAAACATTCCATCTAACAAGAACAAGCATGCAATGCGTCCAAAGACATTTAAAAAAAAAATTTGGTTATAACTAAGTTTCTCCTAACAATAGGATCCCTGTTGTAGTGAGCGTTACACAGATGAAGCCCAGCATAGACCAACCCCCCGGAGGACCACGGCCCACCTTCATCAGCACACTTGGGATGTGAGGAAAGCTACTACAACCCATCATTTAACACTCTTTTTAGGGGGCACAAAAGAGTAAACTTTCTCATTGTGGGCATTAAACAACATCATCTCCTAACAATAGGATCCCTGTTGTAGTGAGCGTCACACAGATGAAGCCAAGCACAGACCAACCGCCTGGAGGACCACGGCCCACCTTCATCAGCACGCATGGGATGTGAGGAAAGCTACTACAACCCATCATTTAACACTCTTTTCTGGGGGCACAAAAGAGCAAACTTACTCATTGTGGCATTAAACAACATCATCTTCTAACAATAGTGGCTCATCACTTGGAGACTGACTCGCCCCTATTATCAGAATTGTCATGGCGGCCTGGCCATTGTCGTATTGAAAGGTTCATCAAACTTTATAACAGTGGTCTACATTTATGGAGAGGTCATATGGTAGGTCATATAAGCAGAAATTCCTTTCTTGTTAAATGCCAAATTCTAACTGAAGCTGGTATGCATAACAGTAACCATACATACATCAACACAAGTCCTTCAAGCATGACTTCAGAGTTCAATAACTGACACACTTGGGATAACTGACGCAATACACTCAATGAAGGGTGGGAATATTTTGCACATACAATAATATTACTTTGATGTTGTTAGGGTCTGGATCAAGCTGTATGTCATTTGAAGATTATTAGTGTTAAAAAATTGTTATGAATTATTTATATGTACTGTTCATGGGGTTTTAATAATTTCTCCCCACTGTGCACAACTGCACATGTTTCGTCAGTTATTTGTGCACATTGAAAATTGTGAATGTTTGTCATTAATCGGTAAAGGTGATATTGAATAGAGATTTTTATTAACATGCCAATACAAGGAAGACGAACATTTAAACATGTCATTTCCTGTGGGTCTCCATCATTGTCATGTTAACTATCAATTCTTGTCATAACCAGCATTTGAGCATTTCAGATGTTTATTTTCCCAGTCAACTTGTCATGTCATCCAAGATCATTCTTCCAAGTCTTATTCTGACTCTTTGTAGGTGTTTCAGGCCACACTTTTTTAATGTGTGTCATGGGGAATGTTGTCAGTTCTCTATTTGTTATATTCATTTAAATTTAAACTTTTAATTTTCACTCAACCTTGCTCAATTCATTATTATTTAATAAAAAATTGTAGATTTATATTTTTGCTCACAACCTTCTCTATTTTTTCTTTTTTGCTTCCTTTTGTTTGTGTAGTTAAATGATTATATTTTTGCTCATCCAAATCTTTCCTGTTTTTTCATAGCCCTCCTGAGTATGTGTCTCATGAATTGTGGCTGGCTTCTTTTTTATTTTAGCAGTAATCTCTATTTTTGTGTAATATATATATTATAAAGTAACAGGTATATATGTAATATATATATTATAAAACCAATGGATTTCTTAGCTGTCCACGGTATGCGTCTTGCTAGTCTATACGGTTACACAATGATGGCGATTGTTGAGTAAACATCTTTAAAGATGATGATAAATTGATGGTCAAAATGTACAGTTCATCCAGTATTCACTCCTACAGATGCAGAGTGGTTGTCAGTTCTCAAATGTGAGAGACAATTTTAGATCACTCAACAATCTTCACTGTCACGTTTAACTTCTCAAATGTGAGAGACAATTTTAGATCACTCAACAATCTTCACTGTCACATTTAACTTCTCAAATGTGAGAGACAATTTTAGATCACTCAACAATCTTCACTGTCACGTTTAACTTCTCAAATGTGAGAGACAATTTTAGGACACCGAATAACCTTCATTTCTCAAATGTGAAATAATGTTAGATAATTACTAATGTTCACTGTCCCCACATCCAGTCTTGTGTAGCACATCTCTACTGTTCAGCTTGCACTTTACGTTTCTCCTCTTCTGTTTCAACGCGCCAGGACTTGTCGTTCTGTACACTTGAGTTAGCAGGTCCGAGGAATGAAGCTCCTTGAGGAACACCCTCCACATTGAGATACCTAGACAATGGATGATGTTTTAAACATGAACAAGAATATGTTGAGGTCAACATGTCATGAAAAAAAGGTGGTAAAAAAGATGTGGAACGGAATGAAGTGAATAAGATCTTTGAGCCCCCTTCATGTGTACCTAGGATGTTTGTTCCTTCATGTGGATCTAAGATGTTTGAGTTTCTTCATGTGGATGTCAGATGTTTAAGCTCTTTCATGCATATCTAGGATGTTTGAGTTCCTTCATGTGGATCTAGGATGTTTGAGTTACTTCATGTGGATCTAGGATGTTGATTTCCTTCATGTGTATCTAGGATGTTGATTTCCTTCATGTGGAACTAAGATATTTGACTTCCTTCATGTGGATCTAGGATGTTTGACTTCCTTCATGTGGAAATAAGATGTTTGACTTCCTTCATGTGGATCTAGGATGTTTGACTTCCTTCATGCGGATCTAGGATGTTTGACTTCTTTCATGTGGATCTAGGATGTTGATTTCCTTCATGTGGATCTAGGATGTTTGACTTCCTTCATGTGGATCTAGGATGTTTGAGTTACTTCATGCAGATCTAGAATGTTTGATTTCCTTCATGCGGATCTATGATGTCTTGAGTTCCTTCATGAGAGAATTCCCCTCATGGTGTTGAGGACCTCTGTTCCACACAGGGTTGAAATGTTTTGATGGATTATATATATAATTTTAATAACTCATTTAGATAAAGAAGAATATGTCCACTGCATCCCACTATGTATGTTGCACAAGGTAGCCAAGAATATACAGGGCTGGCAATTTTAATATGTATTAACAATGAGCTACATAAATCACTTCTACAGAACATGTAAATGTTTAAGGGTAGGCTTCCTGGAAGAGGCCAACCAAGAAGAGGGCCATGCTTCTTAATAGAGAGAAAATGAAGGATAAAAATGGAATATGTATATAGAAAAAGTAGCCCCATAGAAGCCATTGCTGTCAAACATAAGTGTTAGAGACTTCATTGTACAAGACCACAGCTTGTTAATTAGTTGGGGTGGCCAGTTCCCTTCGTTGTGCTATCTTTCCTTTCCTAACAGTAAACCAGGTACCCATTTACAGCTGGGTCAACTGCAGTCTGAAGGTAACAGGTGTGAACACCTCACTGAGTAAAACATAAGGCTGAACACCTCACTAGTAAAACATGAGGCTTGGCTTGGTTCGTTCTCACTCTCCCGCTACCAAACCCTGAAAGGGCTTAAGTAGCAGAATGTAGTCCAGAGAACGGAATGCGCTGTGTCGTAGTTTACAGCTTGACTGTGATATTTGCCCCTTTCGGTCCAACACATCTGACTTCAGCAAGCATTTTTTGAGTACCGGGTTAGCATTCCCTCTTCGATCCCTTCTCCTTAGCCAATCTGCCCTGCTGCGGATTGTTATCCAGGATCACCTCGTGGAGGTATAGAAGGGTCTTGGCAGCTCTGGTTTGCTGGTCCTGACGCTAGCAGTCAGCTATGGGTCGCTGACCACTGCAGCTCATGCGCTGCCAAACATGAGGCTGAACACCTCACTGAGTAAAACATAAGACTGAACACCTCACTGAGTAAAACATAAGACTGAACACCTCACTGAGTAAAACATGAGGCTGAACACCTGGCTGAGTAAAACCTAAGACTGAACACCTCACTGAGTAAAACATAATACTGAACACTTCACTGAGTAAAATATAAGACTGAACACTTCACTGAGTAAAATATAAGACTGAACACCTCACTAGTAAAACACGAGACTGAACACCTCACTAGTAAAACATAAGACTGACCACTTCACTGAGTAAAACATGAGGCTGAACACTTCACTGAGTAAAACATGAGGCTGAACACCTGACTAGTAAAACATAAGACTGAACACCTTACTGAGTAAAACATAAGACTGAACACCTTACTGAGTAAAACATAAGACTGAACATCTCACTGAGTAAAACATAAGACTGAACACCTTACTGAGTAAAACATAAGACTGAACATCTCACTGAGTAAAACGTGAGGTGGTTACAGAAACCACTCCACTACTAAAAGAACTCAAAACTTTGATGCAGGTCTTCTACTGGGAGGATTGCAGTGGTATCCTACTGGAGGGGACAAGTAAGGATGAATATAATTCAGACTAGCTTTACTTACAAATTTGTTACTCGATTAAGATCATCAGGTGTGACCTTGAAAAGTCTGTCTCTGTTTTTCTGCCTTATATCGTCAGAGATATCATAAATGAACCTTGTCTGACCCCGACTTCCTGGAGGGACTGGTTTATCAATCTGTGAACAGAACAGTTATCATAATCGTAATATGAATGTATACAGTTCATCAGCCTTGAAATTATTTTTGTTCCCCCCTTTCACCTTATTTGTCTATTCCCCAAGGCGGTGTGCGTTGCATTATGTTTTTATTTTGCGCCTGTCGGCCCAGTGCATCTGACTTCGGCATGCATTTTATGTAAAGGTCTGCTTCCTCCTGCATTTTCTAATGGTTTGCTTCCGTGAGGTAACGGCCGATACTGTGACGGGGATTGAACCCAGCACCTTCGGATTGTGAGCCGTGTCACTTAACCACTGGCCCTGCCGTCCCCAGCCTTGAAATGATACTTCTCATATGGTGAGATAAATAAATCTCTCCCTCTGACATACGTCCACATATCTTGCTTCTTCTTCATAGATTCTTGGTTCATGTTTAACATCAGCAGTCAGCCACCATGATGTATTTCAAGGCAGCAACAAACTCTCTCCTCTTTGCACGATCTGTGGCCATCACCTGAGTTGTTACTCAGGAGGAAAGCATAAGATGACTGTACCCTTCCAAGTATGCTAATAAAGGCGACTTAAGAGGGTTGAGCATGGGGCTAGCAACATCATCAAGTAAAAAGAACTGCTACAGAAACGCATTTCGTCAGCCAAACTGCCTTGAAAATTTATGTTTCCAAGGAATGCTACATGGAAGCGAGATAGTGGTCTTGATCAGTATATTGTGCCTCATTCTGTGGAAACGTACTGGTATGTTGTGCCTGACCGGACTAGCGTCTCAGTTCCACTACAGGATGGGATAGCAGGCTCAATCCCCCAACCCACCATAATCACCACTAATGACATGCCCCACAGGTTACAGTCTAACTATTCTATGTACCTCTTTTGAACCACAGTAACAATGTCATTGGTAGAATCCAGCCAGGAGTAAGCTCCTACTGTCATAGCTCTGAAAGTTGTCTGGCTACTCAAACTGCCATACCATGTCAAGGTAAAGATACCAGTGATGGTAGAGATTCTAGAAATATCTTGCCAGAGGTCCACAAAGATATGGAACCCCCAGTGTCATACTTATAATGGAAGTGAAACAGTTGAGTAACACAGTGTCATACTTATAATGGAAGAGAAAAAGTTGAGTGATACTGTATCATACTTATAATGGAAGAGAAAGAGTTGAGTAACACAGTGTCATACTTATAATGGAAGTGAAACAGTTGAGTAACACAGTGTCATACTTATAATGGAAGTGAAACAGTTGAGTAACACAGTGTCATACTTATAATGGAAAAGAAAAAGTTGAATAACACAGTGTCATACTTATAATGGAATAGAAGAAGTTGAGTAACACAGTGTCATACTTATAATGGAAGAGAAAAATTTGAGTACCATGATGTTATGTAGAAGCTTAAACAATAAATAAACAGAATAATTATTTGAAATGTAGTTAGTGAGAAGGAAAATGATACACATGTACCATGGAAGCAGGAAAACAAAGATTTTTTTTACACCTAAAAATACCACTGTTAGCTGATTTAAAAAGAAGACATGCAATGTTTATATGACACCTACTTAGAAAGGCAAGACTGGAAAACACTATAACAATTGAAAAGATCAAGGACAAGAGAAGTACAGTAATTTAGAGAATGGTATGATAATATTATGATTCTAAAAACAAGTAACATTTCAAGTGTTGAATTGATTGTCAGGGCTACAAGATGATAATGTTAAAATTCACCCTTTGAAAGACTTCGAGCTTGGCCTCCTCAACATCCTCAGGACTGAGCACTCCTTTGGCTGTCCAAGCCACACACTTTCTGAACACATCCAGGGTCTCCAAACTGTTAGGGTCTCTGGTGGGGAGAAAAGAAACAATGAGTTGCATTACATGTCAATTTGTATAATATTTTTTTTGTCTTGTTGTCTTGTTTTGTGTCTAGTGATCCAGTACATCTCTAACTTCCACACAAAGTATTTTTTTCTCTTGTTCGTCTCATTTCTCTATTCCACAAGACGATATGCGTTGGACTATGTTTTTATTTTGCGCCTGCCGGCCCAGTGCATCGGACTTCATCATGCGTTTTATGTTAGGATCTGCTTCCTCCTGCATTTTCTAAGGGTTTGCTTCTCTGGGGTGCTGTGATTGGGGAGCGAACCCAGCACCTTTGGATTATGAGCCATGTAATTTAACCACTAGCCCACATTGTCCCCTTGTGTCTAGTGATCCAGTGCATCTGACTTCAGTACAAAGAACAAAAGGATAAGGTTGATATGAAGAGTCATGGTATCATCTCCTGCTCCACCAATGATTGACACCAGTTTGATCTAGAGACACCTTAAGCTTCATGACTTGAATGCAGTTCATAGCTTTATATAGGGTCCCCTGCACATCCCTCTATCTTCCCCCTCTCTTTCCTTATATCTCTCTCTTATTTTGATGTTTATTCATGCATTTCTGTATCTTTATTTATGTTTATACATATATGTCTGTTTTTTGCTTATGTGTGTCTCTTGATATACACGAGTGTATGGTGGAATGTGTTGGGATGTATATTCAGTTCTGTGAACTCGTGTTTGTTAATTTCAAGATGTACTAGGTGTTCTTGGTTGTTCTTTGTCCTTGGTGAAAGCCGTATAGCCATAACGTGGGTTTTGTTTAGTTTCTGACTTGGTGAGCCAACTGAGCCATAGATTTACATGTTTTTATCTTTTAAATCATAGAAAGAAATAGATTATCAGGATAAGTCATTAAGAATCTTCTTCTGCGTTTGTTCTGAAAATAACATTGTGTCGCAGTTTACAGCTAGACTGTGATATCTGTGACTTTTGGCCTGACTCATCCAATTTCAGCTGGGTTTTTTTTCAAGTATTGGGTTTGCCTCTCCACTGTGATCCTTATCGTCTTAGCCAGACTACACTAGTAGAGCCTGTTTCCAGTGCCACAGCTCGGAGGTAGAATAGGGTCTTGGTCAGCTGTGGTTCACTGATCCTGATGCAAGCAGCCAGCTGAGGCGCTGCATCTTTGACCCAGTATTTTGAATTGATAGAGGTTATAATGGTTTTAAAATGATGTACTAACACACAGGACTGAAAATAAAGTATATTTATATAACATTTTACATTCAAAGTTCCGACAACAATTGCAAAAGCAAGCATGTTCTTTTAGGAATCAAAAAAAATATACACCAGACAACAGAAAAGAATGTGATGTAATTAAAGAATGTGATGTAATAAGCAACAGGATTCAAACCATGAAACCCCATTTCTTCTTCTTCATCGTACGCAGTCAGACAGCAACCATTATTTTTTCGAAAAAAGCAGCGATCATCCTGAGGCTGTCGACACTGCCATAGAGCTTGTCTAGTGTTGCCACTGGTGATGGCCACATCTGCTCTCTCTGATCCTCGTATGTCGGGCAGTTTTGCAGCAAATGCTCAGCGGTCATTTTCGCGGTACCACACGCGCATTCGTCAGTGCCACCTATCTTCAATTTGTTGAATAAGTGGTACCTCAGTCTATTGTGGCCAGTGCGAAGTCTGAAGACCACGACCTGCTCTCTTCTGTTCAACTGGTAATAGGCATCGTTTTTTGTGTAGCCAGTATGTTCGGTTTCCCATTTGGTCATGTATCTATCTAGCTCTAATAAGCCGTTTTGACTCTTCGTATGTCATACTAGTATCTGGTTGTGGTAGTTTTGCACCTTCTTTTGCCAGTCTGTCTGCCTCCTCGTTGCCTTGGATGTTGCAGTGGGATGGAACCAACTGCACCACTACCCTTTTTGGTGCGGATTGCTGGCATAGTTGACAGAGTACTGCTCTTAAATCATTAAGTTCAGTATTTTTCTGGCTTTTTAGTGCTGTGACTACGGCCAGGGCATCTGTAAACAGGACTATATGGCTTTCATTTCTTTTACTTGTCACCATTTCTTCCACTGCCGCCCTCAGTGCCTCTGCTCTGAAATTGCTTGAGTATTTTCGAGCTGCCATTGATAGTGTTGTTTTTCTACCATTTGGTAGGCTCAGGAATACCCCTGCCCCTCCGTTCTGTGTTGTATTTGTTACAGAGCCGTTGGTGTATGCATGAATCCAGTCCATGCTTGGGTAGTTTTCCGTTATGTAACTCAGGGTAGTATCTCTTCTTTCTTTTTCAGTCTGGCAGTTTTTGTTTCCAATACCTGATATATTTTCTATCACCTCTGGAAATAGATGCTGCCTCCAGGTAGGTTTTCGTACAGTAGGGATGGGCTTTGGAGTTATTAGTGCGTTCATGGGATCTTCGTGCATCTTTGCTTTGGCTATTTCTTCAAAGTTTCTCCGCTTTAGTTTCCTATTTCCGAAATTATTTAGTCTCTGGTGCATTGGATGATCAGTCAGTCTTCTGAGTTTCGAAACCCCATTTGATAAATGAGCCTTGCTCCAAAGAAAGAAATGAGTTAGGGGATTTGACCAACAAGACAGTCCATAAAAAGATGACATCATTAACCTAGCATATCTCAAGTCAATCTATTGCAACAATAAAATATAAACCTAGGCAGATGCAGACAAATTATATGCTATTACTACATAACTTTCCAATTATCAAGCATAGACTATACATACAGACACATAGGATGTAATACTTGTATCGGCGATAAATAAATAACAACTGACTATGGTCATTTAGAATTAATAAGCTTTATAAATACAAAAGAACATGGAGTGACACAACAGTTGAAGAAGCAGGAGTGAAGTGTGGGGTGTTACCATTACTTGACTGTGCTTAAGGCATCATGTGCAATTAATCCAGCTTTTTAAGAATGCAGAGAAGGCTTTGATACTACTGTAAGAAGCCAGCTATGGCAGTGACACTGTACTTTGCTAGGGACACAGATGAGACAAGAATTAAAAGAGGAATAAAATCCACACAATAACATGCAGCTCCTACCCAGTTCCTATATTTGAATAGGTACAAACATATTCTTACCTGTAGGAGTAAAAACTGAAGACACCAGAGTTTACTTTTGCACCACTTCCATAAGCACCACCTTTTTCCCTGACAGGACATTATTCAAATAATGAAATTAGCAGTTACCCCCTGACAAAGCATATCAATATTGAAATTAGTACAACCTTCTTCATGACAAGGCATATCAATATTGAAATTAGTACAACCTTCTTCATGACAAGGCATATCAATATTGAAATTAGTACAACCTTCTTCATGACAAGGCATATCAATATTGAAATTAGTACAACCTTCTTCATGACAAGGCATATCAATATTGAAATTAGTACAACCTTCTTCATGACAAGGCATATCAATATTGAAATTAGTACAACTTTTTCCCTGACAAGGTATTTAAATATTGAAATTAGTACAACGTTCTCCATGACAAGGAATGTAAACATTGAAATTAGTACAATTTTCTCCATATTTATAATATGTATCAGCTGTGGACAATGAAATATTCAACAGGGTCATACTAGAGAGATTAAGGGACCATAGACAAACAGCTGAAAGAAAAACAGGCAAGCTCCTGAGAAAATAGGTCACGTGCAGGCCAGACAACTAAAAGAGTCAAGGTAGTCCTATAACAGACACTGTTGTCAGGGATGGGGTGTTTGAGACTTCATTGTTTGAAGTCACCACCTCATTTATGAAGTAAAGTGGCCAGTTCCCTTTGTCAATGCCTTTCCTTTCCTAATCAGGTACCCATTTACAGCTGGGTTGACTGGAACATTTTGGTAACAGGAGTCGAACCGTGTACCTTTGCCGTGAAAAGCGAGTGCTCCATCACTACACTAATCATACAGCCCTTTGAGATGAAATTAGAACAGTGCTCTTATCCCCATTTCTCTTTCTGCTGACTATTGACCAAATTATGAAGACAACATCAACCAATAAAAGACGGAATTCAATGGAATTTGACAAAAACAACTTGATGATCTAGACTTTGCCAATGAATTAGCTCTTCTGTCCCGCAATCAGATGCAAAATAAAATAAGTATATTTGATGAGAGATCGCAGAAATTGGAATGGAGAATGCATAGAGCAAAAAAAATATTATGCTAATATATATATATATATATAGTGTCATACAACATTTTTCGCATTGCTGGGGTAGTCGAGGTGTTTTGAAGGCTGAGGACTACAGACAGCTTCGCCGGTGCTGTCGTCACGCTGTGTGCTGGCTATGTTTGTTTATTTCACCCCCAACAGAAAAACAACATATCCCATAATGGGGATTCGAACCGCTGCCCTCCTTGTCGGCAGGCAAGCCTTGAAACCATTCGGCCACGTGCTACTCGTTATGGTAATAAATGTATCTAATGACAATCAGATTCCTACAAGATGTGGAATAAAAACTTAGTCTGCACACGTCTAAATGTTAGCGCTGTTTTTTATTTTCCCCTTCATCATCTTGTATCTTAGAAACTAACACACACACAACAAAAACAATAAGACCAACAAGTTCTTTATTCATTTAGGTCTCTACACACAAACAAATCATATCTATAGACAATCAATTAAAAAAGATACAGACTCTCAAAATCAACAACCTAGAAAAACATGAAGCTGCTGAAAAATAATTTAGTGGCAGGGGAAATTGTGTAATTTTGTTTATTGAGTGTGGTAAAGGTTATACAAAAATGAAAACAAAAGGCATGTTTTAAACAATGTTTGTAAATGTGCACAAGTCATTTCTTATTTTATTTAAATATATTATAAAACTTTTGCAACTGAATTTTGAGAATACATAACAAGACTCATCATAACAAGAGATTCTACTGCACGGTACACTACAAATGAACAGATATATCAGAATCAACTGTGGAACAAATAGTAACTACCTTATTTCTCTGTGTAAAAATTTTCTTGACATCAACATGGCTAGAACACTCAATCTGAAAAGAGAACATCAGAAAAAATGTAATCACAAAGAAAAAAATAATAAAGGGAAAATAATTTTTAAAAAAGACAAAAATAAAGCACAAAATAAAACACGAGGAAACTGAGACAAAAAAGAAATCATTAAAAAAATAAGATGCCCAGGAAAAAAAAATCAAACCACTAGGAGGAAAAATTACATGAAAACACCAGAAAGAAAAATAAAATGAAAACACCAGAAAAAAAAATTAAATTAAAACACCAGAAAGAAAAATAAAATGAAAATTCCAGGAAAAAAAATAAAATGAAAATTCCAGAAAGAAAAGAAAATAGCAGGAAAGGAAAAAAAAAAATAACACCAGGAAGGAAAAGAAAATGCAAAAAAAATAAATTAAAACACCAGGAAGAAATAAAACAAAACACCAAGTAAGAAAAAAAAAATTAAACCTTCAAGACAAAATGAAAACGAAAGTAGTCAAATATAATTTAATCTGTATCCAATTCTTTGTCTGCTTTTTCGTACACTTTCAGACTTCAATGATAAACGAAGTTATCTAAAGAAAGTAGTGGTCATCCTGAGTTTATTGGCATCTCTATATCGCTTACACAGGAATGATACTGGTCATATGGACTTTCTCTGTTCCGAATTAAGTCTGGATCTTCTTCTCATACAATTTCAGATGTCAACTTGACAAGAATAAGTCACATACACACCCTGGTGTGTATCTTGTTCTTGTCAAGTTGACATCTTCTTCATCGTACGCAGTCAGACAGTAAACATTATTTTTTCGAAAAAAGCGGCGGTCATCCTGAGGCTGTCGACACTGCCATAGAGCTTGTCTTGTGGTTCCACTGGTGATGGCCACATCTGCTCTCTCTGATCCCCGTATGTCGGGCAGTTCTGCAGCAGATGCTCAGCGGTCATTTTCTCGGTACCACACGGGCATTCGTTGACATCTGAAATTGTTCAGTCTCTAGCAGTGAAATGTGGACAATCAGCAAACGGAGAAGAGAATCAAGGTCTTTGGAATGTGGATATATAGAAGAATGGGGCATATATCATGGAAATAAAAGAAAACAAAATCTTGAAGAAATTAGAAGTGCAAAAAGAACTGAACAGAATTAGACAGTTAAGATATTTTGGTCACATGAAAAGACATAACACCTTGCTGAAAACAATACAGAGAGGGAAAAGTTGAGGACAAACGTGCCAGAGGTAAACAACACTATAAGTGGCAGGATAATTCCAAAAGATGGACTGGGAAATGCTTGCCAGATTGCACAATCATGGAATGAGACAGAGGATGTTGAAGATTCATAGCAGCCAACCTTAGATGTGGAGATGGCACTTGACCTGTACTGAGCTTTAAAACCCAAAAGGTTGTTCTACACTCAACATGCTATAAGAAACAGATTACACTGGACATCAAATGTAGAAAACATTTGTAAAAAAAAAATGTGTACCTCTGAGATAAATGTAGCCATTTCTGAAAGATTTCAAGGTACTGAACATGAATATGACAATGCTAAATTGGCTACTATTTATGAGAAATTTGCAATGAATTGTAATATATATTTATTATAATAGAGTAATACATACATATGATATGTGCGAGTAAAAGTTCACTTCTATACCCGACTTTGCTTTGCCTGTCGCTTGTATAGCTGCACTAGATAACTCTGGTAAATGTCTAACAGTAGCTAGCCAACACTCAAGTGGACCAGTTTCTATGGTATTATTTCTCCATCGTGACAATGTCCTGGTAAAAATGTTCACCGTGCTCATCACTAACCATGCAACCGTTGTCAGGAAACAAATTCTAGTGCAACTGAAAATGTGAAGCTTTATGGAAACAATGTGTCATCAACTAATTCCTTGTAGTTTTCTGCCATGACATTTCTGAGGAAGTTAGTTGAGACCAGATGAAACATGTCCCAAGCTTTTTCATCATCACCATCAAACAGCAAGTTTAACATCTTATCTCTGAAGAGTTTGTGGATCTGAGGGCCAATATAAATTTCCTCTTTCATTTTTGATTGGCTGAGTTCAAAAAATTTTTCAGATAAGTATTTGAAAGCTGATCCAGTATGGTCTGTGGCTTTAACAATGTTTTTCATCTCACTGAGTAGAATCCAAATGGGGCAGTGATCGCAGAATATGAAGACTCATGTCTCAGAGCCTCTCCTGCCCAAGTCTACCTCACCTACGCGTTGGTGGATCCTGTTATACCCAGTAATCTTGCCAAAGGTTGGGTGTTAACCCCAGCGGGAGATAAGATGGGACAGCAAACGAGGTAAAGACAAAGTCAGAGCTCCCAGCCAGATGAAGGAGGTGGAACACACTCCAATGAATGAGGTCATGAGAACTTTAAAGAAAAAGAAATCGCCCAGAAAATATGGGGTAACAAATGAAATGCTGATGAGCTGGGCCAAACAGCAAAGAGGAAGTTACTGTTAGTCCTGAACCAAAGCTGGAAAAGGGGAATTGTACCGCAGGCATGGAAAGATGCTGTGCTTATACCAGTACCAAAGAAAGAAAAAGATAGAACAGATCCAAATGGATATAGGCCTATTAGTCTACTGAGCTGTGTAGGTAAACACCAGACTGATGTGGCACCTGGAAGCAAAACACATATTAATTCCACAGCAAGCAGGATTTAGACAACACAGATCCACTGAGGACCAGATCACTCTCATAGCTCAGGAAACAGAGGATGCTTACCAAAAGAAAAAGCATACAGTAGCAGTTTGGGTGGATTTAGAGAAGGTATTTGACAAGGTGTGGAAAGAGGGACTTAAAATCAAGCTACGAAGAAGTGAAGTATCTGGAAAAATGTACTGATGGATCAGCCACTACCTCGAAAACAGAACAGCCAGAGTCCAAGTACAAGGGCAGATGAGCAAAAAGGTGACACTGGAGCAAGGAGTACCCCAAGGGGGAGTACTGTCACCCAAACTTTTTCTGGTGTATATAAACAACATCATAGAGAATACACCAAGAAGAGTCCACAGCTCCATGTTTGCAGACGATCTGGCTATGTGGACCTCTGAAGAAAATCTCACCGTAGGAAACAGTCGGATGCAGCAGGCCCTAACATCGCTGGAGGTAGTGGGCGAAATCATGGCTGGTCAAAATAAATGAAGAAAAAACATGTACGATATTCTCCCTTTTAAATAAACCGCAGAACACCAAAATAAGTCTTAATGGCAAATATCTGCGGCTAAACGACAACCCAAACTACTTGAGCGTCACATTTGATCGGCGCATGACATGGAAAAGTCAGATCAAGAGAAACCGAATAAGAGCCAGACAAAGAATGGCAATCATGAGGAAACTTGCTGGCACAAGCTGGGGAGCAGATGAAAGAGTACTGAAGAAACTGTACACTGGAAAAGTGAGACCAGTTCTCGAGTATGGCATTGCAGCATGGGCAACAGCAGCAATGGCGAACTTTGATAAAATTAGCAAACTCCAATACCAAGCCATGAGAGTTATAACAGGAGGCATGAAGTCAACGCCAATTGTAGAACTTGAAAAGATTACAAATCTGCAATCCATGACCGACAGAAGAGACTGCAGAGCCCAGCAGCAAGCAGAGAAACTCAGAAGACCGACAGACCATCCAATGCAACAGAGACTAAATATATTTGGAAAAGGGAAACTAAAGCGGAGAAACTTTGTAGAAATAGCCAAAGCAAAGATGAGCGAAGACCCTATGAATACCATAACAACACCAAAGCCCATCCCTACTGTACGCAAACCCACCTGGAAGCAGCATATCATTCCAGAGGTAGTAGAAAATATACTAGGTACTGGAAACAAGAACAGCCAGACTGATAAAGAAAGAAGAGACATAACCCTGAGGCACATAGCGAAAAACTACCCAAGCATGGACTGGACCCATGCGTACACCGACGGTTCTGTAACAAACACAACACAGAATGGAGGGGGAGAGGTATTCCTGAGCCTAACAAATGGCAGAAAAATAACACTGTCAGTGGCAACTGGAAAATTCTCAAGCAATTTCAGAGCAGAGGCAGAGGCACTGAAGGCTGCAGTAGAAGCAATGCTCACAGGCGAAAGCAATGAAAGCCAGATAGTCCTGTTTACAGATGCCCTGTCCGTGGTTACAGCACTAAAAAGCCAGAAAAATACTGAACTTAATGATTTAAGAACAGTACTCTGTCAACTATGCCAGCAGTCTGCACCAAAAATAGTAGTGGTACAGTGGGTTCTATCCCACTGTAACATTCAAGGCAACGAGGAGGCAGACAGACTGGCAAAAGAAGGTGCAAGATTACCACAACCAGATTCTAGTGTGACCTACGAAGAGTCCAAAAGGTTTATTAGGGACAGATACAAGGCCAAATGTGAAACAGAGCATACTGGCTACACAAAAAATGATGCCTATTACCAGTTGAACAGAAGAGAGCAGGTTGTGGTCTTCAGACTCCGCACAGGCCACAACAGACTGAGGTACCATCTAATCAATAAACTGAAGATAGGTGGCACTGACAAATGCTAATGTGGTACAGGGAAAATGACTGCTGAACATCTGCTGCAAAATTGCCCAACATACGAGGACCAGAGAAAGCCCATGTGGCCATCACCAGTACCAACACTAGACAAGCTCTATGGCAGTGTCAACAACCTCAGGATGACAGCTGCTTTCTTCGAACAAATTCAAGTTGACGCCTGACAGCGTATGAAGAAGAAGAACACACTCCACCACAGAACATATGCTGAAGACAGAGGTACAAGTTCAGGAGGCGCACTAGCAACCATGGTACCATGCAACCCGCCTGACCCCTTTTTCTTGCATGTCTACACAAAAGTAAAAGAAAAATAGATACGGTGCTTGTACTGTAAAGTCCCTCCAGGCAGGAGCAGTGCCGTGTTCTGAGCCTTGGCAGAACCTTTCCTCAGCTACTGGAGGTCTCCCTAGCATGCCTTGTGGAGTAGGAGGCACGAGAGAAAATACTGGTCAACCAGACAAAACGACCCCTCTGAATGTTATGCATTGGAATGTGGAGGGAGTCAGCACACAAAAAAACCGAATGAGAAAATACACTATTCCAAAATAAAATCAGTGTATGCTGTAAACAAGAAACTCATCTGCAGGAAGGAAAACCTTTTAAGATACGGGGGTATCAATGTTTCAGAGTAGACAGAAAAGTTAGGAAGAAGGGAGGTATTCTTGATATGGAGTAGCATAAATGCTATAGAAACCAAGGTGCACAAAGAAGGCCCAGAATACTAAATAATCCATCTCAAACAGAACATCCTGGAGCTGGACCTCCTCAACTTCTACTGCCCCTGCGGCATATCACTGAACATAGCAAGTATAGATGTCCCCAGTGGAAACTTCCTAGCCACTCCCAAAGCTGGGGATATGGTCAACTAGACAGAAGAGGAGAAGAGGTATAAAACTGGCAAGATAACAACAATCAAACCCGATTAAAGAAACCTAAGGATCCCCCCCAACATTCTACTCCAGAAGATGCCACAATACCTCTACCCCAGACTTGGCATTTTGCATGCCGGATCTGGTAGGAATAGCAGAAAGAGAAATCGGAAAACAACTGGGTAGAAGCGATCATCGCCATGTATTCATAAAAGTTAGCAGAATAATCAATATTAATCCAGGGCAACCAAGATAGAATTATACAAAAGCAAATTGGTGCACATACCAACATAGAGTAAGCCTGCTGACAAAGGATATTAGTGTAGTAGACAGAGACATTAACAGTGTCAGCAGGGAGTATAATAAGGGAGTGTAATAAGGATGTGCTTCAAGCAGCAAAAGAGACAATACCAAGAGGAGCGAGGAAGAATTATGTACCATATTGGACTTAAACAATCACAACTAAATCACATCACGCTGCAAAAGACCAAAGCAAAATTCATCAAAGGATGTGTAGAAGAACACCTAACAATTGCAAATAAGTGAATACAGGGAGCAGCAGACAATGTAGCAGCATCGGCGCGAGAAATCTGAAACAATGCTCTTCACGCTCTCAAACAAAGAAAAGGCTGAACAAATACGACTTCGAAATATACAGTTCCAAATAGATGATGAGCCAGTATATCTGGGCATCATATTTGATAAGAGAAAGAAGTGGAGGCCTCACATTGAAAAAACAGAGGCAAAGGCAAGGAAAAAACTTGCAATATTAAGGAAAACAGCTGGGTCAAACTGGGGAGCGAATCAAATAACGCTTAAGAAGGTCTTTAATGGGGTAATAAGACCAATAGTAGACTATGGCTCAGCATCATGTTCCACAGCAGCCAAATCACACCTACAGACCTTAGATAAGGTACACAACCAAGCGCTTAGGGTGATCACGGGTGCCATGAAATCAACTAAAATAAATTAAATGGAAAAAATCACAGGCATCACACCTCTATTCTATAGAGGGGATACCAAGACCATGATACAAGCAGAAAAATACAAAAACATGACAGCAAACCCAATGAAGACCAGATTCGAAGATCTTGCCAGTGGAAGATTGAAGAGAAGTAGCTTTGTACATCGGTCTGAAAAATGAATGAGAACATATAATGATGAATTACCGAACACCACTAAGGAGGTAAATCTAATACCCCTTCCAACCCCATGGGAACAACACCAAAACCTAAAAAAATGCTCTCCCAAAAGAAAGCAACAGCATGCGACATGATCGATAAACTGTACCCCAGAGAAGCATGAATCTAGTTATATACTGATGGATCAGCAACAAGAGCAGTGAAAAATGGAGGTGCAGGAATCTACGTTGTCTACCCAGATAAAGAAAATGAAACCACTAGTTCGTCCACTGGAAAATTCTGTTCAAACTACTCGGCTGAAGTACAGGCACTAATTTTTGCTGCAGAAATGATTGGCAACACAACAAACCAATGTCAGCAGATTGTATTCCTTACAGATGCAATGTCAGCTCTGCAAGCCCTCAAGAATGTCAGAGCTTAAGAAAGCCTAGGGCGAACTAAAAGTCAAAAGAAGGGGAGTGCTACAGTGGATACCATCACACTGTGGTATACCAGGAAATGAGACAGCAGACAGGTTGGCAAAAGAGGGAGCAACACAAAAACAAAATGAACAAACAATCAGCTTCCAAGAAAAGAATACACTTATTCAGACAATAAGGAAAGTTGACCAAACGGAAGACAGCTATCGCTGTCTTGATCGAACAGACCAAGTGATCCTGTTCCGCTTGAGAATGGGACATAACAGATTGAATAACCATTTGCACAGGCTTAAATTGGCTCCATCGCAAGGTGTATGTGTGGGCAGGCAGCACAGACATCCGGACATATCCTGCAGAACTATTGTATGCTTAGCCAATTGCGTACTGAGCACTGGCCCACGGAGACATCTCCACACAAAGCTGTTTGGAAGCCCACAAGAACTCTCCACTACGGCAGCCTTTATCCAGAGAACTGGACTGTATGTGTAGATGTAACAGGAAAAAGCATGGCGAACGAGAAGAACATCTCACCAAGTTTGATGTGTAGGGGTAGGTAGCAGGATTTTGTAGATTTCTGTCAGTGATGGGTGTTGCATATGCTCCTCTCTGACCGTCAGATTTTCTATGAGGTCAGTCTCTCTTCACGTAATGAAAACTCTTTACCCCGCTGTCCCGTTCACATACGAAACAGCAGTACTTCGTGTATCCTATCAACAGAGCCACAACCTTCAGATCACAACAGAGATCCCAGCCACATTTGCTGTATTGAAAACAGTTCAAGAGTTGAATTAGGTTGTCAGATTCCTTCCATGTACACAGAATGTCCTACTGGAATGGATGAAAGTCAGTTTTCATTATGCTGCCACACTGCCTTGAGAGATCACTTGTGTTGTACTTGTGACGAAGGGGTTAATGGAAGTCACTCCAATGACTTGCTGATCTTATGAGACATCATTACACCGATTACATCATTACAGCGATTGCACCATTGATCGTAATGCTTTGATGTCATGACAAAACTACACTACATTAGAAAATGATATAATACAATCATTGGTGTTGTGTGTATGGCAGGTTGAAGCAATACGGCACAATATGGTGATAGAAATTTAGCACTGCAAAATAGTTACAATGAGGACTGAGTTGTTTATACATAAAAATTAATTATCTCCAAAACAAGAACCAATTGACAATTCTTATTGCTATTTTCATGTTCAGGACTGACTTTTTTAAATTTCAAAGGCAACTTGTGTGCTGTCCAGTGTTATCAGTTTTTTTTTAAACAATGACAAGATATCCAGGATTTGGGAAAAGCAAGTATGTTTACATAAAAAATAACCATGTTGTTTAGGTGGAAATAACCCAATACAAATTACAGACAATTCATGCGAGCTAACATGCATGCTGTCTCTCCACTTACGGTGCAAAGTCTTTATGAGTGTAATTTACAGCTGGGAAACTGAGGGCGACATAGTTGACAGTAAAAGGTAGCTCATACTGGGTTCTGGTGGAGGTGGCTTTGATCTGATCAATCTAATGAACAGAATAATGTGAATAATAGTCAGATACCACATAAAAATCTACAGATCATATAAAAATGTCATAAAAGATATTGCAGTGTAAAGTGTTATATGAACCTTTAAATGTGCCAAGGGCCAGGTAACGATGAAAACACAAATGATAAGAGTGAGCCAGTCTCAAGGTCATAAGTTCTTTGATACAAAAGGAACGTAAACATCATATTTGGCTTGGCTTGGTTCTCAATCTCCCGCTACCAAACTCTGAAAGGGCTTAAGTAGCAGAATGTAGTCCAAAGAATGGAATGATTTGTGTCATAGTTTACAACTTGACTGCGATATTTGCACCTTTTGGTCCAACACATCCAACTTATAGCAAGCATGTTTTTAGAACTATGTTAGCATTCCCTCTTCGATCCCTTCTCCTTAGCGAGTCTGCCCTGCTGCAGCCTGTTATCCAGGTTCACTGCGTGGAGGTGTAGAAGGGTCTTGGCAGCTCTGGTTCGCTGGCCCTGACGCTAGCAGTCAGCTATGGGTCGCTGACCCCTGCAGCTCATGCGCTGCTCAGAATCTTGATCCCTACCATCATATTTAATTTTGTTAAACTTTTTGAATTCACAATAGGCTACCCCTTTTCTAATCTTCTTCAGTCCTTGGTGAAAACTGACCAAGCAGTAAGTGACCAGCATACCTGATGGTGTCTTTAAGGACAGCAACAAACTCCCCCCCCCCCCCCCCCCCCACTTCAATTGACCTGTGGCATCTTTTGTATGGTGCTCCAGCTGAGGTTATTGATTTTCATTTAAATGGTTCTTTGCCAAGTCGTCTTAGGTAGTAGTCTTTCACATTTTCTCAAGAGCTCCATAGCGTACCAGTTCTGGCTATAATATTAGGACATGACCAATCCAATTCCAGTGTGCACATCTTCTTGATTGCTGATGGTGTCTGGTCAGACAGTTTGATAAATCTTTCTTAGCCAGGTTGTGAGGAAAGATGAGTTTGACACTTCTCACATGGAAGGCCTCAATTATCATTATCCTTTGTTTTCTACTCTAATAGAAGCATGGGTGACTGCTGCAGCTGACCTACTAGAAGGAAGCCTGGTCAAAGTATCTCTGATTGTTGATTTTGTCATGTCACCCCAGTTAAACTGACATATCTGTCATTGTTTACATAAACATCAGACTGGTCTCACACATATCTCATCATAACAGATATAAAACAAGGTCTCATAACAAATATTTCTCATCACAGCAGATACAAAACATTAACTTTTTCATTCCTCATAATAACATATATTTTATCACAACAGATACAAGACAATAAATTTTCCATTTCTCATCATAACAAACATATCTCATCATAACAAATACAAAGTATGGTCTCATACATTTCCAAAAGTTCTATATCAGATAAAGAACAATGGTTCTTCACAAATGACTAGACACATTACACATTTCTCCTATACCTCAGTGAACACAGCAGCCATGTCTGCTTCTCCTTTCAAGCTACCCAAGAAGGCTTTTATTCCTTGCACAGATCTTTCCATGGCCTTTGGCGTAGCGTTCACTGATATTCTGTTGGAAAATAGGTAAACTTTCCATTATCCACTAAAGTGCATTTACCAGTATGTGTTTATTATTTACAGCAATGCATTTAGAAAAATACATGAGTGGACTGACAACCTCACCATGTACAGTTCTCTTCTTCTTCGTTCATTCTCAATCTCCCACTACCAAACCCTGAAAGGGCTTAAGTAGCAGAATGTAGTCCAGAGATCGGAATGCGTTGTCGTAGTTTACAGCTTGGCTGCGATATTTGCACCTTTCGGTCCAACACATCCGACTTCAGCAAGCATTATTTTAGTACCGGGTTAGCATTCCCTCTTCGTTCCCTTCTGCTTAGCCAGTCTGCCCTATTGCAGCCTGTTATCCAGGATCACCGCGTGGAGGTGTAGAAGGGTCTTGGCAGCTATGGTTCGCTGGCCCTGACGCTAGCAGTCAGCAATGTGCTGCTCAGCATCTTGATCCCACCATGTAAAGTAAAGTGCTATAGAAACTATCTGCTACAGAATATATGTATGATTTGGTGCTAATGGCAGCGGTGGCCCATATGGCCAGCATCTTTTACCTGACTTGAATGATACACTGCGCAGTGGTCCCATCCGTAGTATGCTTCACATGACTCTAATGATAGCCTTCGCAGTGGTCCCATCCGTAGTATGCTTCACATGACTCTAATGATAGCCTTCGCAGTGGTCCCATCCGTAGTATGCTTCACATGACTATAATGATAGCCTTCGCAGTGGTCCCATCCTTAGTATGTTTCACATGACTCTAATGATAGCCTTCGCAGTGGTCCCATCCTTAGTATGTTTCACATGACTCTAATGATAGCCTTCGCAGTGGTCCCATCCTTAGTATGTTTCACATGACTCTAATGATAGCCTTCGCAGTGGTCCCATCCTTAGTATGTTTCACATGACTCTAATGATGACCTTCTCAGTGGCCCCACTCTTAGTATGTTTCACATGACTCTAATGATAGCCTTCGCAGTGGTCCCATCCTTAGTATGCTTCACATGACTATAATGATAGCCTTCGCAGTGGTCCCATCCTTAGTATGTTTCACATGACTCTAATGATAGCCTTCGCAGTGGTCCCATCCTTAGTATGTTTCACATGACTCTAATGATAGCCTTCGCAGTGGTCCCATCCTTAGTATGTTTCACGTGACTCTAATGATGACCTTCTCAGTGGCCCCACTCTTAGTATGTTTCACATGACTCTAACGATAGCCTTCGCAGTGGTCCCATCCTTAGTATGTTTCACATGACTCTAATGATGACCTTCTCAGTGGCCCCACCCTTAGTATGTTTCACATGACTCTAACGATGACCTTCGCAGTGGACCCACGGCCAGTATCTTTCACCTGACTCTGATGCTAATCTTCACACACATACCCCAAGGCATGTTCATAGTTTAGTCGACCCGCTCTTCTACAGGAGCAGATGTCCCTGTGCAGGTCCCAACTCTGGTGTGAGCTGGATGTAGCCGGGAGGATTTCCTGCTTAGCGGGCTAGGCTCAAGCAGCTTACTACTCCACTGCATTGGGACAAGTGGGTGGTTAACCGATGTGCAAGTCCATCTTAATAGACTCAAAGAGCAAAGTAGACCCATAGCCTGTTAGTTGCCATCTATGCTGCTCTTTACAAACCACCTAACAATGGCCAGTGTTATGACATGCTCTCTGAGGAGCAGCAGTGCTATTCTTGTCCTTGTTGTCATACACAAAGACCCTGGTTATAAGACAGCACATAAGATTGCAAAGCAATCTCTATGAGTAACCTATAGACCCTAGGGTAGAAAACAGTTGTAAGGAAATGATGGTGTTATTTCTGGCTAACCTCTACACCGCAGGCTAAAAGAGGTTCAACTGCAAATAGAGTATTTTTGTTGTTGTTTAGCACTCACAATGAGGGTTACTCTTTTGTGTGCCTTGAAAAGGACGTTATGTGGCAGATTGTCGTAGCTTTCCTCACATCCCGAATGTGCTCATGAAGGCTTCATCTGCCTGTCGATCAATATATGGGGATCATGTCGATCCCTCACCTTGTTAGCCAGGCTGCCATGAAAACAGCCCGTTTCAAGGGAGGGTTACGAGGAGGCCGAGGTGAGGGTCTTGGCCAGTATATTTTGCCTGACCCTGACTAACATGTTTGATCAGTATCTTTTTTCTGACCAGACATTAGTCTTCCTCCCCAGCAACTAGGACAAAGCGTCCTCTTTCCATCCAACCATAAACTATACCCCTCACAACGCAGTACCTGAGAGAAGACTTGTCCAAAACAACATCTCCTATGCTCTGAAGTTTGTAGGCCACCTCGGAGCAGTCAGGCATTTCTGCGACCTGTTTCATTGTCCGCACCTACAAAAAATATATGGTGCTACATTTTATAGAGTGCTCCACCATATAATTGTCTACTTCATGATAATACACAAGAACATCAACAGCAGATCGTTTCTTGTATACCTACAATGACAGATCTTTTCTTGTATAACGTTCAATGACAGATATCGTCTTGTTTATCGACAGTGAGTGACAGATCTTAGCTTGTATAACGTACAATGACAGATATCTTCTTGTATAACGTACAATGACAGATATCCACTTTATAATTGCATTACTATCTATCAAATATACCCAATTAACCTTCATAAATGTATTATTTTTTATTATCTATCAATTAATTATCATCACACAGTAAAACATAACACCTTCAACTGCCTGGTCATTCCAGCCATGGTACATGGCTGCGAGGTATGGTACCTATGAAAAAGTGACATGGCGCGGCTCCAAGCTACTCAACGAGAGATGGAGCGTAAAACACTCACTTTCACTACAAGGCCACATCCGCAAAACCGCCATCAGGAGTCAAACCTGCTTCAATGACGTCATAGATAAGCCGTTGATAAGAAAATACAGGTGGGCAGGCCATGTGGTACGAATGCCTGACAATAGACAGACATGTAAAGAGATGTCATGGTGGTCCTACACCTATAACTGCCGGCCTGCATGTCCACCAATGAATGGAGAGATGGCTTATGACAAAACTTTGGTCCGGAGTAGTACTTAAAGGCAAAAGACAGAGATGAGTTTAGGTGACATTTGGCTACCTGGCATAGGGCACATAATGTGCCTGAATGAACACTATGATTACAGTATTTTCCCACTGTTGTTCACCAAGAGAATTTCTAGGGATATATATGGAGAAGATTGGTATGGCTGAAAAATAAAGGCCTCTACAGTCACTATACACTGAACTATGTTTCTATTTTTACCTCAAAATGAAAAAAACAAACCGATGTCATATCAAGAATTTTATATCTCGTGCACGTCCTCGTGGTAAAACTCTGACATCCGCGCAGCTCGGCGAGACGCTTCTTCTATGTATTACTATCCGTGTTATTAGTAGTCTGTGCTCATTATAACCAAAACAAATGTGATACTGACCTAGTTTTATAATTGTTATATACTGACCTGAGAATAGCCAAAGAACAATTCTTGTAACTTGGACACAACATTCAGGCTGGCTGCAGAACTAGACACGGCATATTGATGGCCATTGTCCGACAAGCTGGAGGCAAGTTCGCTGGCATTCATTCGGATCAGTGTGGACAGGCGGTTTGTGTCCATGAAGTCTGGACTGTACCAAAAATAGGAAGAAATAGACCAGGACTACAACAATGATATCATCAATGTTGATAATGTGTGTTATGTCTAGGCCCACAGATACACAAATGCATCAGCAATGAGAGCCCCACACAAAAATGAGGAAGGCATTTGTACAAAAATGGAAGATAAAACAGAAAAATTCAGAGCTCAAGCAGAGTCACCAAGAACAGCAGCAAAAAATCATTATGGATAATATAGACCATGCCAAAGACAACATATCAGTCATAGTTTTCACCAGAAAACAAAAACAAAAAATTTTTTTGAATTTTACCCACCGTGACTATACATTCGACACAATGAAAACACACTGGATTCCTGCTCACTGCAAGATACAGGAAAATAGGGAACTAGATGCGCCTTTCCAAAGTACAGGAATGCAAAATCCAAACAAAAGAAGTTGCCACGTATAACAAAATAAAAACAATAAAAAAGTAAAAATCGCATCAACATGCCAGTGTGGCATATTGGGAATATGGTGTTAGACCCATATTTTTCTTGACCAACGACACACTAGGGGTAATGTGGTCAACATTCCAGTGACTGCCTTTAATTTTCCAGATTTTTCTGGTACCCAATTTTTTAGGATGGGTCGACCCCAGGATCCGTTTTGTGATTGAAAAAATCCAGCACCAACTGGGGGCCGAACTGTGATCGCTCGACTGAGAATCCCACGCATTAACAACTATGCTACCTCGGATCCCATATTAGACATATGGCCAGAGATAGCCCCCAGAGTCTGACATAGCACAAACATACTACTTCATGCCATGTGACAATGTTCAGACTAGGAACCAGCCACTGCAGGCTTTAATTTAATCTGTTCAATAACAAATACAAAAATCAAACACAAAGATATCTATGAGCACATTGTCCGACAAGGAACACTGTAAAGCGATGAAACAAAAAGTCAGTGCAGCAGTAGAATAAGCCATGCCAGTATACAATGAGTCAGCACACACACGACACATCAATGTGCAGTAAATGAGGCATGTCGTATTGTAACAGAGTGCTTTAAGCCAACACCAAAGGGAAAAGTTTATGCAGCTGTCGGGATTGCTCCACCAGAAATCAGGAGATGGGTAGTGTCAGAAGACGAAAGCAAATAGCAGTCAAATAATCAGAGACACCCATTTTAAGGATACATCCCCAAAGGGAGGACAACTGAACTCAAGGAAACATTTCCTACAAACTATGCCATACCCTGTGTGGAGAGTCCTGAACAGATTAAAATAAAGTGTCCAGGTGTAGATTGAACTTGAAAAAAATGGGGATATGCGGACGATGATGTCTACCAATGTAGAGTCACCCAAGACCTCGAACAATTGTAGAACTGTTTGTATAATTCTTGCATAGAACAAGAATGCAAGAACCATGAAAGAGCTTCCATGACAGCTGATTTCTGGTCCAATACTTTGTGAGGTATGTCGAACACGAAAAGTTTGTAAGTACCCATGTGGGGAGAGCAAAAGGCACAATAACCACTGCAAGAGTGCAGGTGCTTCAGGTGTCATCTCTCCAGCAAAGGTTGGCAGTAATGGATCCCCAACCTTCTCTGTCTATTGCTTTGATGATACAACCGGATGGACTTTTCCTTGTTCATCTCTTGATATTATCTTCCAGTTATATTGTTGTTTTCTTTTAGTACGTTTGTGCCTTCTTCTTTTCCTTCTATGTCTTGATACAACCTAAATATTTTAACAGCCTGACTCTGATTTTACTCATTTATTCTTTGTACTATTAATTTCCCCACAAGGCTTTCTTATTTTTGTCTTTTCTTTTCGGGAAATGTGCCCAATCTTCTTAATATCCAGATTTATAAGCAATCAATTCCTCCTCTCCATTTGTTCTTGGTCTATATTTCAATATCATGCAGTAATGACAGAGCCAATATGCAAAGTATTCATGCACTTTTGCAAAAATTCCAATTGAGATGGGCTCTAGCCACCTTGCCTGAATGTCAAGCAAAAGTCTTTCAAAGAGGCTCCTATATAGCGAACTGAGTGAAAGAGAACGATCATGAGGACGTCCAAAAAAACGTTTTGAGGACAATCTGAAGGAGTCCCTTAAGTGCTGTCAAATAGACATTAACACCTGGGAGAACCTGGCTTAAAGTCGCTCAACATGGAAGAGTGCGATCACAAACAACATTAAACTCAGCGAGGGTCACCATATCCAGGCAGTCTGAGGATAGATGTGCAAACTGGAGTTCTAGAGCAGAAAAAATATCAGACACAACTGCTATCTACGTTTGCCAGTCATGTCATAGACCTTTTATTAGTTTGATCAGTCATGAACGTACACACATACTCAAGGTTGCATTATGATATGTGATGATGTTGGGGGTCCTCATCGACGGTGATGGATGAATTATTATTATATTACAGTAATGACAAGTATTCATAACACTTGACCACTCGCATTTTTAACAAATTTGTTTTGATGTCAACAGTCGTCTCATGTAAGTGTAAACAGTTTTGGGCATCCTTATGCTCATACCATTTTATACAGGCTTCCTGTTAGAGGGTTAGTTGCAGTGGCTGTCCTAAGCTTCATAAGTAGCAAAAAATAGATGAGAAGAAGAATTTGAAAGGGTCAAAGTTGCAGTGAATGAGCTGGATTTAGCCAGTGACTAATAGCTGACTGCTTGTGTCAGGATCTGTGAATCAGAGCTGATCAAGACCTTATCCCGCCTCCAAGTGGTGGCCCTGGCTGAGAGATTAAAGCTCAAAGAGGGAAGGTAAACTCAATCTCAAAAGTGATGTGATGAAACTGGATATGTCTACCAAAAGGTGTAGATATCAAAGCCTCACTGTAAACTATGACAAAACATCCTTTTCAGGACAAATACATAAGAAAAAAGAAAGACACAATTTGTAATTAGAAAGTAAAGCTCCAACAAACATGTTGAAACTACCAACCTGTTGATCACATGGCTCCACAGGTCCAACATTTTGTGGAAATTTTTCTCCAAGCAATGTGAAGAAAACAGAACAGCCAGCTGAGCCCGAGATGCGTCTGTGTGATGGGGCACAACTATAGGATCTGCGCTCAGTCCTCCAGTGTAGAGTTCTTGTTGTTGGGACATCCATAGGTAATCATGTCCTCCTGCTCCAATACTGAAAGAATATTTAGACAAGATTCACTATTAGAACTCAGTCCTAAGAAAAACAGTGAGCATTAACGAATGTATTATCTATCAATTGTTGACTTTCAACCTTCAAGAACATAATAACTGTGAATATCGTCTTCCTTAAACGTTTTCAGTCATCAACTTGAATGTATAAAAACAGCCTTATGTTAATGGTATCTCTATGGGTGGAAGCAGAGAGTAATCAGGGTCAGGTAAAACATACTGATTCAACACCCCACCAAATCTCCATGTTGATATTCCTGGAAACAGGTTATGTGACAGCAATCTAACCAATGAGGTGGGGATCGACACTGTAATCTCCATAGTGGTGAGCTAACTGAAGAATCTCACATTGCATTACAGTCAGGAGGACCCCTAGTTTACCTTCTCAAGTATGCTTCAGGATGTAAGAAGTGCAACAGAAATATGATAAGTGGTATGTCACTACATTCATTTTCTTTCTGAGTTCTTACTTCTATCTCCCTGTCCATTGTATCATTATCAAACTTCCCAGATACTTGAATGATCTCACATCTTGAAATTTGAGAATTCTGATTCTGCATATGGAGTTGCTCTTCTCTTCTGTTGATTTTGATTTCCACAGTTTTAGTTATGATTTATTTTCATATTATATTTCTCTCACGCATTATTTAAGGCATTCAGGTACTTTTCAAGGATATTTTCCTCTGGAAGTAGGACACTCTGATCATCTATAAAAAGGTATTCATTTAATTTGTCCTTGTGATGGTCACAAAGCAAAGGAATGCAAGGCACCAACTCTTCTGTAAGATTAACTGTTATTTTAGTTGCTAGTTACATGAACTGGCACACATGCAATTTGTACATGTGATAATTTGATCTACAAGTAAAGAGCAGTCTTACCTTGTGATAATCTCACAAAACAAAGGAACATAGGGCAGTAAATCCTCTGGAAGTTCTTGTAGATTTGAAGACATACGGAGATAGCTGACTCCATTAGTTGGCTGGTCGCAAGTCTGAATGAATGACCAGCCTGGAATAAAATCACTGAACATTACTATTTCATTTGGTTGACTATAGTCTATAAAAACGGTTGTGCACGAGGCTGGCAACCTCATCATGTAAAAACATTGCTATAAAACTGCACTGCAAATAACTGGAATCAGGCTTTCCTAAAAGCTGGCTCTTCTTCATCGCCCTTATCATCCTTCTGTGCACAGACCATCAATCACACAGACCGTCAACCAACCTCCAAGCAGACTGGTCCTTTGCTATTTTCTCCAGCTCTTTTCAGCTTCTCCAAGCTTTTTTTGTATCAGCCTCTAGGTCTCTTCTCTGTGTGTTCATTGGCCTTATCTCTTTTTCCTTGTGAGTTCCATGACAGAGATTGCCTGGTGGTACTGGCTTGGGGCAGCCACCATTTCAAGATTTCCCGTTCAACCTGCCTTTGTCCTGGTCTCTCTCATAAGCTTTTATTTGTAATCTGGTCAAAACACTGCAGGCCCAGAATCATTGTCAGGGATTTATTGATATAGCCTTGATTGAGTGGAGCAAGTGATTGTGTTCACATAAGAACAGGTAGGACGTAACAGATTGAATGATCACTTAAAGTAAAGTCAAGTAACCCATAGCATTACTGCCGTAGGGGTGTGAAGTGTTAGCGATCTCACATTTCAAAGGCTCGGCTATATGAGAGCGGTAGCCATCTCCTCTCCATCGCCGCTTTTACTTCCCAGACTGAACCGGTACTCGTTTAAGCATGGGTCAACCCGGGAACTATTGCGGTCTGATAAAAAATATTACCGCCTCAACTGGGGAATGAACCCAAGACCGCTCAAATGCAAAGCCAGCACACTAACCACTGCACTATGCGGCTCCCGAATGACCACTTACATAGGCTGAAATTGACTCCATTGCGCATTTATATGTGCGGGACAAGCAACACAGACAGCCTAACATATCCTACAAGAATGGTATATGCTTAACCAATTGTGTACTGAATATTGGCCCATCGAGACGAACCTCCCCACAAAGCTGTTTGGAAGCTTTGAAGAACTCTCCACCACATCAACTTTTTCCAGAGAACTGGACTTCACATGTTGATGTAATTTTTTTTTAATGTGACAAATGAGAAGAAGAAGACTGATAAAGCCCTGCAATCTTTTAATATTGAATTTGTTCACCCGCAATCTGTCCACAAGATGTAAAGGGACTAACTTCACAATGGAGTTGAATGTCCTCAGCTTGATATGCATTCTAACTCCTCATTGAATGTTCATTTTTCTATTTGGCTGTGCTTGTCATTGCTCTATCACATGTACAAAGTTGCCACAATGGATGTCTGTTCTTGACAGGCAGTGGACCTAACATGCTTCTTCCTGGAGTTTCTATACCCATCCTTCCCGAGGTCAGCAAAGGTAAAGATAGTCCCATAGCAGACACTGCCATTAGGGATGAAGTGTTAGAGCCATCATTGTACTAAAACCCAGCTTTGTGAGGTGGGGTGGTGAGTTCCCTTCTCACTGTCTTTTTCCTTCCTAGCCATCAGTCAGGTATCGATTTACAACTGGATTGACTGAAGCTGCCTAGATCAGTATTCCTACCAAAACAATTGTTGGCATAGATAGATAATTCCTAAGCTTATCTTCCTCCCTTTTCAACACGTGGTCAGATCGTTTGGTCAGAGTAGCCTTGATCAGCGTTGTCTGTATTTGCGTCACTTATGACTGGGTAGCTTTCCATCCCTTCGTTACTGGATATTATCTATTATACAGACAATACCGGTCAAGGCCACTCTGATCAGAGGACCTAACCACGTGTATCACTCTTGCCCACCTGCTAACCTTGACACTTGATGAGTAAGACAAAGATCTTCCTTATTCGGGCAAGATTCTAATGTTTCATTTAAGCATTTTCCAAACTGTGGTAGAACGACTCCCTACTTGTGCCGTGCCCTCCCCCGAACCCAACATGACAACATCTTCTGTGCTATTCTGTTAACCCTTTCAACATTTTTCTCTTTGTGGTCCTTTTCCAACAATTGTTGCCATTGTTAGAGTATACCTTCAACTCTTCTCAACAAGCTAAAAAAATATTGGTTTTTTTCTGATGCGGGTAATAAGTTGTCTTTGCAATTTTAAACTATTCGGTATTTTTTTTTCTCCTATGTTGTTCAGTGTCCCTTTTCTCTGCAATTTTACTGTTATTACAGCGTGCTCCGACTTTTCTGTTCTCATTGCAGATCAGCAGTCACAAATAAGTGGAATATACTGACCCCACCTCACATCCTCATTGTGCTCCTGGACACTTCCTGACCAAGGAAGTCGGGATCAAAACTGTAACCCCCATAATGGTGAGCCTACTGAGAAACCTTGCTGTGGAGTACAGTCATGACTTTGTTCTAATAGTAATGTATTTATTCTAACAGTGACGGCTTTGTTCTAACAGTGTAAAAAGATGTCATACAATGTGTAACTGTTCAGTATTTTATGCTTTTGATGTTCAATGTCCCTTTTTTGCAGCATTTTCATCAGTTGTTACAATGTGCTTTAACTCTGCAAATCTCATAACATGCTCAAACAAAACAATGAAACCAACAAAATGTCATCAAGAATGCCACATTAAATAAAGCTTATACTGACCTGCCTCTGTGAATGTAACAGGCTCTGGTGTGATCTTGGGGTTAAGGTCACTGATCTTCAGCGATGGGAGACAGGAAACATCTTCTTTCAAATTTTGAATCTCTTGGAGCTTCTGACCTATAGCATGGACACATACATGTTATAATAGCACAGTAATTGTTATAATAGCACAGTAATTGTTATAATAGCACAGTAATAAAATATTACATAATAGCATATATTATTCCCCAGAGTAGTACTCTTAGAGGAAAGAATAGGACCACTGTCACTCAACAATCATGTTGTTAAAGGTGATTAAAGAAGGTTGTGCATAAGGCTAGAAACTTCATCATACAAAACTAATTGTTACCAAAACTATCACTATAAAGTGTACAGATGTTCTTGTAAAGAAGCCAGTTGCTGTGGTCGTTCTCTGAATTATATGAAGCTAAAAGAGACAAGAAGATAGACATTGCAACTTCTAAATGAAGATGAGGAGTCCTCAGCCAAAATTTTAAAAATATGTTTATGTGTGTAACTTTAATTTCACCTCAAGTGACAGGGAAGAGTAAGGTTGGGGTCACAGCAAATTATCATTGACATCAGAGGTCCACATTCTAGGAAATGTACGGAACCACTGTTCTAGGTGATAATATTACTTATAAATTACGAAGACAAGTAAGTAGGTAGGTCACAAACTGATATGGGATAGCTGAGAAATGTAGTTGGTAGATGTGCAGTAAAGATGGCGCCGTAACCGGGTGCGGGTTCTACATTGCTCTGCTGTTTTAGTTCATTATGGATGCCCCCCAGACGACGGATTTGTCTGGAATTCACACTAGTCAACGACTTACACTTGTGTTCACGGTTGTTGTTTTCCATTTTGGACTGGTTAATTCGTTTGTTTTTTGTGATTTCTTCAGTCTGATTATCCTGGAATGGACATCGGCTATATGAAATAGCACTACGCTTAAACCTGTTCGTATTTCACGATCTAGTTCACATGGCTAAAGTTCAAGAGATGGGCGCCCTTCGCCCTAGCCGCAAACAGTGTCGGTTTTGGTGTGTGAAATTTAGACACAACTATGATGGACTAAACACAGCCCGGGAGAGATGCCCAACTTACTCACACGCTGAGTGATGCCCGCACTGTCTTTTGCAGTTATGGGAAACGCATGACACGTAACGTTAGATATCACACACCCCCCCCCTTGCAGGATACCTGTTTGCTGAAAAGGCTTCAGAAGTAAACCCTGAGGAAAAATCTGCATCCTGTTCTATCTCCAGTTGTCTCGATAAAATCTTGCCACTGGCCAAGGGTAAGGTTGACAAAATGCGCAGTCCTGAGTGATTTTCACTTCTTTGGTGCACGGAGAACGGAATGTGTTGTGTCGTAGTTTACAGCTTGATTGTGATATTTGCTCCTTTCGGTCCAACACATCCGACTTCAGCTGGCATTTTTGGGTACCGGATTAGCCTTCCCTCTTCGATCCCTTCTCCTTATCCAGCTGCCTTGTTGCATCCTATTATACGGGATCATCATGTGGAGGTGTAGAAGGGTTTTAGCAGCTCTGGGTCGCTGGTCCTGACGCTCTCAGTCAGCTATAGGTCGCTGACCGCTGCAGATAATGCACAGCTCAGCGTCTTGATGCCTAACCCAGTTGTGCATCACTTTACACTACAAACACTTCTTAGTGTAAACAGGAATACGTAGGAATATGCTTTGCAGAAAGTGCTTTTGTACCTTCTAACCCCTGGGACAGACCACCAAGCCTATGAGGGAAATAAATATATATTATTTGATAGGAGCCTCAGACAAGGCTATCTTGTCTATGTGGGAAATATATATTATTTGAGAAAAGCCTCAGACAACAGACAGGTTATCTAGTCTATGTGGAAAATAGATATTATTTGAGAAAAGCCACTTCTGTACTTGCCTCGTTGCAAGATGTTGGACTTGTCAGTTTCACTGAGTCCTTCTATCAGCTTATCTAACCTATCCTTCTCAGCTTGGTCTCGCTTTAGTGCATATGATTCTTCTGGGACCATTGTCAAAGTCAGACGATGAGGATTATCCTGAATGGATTACAAAAACAAGTTAAGGAAATATACTGTCACACAGTGATTTGAGACTGAAGGTATCTAAATTAGTGCCCATTATTAAAGCTAAATGTAGTAAACATCAAACTCAAAGATCTCACAAAACACACATTCTTATATTTAGATATGATGAAGATTGAATTTGATGAGTGACAAAGATATACTGGAATTTATTTATTTTAATCTAATGTTATTAACCTGTAGCACGGCCTTGTCCGATCCCTTCTAACCAGCTCGGCCTGCAAAAACGGTGTGCGGAAAAAAATTTTTATTTTTTGAACGGAGTCACTCCTGACAGCCATTTTTTACTGCTGACTACGCCCTCCATATATACACGATATTTTGCCGGTTAAAGTATCGTGTGTTCGATTACAAATGGCTTTTGAACAGTTTTAATTTTGTATACGCCGTTTGGAGCAAGCCGACTTTTTGCGAAAGGGGAAGTAGGTTGTTGAGAAAGATTTTTATCGCGTAGATCTGTTTATTTTGTTTGTTTAAATGAAAGAACTACGTTTGAATTGGAAACTAACAGTTGTGGCGATATTGTAAACACAGTATCGATACGTTGTTGTGGTTTCCATGGTTTTCTATCGAAGCGACTAGGCCTAGTGGTTGAGTCCAAATTTTTCCCGAGATTTTCATAAATTTTCAACTTCATCTTTTTAAATCTCAAAAACTAACAAACATACAACAAAAACAATAACACCCACATGTTCGTTATGCTATTGTGTATCTACACACCAGAAAATCATATTTATTGACAAACAAACATAAAATTTCCAAATTTGAAAGACGACTACCACGGCGACTAATTAAGAAAATTAATTAGGTCAAATTTTTTTCAAAAATAATGTGGAGTGCGTAAGGTTAATAACCAATTATATTATTTAGCCAGCAACAAACATTCCAGCTATGTTCAAACTACTTTTATTATTACTGTAAATTTAAAATAAAATTGAACTTTCAGAATTTTAAATTAATTATTATAGTAATTGGGTGACATCATGGTGGGAAAAGTTTGGAGGCTGGACACCACTCAGCTGAACTTTCCTCGGGTCTAGTGAGTCGCAGGAAGTCAACTACCCACAAACTTACTACTTAATTTAATAGCTAAAAGTGAGACAGAAGAACAAATCAAAGAAGACACATGACGGCACCTTCTAAATGCTGACCAGAAGGATTTATAGAACTAAACGATAGTTTTTGGCTACCTGGAATCAGGCACTGATTTGCTTGATTGAATACCAGGAATGCAGTTTCAGAGTGGGGAATGTGACATAAAGGTTGAGAACCACTGGTGCAGAGTGATTGTTGCTGTCTTATGTTTCAAGGGGAACTAGAAAGAATAAATCATAGTAGAAGGCATGGTTCTCAGAACGGATCCTGCGGCCTCTTACTGGGGAGGAAAGAATAGGGCCACTACACCACTATGCAATGTCGCAAAGAGTGAGTAAATTATGTGTATGTGGCTAGCAACTACATTGTGTAAAACAAATTGCTACAGAAACCACAACTGCAAAAGCACACAAAGTGCTGTGCTATGACACAGGCTTTCTAAAGGATGCCAGCTGTAGTGGTGGCCCTACACTCTAGCTGGAGGAAAAAGGGACTATAAAAAATACATTAAAAAAATAAGGGCTCTTGGCCCTATTTATTTGTCTCCAGTAAGATACCCTTGGATCTACAACGGGACACCTGTATGTTGAGACTCTTGGATCTACAAGGAGACAACTGCATGTTGAGAACCTTTGATCTACAACGGGACACCTGTATGTTGAGACTCTTAGATCTACAACGGGACACCTGTATGTTGAGACTCTTGGATCTACAATGGGACACCTGTATGTTGAGACTCTTGGATCTACAATGGGACACCTGTATGTTGAGACTCTTGGATCTACAATGGGACACCTGTATGTTGAGACTCTTGGATCCACAATGGGACAACTGCATGTTGAGACCCTTTGATCTACAATGGGATTCCTGTATGTTGAGACTCTTGGATCTACAAGGAGACAACTGCATGTTGATACCCTTTGATCTACAATGGGACAGCTGTATGTTGAGACTTGGATCTACAATGGGATTCTTGTATGTTGAGACTCTTGGATCTACAAGGAGACAACTGCATGTTGAGACCCTTTGATCTACAATGGGACAACTGTATGTTGAGACTTGGATCTACAATGGGACACCTGTATGTTGAGACTCTTGGATCTACAAGGGGACACCTGCATGTTGAGATCCTAGGATCTATAAGGGGACTTCTGTATGTTGAGACTCTTGGATCTAAAAAGGGGACACCTGCATGTTGAGATCCTAGGATCTATAAGGGGACTTCTGTATGTTGAGACTCTTGGATCTAAAAAGGGGACACCTGTATGTTGAGAATTTAAAATGTGTTACCTTCAAATATTCCTTGACCTTTTCCTGCAACAATTTGGGGTTCTTCTTCAAGTCCTCTCGAAACCTCTCAACAATCTTGGTGACCTGCAGTGTCTGTAAAGGGTCCCCATCATGGTTCCACACACTGGCTATGCCCTAAGGTAATAAACAATTATACAGGATGAAGTAAATACAAAATCTTTAACTTAACCAGAGAAGAGCAAGTTATCTTCAGACTGAGAGCTGGGCATAACAGACTCAAGGGTCATCTTTACAACAAAATGAGAATTGGGACAGATGACAGGTGCCCATGTGGGGAGCATATCATGACCGTGGAACACATCCTGCAAAGCTGCACGCTCATGCAGGAAAAAAGAGAACATTACTGGCCTCGTGAGACAGATATGAGACAAAAGCTGTATGGAGATGAAACAGCCTTACAAACAACTGTCCTTTGTAAGAGAAACCGAAACCTTGATCTGAGGCTGAACGAAGAAGAAGAACAAGAAATACAACATGTCTACTACTACATAGAAAAATATGTCTTAGTTTAATGTTCGCACAAGGAGAACAACAATAATCTACATGATGGTTTTTATGACTTCCTCAGGGACTAATGTAGAGACAGCAGAAAACAGAACACCTTATACTTTTTTTTCCAATTCTCGGGGAAAAAACCCAAATTATTCATACTTTCATTCTCGTATTATGTGGGGGTAATGTTTTAGTTTGTTTTTTTTAAACTTCCATACACTCAGTCAGATTTCCTTTTTTGGTCTGTTTGGGTAGTGAGGTGTACAATGCCACTAGTTGGAGTATTCTACACTAGAGGAGTTCAAATGAGAAAATCTAAGCAAATAAGAAGATGGTAATGGATAAGGTATGTAGCTTATTTGAACACAGGTGACCTAGGCAAATGCACAACAAAAAAAGGCAGGAACTATAGGATTTTTACAAAGAACTCAGGAAGTGAGAATGATCAACTAGAAAGGTAGTTGGAGAGAAATGGTAAAACCTGGAAATAAATGAAGAGAGAAGAAATAAACATGTGAAACATTTTCTGACAAAAGTGTGTCGAAGACAAAAGTAAAGAACTGGACAACGATGTTTAAAGAAGGACGTGAGTTAACGCAACAAAATGCACCAGACCTGGTCTCGGACGTGTGTTAACGCAACAATATGCGCCAGACCTGGTCTTGGAAGATCATTTGTTAACTCACATCCTTCTTTAAATATCATTGTCCAGATCTTCAATGTTGACTTCGACACACTTTTGTCACCATACACTGCCTGCATTTTGCAATGAATGTCAACTGGTCGATATCCTTCCGCGATGTTTTCAACGGACTGCTGAGAAAACTGAGTCAGAGGATAATGAAATTTTGCAAACTTGACGGTTGGTATGTGCTGTTTACACCAGAAGTGATGTCATCATGTGCTCCGTACATATGTTCACTTGTTGCAGTTTGGTCCGGTTTCATTTGAACACACCTCGCAGTTGTTTACACCAAATATGCAGTACAGATAAGATCAAGATTATGTTAACAAAATGCAGTTAACTTTTCCTGAACATAACAGACACAAGAGGTTTCCCACAAATTATTCCACTTTTTTGGTAATATATTTTCTCTCCATAAGAAAAAACACACTTCTGCGTCTGTTGGAAAAATTAGCAGATATTGACTGAGGCAGGGTGTGAAGTATTTGCATTCAAAAATCCTATATAGTAAATTCTTAGAAAAGTTTGTTAATTCTAGGAAACTTCTTGACCGCTTCTTCTTTCCTCTCAAACAATCGTATGTTTCCCTAAAAAACTTGGTGGTCCTTCTCAGATTTCTCTCGTCGTCACATTGTTAATTCCATAATCGGTTTGAGGAGGATCATGTTGTCACTCTGCCCCTCTTGTGAATCTAGCAGACCTGGAGAACAGTGTTCTTCTCAACATGGACAAATGCCATTGTGATCAATTTTTAATTTGTGGAACAGGATGATTTTTCAGTCTGCAGTGACCTGTTTGTAGTCTGAATATTGTCACTTGATCTTTCTTGTCAAGGATTAGTAGGACTCTGGATGTTTGCCATTAGTCTTTGAAGTTAATTGTTATAATTGTCTACATATGTAGTCTTGTCTTCTGGTTAGGTTTTGCTTCCTACCTCTTTGGCTAGTACATATGTTTTATAATTTCCATGTATCTTAGAGTGTGCAAGAGTCCACAGAATTTTCACTCTGTTACTTTGGCTGTCCAATTCATTGTTTTCATGTTTTCTGAAGGCCATTATAACTGAAATGGAATTTGTAGGGAAATCTAACTTGTCTCTGCTTTAGTCCCTTGTTTTTTCACAATGGCCATGGCAGCTCTAATGACCTTTGATAATTTTCCAGTGGCCAATGATATTTGGATTTCTAGTGCATTATTTAATTTTATATAAATATATGAGGGCACAAATTCTTTTCTTTTTTGTGCAAAGCAGCTTTTTTGGAGTCTGCCTCAAACATATATTTTCTGTATTTATTTGTTGGGAGGATTTGGGAGCCATTTGAATGTTTCTGCCTGTTGTAGTCTTCTGTAATCTCTTCTGTCAGTCATGGATTGTAACTTTATTATTTTCCTCATTTCTTTTATTGGTGTTAATTTCATAATTGCTGTACTAATTCCTTTTGTGTGGTTTTGAACGTTGGCTGTTTTTCAAAGTTTGATTTTTAAGTTGGCCCATAAGCGGGAATTTGATATTCTAAAGCTGGTTTAACATTTCCTGTGTACAGCAAATTCACCATTTCATGGACTTCACCCCATGTTGTTACTCCCAATTTTTTTTCATTAGTCATTTGCTGTGTATATTTTTATTGACTCATTTCATTTTGATTTTTTCCTTATTAGTTTGCTGTCCAGTGCTATTTCTAAATATGGAGAGTTCTTTTCCTCTCATTGTTCATGTCCGTCCACCTTCAGTGTGATTTTGTTTGTCTTATTTGAAAGTGTCAAAATTGTGCAGTGTTTTTTTTCTTATCATTGATATTCATAAGCTATTTCTAAGTCCACTGATCTAATCTTTGTAAGGGACTCAGTGGTCTTGAGGTAAGGTGTTCGCCGAAGTTGCCAGAGTTTGAATCATGATGGGGGCCGTTTTGTATTTCACGTAAATCTTCTGGTAAAAATTGTCCTGATCTCTGGGGTAGTGAGATCGGACTTCCGTGTTCAGTGTCGAATACGACATTAAAAATTCCTTGGCGGAAAGCGAAAAGAGTGGGCTTAACGACTGCGGTCCATTCAAAATTATAAATCTACCCAAGTTATTTGTACCTTTCCCAAGGTGGTTTGTTAAGAGCAGCTATAGATGGTGCCTAACTGGCTACGGGTCTACTTAGCTCTAGTGTTTGTCTATTAAGATGGACTCGTACATCGGTTAAACCACCCTTCAAGAAACTGGTTGTATACAGACTCTGTAGTCTTCTACAGAATAAAGACATTAAGACGATTAAAAAATCATGTAGACGATAGCACACTGTCCTGGGACACTCATTCAATGTCATTATATGGCTTATGTGGTCCTGTACTGTCATTCTGATGCATCTATTTTTGAGGAAGATGTCTATCCATTCTGACATCTCCACACTTTAATAGGCTTTTCTTCATGCCAGCTCTTCACACTTTATCAAAGGCTTTCTCTGTATCTACCTAGACTGCCAGTGTGTTTTCCTGTACCTGGAAAGCATCTTCAATATCTTACATAATATGTGTTAGTTGGTCCTCTATTGACCCGTTATATGAAGCCAACTTGCTGTGGTATAATCCACTGGGAGCAAACAAGTTTTTCATTGAATACCAGCTTTGGGAGGACTACATGTAAATGAAGCTCAGCTAAGGGCCATTAGTAAACAAAGACTGAAACATGTATCTACTCTTCTCTGTGTGCAGTCAGATGTTAACACTTGATAATCTCTTCTTCTGCGTGCGTTCTCAATCTCTTGCTACCAAGCCCTGAATAGGTTTGCAAGTAGCAGGATGTAGTCCGGAGAACGGAATGCAGTGTTGCTAGTTTACAGCTTGACTGTGATATTTTCATCTTTCAGTCTGACATATCCGTCTTCGGCAGTGATAAGCTCTAAATATAGCAATGGTCAGACTTATATTTATCTCCATAGAGCTTATCAGGGCTAGTAGTGCAGGTGATGGCAACCTTTGTAGAAGATGTTCACTGACCATTCAATCAGTACCTCAGTTACAATCATTGTCAGTTCCTATCTCTAGAAACTTTACAGAAGGTATCTCAGTCTGTTGTAGCCTATGTGAAGTCTGTAATACGATGGAATCAATTGCATTACAATTCTTTTGGAGCAGACAGTTTATAGAGTGTTATTTTATATTCATTTAGGCTTGTATAATTTTGGCTCCTAGTGCTGCAACCAATGACAGTGTATCTGTGAAGAGTGCTATTTGTTATCTGTGTGCTGTCTTCTGACATTACTATTGTTGCAGTTTTGAAGGTCTATGCCTCTGTCCTGACAATACTTGAAAATCTTCCTGTTGCTACCAACAGCTATCTTTGTGTTCTGTTTTTTAGATTAAGAAAGATTCTTCAGCCTCCCTTCTGAACCTAGAATGATCCAGCAGACTCAATTTAAACTTTCTCAGCCTTCATTCTAAGCAGAGAAACATTACTAAGCCTCAATTCCGGACTGAGAAATACCCTAAACCTTCATTCTGGACTGAGAAAAATCACTAAGCCTTCATCATTCTGGACTGAGAAAAATCCCTAAGCCTTCATCATTCTGGACCAAGAAAGATCTCTCAACCTCCATTCCAAACTAAGGAAGATCTCTCAGCCTCCATTCTGGACCAAGAACAATTCCTCAACCTCCATTCTGGACCAAGAACAATCCCTCAACCTCCATTCTGGACCAAGAAAGATCTCTCAACCTCCATTCCAAACTAAGGAAGATCTCTCAGCCTCCATTCTGGACCAAGAACAATTCCTCAACATCCATTCCAAACCAAGGAAGATCTCTCAGCCTCCATTCTGGACAAAGAACAATTCCTCAACCTCCATTCTGGACCAAGAACAATTCCTCAACATCCATTCCAAACCAAGGAAGATCTCTCAACCTCCATTCTGGACCAAGAACAATCCCTCAACCTCCATTCTGGACCAAGAACAATCCCTCAACCTCCATTCTGGACCAAGAACAATTCCTCAACCTCCATTCTGGACCAAGAACAATCCCTCAACCTCCATTCTGGACCAAGAACAATTCCTCAACCTCCATTCTGGACCAAGAACAATTCCTCAACCTCCATTCTGGACCAAGAACAATTCCTCAACCTCCATTCTGGACCAAGAACAATTCCTCAACCTCCATTCTGGACCAAGAACAATTCCTCAACCTCCATTCTGGACCAAGAACAATTCCTCAACATCCATTCCAAACTAAGGAAGATCTCAGCCTCCATTCTGGACCAAGAAAGATCCCTCAACCTCCATTCCAAACCAAGGAAGATCTCTCAACCTCCATTTCTGGACCAAGAACAATCCCTCAACCTCCATTCTGGACCAAGAAAGATCTCTCAACCTCCATTCCAAACCAAGGAAGATCTCTCAACCTCCATTCCAAACCAAGGAAGATCTCTCAACCTCCATTCTGGACCAAGAACAATCCCTCAACCTCCATTCTGGACCAAGAACAATCCCTCAACCTCCATTCTGGACCAAGAAAGATCCCTCAACCTCCATTCCAAACCAAGGAAGATCTCTCAACCTCCATTCCAAACCAAGAAAGATCTCTCAACCTCCATTCTGGACCAAGAACAATCCCTCAACCTCCATTCTGGACCAAGAACAATCCCTCAACCTCCATTCTGGACCAAGAACAATCCCTCAACCTCCATTCTGGACCAAGAACAATTCCTCAACCTTCATTCTGGACCAAGAACAATTCCTCAACCTTCATTCTGGACCAAGAACAATTCCTCAACCTCCATTCTGGACCAAGAACAATTCCTCAACCTCCATTCTGGACCAAGAAAGATCCCTCAACCTCCATTCCAAACCAAGGAAGATCTCTCAGCCTCCATTCTGGACCAAGAACAATCCCTCAACCTCCATTTTGGACCAAGAACAATTCCTCAACCTCCATTCCAAACCAAGGAAGATCTCTCAGCCTCCATTCTGGACCAAGAACAATTCCTCAGCCTCCATTCTGGACCAAGAAAGATCCCTCAACCTCCATTCCAAACCAAGGAAGATCTCTCAACCTCCATTCTGGACCAAGAACAATCCCTCAACCTCCATTCTGGACCAAGAACAATCCCTCAACCTCCATTCTGGACCAAGAACAATTCCTCAACCTCCATTCTGGACCAAGAACAATCCCTCAACCTCCATTCTGGACCAAGAACAATTCCTCAACCTCCATTCTGGACCAAGAACAATTCCTCAACCTCCATTCTGGACCAAGAACAATTCCTCAACCTCCATTCTGGACCAAGAACAATTCCTCAACCTCCATTCTGGACCAAGAACAATTCCTCAACCTCCATTCTGGACCAAGAACAATTCCTCAACCTCCATTCTGGACCAAGAACAATTCCTCAACCTCCATTCTGGACCAAGAACAATTCCTCAACCTCCATTCTGGACCAAGAACAATTCCTCAACCTCCATTCTGGACCAAGAACAATTCCTCAACCTCCATTCTGGATCACTTATCTAAGCTTGCAAGCACTCATACTTACAATAGACAGATGCAACCCAAAATTGCTGCTCTGATGTTTCTGACTCAGTTCAATCCTGTGTAGTAAGGCATCAATCCTGGTTTTTTCAAATCCTTCCCTGGAAAATGAAAACCAAATTCAGCTGTCAGAGCTCCACAAAGACCGGAAAAAACTAAAAAATATGACAAGACATGCTTTGAATTGGAGCACATGTGGGAAGAGAAGAGAAGAGAAGTGCAGAGCAGACAGGTCAAAGGCCACCTGGTAAAGAATCTTCCACAGATGAGGATAGGGCAGTTAGTAGTCTCATCATGTTGCCCATCAAGTCATATTTTGTGGCCTGCTATCTGACTCCATAAGATATGAAATAACAGGTTAGACCACAATTGAGGGCATGAAATAATGATGACCTATACAGGATTTACTGTGGCCTGGTCTTGTGTCATCACATATGTTCTGATGACACCCTCAGGGACAGTTTGAGCTTAAACCCAAAAGTTATAAGACAGAGATATAGTGGCACAGGATATATTCAGAGATAGCAGTTAAAACAATTTCTACCATTATGGTGTTTATTTCCATTGTTGGGTGCGCTAACTTTTTGTTTCACCACCTTAATGAGGCCTAAAGGAAGGAAGTTGCTAGATTAACATCTACACCTTACAGCTGAGAGAAAACACTCTCTGGCTAACCTCTACATGGCATGGTAGAAGATAAGTGAAAAGATAGAATAGTGTTCTCTCTATCTAACCTCTACACTCCAGGATAGAAGACAATCTCTGGCTAACCTCTACACCAGGGTAGAAGACCACTGAGAGGATAGAATGGTATTCTCTCTGGCTAACCTCTACACCAGGGTAGAAGACCACTGAGAGGATAAAATGGTATTATCTCTGGCTTACCTCTACACCAGGGTAGAAGACCACTGAGAGGATAAAATGGTATTCTCTCTGGCTTACCTCTACACCAGGGTAGAAGACCACTGAGAGGATTGAATGGTATTATCTCTGGCTTACCTCTACACCAGGGTAGAAGACCACTGAGAGGATAGAATGGTATTATCTCTAGCTTACCTCTACACCAGGGTAGAAGACCACTGAGAGGATAAAATGGTATTCTCTCTGGCTTACCTCTACACCAGGGTAGAAGACCACTGAGAGGATAAAATGGTATTATCTCTAGCTTACCTCTACACCAGGGTAGAAGACCACTGAGAGGATAAAATGGTATTATCTCTAGCTTACCTCTACACCAGGGTAGAAGACCACTGAGAGGATAAAATGGTATTATCTCTAGCTTACCTCTACACCAGGGTAGAAGACCACTGAGAGGATTGAATGGTTTTATCTCTAGCTTACCTCTACGCCAGGGTAGAAGACCACTGAGAGGATAGAATGGTATTATCTCTAGCTTACCTCTACACCAGGGTAGAAGACCACTGAGAGGATAGAATGGTATTATATCTGGCTTACCTCTACACCAGGGTAGAAGACCACTGAGAGGATAGAATGGTATTATCTCTGGCTTACCTCTACACCAGGGTAGAAGACCACTGAGAGGATTGAATGGTATTATCTCTAGCTTACCTCTACACCAGGGTAGAAGACCACTGAGAGGATTGAATGGTTTTATCTCTAGCTTACCTCTACACCAGGGTAGAAGACCACTGAGAGGATAGAATGGTATTATATCTGGCTTACCTCTACACCAGGGTAGAAGACCACTGAGAGGATAGAATGGTATTATATCTGGCTTACCTCTACACCAGGGTAGAAGACCACTGAGAGGATAGAATGGTATTATCTCTGGCTTACCTCTACACCAGGGTAGAAGACCACTGAGAGGATTGAATGGTATTATCTCTAGCTTACCTCTACATCAGGGTAGAAGACCACTGAGAGGATAGAATGGTATTATCTCTGGCTTACCTCTACACCAGGGTAGAAGACCACTGAGAGGATAGAATGGTATTATCTCTAGCTTACCTCTACACCAGGGTAGAAGACCACTGAGAGGATAGAATGGTATTATCTCTGGCTTACCTCTACACCAGGGTAGAAGACCACTGAGAGGATAGAATGGTATTCTCTTTGGCCAACCATTACACCCCAAGGTAGATAAGCAATGACCAAGTAAGACAATCAGTACACTATGATACAGTCAATCTGGTAAGTGATAGCAATGAAACATGTTAAATCCCATGATTTATAATTCATAATTTTCTTCCATCACTTCATATTTATATTAATTTACCTATGGTTTTTATCTACCATACCATGCACGAATCTAGTTTTCTTTCAAATTTCAGATTCTATTCATTCATTGAGTAACCTACTTACAAAATAACCTTGTCAATAGTTTCATCAATGATCCTCAGGGTGGTTTCCACGTCAGTCTTGCTGACATTCAACAGACCCACAGAAAATGAAGCTTCTTTGGTCTCATTGTGGAACCTTCAGTGAGTTACATAAACAAACTTTCAGTGAGTTTCATAAACAAACCTTCTGTGAGTTACATAAAAAGCATTCAGTATAAACAAGAACTCTATTCACATTGTGTCATAGTTTACAGCGAGGCTGCGGTATTTGCTACTTTCAGCCCGACACATCCAATTGCAACTGGCTTTTTTTTTTGGTACAGGGTTGGTCTTTCCACTGCGATCTATATTCACTTAACCAGACTACACTAGTGCAGCCTGTTTAAAGGGCCGCCACTTGGAGGCAGTATAGGGTCTTGGTCAGCTTTGGTTCACTGACCCTGATGTAAGCAGCAAGCTAGGAGCTACTAACCGATATCAGCTTATCTTTTGCCCCCATATTAATGAAATAACTTAAATCAAATTTTAAAATCAACAAAAACTCAAGATTTGTTATCAAATAAATACTAATATTTTTACATTGTTAGCTAACATGATGTGGTATGGACCCCGGAAATGGGTAAGCCACTGCATTTGGGCTTCTAGCATGATGCCTGGGTTAAAACATTTGTACTCATGTAAAAGTGATTATGTGCTATTGTAAACATGGTTTTGTGCTTTTTTAAAGATGGCTGTGTATTCTTGTAAAGGTGGTTGTGTATTCTTGTAAAGGTGGCTGTGTATTCTTGTAAAGGTGACTGTGTGCTCTTTAAAGGTAGTTGTGTACTCTTGGCAAGGTGGCTGTGCTCTTTAAAGGTGGTTGTGTACTCTTGGAAAGGTGGATGTGTACTCTTGTAAAGGTGGATGTGTACTCTTGTAAAGGTGACTGTGTACTCTTGGCAAGGTGGTTGTGTACTCTTATAAAGGTGGCTGTGTACTCTTGGCAAGGTGGTTGTGTACTCTTGTAAAGGTGGATGTGTGCTCTTGTAAAGGTGGCTGTGTGCTCTTTAAAGGTGGTTGTGTACTCTTGGCAAGGTGGCTGTGTGCTCTTGTAAAGGTGGCTGTGTACTCTTGGCAAGGTGGTTGTGTACTCTTGTAAAGGTGGATGTGTGCTCTTGTAAAGGTGGCTGTGTGCTCTTTAAAGGTGGTTATGTACTCTTGGCAAGGTGGTTATGCATGCACTCTTGTAAAGGTGGTTATGTACTCTTAGCAAGGTGGTTGTGCATGCACTCTTGTAAAGGTGGCTGTGTGCTCTTGTAAAGGTGGTTGTGTACTCTTGGCAAGGTGGCTGTGAGCTCTTGTAAAGGTATGTGTGTGCTCTTGTAAAGGTGGTTTTGTAGATATACAACAGGTTGCCAGCGCCATTGCACAACCCTAGTTAGCCATCTGAGTGGCAGAATTGTTAAGACATTTGTCTCTCCCTGCTAGAAGACAAGCTTCACCTATCTGCCTTGACACCACCCAGCCCACCCATCTAAAAACATTAAGTCTTGGAAACACTGCTATGTCTACATAAACAATCATGAGTTACTGAGTGTCCAGAGTCTCAAACATTCAAACCATGGGCTACATGTGGCACACAAAGCCTTTCCTATGGCAGGTTAGTGTTGCTATTCTTTGCTCTATCTATACACACAGATGCTGACAAATACTTATTTTCATGGCAACAGTACATGATTCAACTCCTATTACCGGCATGCCCAGCCGAACCAGCTGTAAATGGGTACCTTGTTTGCTTGTTAAGGAATAAAAGGCAGTGAAGAAAACTAGCCACTCCACCTCATAAATAGACTGTAGCCCAGTACAATAACGTCTCCAACACTTCATCCCTCACAGCAGTGTCTGTTATGAGACTACCTTTACCACACCAAGATGGCGCCTAATCAGACATGGTCTAGTATTGTTCTCATGTTTTAGTCCATTGTGGATGCAGACAGGCCATGGATTTGACTGGAATTCCCACTAGTTGACTTACACTTGTGTCCACGGAAACGTGTTGTAGTTTTCCATTTGGATTAGTTGGTTTGTTCATTTTGTGGTGTTTTTCCATTCGATTATCCTGGCATGGTCTTCAGCTTCTCTCTTCTTCTTCTTCATTCGTTCTCAATCTCCCACTACCAAACCCTGAAAGGGTAAGTAGCAGAATGTAGTCCAGAGAACGGAATGCGTTGTGTCGTAGTTTACAGCTTGGCTGCGATATTTGCACCTTTTGGTCCAACACTCTGACTTCAGCAAGTATTTTTTGAGTACCGGGTTAGCATTCCCTCTTCAATCCCTTCTCCTTAGCCAGTCTGCCCTGCTGCAGCCTGCTATCCAGGATCACCGCATGGAGGTGTAGAAGGGTCTTGGCAGCTATCGTTCGCTGGACCTGACGCTAGCAGTCAGCTATGGGTCGCTGACCACTGCAGCTCATGCGCTGCTTAGCATCTTGATCCCGGTCTTCAGCTATTTCCAATGGCATTTCAGTTACCTTGTATCATATTTCCACGGTCCAGTGGACACGGCTGAACTTCATGATATTGGCGTCCTTCACCCTGTTTACTGTCAGTGCCAGTTTTGGTGTGGCTGGGAAATGTACACACAGGCCAATAATAGTGGACTAACGCATTGGAGTAATTGGGCCCTGCCCGGTTAGCAACATGCCCATGATACATCGCTCACACAGTGAGTAATGTTGTTGAGAGATATGGCATTTGCCTCTCAAAGTGATGAACGGGAATGGTTGGTGATTGAATCCCGCAAATTTCATGCTACTCCTGGTTTCAATGGAGTGCCTGTATCCTGAGTTACCTCCAGTCATCTTGATGTATGTCATACCACTAATCCAAAGTAGCTCAGAACCAGAGAGTGAGTTTGATGACCAGCGCAGTTTCTTCCTCACTATAATCCAAATACAGCACAAGTTGCATCATCAAGACAAAACCATCTGATGGTGTCGCCATCATCGCTTTTGATGGGCAACTGACTAACCCGCTTTATCATAAATATAACACTAAAACGCCATGTTTCAATCAAATGGTATTTATCAAATACCAAGTTTTTCCTCGGGTGCGACCAATGAATCCTCAAAATTGTTTTAATGTGGGTCTTATACCATCAAACCTATCACCATAGTATGAGGCCCAAGAATACAAACCCTGTAGTTGATGCGTAATCACTGCCAATATTCGGTTCGAGGAGAGCTCGGTAGAAAGGTGATGTCTCTCCACTTGTCAGCAGATTTCCAACAACGCTAGCTATGAAGTTCTCATACACGTCTGTGATACTGGTGAATAGAAAACCTGATCTGTTTACACATTTGATCTATGTACGACAACCACAATCTGTTTCACATGCAATATTTACTTGACTTAATCCTTCTGGCCTCTTGGAGCATAAGGTCACAATTTTCACCCTCCATCCATTTCTATTTCAGCCATCTTCTTAAGTTTAGTCCACAAGGCTACAGTTGCCAAGAAGATCTGTCCGCTCTTCTTTTTACAGGTGGGTTCAAATCCAGCACACATCTTGTTGTACTCTTATTATAGTAGTGCTACTTTAACAATCCCGGGAAATGTTTGGCCTAAAGATATTTCAGCTTGACACTACCCAATCCCCAATAATAATTAATTTAGTCTTTCAATGGTAGATAACAATGAAATATTTAACTTTGTAAGGGTTGCTTATATTATTTACCACATTTGGCACTTGTCAGTCACAAAAGATATACAGATTTTTTTAAAAGCAGTTTTGATTAAGACAAACTAAGGGAATTATGAATATTGATGATTCTCATGTCCTATGTTCTGTTTACTATGTTATAAAACCCTGCTTTTGCTGTTAAGATTTTTTTTGGTTATGTGACAGCAGAAATAAATAGGTCATCTGTAATGCCAAGATAATATCATTCATTGTTTATCAAATGTTCAGTCAATATAATCTCACTGTTTATCAAATGTTATTTTTTTTTAACACAATTCCTGTCATCTTATTTTTCGACATTTGTACTGAATAGGATGTAGCGCCACAGTTTAAGGGACGATGCAACATCTGCACCATTTGGCTCGACACACCCACTTTCAGCATTGCATTTTTGGGACTGGGTTTGCCTTCTCTCAGTAATCCTTATTTTCTTAGGCAGATTACATGAGTCCAGGCTGTTTCCAGAGCTGCCACTTAGTGGCAGAACAGAGTATTGGTCACCTATGATTTGCTGGCTCTGATATATGCAGCCAGCGACTCATAGCTGGCTGCTGTCAGCTCATTCATTGCTGCCTCTTCTGCTCCATTCCTGTCTTCTGTTGCTTGTCGACCAGTCCATAACTGTGAGGAGAAAGATTGTTGGCGATTGTACACATCCCTGTCTGACCTCAATCTAACAAATGGGTCTGACAATCTGTTTTGTATACATGACAACCATTTACTATGTAAAATACATGACAACCACATTATATATCATACCCATGACAACCACATTATGTATCATACACATGACAACTGCATTATGTATCATACACATGACAACTGCATTATGTCTCATACACATGACAACTGCATTATGTCTCATACACATGACAACCCCATCCTGTGTAATTTATTTGGCAATCCAATTCTACTTAGTCCTTTATTGCTTCCTTCACATAAGAGCATGGAACACCCCACCACTGCTGTTGACATCACTGCAGGAAATCAGCACCAAGACATTCCAATACTCATGCAGTGGTGGTTTTTGTAGTATTATATTTTACATGATAAAGCTGCCAGCTTCACACACCACTGTCCTCAGCTGCATTTTACAACACACATAGCAGGATACAGTGGTTCCATTATTTCCTTCCAAACAAGGTACCACAAGGACCCACACAGTAAGTACTTGGGCCAGACAGCCTGTTGCATATTACCTACCAAATATGGGGAACTGAGACCCTAGTCCAGTCAGGCACAAAATACTGACCAGGACGTGGCATCAGGGTTAATACACTGACCAAGACTACAATCTCTCTTCTGTGTAGCGTTCCCTGGGAACAGGCTGTTTTCAAGGCAGCCTGGCTGATGAGATTTAGGTCGAGGTGATCCATGTAGTACTGAGCGCCACGCAGATGAATCCAAGCATAGCACAACCGCATGGAGGACCGCGGTCCACCTTCATCGACATGCTCAAGATGTGAGGAAAGCTGCTACAACTCGCCACTTAACATCCTTTCCAGGGTGCACAAAAGAGTAAACTTTCTCATTGTGGGCAGATAAACAACAACAACCTTCCAAATAAGTTACTCCAAGGACCCACACAAGAAGTACTTGGGTCAGACAACCTGTTGCATATTACCTCCCCAATAAGGTACTGCTAGGACCCACACAGGAAGTACTTGGGTCATACAACTTGTTACATATACCTCACCACCAAGATTAGATAGTGTATAAGACCGCACCCCAGTTAACCTTTACCTCAGTACCGCTGATGTGCCTAAAATAAAAATTCCAGTTTTATGGCCAATGATATGTTTGTAGTGTAAATGAACAGATACTCCTATCTTGTAAAAGAACACTATCCGTCCTCTGTGTCAATTTTTAAAAATTGACTGCACACCCACCACACCAGAACTACATCAAGAATAAGTAAAGATCCTGTCACACCATGCAGCGCATAGGAAAGAATGGTGTTAGGCCCATATTATTTTGTAACCCACAGCACTTAGTGGATGATATGGTTAGCATCACGCCAGTCACCTTTACTTCCCGAACCGAACCGGTACCGATTTAAGACTGGGTCAACCCGGGAGCCATTGCGGTCTGAAAAACCATTACTGCCTTAACTGGGGAATGAACCCAGGACCACTCAGATGCGAAACCAGCGCGCTAACCACTGCATACGCAGCTCCACATCAAGAATAGGTGAGTCTAAATGTTTGTGATATTTTTCAACATTTTGACCTTCATGTATCTCAGAAACTAACACACACACACAACTAAACTAATAACACCAACAAGTTCTTTATTAATTTAAATCTCTGCCCACACAAAAATCATATCTATAGACCATCAAATGAAAAAGGTTACAGGCTCTCAAAGTCAACAACCATAGTAAAACGTGATGTGCTGAAAAACAATTTTTAATGTCGGATTGTAAAGGTTAAGTAGTATACTTACTCAGATAAGAGGAAGTTGACAGACACTGTGGTCTGTTTCTCAGGATCTGCAGCCATTGGATCGAAAGAACAAGTGATCGTCTTGGTTCTCTGTCAGGATAAATCATATAAGCCAATATCAACCTGCAGACACTATGAAATGTCACTGGGTCAAGGTTATTCAATGTTTAAGAAAATGTTCAATTCTTCGATGTATTATCAAGACATCAAATATATTGTAAGAAACCAGCAACTCAAATTCTTATCAGCCAAAACATAACTACAAGGAAAACTGTCCTCCTACAGACTCCAAGAGTGTACTCCAAGCCATCTCAAACCCCAAACAAGAAAGACTCTCACATGAAATAAAAGACAACATAGGATTGCTATCACAAAAATAGATTTAGTCCTACAATGGATTCCCACCTACTGTGGGATGGCCGGAAACGAGAAAGCAGATGAGCTTGCAAAAGCCGGATGTGGTGGCATGCAGATTCCCCATCCACAGCTATAAAGAAGCAAAGACACTCATCAAACAATCTATGAGGACAGAATGGAGAGACCAGCACAAAGAATACAAGCCAGAAAATGACAGCATAGACAAACTTGGCCGAGATGGGCCGACAAAGATCTTCAGACTCAGAAAAGCACATTGTAGACTCAAGGCCACCTCCATAGAATTGGTCTCAGAGACACTGCCATGTGTGATTGTGGAGCACCTAAGCAAACACCAGAACGGCAGCGCATGAGCTGCAGTGGTCAGCGACCCATAGCGTCAGGGCCAGCGAACCAGAGCTGCCAAGACCCTTCTACACCTCCACGCGGTGATCCTGGATAACAGGCTGCAACAGGGCAGACTGGCTAAGGAGAAGGGATCAAAGAGGGAAAGCTAACCAGGTACTCAAAAAATGCTTGCTGAAGTCGGATGTGTTGGACCGAAAAGTGCAAATATCGCAGTCAAGCTGTAAACTACGACACAACGCATTCCGTTCTCTGGACTACATTCTGCTACTTAATCCCTTTCTGGGTTTGGTAGTGGGAGATTGAGAACGAATGAAGTCAAGCACCAGAACATATTCTGCAGGACTACCCTACCTATGCAGATCAAAGAGAGGCAGTCTGGCCTAGTGGAGCAACCATGCTCGAAAAGCTGTGGGGGACCGGCAAAGATTTGACACGCAGTCTCCTTCGTGAACCTCACCGGACTAGAAGCATAGCATCAGTTGATCGATGAAGAAGAATAATAATTGCAAGAAACATGTCTGCAAACTAGCCACCAGTGCAAACATGGACATGGAAAGCAGAGAACCAGAGCTCCAGACAACCTAAAGGTCAATGGGAGGACAATATCAAATAATTTATGACAAACTGTGGATTAGACTTAACCTGCAGCATGCCATGACGTCATTGATAAAAATTTGACCTAATTAATTAACTTTATTTCTCGCTATGGTCGTCAACTTTCAAAATTTGTAACTTTTTGTTTGTCAATAAATATGATTTTATTGTGTGTAGAGACAATTGAATAAAGAACTTGTGCGTGTTATTGTTTTTGTTAAGTTTCTGAGACACATAAAGATGGTTTAAAATTTATGAAAATCTTGTAAAAAATTTGGACTCAATCACTAGGCTTAGTCGCTTCGATAGAAAACCATGGAAACCACAACAATGTATCGATACTGTGTTTACAATATCGACACAACTGTTAGTTTCCAATTTAAACGTAGTTCTTTCATCTAAACAAACAAAATAAACAGATCTACTCGATAAAGATCTTTCCCAACAACCTACTCCACCTTTCGCAAAAAGTCGGGTTGCTCCAAACGGCATATACAAATTCAAAATTGCTAAAAAGCCATTTGTAATCTAACATACGATACTTTAACCGGCAAAATATCGTGTGTAGATGGATGACGTATTCAACATTTAAAAAATGGCTGTCTGGAGTGACTCCGTCCAAAACCAAAAAATTTTTTTTTAGAATTCCGTTTTAATAATATTTTAATAATAGCCTAATAAAAACAACTAAAAGGATTGCATAACTTTCTTTATTGCTACCTCAACACTAACCTTCAGCATGCTTCCATCATTTTTTGAAACTTTTTCGCAACTTTCAAAAATTTTAACTGCTTTGTTTTGTTGGTCAATAAATAGGATTTTCTTGTGCGTAGAGACATAAATGAATAAAGAAGTTGTTGATGTTATTGTTTTTGTTGTGTGTTTGTTAGTTTCTGAGATACAAGAAGATGAATGTGATATTTTTTGAAAAAATAAAAATATTTGGACTTTCCCGGCTAGGCCTAGAAATCCATAAAAAAGTATCGATACTGTGTTTATAATATCGGCACAACTGTTAGTTTCCAATTCAAGCGTTTCATCTAAACAAATAAAATAAACAGATCTACCAGATAAAGATCCTTCCCAACAACCTACTTCACCTTTCCGCAAAAAGTCAGCCTGCTCCAATCAGTGAAATAAGAAAATAAATCTTCAAAAGCCATTTGTAAATCTAACATAGGATACTTTTACGAGCAAAAAGCATTTGTAGATGAACGTGACGAATCCAGCAGTAAAAAAATTGCTATTGGTAGGGTCTCTGTACTTTAAAAAAAAAAATGTCAAACATTTTTTGACAGTGAGACAAGATTGGCTGTGTCAGACGGTCTGCAGTGTGCTAAAGAGTAGGGTCTGCAGTGTGCTAAAGAGTAGATAAAAAGTGACTAACAAAAGGTTAAATAAAGAAAGTAAATCTTGAATGAGCAATTCAGGGCCAAAATGCAGCACAGTGAAGTGACCCAATATTAGTTTTAACAAGAAATGAAAAACACACATTTGGAGCTACTATGAAATACAGAAAACATCTCAAACAATAATTTTTTTCATTTTCTAACAAACGGGAACATATTTTTGAACGCACAACAAAAGAAATGTTTCATGTCACATTTAGATGGGCACTGTGACAAACTAAAAAACATAGCTCTTCACACTCAGGATGAAGAGAAACAACTAAGCAATTAAGTTCCTTGACTTCATAAAATACTAATATTAATCTCTGTAGCGCAGTGGTTTGCGGGCTGGTTTCGCATCTGAGTGGTCCTGGGTTCATTCCCCAGTTGAGGCGGTAATGTTTTTTTCAGACCGCAATGGCTCCCGGGTCAACCCAGCCTTAAATGGGTACCGGTTCAGTCCATGAGGTGAAAGCGGCGAGGGAGAGGAGATGGCTACCGCCCTCATATAGCCGAGCCTGTGAAATGTGAGATCGCTAACACCTCAGACCCCTACGGCAGTAATGCTATGGGATACTTTACTTTTACAGCTCAAATGACACTTACTGGTGCATCCCATCTTGGTTCCTTGGGAACAGAGGCGCTAGGTGGAATACTGTTGAACTTGTCCAGATGCGAGTTGATAAACTCCAGATGGCTCTCCAAGGGCAAGTTACCATAAGTGAAAAACCTAAGGAAATGTTTGTTTAGTTTAGTTAAAGAATCAACGTAATTGCACATAGTTTAAACCCATAAGTGCTCTGTTCTTCTCTATATTTTTGGAGAATCTCAGCACAATGCACGAACTCCGTAGCATCAGCGAGGTTCCCGTAATGGATTGAGTAGATTTTTAACATAATTTTTTAATTTTTCCCGGGCAGCAGCTGTTAAGCCTACTTTTTTCCATTTCCTACTGCGGAGGGATTTTTAACGTGCGCGACACTACACACGGGCATCTGATCTCTACTATCTAGAGATCCGGGGAAATACCAGAAAGTCCAAGTGAAAAAAACCCGGTCTCCACCGTGATTTGAACCAGCGACCTCCAGCACCTGAGGCCGCCGACTTACCTCAAGACCACTCAGTTCCTTAAGGGAATATATAAAAGCAGAATAGCCAGTGTGAAAAGCACCCATCCATAATAACAACTTGCTTAATAACTGCTGGCATCATCATAATTCTTACTTTGTAGCACAGAGCCACTAGTACAAGGTAGCCTGCTCAATACATTGATGTGTTCATGCAGTGTGGTAACTTATATATGTAGCACTCTTTTATGCAGTCAACCTCAAGCACCGACCTCCATTGTCAACTTATATAAAATGCTTAGTAGATTTCAGCAAGCCTGTTATTTCTTGCCAAATATGAGGAAGGAACATTGAGATTTGAAACAATAAATTCACTAAATTAATCGCAGATTTGTTCTTCTTCTGCGTTCGTCCTGAAAAGGACGTTGTGTGCTAGTTTATAACGAGGTTACGATATCTGCACTTTTCGGCCAGAAACATCTGCTTCAACGTTGTTTTTTTTTGGTACCGGGTCTGTCTTGCCACTGTGATCCCTATTCTCTTAGCCAGACTACACTAGTGCAGCATGTTTCCAGGGCCACCGCTTGTTGTCGGAATAGGGTCATGGTCAGCTTTGGTTTGCTGACCCCGGTGCAAGCACAAGCAGCCAGCTATGAGTTGCTGGCTGCTGTCAGTTCATGTCCTGAGTTGCATCTTGGGCTTCAGATTCATATCTGACAACAACAGTGTGAAATGAAGGAAGACATCTTTACCAATAAACTACAGACTTACATTTGATACAGACTGAGAAACAGGATAATATATTGTTAGTAAATTAACATCTAGGGAGCCGTGTAAAGCAGTGGTTAGCGCGCTGGCTTCACATCTGAGTGGTCCTGGGTTCATTCCCCAGTTGAGGCGGAAATGGTTTTTCAGACCACAATGGCTCCCAGGTCGAACCAGCCTTAAATGGGTACCGGATCAGTCCGGAAAATAAAGGTGGCCAGCGTGATGCAGACCACATCATCCACTAAGTGCTGTGGGTTTACAAAATAATATGGGCCTAACACCATATTTCCTATGCGCCGCATGGCGCGACAAGATTTCTTTTCTTTTTTTTGAAATCAACATCTGACTCATGTTAAACAAAATTGTCAAATAGAACAGGACAACTTTGATAAACTAAACACAACATACTGAAGTAGGAAATGGGTTATACAAGTGAGTCATCATAATCTTTTTGATTTTGTTGATTCAACAAGGACATGGGGCCACAACAATAGTTGATCTTCCAGCAGGAAACTTTTACCAAAGAGTGTGCATTCTCACAGTGGTAGTTTATGTAGAATTTTTCTGTACATGATGTTGCCAGCATCATGCACCACCTTCCTTAATCTAGTATTACTGTGTATATTCCCATTGCTGAGGTCCACTGGGAGGATTTATAGGGTTGAGGAATAAAGGCAGATTACCCTTGCAGTCACAACACTGCACAGGCTGGGTTTTTATTTCACCCCAGAAAGGGGAAAACCTATGCCTTACTGAGGTTTTGAATGCAGGCCCTCAAACCCCTCAACCAGTTGCCTCCTGCTGTCCTTTATCATCTTTAACCAAATTTGTAGAGGGGTAACATGACCATGTTCTTTCCTGCCCAATAAGTGACCCTGGGATGTGAATGAGGGATACATAAAATAAATGACAAGTCTTGTTTATTTCTTCATACCATTGGGTCAAGCTTCTACATGAAAACAGTCTTACTTGGCATTGCTGGGATGGTAATGAGTGGCATGGAAGTCCTTGAGCTGCTGGTAGGTCAGTTTTGGAATGTGGGCAGGATCTCCTCCAGACACTACACCATATGTATGACTGGGCATGAGGGAGTTGAGAGCTTCCTGCTCATAGATACTCTGTGAGCTGGACTGAAAGTATGGATTGGTAAACAGTCTCAGTGAATACTGATAGAAATGTTCATACTCATGATCTATATTTCAGGATACAAGTATGCATTACATAATAATGTTCGCTTAGGTGCCTGAGGCCTGCTGCGTTGGCCGGCCACATCCATGACCACCAGATGTGGCGTGGTTCCAGGCTTCGTACCGGGCGGAGGAGGAGGTTGATATTAGCTGGAGCCATACTGTGCGCGGACGGCCACTTGTGTAGTATCTTGTGGGCCGGGTTTACTGGTCCAGCCGTACAACATGACTCACGAAGGTCTGTCTTTGTGTGAACGTACGCATTTTAGCTGACCTCGCAAATCCGTTTTCAGTGTGGGGTAATTTATGTAAACAGAGAGATCATGGGAAAAGGTCAAAAGGTGAAATGGGAGCTCTAAAACGTACCTATCTTTCGATCAATATATCTAAGTCCACGTTAATAGCACGACAGAAATAACACACTGTGCCGTACATTTTTTAATCTGCTTCGTTATTCTGTGGATTTTTCACTATTTTGTGAGTTTTTATAAGCCTGCAATACTAGTGTAAAAAAGGTGACCATATTTTGTGATAAATTGTTGACATTGGTAATACTTTCTAATATCAAATTACAAAAAAATGTTGCCCTTTTCTTGCAAGATATCTATTAAAGAATAAAGAGATGATAATAAAGACTTATTTCCAATTTAGATCACATTGTAGGCATTGTTTAATGGAGTTATGAATTTTTCAAACATTTAAACCAGCTTTGTTTTTCTTGTGAATAGGTTACACATGTTATTGCATGTTCCTACCTATGTACACCAATTCAGACTGTTGCAAATCGATGAAATTTTAATTCTGCAGTTTTTGAAAGTGGAAACAATTCTGAACTGTTTTAAATATTATCATTATATTATTATTTTTTTTAAATTGAACATGCTTTAGACCACCACATGCAGTGTTTGGCTGCTCTGTGTAGAGAGTGTGGTAAATGAGCCATAACTTTGAAGGAGAAACGGAAAAGTCTGAAAACATTACGTTATCTTTCTCATATGGAGGATTTGCTGCGTATCTGTGGCATAAATGTGCACAAAGATTTACAAGCACAACACTTCGCCACTCCTTGCAGCAAATGTGTTTTTAGGTTCCCAGATATTAAAAGAAGACAGTGAAAATTTAGTTGCACAGTCTAAACAAGAGGCAGATAGAGGTCAACATATTTTGACAGACTTTGGTCCTGACTGATATAAATGATTGCATTGCGTGTATGCATCATTCTCATACATGTTTGGGAGCTGTAAGTACAGCACGAACACTAGTTCCAGCGAAGTCCTGTCTTGCTCCTTCATGCCTAGCCAGCATGTCAATGAGAACATAAGTATGCCTCCTAACACCAGCATGCTTCTCTCTACTGCCATGTCTACAGAGTTGTCAGTTAATTATCAAGCTGTACAGGTCAAAGGTGTCAAAAATTACTTTAAATATTCTTTTTATGTTCTGTTCTGTTTCTAAGAAATGATGTCACTGCACTACGGACATACCCATAGGTGCTGAGTCTCTCTCAGAAAATAGCGCAGGGTATAGATGCTGATTGTCCCTGTAGCTCGCTGGTTGTACATTCTCTTGCTCTGTCCTCTTAAGAGCCCTACTCCGCTCAAACCCTGTTTAATGTCAAAACTTTGCAGCCTTTCGATTGTTGCTTCATCTATTGTAGTGTCCTCATCCAACAGGCGGTCATTGATTGATTTCAAAATGTCATTCATATCCATCACTAACGTGCCCATGATGGGAGCTTGTGAAGCCAAGATGTCAGCTCTTTTATTGTCCTGAACCCCAGCAAGACCAGGACAGGAGATCCATGTCAATTCCTGGAGGTTTGAAGCCTCAACAGCTGCTATCCACTCGTACTTAAGCCATCCCTTCTGAAGTACGGCTGGCTTGTCAGTCACGATGATTGCCCTTGTTAAAGAAGTATTAGATATCCATCTCAGCGCTGACGTCACTGCTTCCATCTCCATTCACAAACTGGAGGTTGTTGACATGTATGCCTTACTGTACTCGGCAAGGACCTGTCCACTCACTTTAGCCGAGAAGCCCCCAGCCTGATGTCCTGTTGAGCCGCATTGATCCGTTGGTGTATATGATGTCACCACTATGCTGCGTGTTCTCCTTTATCAGCTGATTCACCTCGTGCTCTGTTCTCTTGTTGTCCCATTCTCTGCATTCCTTGCCCAAGGTTATGATGACTCTCTGGTACTCATTCTATCACCAGTGTGGACCCATTCTTCCCCCTTGGCTATCGTCTTAGGTGGAGTGACATATCCGATTGTTTTCTCTGCCTGTGCCATCCATGATGACCCTCTTTTGATTCTTGATCCCTAGTTGTCTGAGATACTACTTTCTGGAGGTGACACACATATAGGCTTTGACTTGTGCTGGTTTATGTCTGGATGTCACTGATAACAATCCCAACATGTACCACATCATCACAATCAGAGTTTCTCCAGTGCAGCCCAGAACCAGTCGCATACCTTTATTCTGAATGCGTTTCAACCTTTCCCACTGTGTTCTTGATAGTGTGAGGATGCCCAGTCCGTAATCAATAACACAACTTGACGAAATAGAATGAACAGGAGACGCTGTTCCAAGTTGGCAGCAGCCATAGTCTTGAGTGCTCCTAGCCCTTATTTACATCTTTGTATGGTTTGGTCAACATGGCAATTATAGGAGCGACCGCAATCAAAATTCTTTTTATGTATTAAAAAACAAAGCCTTTTTATTAGTAATAGACTCTGAACCAGTTTCTCTCAGAATCTTCTTCTGCGTTCATTCTCAATCTCCCGCTACAAAGCCCTGTACAGGGTTTCGCAAGTAGTAGGAAGTAGTCCGGAGAACGGAATGCGCTGTGTCGCTAATTTACAGCTTGACTGCGATATTTGCACCTTGGCTAGTTTATTCATTTCAGGGTCGCGAATGTTGTTTTGCAGCTCGAGTGAATCTTGTCACAGAGTAGGAAGTCTTTTTTTTTCCACACAAGTACCACAGAGTGGTTGCTGTACTCCATCATTCATCTTTCCTTCTGACTACATGGCCAGCCTAGCAGTGCTTTGAGTTGTTGGCATGCTGTAGCACATCTTTCACGTATGACATTACCCGGATCTAATAGGTCTCCTAGTAGTCTGGTGTTTTTTGTGACGCTAGTCAAGCCATCTTGATTGAGCTGAAGACGATCCAGTCAGCTCGCCATCACCTGACAATCTCAGACTTAAAGTTATTTTCCATGTCGAAGAGATGGCCGAGGTAGATATATTCATCCACATCCTCTAGAGGTGTTTTGTTTAGGAGAATGGGGCTAGGCCCAGCAGAACAGTTGCATTACATATAAAAGGGAACCTTAGACAAAAATATTGGTTGAATGGAGTTTTAATTTAAGGCTACTTTGGTAATTTACTGTATTTCTGCTAATTATACAAACATTACAAAAATATAATTTATTGTCTTATCTTTAAATAAAAACAAATCTATGGTCAACTGGCAGCTAGATTCACTCATTAAACAGGGAAAAAAATATAAATAAACACAAGGGAATGTGTACTTATTAAACAGGAGAAAACAACAGAAGACATTTTAACTTACAAAGACCCCTTTCATCTCATTGTAGACCACACCTTTAAATATGATAGGTGAGGAGGCATTAGACAGGTCAGCATTCTCCAATCTCCAACCTTCTTGACTGCAACAAAACAACAAAAGTATTCCTTGCTGTCACTGCATAATGACTCATTGTTGTGATCTTACATTTATAAAACAAACTATAACATTATACACTTATAACACACCCAGTGTTATGAAGCTCAGAATTCTAAACCAAATTAAAATCAATAGCAATCTGTTGTGCAGTTCACAGATGTATTACCATAATATACAAGGATCAAGGTGGTCCAGCAGTCACATTTCCTTCAGGGATTAGGAGCCGCGTAGCGCGGTGGTTAGCGCGCTGGCTTCGCATCTGAGTGGTCCTGGGTTCATTCCCCAGTTGAGGCGGCAATGTTTTTTCAGACCGCAATGGCTCCCGGGTCGACCCAGCCTTAAATGGGTACCGGTTCAGTCTGGGAAGTAAAAGCGGCGAGGGAGAGGAGATGGCTACCACCCTCATATAGCCGAGCCTTTGAAATGTGAGATCGCTAACACCTCACACCCCTACGGCAGTAATGCTATGGGATACTTTACTTTTTTTTTTATTAGGATATTTTAGGCGGGGTGACTAGTCCTCACTGTCTAGCCCTCTCTAACTATATGTCAGGTAACCGTTTACAGCTGGGTAAACTGGTTTATGCAGAGACCAAGATTGAACTCTGTATCTTTTCAGTAAAAAGCAAGTGCACTGACCATTCTGTTACTCAGATACTTTATCATCATATACATTTCTTGTTAAGCTTCATGCACATATTTTGTTTTCATCAAATTCCTGGAATTCTCTGTTGAAATTAAGCTTACCAATTAATAAAATACGCACCTGCTTTAATATAAACAAGATAACAGTAACAAAAGTTATGTCAGCCGTATTAACAAATAACATTTGGGCTTTATTTTAAAACTGGGATTTACTTGCCCAATGCAATCAAGAAGACATGAACACCACCAGAACTAGTCAATGCAGGAATTAGATCAGCCATGATCTAAGAAAAGAACCTGGCACCATCACCAGAACCACTGTGGCATGAACTCCAGAAGGAAGTTGAAAGAAAAGCTGACTTTAGACAACTGTAGAAGCCCAAATGGAAACCATGAATCAGAGCGTGGGCATTGCACAATGAATGGTTGCAGACCAGGTGAAGTAGAGGATGTTTGTTGCTACCCTTAGACACCATCAGACATGATGTTCACTTACCCTTTGCCAGTCACTGACCAAAGATCTAAGAAGATTTGCTATTTGTTTTAAATAGTCCACCTTCCCCCAGGCCTAGTTACCCACAGGAAGTTTAAAATACCTATTATGGATAGCCTTCAGCTACTTGGCAATATACATTAACAACATGCCTTTTCGAATACCAAGATTCCAAGTCCACCTTTTTCTTTGTGGTCACCTGTCCAATTATTCTCTCTGCCTGTACCATTAATGATGTTCCTATCTCGACTCTTAATGTCTGAGATGTTATTCTGCAGCGGGTAGTGCATTTTTGTGGTAACCCGCATATAGACTTTGGCCTGTGCCAATTTAAATATGGATGCCACAAACAGAAGTCCCAGCATGTACCACATCTTCATGATCAGTTATCTCTAACCCATCCCAGAACCAGTTGCGTCCTATCATTCTGGATGCGTTCACACTGTTATCTTGATAGTGTGAGGATGCCAAGCCTGTAATCAACAACTGACAGTACCAACCAATGGTATAGGATGAAAAGCAGCCGTTTAAAGTTTGCTGTTGCCATCGTCTTGAGTGCTCACAGGCATTGTTTGCATCTCTGTATGGTCTGGTCGATGTGTATCTATATGAGAGGCTACTATCAAAGGTTATCCAGAGATATTTTAACCTGTTACACCTGTCAATGGCACACCCATCAAAGGTAACATAAATGATACATATGTAAAATATTTGGACAAGCAGAACATATCTCAAAAAGCAAATAAAACAGCAAAAATAGACTTCGAAAAAAAACTTGTTCAGAGGATCAAGACTGACAGTAAAAGCTTCTTCTCGTATGTTAGAAATAAACAAAGAACGAAAGACAAAGTAGGCCCTCTCATAGACAGTACAGGGAAAATAATAAGTGAGAATAGGGAGGCAGCAAATCTGCTCAATCAGTACTTTGGCACAGTCTACATAAAAGAGGACCGCTCCAAGATCCCAGAGCCTATAGATATTTTTCAAAGAGACATGCATACAGCGGGATTAAGATCAATCTGTATTACAGAGGAAATGGTTTTTTAAAAATTGGAGGGGTTGAAAGTGAATAAATGTTCAGGTCAAGATGGTATTCATCCAAAATTGCTGTATGAAATTAGAGACCAACTAGCAAAACCATTGGCTATATTATGTTCTCAATCACTTACAAAAGGGATTGTTCCACGGGATTGGAAAGATGCAGGAGTGATCCCCTTATTCAAAAAAGGCAAAAAAGCAGATCCAGCAAATTATAGACCGGTGAGTTTAACGAGCACAGTCTGTAAATTGTTAGAGTCAATAATCAAAGAAAACATTGTAATGCATTAAGACAAATTTAATCTAATTAGAAATAGTCAGCATGGGTTTACTAGAGGGAGATCATGCTTAACAAATCTTTTAGAATTCATGGAGGAGGTTACTAAAATCATAGATAAAAGGGAGCCAGTGGACATTATTTATCTAGACTTTGCAAAAGGCCTTTGATAGAGTACCTCATCAAAGATTATTTCGAAAGTTAAAATCACATGGAATAGGTGGGGAAGTTGCAAAATGGATTGAAAATTGGTTAACGGGAAGAAGGCAGAGGGTGGGCATAAATAAGGAGTACACTGAGTGGTGTGAAGTGAAAAACATGGGTAGATCCAATATGGAACATAATTACAGAATGGGAGAAAACAATATTAGAAATGTAGATAAGGAAAAGGACCTAGAGGTTATAATAGATCATACAGGAAAGGTGAGTGAGCAAGTTAAGGTAGCAGTGAAAAAGGCAAATGCAATGTTAGATATGATAAAAAAAATATTAAACATAGGAGCAAGGAAGTGATCGTCAAACTGTATAAAGCTTTAGTTAGACCTAGATTGGAGTACTGTGTACAGGTGTGGAGTCCTTATCATAGAGGGGATATAAACATGCTAGAAAGAATACAAAAAAGAGCAACAAAGATGATAGTGGGATTCCAGAATTACAGTTATGAGGAACGACTCAGAAAAATCGGCCTAGTGTCTCGAAGAGAGAAGAATTCGTGGTGATTAATGCAGGTTTATAAGATGATCAGAGGAATGGATAAATTAGATTATAACAAGTTTTTTAAAATACAGCCACCTACAATAACACGAGGGCATAGCTACAAGCTGACTAAAGAGAGGTCCAGGTTAGATATTAGGAAATATTTTTTTAGTCAGAGAGTGGTGTCTGCTTGGAATGCATTGCCAGGGGAGGTAGTGGAGGCAGGGACAGTTAATGCATTTAAGAATAAACTGGATGCGCATAGCTTATAGAGCAAGGTGATGTAAATGTAACTGGTTGTATACAGACTCTGCAGGGTCTTCTAGACCAGTATAAAGACGTTAAGTTAAGTAACATATCGGAGGCCAGCCTTCACTATAGAGTTGTTCAGGCATCATGCATGCCATATTAGGATTTATCTTGACGCTGAAATCCGCAAACAATTGTGAGATTGTCTGCAAGGTCTCCTGGATGTTTCTGACCACCCCATACCTATCTGAGCAGAGCTCTCACTTCTGATGACAAAGATACAGGGTCAGACCCCTGTTATCGACACACTCCAGTAGACCCAGCTGTAATTCGGTACCTTGCTTACTGTTAGGGAAGGGAGCTGGTCACGCCACTTCTTTGGGGAAAAAAAGCTAATGCATAGTACTATGAAGTGTCCAATGCTTCCTCCATGACAAGCGTGGCTGCTTTGAGTCTACCTTGACTTTTTAACAACAGTGACATTATTATTCAGACAGCTGCCACATTCAAGACATGTGACTTTCACAAGAGAGACACTCACCAGAAATCCAACTCTCTGATGAGAGGATTGAAAGCTGCATCAATATAGACAGACATCAGGTTTTTGAAATCCTGACCGTTCTGACTGGAGAATGGGTACATAGTCCAATCATAAGCTGTGAAATTATAACAGTCGTGATTACCTGATATCAATGAATGCATCTGTGAATGTTACAATCATTTTGGTTTTGAAAGTTAAATAAACATACACGAGTTACCAGGAAAATAAAATAATAATTACTGTAACCTGCAAGGCATGTCAAAAGAGACAACTAAGCAGGGTTGGGCATGTGGTCTGATACCCCATTCTGTACAACTTTAACCCTACCACACCGCTGTACCCAATTATCGGTAATTTCCTGAACTGCCGCTCCGACCGCTGTACCTAATTTTCGGTACTTCGGGTAGTACGTAATAAAATGCGTCAGAATCTAAAAATAACCAACCAATCGTGGTCAATCCTCGTGATTAGTCATTGCAAATGGCTGCCCCCATGTTTGAATTGATTTTGTGGGGTTTTAACGTGAACAAATTTGGAAAGTTGACAATGAAACGAGCGGCTGATGAACCAAGCACTTCAACAGGAAAGCAAAGTAAGTCTAGGCTTATGACAGTCCAACAGGTGATCAATAATTTGGTTGATTCAGACTCTGTTCAAGTGAAACAGACAGTGAGAGCTCGAGTGATGAGATGAAGGCTTTTCTTGGACTGAGGATCTATATGGAATACTCATGTATAAAGCCCAGCTATCAGGATTATTGGACAAATGAGAGCTCTTTGTTGTGTTTACTCCCGGATTTCGAAATGGTATGACTCAAGACAGATTCTTTGCCTTTTGCTGGGTGGATTGGCACACAAAGGTGGAATTTTGACGCTAGATGAAAGGTAAACCTATTTTCTACAATGTCTCCAAGTTACATCTTATTCTAACCACTTTTTTGCATGTAACTAACATTTTTCTATATCATGTTGGTTTTTTTCTCTTTAATGCTCTGGAGCACAGGAATGGGGGACAGTTAGGTTCAGGGCCTCAGGTCTGGTAGGGTTAAATAACAAGAACACCACCTCTACAACCCATAGCAGGAGCGATTCAGTCAAGTAAAGTTCTAATTTACTCACTCCTTTTCTACCTCTTAGGGGTGTTAAAATCTTTTTGTATACATTTGCAATCAAGTGTGCATATAAACAGGTGACTGGCCTATTGGGTCTTTGCATGAAGAAGGAGCCCCTCCTATATTGGTCTTTTACCTTTTATTTCTTTTTACCTTTGAATTTTTTTCCCAAACAGCAGCTAACAGCTTGCTCCTTTTGATTTTCAACTGCCAAGGGTTCTTTTACATGCACAGCATGTTCACAGGGCCTCTAAGTTTATCATCCATCTCTGATAGGACTAGGCATGATCTCACTTTCCTTGAGACCAGGCAACACTTGAAATTTGTGGGATCAGAACACTCACCTTGTCACGCTTTCATTTCTTGTGAGTCGAGTGCCTTACCTCTCAGCTATAGTGACCCCCATTACATTGTTTTTTGTGATAGAGAGATTTTGTATGTAGCCTATGAGCTCAGCAAGCAAAGTTCATTGCTGTTGAACATAGCTCCATGTCATGTAAGCCTCCACTTAAGTCCAAATGTCGGTTCCCACTATAGCATTGATGTCGCCAGGGATATGTTTCTCAGATCTAGAAACTGATAAAGAGTTTCTCCTAACATCCTCTGTCCCGCTCATTGTAGAGACATGGGCGCTGATCAGAATAGGTCCTGTTGTTTCCCAGTGAAATTTGTAGAGACATAAGTCACTCATACCTTTTAGGGGTTTGGCAAGCTAACAAATGAGCTGAGACCTGATGGTGAATCCAACACCAGTCATGCACCTTTATTTGTCGTCATATCCACTCCAAAAGAATGTGAAGCCGTAAAAGTTTCTATGATCTGACCCTCACCAGATAGACATGTTTCACTGAGAGTAATGATATGTAGGTTGTACCCTGACCAACAATGTCGCCCTTCTCACAAGTCTATTGACCGCAGCATTATCTTGTAACGTGTGAAGTTCCACATGCCTAGGGCTAGAGCCTTCAGCTTTCTCTTTTTCCTTGTCTGAACTTGTGCGTTGGGTTTGTCTGGAATGTCCAAAGCTGTTAATTGCACTGCATTTGGATTTAAGTAAGGACGACTTGCACTGGTCATCAGCCTCATTCTCTTGTCCCGAACCATCTGGGTTAGCGGCTAAACTTAGTCAAAACAGCTGGAACAGTAGATGACCATGATGTTCAGAGTTCTGGCCAGAGCCCAGCTCAACTGCTTAACTAATCATCTCAAGCAGGGCCTACCCACAGTCGGTGTGGTTTTAAAGCAGACACATAATATATGCAGCATATCAACTGTCCAAAAATGTGAAGAATGGTATTGTGACCTATATAGTTTCTGTCGACATGACAAGACCTTCGATACTGTCAGCAGGGAAGGGGTCTAGCAAATCATGGCAAAATATGATTGTTCCAGCAGATTCATTACAGCTATGTGCCAGTTTCATAATGGCTTGAGCACTCCATGGAAGTGTATGGTATGTAACGTTTCCAGTCACCAATAGTGTGAAAAAGAAATGTGTGCTAGCTTCTAGTAGCGCCTTAGTCATGACTGACTATAGGATGATTAGATCTTGGAGTGATAAAGAAAATTCTACTTAGCTATTTTGTTTTCTTTCTCCTTACTGCATTGTTGTTGCTTCACTTCTCAGTGTTGCAAGAGCTTCTTTTTACCAAGCATGAGGTGTCTCTTCAGGGTACATCTCCACTTGGATCGGTTTGCAGCTTCATCTTCCCAGGATGTCCGGCTCATGCCCATGGTCTTCATATCACGCTTACACACATCTTTGAACCACATCTGTGGTCGACTGACTGTTCTCTTGCCATCCACCAACTGTCCATAGAGGATATCTTTGGGAATGCGACCATCTTCCATGTGATGAACATGACCAAGCCATCTTAGTCGTCGCTGTCTAAGGAGAGTGTACATGCTTGGGAGACCGGTACGTTAGTGCACCTCTGCATTTGTCACTCTGCCCCTACATGTTATTCCAAGAATGGATCACAGGTGTTGCAGATGGAAGGTGTTTGGCATAGATTGCCCAAACTTCGCTGCCATATAGAAACATGCTAACAACATATGCATTGTACACCATGTCCTTGGTATATTTTTCTTCTTCTTCGCACGCTGTTAGATGTCAACTTGAATTTGTTCAAAGAAAGCAGCGATCATACTGAGGCTATCAACACTGCCATAGAGCTTGTTGAGTATTGGCTCCATGTGCTTTCTCTGGTCCTCATATATCAGGCAATTTTGCAGCAGATGTTCAGGGGTCATTTTTCCAGTATCACAGATGCATTTGTCAGTAGTACATATCTTCAGTTTATTGAATAGATGGTACTTCAGTCTGCTGTGGCCTGTGCGGAGTCTGAAGACCACCACATGCCTTCTTCTGTTTAACTGGTAATAAACATCATTTTTTGTGCAGCCAGTATGCCCTGTTTCCAATTTGTCCATGTGTCTGGCCATAATAAACCTTTTGGACTCTGTAGGGGTCTTGGTATTAATTGTGAGTTTCTGGTTTTCCTAAACACGCGTTGTGAGGGAAGCAAATGTAGCAGAGCTTTGCCAATACAACTGTCTATTTATGAGTCTAGAGAGAGCTTGTTGATGAGGGATCCCAGATGTATGAATTGCTGCCAGCTCATAATTATTAATGCTAAGTGTTGGCAAATCATCTACTTCCTGTTCCAGCACATTTGTTCTGTTAAGACTTTGTGAGACAAAAATCTTTGGGAGAAGCCATCTATCAAGCTCTGAAGTTCCTGCTGACTGTGAGTGGCAATTGTAGCATCATCAACGAAAAGCAAGTCCCTGATGGTGATTTCCCTGATCTTTGTCTTGGACTTGAGCCTTTCAAGACATCAGTGTCACCACCACAGTAACAGTGTATCATGCTGCAGTGCTAATCACTCTTTTGCAAGCCTGAAAAACATGGACAGTGCATAGAAGACATGTCAGACAGCTAAAGCGTTTCCACATGAGCTGTCTGTTTAGGATTACCTAACTCTAAAATTAAAAGCAAGTTGAACATGTTGAGCATCCATATGCTTCTGCAGAGAAGATGAACATGTTCCCATTTGGACATGTTCCCACATTCGATGATCACCTCTCCAGGCAGCAACTGTGCAGTGAGCTTAGAACAGACAGACAATCGTCAGGGAAACAGAAGAAAGGCTACAGAAACTCATTAATAATTTCTTCAGCATTGATGTAACATCCTGGGAGGCGTTTGCACAAAACTGTTCCGTCTGGCGTGCTAACACAACACAAGGAGCTGAGTGAAATATTATCACAGAGGCTCAGAGAAAGCGAGCTGCTCAAAAAGAACAGAACACACAACCCCACAGCCAACTCCTCACATGTGTGCCTCAAGTGCGGAAGAGTCTGTCAACCCAGAATTGAACTTCTTTAGCACAGTGTTTTGCAACCTGGTATCCATGGACAGCCGGAGGCCAGCAATTAAGTCCAGTGACAGTTCATAAACCAAATTTATAATTAAAAATTTTTTTTTTACTTATTTAATATAAGAATATGTAGTGAAATCATGTAGTGAGTCACAGCAAATTATTGACTTTAGGGGGATTGTGATCTGGATAAGGTCGATAACACCTGTGATATGATATCTCTATTGTAAGTTCTAGCAGCAGCCAGAATATCAGGACCAAACTAAGGAAAATAAGTCACAGAATAATGAAGGTATTTTTTTTCCGTCATTACATTGTTCATTTCCATTGCTGAGGTCCACCAGAAAGATTTATAGAGCTAGGAATAGAAACAAACTTGCCTCTGCCATTACCACGCAGTGTACAGGCTAGGTGTTTATTCTTTTACAGGTAGAAAACTTTGGACTTATTACGGTTTTTAAGGTATGCCTTCATGGTCAGATGGCCGGCATCCAAATCTCTCAAAGTGAATGAGCTAACAGCAGCCAGTGACCCATAACAGACCAAGACCCTATTCCGCCTCCAAGTGGAGGCCCCAGAAATTAGGGATTGAAGTGGGAAGGCAAACCTGGCCCCCAAAGATACCGTGCTGAAATCAGATGTGTCGTGATGAAAGGCTCAGATATCGCAGCCTCACTGTAACCTAAAACACAACGTCACAAATACCCTTTTCAGGGCGACCCCAGCTTAAGAAGAAACCTCTCAGTCACCTGCTCCACGATATAACAGGCAAAAATCATTGAGCTGGATAATTGTCATGTCATGACAGCTGAACTAACCTGTGAGAGCGTTCATATATGTGGCGATAGACCGGCTGATCATCTTAAAGAAAGGATCCCTGACTGGGTAATGCTGCGATCCACATAGTACAGTGTGTTCTAAGATATGTGGGACACCTGTGCTGTCCATGGGTGTTGTTCGAAATATGACACTGTCAAAGAAAGCAACAACATAAATAATGTTATATTATGTTATGCAGAACCGACATCCCTGAATTCCAGGCATGTGTTAAATTACTTCAGGCAAATGGAATGGATACTGATTGTTTTCCTACAGTTCACTTGTAGCACACATTCCTGGTCCACCTTTTCAAGCTTGAGCCACGTTTGATTTGAACACATTGGGTTCCTGCAGTCTGTGGATTGACGGTTCATCAATTCCAGTGATATCCTCTACATGTTGGTTATTTATTGCTATCAGTAGATTCCCCCTATCTATATTTAATGGTAAGGTTGTTGGTCTCATGCACAATTCTGATTAGCGTTTTTATGATATGCTGTTCTTTTTATGAATGCCCAGCATCTAGTCTGGAACCAGCAGAGGCTTTCACTGAACAAGCTATTTACATAACCTGTGTCATATCCATCTTGCTCTACGGTTCCAAAATCTAGACTATTCTGTAGAGCAATCAGAAGCATATTGAAGTCTTCATATTGTGTGCTGGTCCCAACACTTTTTAGCATGGTATTTGCAGTATTGATGCAACACATGACTGTGACACTGGCATACAGATCAGATACCGGACAGATGGGTAGCTTGTTCATTCTGAGGCACCTAATGGCCCTAACAAAGGTGAAAGAAGCAACTATCTTAGATCTCCTCTTTGCTGACGACTGCGCAATTAACACATGCTCGGAACAGGACATGCAGGCAATCGAGAATGAGTTCTCAACTGCGTGAGCTAATTTTGGTCCTACTGTAAACATCAAGAAAACCTGCGCCCGAGGAGCCCTACCACAAACCAAACAACACTGTACAGGGACATTGCCTAAATGCAGTTGATAGCTTAACCTGCCTTGGCAGTACCCTCAACAGAGAAGGCAATATTGACTCTGATGTCCACAACAGGATTTCCAAGGCGAGTGCTGGTTTCGGAAGTCTATGAGAAAATGTTTGGGACCGAACCGGCAGGGAGTTAGTGTTGCCACCAAGATTGGTGTGTATTATGCTTTTGTGTTAACCACCCTTTTGTATGCATGCAAAACATGGACCGTCTATAGCAGGCATGTCAGGAAACTCAATCGTTTCCATGTAAACTGTCTCTGCAGACCGCTCTTGATCGGTCAGCAGGAGAGAGTGCCCAACTCTGAAGTCCTCAGCAGGGCTTCAGTCTCTGGTATCCATACTCTGCTACAGAGAGCCCAGATCAGATGAACAGGTCATGTTGTTCGTATGTCAGATGAGTGCCCCCCTAAACAACTGTTGCACGGTGAGCTCATGACAGGACAGCACTCGCTGGGGGGACAAAGAAACGATACAGAGACACTCTAAAAGTTTCTTTGAAGAGTTTCTCCATTGATGTTGCTAGCTGGGAGCTGCTTGCTCCAAGCCCATCAGCCTTGCGCACTGCCGTCACACATGGTGCTTGCATCGCTGAGAAGACGACCATCACAGAGGCACAGGAAAAGCGAGCTGCACAAAAAAAAACAGAATGCAAAACTCCCAACTACAAATGCTGTTCACGTGTGTCCTACGTGCAGTAGAGGTTGTCATGCTCAGATCAGACTGTACAGTCATATGCGGTCACATCTGAATAAACATGTCTGACGCTGTCGCCATCTTCGCTTGCGATGGGCGACTAGCTATTGAAGTCTTCCACATGTGCTGTCATAGGTTTCCTCTAGCAATCCATTGGTGTGATCAGGTCTCAAACGATGACGTCACCTGATTGACAAGCCTACGAAGCTCAGTCACCATGCTAAACCGTTGCTGTTAGACCCTATTTGGACATGTGGCTCACCGTGCCGAGGTTTTCCGTTCACTCGCTATTAAGCAAGCCATGGACATCAAGGGTGGGAAACGACCCTTTTCCTGATGTTCACGCCCTCGCTGCCATCTACACATACTTGGTTAGGTAAAAGCAGAAAGACCTCATCCTCACTGCATGCAGCCGAAGACTCAGTCACTCCTCGTGTTCATGGACGGATCAATGTCGTTTACGCTGACTACTTACCTATTATTTTCTTCCCATTCACTGGGCCTTGGTACCCAAACCAGCATGATGTTAGAATTCAGTTCAGTTGTGCCATCTAAACAATATATGTCAACTACATTGGATCTCCAACATCCTACAGTGGATCTCCAACATCCTACAGTGGATCTCCAACATCCTACAGTGGATCTCCAACATCCTACAGTGGATCTCTAACATCCTACATTGGATCTCCAACATCCTACAGTGGATCTCCAACATCCTACAGTGGATCTCCAACATCCTACAGTGGATCTCCAACATCCTTGTCACTGTTTTGATGGTGCAATCTGTCAGGCTTTTCCTTGTTCATATTTTGATGTTATCGTCCCACTTACAGTATTATTTACTTCTGGCACATTTGCCCTCCATCTTTCCTTCCAGTATTGTTTTCAGAAAGGTGTTAAGTCTCTTGATGTGACTATATATCTCAACTTTCTACTCTGATTTCATTAATCAGTTCTGTTTGCAACCTAAATTTCTCCAAGACTTCCTTATTTGTTTTCCTTTCTTTCCATATGTGCCCCTTTCTTTGATATATCCACATTTCAAAGACATTAATTATATTTTCTAACTGTGTGGTCAGTGTCCATGTTTCTACACGATATAGTATAGAATAGTATACATACCATTTAATCACTGTGTATCCAAAGATGGCGCCGTAACTGGCTGCGAGTCTACATTTCTCTACTGTTTTGGATCATTATGGATGCCGCCAGACCACGGATTTGCCTGGAATTCACACTAGTCGACGACTTACACTTGTGTTCACGGATACGTAGAGTTGTTTTCCGTCTGGCCTTGTTATTTCGTTCTTTTTTTGTGATTTCTTCCATCCGTTTATCCTGGTCTGGACGCCGGCTGAATGGCGCTACGCTTAAACTAGTTATACCTGTGTCGTAGCTCACGGGTTAGTTCTGGCGGTTCACCTTCACGAATATGGCGTGTGGGAATTTTAGATGCTAATATGATAAACTGAATACAGCTGGGGAGAGATGCCAGACTCACTCACACGCTGAGTGTTGTCCATACGACCTCTTGTGGTTATCGAAAAGGCACGACAAACTGCGTTAGGTGCCTTCCCACCTTTCTACCCTGCGGGTTACATGTTTACGGAAAGGCTTCGGTGGTAACCCTGAGGCAAAATCTGCATCCTATGCTCTCCAGTCGTCTCGATGAATGTCTTGCCACTGGCAAAAGGTAGCTTAGGCTCCATGAGTGAGGTTGACAAAAGGCGCAGTTTCTTCCTCACTTTAATCCAAATCACCGCGCAAGTCACCCATTTCAGCGGACACAGCAAGAGATACGACTGTCCACACGGCTGAACAAAGAGAGTGGTCTTCATCACTTGTGATGGACAAACTATCATCCAATTTATGAGTTACTTGTTTGAATGTCAATTTATGACTTATGTTGGCCATCCCCTATTCTCTTCTTCATTAAAATTCAAAGTAACCCATAGCATTACTTCCGTCAGAGTGTGAAGTGAAAATAATTCACATTTCAAGGCTTGGTTATATGAGGGTAGGTGCCACGCCTCTCCCTCCCTGGAATGAACCGGTACCCATTTAAGGCTGGTCGACCTGAGAGCCCTTGCGGTTTTGAAAAAACTTTTCCCGCCTCAACTGTGAAATGAACCCAGGACCACTCAGATGTGAAGCCAGCTCGCTAACAACTGCGCTACGCGGCTCCCATAAATTTTGTAAAATATAAATAAAGCTGTGTAAATGAATAACAGCTTTGGCTTACCTGAAGGAATTATTTTCATCATCTCTTGCTGCGTGAAGATGCTGGGCACCAGTCTTATCATGTGTGAGTGACACTGCTGTGATAAAAAAATCTGGGACTTCCTCCACCTGTTTTGATGCAAGAAATATGAATATAACTATGAAGGAGAAAACAGCAGCAGTTTTTTTACAAGTTATTTTTTTTAAATGAAGAAAAAACACCCAACATTACCCCCTCTTCTTACTTTTTTAACAATCTGATATTCAGAGGAAGGATTCATACAACTAAATGTACATGAGGCTACCTAACAGACACTCAAATTGTCCATTTCACAATAGATAGAAAGTGGAGAATACTTAGAGCGCATGAAGGTAAATAAGCAAGTTCTTTCCCTCTCTCCAGCAATAATCATTTGCAGTCTGATGCAGTAGGAATCAGTGGCACACAAAACATCAATTAATTGCCAATTGGTAAAAATCGGTATCTAGTACTGGTGTCGCTTAGCTACGTGCATCCGGGTTTTGAGATAGCCTTAACAATGGCAGGATCTTTTGTGCTCTTTGATCCAATGTTTTGTTCTTCCCAATCAATATTTACACGTTTCAAATGTACTTAAGATGAGCTTTCCTTGCAATGGAATTTGGATGTCAAGACCATATTATACAATGGCAGGCTATTTTGTGCCTGTGCATCTTTCATCCAATGTTTTGTTCTTGACAATCGATATATATATATATATATATATATATCATTCAGGTAGAACTAGAACAAAAATTCCTGATTTAATTTGAATGCCTTCGCATGTGTGTGTGTGCGCTTGCATGTGTCGGACTTATTTTTCGCTGATGATGCTGCAATTGTCACCCACAGTCAGCAGGAACTTCAGAGATTGATTGATCGCTTCTCCCAGGCTTTCAAAGATTTTGGGCTCACAATAAGTCTTTTAAAAAAAAATGTTCTGAGACAGAAAGTAGATGTCCCGCCAAATCTTAGCATTGATAATTATGAACTGGCAGCTGTGCATCAATTCACATACCTGGGATCCGTAATCAACGACAAGCTCTCTCTCTAGACCCAGAAATAGACAGTCACATTGGCAAAGCTGCTGCTGCATTTGCTCGTCTCACAACACGTGTTTGGAAAAACCAGAAGCTTACAAGTAAAACCAAGGCATGGTATACAATGCATGTGTTGTAAGTACACTTCTATATGACAGCGAGACTTGGACAACTGATGCCAAACAAGAGCACAGACTTAACACCTTCCACCTACGGACAGCATCTGCGATCCATTCTTGTAATTACAGTGAAAAATGCAGAGGTACACTCTCGCACAGGTCGCCTATGCATGTACACTCTACTTACACAGCGAAGCCTACGATGGCTTGGTTATATTGGCCGCATTCCCAAAGATAACCTCTATGGACAGTTTGCGAATGGCACGAGAACAGTCAGCCGACCACAGTTGAGGTTCAAAGATGTGTGCAAGCATGATATGAAGGCCCTGGACATGAAAGACATCCTGGGAAGGCAAAGCTGCAGACCAATCCAGGTGGAGATGTACCATGAATTGCCAGCTTACACTTGGTGAAGCAAAGCTCTTGCAACACAGAGAAGTGATTAGACAACGCCGCAAGGAGAAAGACAACAAAAGTTAAGTATACATTTTGTTATTTTTTTTTTCCACCCCAAGTCATATCATCCTATAGTCAGTCATGACTGAAAGGGGCTACTGTTATATATATATATATATATATATATATATATATATATATATATATATATATATACACACACATCATTTCAAACCCATACTACACGGCCAGAATAAGCAATGAATATCTTACCCTTTGTACAGTGTATCCATGCAGTTTGTCTCCTGGTTTCAGTACACGGATTCGATCTCTGGCCTCTTCACTTAGATAGCGACCATGTCTTGATCTAATAATTGATTGTAAACACAACATAAATCCAAGCCTTCATTAGTAATATCAAACATATAAGACCAAATAATTTGTTAACGGTCAACAACATAAAATAAATCAGCTAAATTATTATCAAATATATCTTTGCCATCTTTAAAAGATCTTTCATTAACAATAGTGAACAACTCAGTCAGGTCAGGTCATCCCGTAACCTGTGAGGTCGTTGGGGCACACATGAAGACATCCCCACAACACTCACAGTAGTCAGTATAAACACTAAACTAAGAATATGCAACAGTTGACTACTTCCTACAATATGCAATGTGAAAACCATAGAGGTATAGTCGACAATGTGAAAACCGTAGAAGTATTTCTCTCCTTAGTGTCCCAGGTTAAGTCTGCTCTAGAATTCTAGAACAGAGATTAAGAGACATAGCACAGCGAAATATGGAGAACTGGTGTGGTTTCCAGGCGAACAAAAGTACTCAAGATCTTATCTTCACACTCATATAACTGAGTGAAAATACACTTGTACATGATGAAATGCACCTCCATTTTTTTAAATCTGGAGAAGGCATTTGATACTTGGGGCAGGCTCAGAGAGTGCTTGGCTAGGTAAATTATTCTAGGACCCCTAATCTGTGCTATGTAGAATATAAAGCAGCTCCAAAGCAAAAACTATGGTGGTCACAAGGAAGGAGAAGAAACAGATAACCCTGGGAAAACAGACACAGGAACAGGTAAACAAATCCAAATATCTTGAAGCAGCAATAGACCATAAGGGAGGTAATGAAGAAGAGTTAGCTGCATAACTGGCCGAAACTGAAATACTTTTTCACATATCTGTAGAACGAGAGAGGACCGAATACAACAGCAATTATCAGAGGCCAATAGCCAGGAATCCTGACTCACAGGGTGTCCCTAAGTACGCTGAGAAAACAACATATGACATTCTTTGAGAGATCAAGGACTGGACTGAAACAAGGCCAGAAGACGGACAGTAGATGGAACATTTTTTGGCGATTTCTCTGGCAAACCTCTACACCTCAGAGGAGTGACAAAGTAAAAGAATGTTTCTCGTGCATGGTGTGGAGTGCCGTGCCTGAGAGTAACAGAAAAAGAAATGTTTGTCATCTTTCTACACAACCTATCTAAGAGCGATTCAATACATTTTGTTTGCCCAAACGCCATCACCAACCAAGAACTGCTTACACAAGCAACCAAGAAGATATCAATCAATCAAAAGTTTTTCAGCTCTCTGTGAAGCATAGGAATTTAACAAGTGCACTCCAGGTCATCAAACATTGACCTGTCCATATCTGTTGAACATGGACGTGTCCATATCTGTTAACATTTTCATGGATTAAAGTCTCCACATGATGAGGAGCTAGCCCCAATGCCCAGCCCTCTTTGCCAGTGCTTATGACATGCCTGGCAGGTTAGTGTTACTATTCTTTGCTCCCTTTCACAAGACAATATGCACACCATTAAAATCAGTCAACCAATTGGATCTGTGGAGTCCTAAGACCCTGATACCATCCAAACTAGTATACTATGAACCAAAGGGAAGGCAAAAGAAAGCTTGACTTAAGACAACTTGGCAAAAAATCATAGATAAACACAAATCATGAACCAGAGATGCAGCACCATACAAGGATAACTGCAGACCAGGTGAAGTGGGAGTTTGCTTAGTCAGTTATTGGCCAAGAACAATAAGATGACAAAGAACATTAAAAAAATGTATGCCAAGTACATGAAGTGTAAGCTCAACAATGTGGTCAAGCAAGCATATGAATAGAAGAGAAATAAAGTAAAAGTAAGTAGCATGTCCTTTACAGAACATCGCTTCTTACAACCACCACCTATTTGGCTGTTATACATTTCTTGGCAAGTGTGCAGTACAGTAAGTTGCCATTAATTTCTGTTCAAGGAGGAGCAATCGCCAGAGAAAAAATCCAGTGCCTGCCAAACTGGACATGGTGGGAATCGAACCCGGTACGTTAGGATTGTGAAAACGAGCAAGTTTCACCCTTAAGACACTAACAAAAAAGAATTAGAGTAGGAATAGCAAATCTAAATTGTCCTGTAACCTCCATGGATGCACATTAGTGATATGTCTCAATATACTTACTTACCATAGTCGTTCCTCTTATACACTGGGGTGTAGAGGTTTGCCAGAAAAGCACCTAATTATTAAATCAGTCTTCTTCTTGACCTGGTTCCAGTTCAGTCCTCAATCTCTTAAAGACTGTCTTATATTGTATTCCAAGTGCATTTTGGGTCGTTAAAGGGGTCTGGATACTTGACTGCTGTGGTAGCCAATCTTTCATTCTGCAGATTTGGCCACCTAGTTGACATTGCTCCACTTGAGTCTGCAAGGACTGGGTTTCGAGATTGTGCCGTATTGTATGAATGGTCTTAATATAAGAAGTGTTAATCCTCGCTGACAGAGACATCACAAAGTAGTTTTATCTTCAGGAACCATACTGCTACTAGTATTTCTGGTCATTTCACTATTTAACATAACAATGGTCTCAATGGATAGCTGGTTGTTGCTTGCACATATGTCTATAGAAGTGCATAGATGTCAACTTGTACAGGTTGTCTATTGTTTGTATGGGGGTTGTTTTCTTTTGTTATAGTATATATGTTTTTTATAGTATATCATTTGGTCGGTCATCATTTCGAATGAAGATATAATGAAGAGGAGATATAAGATTGCTGCTTCTTTCACCTTTGGGAGAGATTTTAGGCGCTTCAGATTGAACAGCTGCTCATCTGTCCTGTATCTAATTTTAGTGATATGCACGCCAGTGTCACAAACATGTGTAGCATCAGAAAGTATGGCTGCAAATACCATGCTAAAGAGCATTGGAGCCAGCACACAGCTGACATGTCATCATATAACTGGTGGACAACTGATTAATTTTTCAGGGCAACCAAATTTTGACATCATTTTCAAGAGTCGTTCCTGTTGACTGTGTCAAAGGCAAAGGCATTTGTCAGGTCAACAAAAGTTGTGCACAGATCACGATGCTGTTCAGGAGATGAATGATACTGATAGGACCTGGGACCACAGACCGCCTTCAGGACATCGTTTTGATCATAAAACCACTTTGAGTCATTTGTGCGTCACTATCCCTATGCATACCGCTGGCTTTCATCTGCTTTGCTGTTGGACCAGACATCCAGCCCAGGATAGTCCTAAGCTGGTTCAGGAAAATCCTGCAAATATTAGTAAAGGCTTACTTTTTGTAAGATGAGGAAGGATAGTCTTGGTGAAGTCTTAATAAACAATGTTTTTCATCCAGTGTCAGTCATTTCGCCGTAAGTGCAAGGTTTTGATTGATTAATAATAATTAATGCATTGTTGGAGAATGGATAGCCGACGGGCGACACTCTTGCGCAATGAACTCCATTACTTGCATTAGTTATACATTTTTTTAAAAATACAGTACGTTTAACTTTATTTAATATTAACATTTTAAAGAAGTTGGTTACTTTTACAGTTTTAGTTAGACTTTACATTTTACAAACACACAAATGACAAATTGTCACAAAGACTTGAAACACTAAAAAACAAAAAGACTAACCCCGAATAAGATACTTTCAGGAGTTTGTTGACGGCAAATCTAGCTCTACTTATGATATGCATTCTGATTTCAATATGTTTTTCTTTTCCAGGACATTTAACAATGATAAAGTAATAAATATTATGTCGATACAATCAAAGTCAAATCCTGATGAAATAATTCCAATGTCAACCATCCACATGAGTCGCCATTTGTATATAGGAAGTATTATTTACACGCGTTTTCTTTTATGGTTAACACGGTTAGTTAGAAAAGATCATAGGTATTTTATGCATATTCTATTGCACATTTTCGTACATATATCTCGCGTTTTAAACATATTTAATGCAGTACACATTCACATAATTACATATGAATGTAAACTGAGACAAAGATGATATGTATATTATGCTCACAATCTATTTACAAATAGTTCACAAGCAGATTTATGAAGTAGACACCGTACCGTTGCTATGAAATGGTCAACAATGAAGATGGAGGTTGCGCCTGTGTTTATGTTTATTAATTTCGAAAGTCTTTGATTTGTCTTCTTGTCTATATAAAAACGCATACAGGAACTAAAAAATGAATGATGAAATAAAGTTTCCTAATATCCAAGGCAAGAATGCCTACGTTGGAAAGTACTTTGATAGACTGCCGCAGTGCATACCTGTAAGTAGTCTGATACTATCCAGTGATAGTAGATTAGTAGTGATAGTGATAACATTAACAAGTCATAAGACTCTACCTTCTTCTTCTTCTTCTTCTTCTTCGTTCATTCTAAATCTCCCGCTACCAAGCCCTGAACAGGGCTTTGCAAGTAGCAGGATGTAGTCCGGAGAACGGATTTGCGCTGTGTCGCTAGTTTACAGTTTGCCTGCGATATTTGGCTTTGCACCTTTCGGTCCGACACATCTGACCCGTCTTCGGCAGGAGACTCTACCTAATTCTCATTGTAATTTATATAATTATATTTCTAAACAAATTTCAGTTACAAATTATTTAACTAATTACTCTACAAACTTCTAAACTTATTCATTGGTAGCCGAAATACTAGCAAAGCTATATAAAAAAAAAGCTGCCCTACATCTGCTGTTATTAATTGTATTCATTGTCATTTTTGTACGTGACCCTGATACCGATGATGTTTAATCGTGTTTTAAAATTAGTAAATGATCGCTAATATGATATCACTCTTACTCTTAGACATGTCACATGACTCATTGAATTATTTTGTACATGGTGTGAATAAGGAGCATAATGTTGCAACTTTTAGTAAAATGCTCCAGCACCACAGTGGATCAGGTCACTTAGTAAGTTAGCATTTTCCACACACACTGAATGTTGGTTATAATATAATTTATTTGTTTCCAGAAAATTTGAACCAATATTGTTAATTCATATTTCTGAAAAGTGGGTAAACACTTATTAGCTATTGATTCCTTGTGATTGTTTCAATGTTTCTACTATCGAATGCTTTCAGATAAACATTTTTGTAATCTGAAATAATCATAACGGTATTCAAGCAGGCATATAAAGTGCATGATGCTAGGTAGCCAGATATTGTTAAAACTCAGTGTAGTCGTTTGCTTTAACTATCATGTTGGGCAAAGAGCTTTACTGCATCTCATCGGTGGACTCCATGTTGGTGCTGAAAGTTGAAAACAACCAAGACGTCACTTTTCCCGTCTATCTAAGCATATGCACCACATGTCCCGATAATCTGCATTTTTTTAACAATGCATCATCTATGACGCCATTGAAGGTGGGTTCAACACCTGCTTTCTTTGTTCCGAATTCAGTCTGAGAAAGAGAGTGCCAGTGTTATTCGCTACATTGCCTTTTGAGCAGCTCTACGCTTCTCTGCATCTGCTTTTCGTAGGTTCCGTACCTCATAGCCATGTACCATAACAGGAGTATATATTCTCTTGAAGGTGTGAGCTCTTGTCTTGTCATCTCTAATCTGAGTGAAATATGAATTTTTTGTTTTCTTTGATGTTTTTCCTGAAAAGGACATTGTGAAATTGTGCTGCAGTGAGGCTGCAATTAATGCGCCTTTCACTCTAACAAATCCTGTTTTAGTATACCATTTTTGGAACCAGATTTGCCTTGCCTTTGCTGTCCTTATTCTCTTAGACTACATGAGTGCAGCCTTTCCAGGGCCAATACTTGGAAGCAGAATAGGATCTTGGTCAGCTATTGTGGCTCTGGTGCAAGCAGAAGAATGAAGGCCAAAACCGAAGTGGCTTGCGACATAATCAGAGAACTTGTGTTTGCTGATGATTGTGCTCTGAACAGTAACTCGGAACTGAACATGCTTGTGGGTTTGGGCCAGTTCTCTGCAGCATACACAAATTTTGGTCTGACCATAAATGCTAAGAAAACAAGTTGTGTACCAACCAGCACCAGACATGCCATACACAAAACCAAAGATTACAGTCAACGGGCAGAGGTTGAATGTCGTTGATAAATTCACGTATCTGGGCAGCACACTGTCGAGATCTGTCAGCCTCGATGATGAGGTGGCAAACATAATAGCAAGTGCCAGCATTGCATTTGGTAGAATACGCTCGATTCTGTGGGAATGTTGTGGCATCAGCATCAAGACCAAACTCAAAGTATGCCGTGCCACTATCATTCTAACTCCAATCTACGCCTGTGAAACCTGGACTGTATACACTGGACATGCAAGGAGGTTAAACTACTTCCACACAGGTTGCTTGATGCGAATACGCCACATCCGATAGCAAAATTGTGTCACTGACATTGAGGTTCTCTCAAGGGTTGACATGCCAAGCATCGATACACTGGCTAGAAAAAGCACAACTAGGATGGCCCGGACACCTCGTTCGAATGTCAGTTGAACGGCTCCCAAAGAAGCCTCTTTATGGCGAGCTGAGGGAGTGATGGCGTGAGAGAGGGCGCCGAAAGAAACATTTTCTGTTCTTGATATATATATATATATAAATGATTTGGACATTCATTCAGATCCATGATTGCAATATTTGCGGAGGACACAAAACTATGCAGTGGTGTCTCATCTAAAGCAGAAGTGGATATATTGAGGTCGGATTTTGATAAAATTCGAGAATGGTCTATGAGTTGGCAAATGGAGTTTAATGTAGATACATGGTCAGTCATCTACATTGGTAGATCCAATATGGAACAACTACAAAATGGGTGAAAACAATATTAGAAGGATAGAAAAGGAAAGGGACCTAGGGATTATAATAGATCATACAGGTAAAGTGAGTGAGCAAATCCAGGTAGCAGTGAAAAATGCAAATGTAATGTTAGTTATGATAAAAAGAAATACGAAACATAGGAGCTAGGAAGTGATTGTAAAACTGTACAAAGCATTAGTTAGACCTAGATTGGAGTACTGTGTACAAGTGTGGAGTCCTTATCGTAGAGGAGATATAAAATGCTGGAACGGTTTATAAAAATAGTGACAAAGCTGATAATGGGATTCCAGAATTACAGTTATGAGGAAAGACTCAGAAAAACTGCCCTACAGTGTCTAGAAAAGAGAAGAATTCGAGGTGACTTAATACAGGTTTATAAGATAATCAAAGGAACGGATAAATTAAACTATAACTAGTACTTACTAGTTTTTCAAAATACAACCACATACTTCTTCTTCTTCTTCTTCTTCGTACGCAGTCAGACAGTAACCATTATTTTTTTCAAAAAAAGCAGCCGTTATCCTGAGGCTGTCGACACTGCCATAGAGCTTGTGTGTTGCCACTGGTGATTTTACAGCAAATGCTCAGCGGTCATTTTCCCGGTACCACACAGGCATTCGTCGGTGCCGCCTATCTTCAATTTGTTGAATAGGTGGTACCTCAGTCTGTTGTGGCCAGTGCTAAGTCTGAAGACCTCGACCTGCTCTCTTCTGTTCAACTGGTAATAGGCATTGTTTTTGGTGTAGCCAGTATGTTCTGTTTCCCATTTGGTCATGTATCTAGCTCTAATAAGCCGTTTTGACTATTCGTATGTCATACTAGTATCAGGTTGTGGTAGTTTTGCACCTTCTTTTGCCAGTCTGTCTGCCTCCTCGTTGCCTTAGATGTTGCAGTGAGATGGAACCAACTGCACCAGTACCATTTTTGGTGCGGTCTGCTGGCATAGTTGACAGAGTACTGCTCTTAAATCATTAAGTTCAGTATTTTTATGGCTTTTCAGTGCTGTGACTACGACCAGAGCATCTGTAAGCAGGACTATGTGGCTTTCATTCCTTTTAACTGTCACCATTTCTTCCACTGCCGCCCTCAGTGCCTCTGCCTCCGCTCTGAAATTGCTTGTGTATTTTCCAGTAGCGAATGAAAGTGTTATTTTTCTGCCATTTGGTAGGCTCAGGAATGCTCCTGCCATTCCGTTCTGTGTTGTATTTGTTACGGAACCGTCGGTGTATGCATGGGTTCAGTCCATGCTTGGGTAGTTTTCCGTTAGGTAACTCAGGGTAGTATCTCTTCTTTCTTTTTCAGACTGGCAGTTTTTGTTTCTAATACCTGGTATATTTTCTACCACCTCTGGAAATATATGCTGCCTCCAGGTAGGTTTTCGTACAGTAGGGATGGGCTTTGGTGTTAGTGCGTTCATGGGGTTTTCGTACATCTTTGCTTTGGCTATTTCTACAAAGTTTCTTCGCTTTAGTTTCCCATTTCCGAAATTGTTTAGTCTCTGGTGCATTGGATGGTCAGTCAGTCTTCTGAGTTTCTCTGATTGCAGCTGGGAGCTGCAGTCTCTTCTATCGGTCATGGATTGCAGTTTTGTAATCATTTCAAGTTCTACAATTGGCGTTGACTTCATGCCTCCTGTTATAACTCTCATGGCTTGGTTTTGGAGTTTGCTAACTTTATCGAAGTTCGCCTTTGCTGCTGTTGACCATGCCGCAATGCCATACTCGAGAACTGGTCTCACTCTTCCAGTGTACAGTTTCTTTAGTATGCTTTCGTCTGCTTCCCAGCTTGTGCCATCAAGTTTCCTCATGATTGCCATTCTTTCTCTGGCTCTCATTTGGTTTCTCTCGATCTGACTTTTCCATGTCATGTGCCGATCAAATGTGACTCCCAGGTAGTTTAGGTTGTAGTTTGGCAGCAGGTATTTGCCGTTTAGACTTAATTTGGTGTTTTGGGGTTTGATTGATATCGAGAATATTGTACATGTGGTTTTCTCCTCGTTTATTTTGACCAGCCATGAGTTCGCCCACTCTTCCAGCGATGTTAGGGCCTGCTGCATCCGATTTCTTGCTATGGTGAGATTCTTTTCAGAGGTCCACAAATCCAGATCGTCTGCAAAGATTGAGCTATGAACTCTTCTTGGTATATTCTCTATAATATCATTTATATACACCAGGAAGAGTGTGGGTGACAGTACTCCCCCTTGGGGTACTCCCTGCTCAAGTGTCACCTTTTTGCTCATCTGCCCTTGTACTTGGACTCTGGCCATTCTGTTTTTGAGGTAGTGGTTGATCCACTTGTACATTTGCCCACAAACTTCACTTCTTCTTAGCTCGAGTCTAAGTCCATCTTTCCAGACTTTGTCAAATGCCTTTTCCAGGTCCACCCAAACCGCTCCTGTGTGTTTCTGTTCCTGGTAGGCATCTTCTATTTCCTGGGCTATGAGGATGACCTGGTCCTCAGTGGATCTGTGCTGTCTAAAGCCTGCTTGCTGTGGAATTAGTATCCGTTTTTATTCCAGATGCCACATCAGTCTGGTGTTTATCATACGTTCCATCAGTTTGCCGACACAGCTCAGTAGGCTGATAGTTTGATCTGTTTTGTCCTTTCCTTTTTTTGGTACTGGTACAAGTACTGCGTCTTTCCCCGCCTGGGGTACAATACCCCTTTTCCAGCTTTGGTTCAGGACTGATAGTAACTTCCTCTTTGCTGTTTGGCCCAACCCAATCAGCATTTCGTTTGTTATCCCGTCTTTTCCGGGAGATTTCCTTTTCTTTAATGTTCTCATGGCCTCTTCCATTTCGTTCATTGTTAGTTTTGCCATCATGTGCTCCTCTGGTGCTATATTGATGTTGTCGTGCCCCTTTTGCTCTTCATTAATGTCTGTATGCCTATCTGCAGAGACATCTATGTGGTTCGCTCTGGCATAGTGTTCAACAAAGACGTTTGCGGCTTTTTTTCCAGTGAGTAAGGTTTCGCCCTGCTTGATGGTAATTTGTTTGTTTGACGGAGTTTCGTCATTCATGGCTCTTACCAACTTCCATAGTTTGTTCCCTTCTTTGTCTAAGTTGAGACTTTCTGTTTTGTTTTTCCAGCTTTCTCTTGCTGTTTGGGTTAGAGTGTATTTGTATTTCGCCATGGCGGCTTTGAGGGCGATATTTGCCTCCATAGATTGTTCTCGCTCTGCCATGTTCCTAGCATTTGTGACTGCGTCTTCCACTTTCTGCAACTCATCATTCCAATAGGGCTTATAATTTTTCCTAGCTCCTCTTGGGATGGTTTCAGTGGCAGCTTGCATTATTGCTTTGCTTAGGCTTTCCACCATGGGCTTCATTTTGTTGTTCCGTGTGTTGATGGTTTCACACAGCCCATCTGTCAGGCTTGCAAATCTGTCCCAGTCGGCTCGTTTGTAATTCCAACGTGGGAGCGGTTTTGTTTCCTGTGGGCCTACTTCCATGTCAATTTCTAGCCTGATTGGCCTGTGGTCGCTACCTGCCAATTAGTTTAGCACCTGGCGGTCTATTTTATGGTGAATGTCCATTGTGGAGAAGGCCAAATCTGGAGTCAAGGTGGTATGCCATGTTCTAGAATAGAAGCTAGGGCTATCCTCCAGCCTATTGATTAGATGGAGATTTGTGTCTATCTCCCAATCTTCCACTTAGTCACCTCTGCTGTCAGTGTCCGAGTATCCCCATCTCTCCGAGTGGCTGTTGAAGTCTCCAACTACTATGCAGTTGGAGTCTTTGACTTCCATACTCGAGATCGACAGGTCCTTATTTGGTGGTCCGTACAGGTTGAAGATGCGGATGTTCGTCTCTTGAGCCATTATGTCAACTCCTACAATTTCTGCTTGTCTGGTGTGATTGACAGATACCGCGCTACTCGGTATGCAGTTACGGGTCAGTATCAGAACCCCTCCTTTGTGACCTTCTCTATCCAGGCGGAAGGCCTGGTATCCTTTGATTGAGAATTTATGGTTGCTGTTGAGGTGCGTTTCTTGGATCAACCACATACAATAACAAGTGGGCATAGCTACAAATTAACTAAAGAAAGATCCAGATTAGATATTAGGAAATATTTTTTTAGTCAGAGAGGGGTGAATGCTTGGAATGTATTGCCACAGGAAGTAGTGGAGGCAAGGACAATTAATGCATTTAAGGTGCAAATATCGCAGTCAAGCTGTAAACTAGAGACACAACGCATTCCGTTCTTCGGACTACTTCCTGCAACTTGCAAAGCCACGTTCACGACTTGGTAGTGGGAGATTGAGAACGAACACAGAAGAAGAAGAAGAAATGCATTTAAGTATAGATTGGATATGCATAGCTTTCAGAGCAAGGAAATGTAAATGAAACTGGCTGTGTACAGACTCTGCAGAGTACTCTAAACCAGTATAACGATGTTATTTAGATTAAGTTTTAAAGACAATCTGAGGGACTCACTGAAAATTTGGCAGATAGATGTCAGCACCTGAGAATGTCTTGCGCAAAACAGATCTAACTGGAGAAGCGCAGTCAAAGCGGACATAGCTACCAGTGAAGACCATAGTGTTGTGAAAGCCCAGAGCTGATGCGAGACCCGGAAATCACAAATAGCGAGAATACCACCTTCTACAGACCTTGTGTATCCGTCTTGCAACATATATTTTTGTACTTGCATGAGCACCCACACCCACCAGGATAAGTTGTGACAAGGATGATGTCTGCATCGACAATGATGGACACCTATTATTATGCCATTTTTGGGACCAGATTTAACTTGCCTTTGCTGTCCTTATTTTCTTAGCCAGACTACATGAGTGCAGCCTTTCCATGGTCAATACTTGGAGGCAGAATAGTATCTTTGTCAGCTATTGTGGCTCTGGTACAAGCAGCCAGCTATGAGTCGCTGGCTGATGTCAGCTCATTCGCTGCTGTATCTTTGACTTCTTAGTATGGGTTTAACTTAACGTTTTTATACTGGTTTAGAAGATTCTGCAGAGTCTGTATACAACCAGCTTCAGATATGATTGAAGCTGAACCATCCTGCTGCTATCTTATGAAAATCTCATAATTGATTTTTAGAGAGTTTGTAATTTCTTGGCCCAGGTAAATAGACAAATTCACATTTTGAAAAGGATAATTTTCTAACCTGAGTTCCCCTTGTGGACAAAAAGTGTTCAGTTTGTTGTTTTTTTTCTAATAATGTTAAGGTATTCTGTTTTTCTTGTTTTGTTAGCTCATTTAGGCATTGCTCAGATTCTCTGATTCAGTCACTGAGAATGACTAAGTCATCAACAAACTTTAGCTTTAGGTAGGTGAGCATTTCACCATGTTGATGCATTTATCTTCTCAATTTAGTTCTCTAAAGACTTCCTCAAGGACCGATATAAACAGTTTCGAGAAGATTGTATTGCCCTGGTGAATGCTGCATTTTATTGTTGATTGGCTGATAAAAATAGAGCGATCTCAGTTGACCAGCACTTATTTATCTCATCTATCAGCTGATCATACTTTATTTCAACATCCTGATTTCTCAGAGAATTTACCACTGCAATTATTTCAGTGCTGCTGAAGGCTTTTTTCGTAGTCTGCAAACACCAGAAACTGATGCATTTGTACTTCTCATGCCCTCATCATAAACTGGTTGATTGTGTGAAGAGGATTGATGGTTGAGTAGCATGTCCTGAAGTAGATCAGCTCTTGTTGTAGATTTTCATAAAGTTGCTTCTCTAGTCTATTCACAATCACTCACGTGAAATGTTTTAACATGGATGAAAGCAAACAGATCAGATGGTAGATTGCCAGTTTTTCTGTGCCTCCTTTTTTTTTTGTAAATCAGGATTGTTTGTGATGTTTTTTACTGGACATTTTCGAACGTATTTGTTGAATAATTCAACTAGCTGTCATACTAGTGTTTTCCCTCCTACCAAAATTACTTCTGTTGTGATTCCATCCGGTCCCTGTGTTTTTACTGACATTTATTCACATGGAGCATCTCCTCCATTTCTATCTTTGGTATCGGCACACATTCTGTGTTGTGAGGTTCTTTTGTTAACTACAACCTTTGATGAGAAGAGGTTGTGAGTTGTGGAATACCTCTTACACTCTTCCTCTTTACTGCTCTATCCGTATTAGTGGTGACTTCTTCGTTCTTTATAAAGTTCATAAGATATTTCGACTAATGAAGCTATTTTCTACATTTGATTATGATTTATAAAATCATTTTTACTCCAGCATACAATTGAAAGATTTTCCAAGATGCAAATTACAGAATGTAACAGTATTAATATTGTGTCTTTATAATACAAGCTTAGTGAAAAGTGAACATGTTATTTTCTGTTTTGTCACAATAATGCATTTTTTGTAAAGGTCGCATATATATAGTTCTATTTTAGAAATGGCTCTTAAAGTTGACATTTATTTATTCATTGTTTGTAAATATTTCTATCTAGGCTGGTGCACTGACATGTTTAGGGACCACAGTTGAGCAGTGCTTGCATCCTAAAGAAGAACGGGTAAAAAATATTGTAGTCATTATAAATTTCATCAGTTTTAAATGCAGGGCCAAATTTGCATAAATACAATTTTTTTCATGTGGAAAGTAAAAAATCTGCATCCATTTGCTCATGTTGAAATAGGAGATTAAGAAGGGATGTCCGTGGAATTGGCAACCTCATCACGTAAAACAAGAGTACATAAATGCTTTGCCGCAGGTTTCCTGCTAAAAATCACTACAGTAGTGGCCTCATGCTCCTGTTGGAGTGAAAAATTAGGGAGGTTGGCTGAGAGGTAAGATGCTCACCTCTCAAGAATTGAACAAACCAAAGTAAGAAATGATGGGTGGATTGAGTCCCACAAGTTTCAAGCATGCCTTGGTCTCAAGGAAGGTCAGACTTAGAGTCATATGAGAGATGGATAAAAAATACTCATTCTTCATTCTTCTTCTTCGTTCGTTCTCAATCTCCCGCTACCAAGCAGTGAACTGGGCTTTGCAAGTAGCAGGATGTAGTCTGAAGAATGGAATGCGTTGTGTCGCTAGTTTACAGCTTGACTGCAATATTTGCAGCTTTCAGTCAAACATATCTGTCTTCGGCAGTATAAAAAACTCAGAAGTCTTGTAAACAATGTTGTGCACATAAAAGAAGCTTTAGCATTTGAAAATCAAAAAGAGTGCGCTGTTAACTGTTGTCCAGGAAAAATTCTAAAGGTAGCAAAATTTCTACTAAATAGTGACTGCATGGAGTCCAAAAGAAGTTGACCTGTCCATCATGCAAAGATACAACAGGTCAATTACCTGATTGTCACCACACATGGCTGCAGGCTTATACGGAAAAGAATCTCCACACCAGCAAGGGTAGAAAAGGGACTAAATGAAACAAGAAATAGTCCAGCAGAAGTCTTTCTGTTATAAATGATATGGTATTTACATTTTAGTTTGTAAAATAATAAATAATGGTTGTTGTTGTTTAATTGCCACAATTAGTAAGGTAAGTTTACTCTTTTGTGCGTCCTGAAAAGGATTTTAAGTGGCAGGTTGTAGTAGCTTTCCTCACATCCCAAAAATCCTGATGAAGGTGGACTGTGATCCTCCAGGCAGTTGTGCTATGCTTGGCTTCATCTGCATGGCGCTTACTACTACGGGGATCACATCGATTTACATCTCATCACGCTGCCTTGATAACAGTCTGTTTTCAGGGAACGCTACATGGAAGAGATATTGTGGTCTTGGTCAGTGTATTGTACCTACACAACGTCCTGGGCCGTAATTTGTGCCTGACTGAACTAGCATCTCAGTTCGCCAATAAATAATAATGTAATGTAAGGTATAAAATTAGAGTAATGTAAGGTATAAAATTAGAGCAATGTAAGGTTTTAAAATAGAGCAAGCAAAGAATATTTGTAAAATTTTGGAGAAAGGATAGTTGCATTGTCGCGGAAATAAATGGATATACAGATAGAAGAACATAAATGGATATACAGATAGAAGAACATAAATGGATATACAGATAGAAGAACATAAATGGATATACAGATAGAAGAACATAAATGGATATACAGATAGAAGAACATAAATGGATATACAGATAGAAGAACATAAATGGATGTACAGATAGAAGAACATAAATGAGCATTGAAGAGATAAAAGGATATTGGCATAAGTTACAGAGGACATGGATAAATATATAGAGGTGGTCCCATAATAGATGCTGCCATCAGGGATGAAGTACTTAAGACTTTACTGTTCAAGGTCTCTGCCCCTTGTAAGATGGGGTGACTTGTCCCCTTCATTGCTAACTTACCTTCCGTAACAGTAAGTCAGGTACCAATTAACAAAAGGGTAGACTGGAGTGTGTTGAGACCAGATATTGATCTATGTGCCTTTTCATCTAGATGCTTTAAATACTCTACTGTTTTATATATTGGATAGAAAATGGTGAGGCCATTTGATATAAGATATATGAGAAAGACAACTGAAGTACTCTGATAAGTGAATGGAGGAGAAAACATGACACCAAATGCATGTTAAGAAATGTTGAACAAAGCATAATTATTTTATATAAAAGTTTGTTATGTTTTGTTTTACTGATGTTCAATCTTCTATCCTTTACAAACAGCCTCCATCACCAGACGTGGTCAGAAAATTTCGTTCCTCCTTTTGTCCTGATGTTGGTCAGATGCGAATATTTTATGGGACCGCTTATGACCCCCAGAGACAATGGGCAGTTGAAGCGACTCATGGCGTGAACACCCAGTCATCCATCACTGCTAAAGAAATTGTGAACCCTGGATTAAAAACCATGTTTCAGCAGAAACTTTTTGATATGTAAGGTCTTATTTTGTCTTCTTCTTCTTAACTCATTAGAGAAGCAATTTATTCACTATTTAATTTTTCTAGGCACGGAATCTCTATAGCTGAGAGAGGTAAGGTGCATACTTCTCAAGAAATGAAAGTATGAAACAATGGAGTGTTTGAGTTCAAGCATCCTCTGGTCTTAACGGTAGATGAGATCTAATGCCAAGTCATATCAGAGACGGACGATAAACTCAGATGGCCATACTCTACAGTTAAAAGAACTCTTGGCAATTGAAAATCAAAAAGAGCAGGCTGTTAGCTGTCTGGTCAAAATGATAAAAATTATGAAATTTCTACCGAATGCGCCATCTACTCAGGCCAAGTAAGTCCAGGAGTAAATAAGAGAAAAATAAATCTGCATCCCATGCTACCTCCAGTCATCTTGACTAGCACATCTTGCCACTAGTTCAAAGTAGCTCAGGACAAAAGAGTATGGTTGATAATAGTACAAATCTTGCTCACTTAAATCTAATTAACACACAGGTTACAGTGCCAGACTTTAGGTGCTTTGCAAGAATATCTCTATCCTGATGGTGTCGTCATCATTGCTTGCAGTGAGGAAGCAACTGAGGCAGGTGTTCTTTCAAATTCAGCAGTTTGTCTTCTTGCAGGAAGCCTGTACTAAATATTGTGATAATAGAAGAGGTCAAAATAGAATTTGTTTAACTATTGTTTTGTTTTTTGTGTGTTCACCGTATTTCTCTATTCCCCAAGGTGGTGTGCATTGCACTATGTTTTTATTTGGCACCTGTCGGCCCAGTGTATTCAACTTCTGCATGCATTTTATGTACAGGTCTTTCCTCTTCCTGCATTTTCTAAGGGTTTGCTTCCATGGGGTAACAGCCTGTGCTGTGCTTGGGGAGCAAACCCAGCACCTTTGGATTGTGAGCCGTGTCACTTTACCACTAGTCCACGCCGTCCCGAAATATTGTATGAAATAGATTATATATATAAGAACAAAACAGAAATCTGTGCAACTTATTAGGAAAACGATGCCAGAAGCATATGTAGTGTCTTATCTTCAAGTGCTATCATCCCTCTCTTGATTCTAGTATGTGGTGATTAGCAGTGTTTTTGTGCATAAAATTAAATCTTTCCTGTTCTTCTTTTGCAGATTCTTTGAAAAATTAGTTATTCACTTTTTCATTCCTTTATTATAAAAGGGTTATTGTTTCTTGAAACTTGTTTTTCAAATTCAAAAGGCTGATACAAACTCTGCAGGCTTTTGGTCTGTCTGAAAGAATAGGTATGCAGTACCATTGGTTTGGGAGTTTTCCACATTAGGCAGGTTAGTTCAAACTGTTAGTAGTCTCTTGTAAAGTGTTCTCAATGTTGAGATAGGCCTATTGTTACATCTGTGATTTACAGAGCCCTCCTGGTAATTACTTGAAGACTCTAGTTTGTCTTCGTATATATTTTTATTTTATTAATAATAATAATAATGTTCGCGTAGGCATCAAAGGCCCGTTGCGTCGATTGACTATTACCATGTCCAAATTCTGAGGCTATGTCCATGTGCAGCGTGTCAACCAAAATCCCTACAGACTTCCCAGGTAGAGCTGTGTACTCTGCAGCTTTAGGATGAGGGCAGCGAGGAGACGAATACCCCGGCATGTTTTGTGTGAATGACTTTCCTTTATTGAATTTGAAACTTCTTCCTCGTGAGCCATGACAACTGGCGTATCTCATCTGGTCTCTATGGTGTTCAAATGTCCAGTATCATTGTTGCAATAATGTTTTCATCAATTTTGGCTGTTTTCACATTGTATTGTTACCTTTTTCTACTTATCACATCTCCCACATACACTTCTTTCTAGTGTGTGTAATAAAATGATTTGATACATTAGCTACTCTCAAATGCGTCTGGGTAGAAGAAAGGCTAGAGTCTTGCTACTCATGGCAAAGATAAAGATTTCAATCTCTGGTCATGGCACTCTGCAGAATACCCAGCTGTAAATGGGTGGCTAATTAATTTTTTTGGAAGGCAAGTCAGTGAGAAAGGAAGCTGATGTCCCCACCTCAAAACAACCTCAGATCTAGTAAGATGAAGCTCCAACACTTTATTCTTCTTGGCAATGTTCAGTATGGGACAACTTGTTTTTTTCTTTGCAGAACCAACTATCTCTTTAATTGCATGTGGGACTCTTAATACCGTTCTGTAAAATGCATTTGCCAGAGTTACCAGAGCACAAAATGGGACCAATACATAGTAATACTGTAACCTGCCAGGCATGTTGTAAAAGGTGAATAAGGGGGGGTTGGGCATGGGACTGGCTGTTCCATCATGTAGAAACTTTTAAGCCACAAAAACAGATAAGGTGATAAAAGGTTCATATTGCTCCTTGGTTGCACACTTTCTCTTGGTTGTACACCCCTTTCTGCTCAACTTAGTTTGACTCCAAACTATTGCATTGTTAGGATTGTGGATTCACTTATTGCCAACTTATCATCTAACAGGCATTTAATTATTTCAGAACATCTTCCTTATTCAACATCTGTTGTTATTTCATTGTTTCAATACATCTTCCTTGTCTCATAGCTGTTGTTATTTAATTGTTTTCTATATATTCTTTCTTTTCTTAGATCCTTGTTCATTGACTAGCAAAGTGAGTGATCAATGACCATCATGGCTGATAGACTCTTTAATGGCAGCACTTCCACCTGTTTATGGACATCATTCATATGGTTCTCTGGTTCATAATTTCCATTTTGGTTTCTGGGTTCTTCATCCAGTTGTCTTTAGGTCGACCTCTGAGGCCCATTGATGGTTCTGGTGATGGTATCAGGCTCTCATCTTTGGATACGACTGATCAATTGCAGTATTGACTGACTCTAACTGTGTGCATATGAGATTTGATCAAAAGCTTCCCCAACTTTTTTGTATAGTTTTTTTCAGGCTTACCTGGAGCATAGTCAGCTTTATTTTCTTCAAAATATTCTCCTCCTATATTAGAACATTGCTCTCATGGCTATATCCAATTTTTGAAGCAATCCGGGTAAGCATTTTCTGGGAGCATATGTGTCTGCAAATTGAACTTAATTTTTTCAATACTCTGAAGTCCTTTCCTCTTCTTGCTGGATATCAGTATGAGAAATAGAAAAAAAGGATGTTTGGGCCAGGTCAGGTGAGTAGGGTATCTAGCGAAGTACATCTGCCTCTTATTTTTTGTTTAAATTCAAAGATAAATAATGGTAAGAATTCATTGCAAACAGCACTCTCGCTTCCTGTAAAAAACACACTGTTAACCTGACTTGTGCGTTTTTTTCAGTTTTAACAAATTCTTCCCAATCCACTGGGAGAACTGCATTTTCATCTTGATGTCATATCCATAGACCCATGTTTCATCATCGGTTATTATTTCATTGATGAAATTGTCATCCACGTTAGTGCGATTCAAAAGTCCCTTACAGATGGAAATGCCATTGTCTTTCTGGTCTTGTGTCAGGAGTCGTGTAAATACAGATCATGCGCTGTTCGTGGGTCATTAAATTCAGACATCTCAAGAAACTCAAAACTCAATCTACATGCATGTAAACAATGAGCTACAGTATGATCAAATATCACAACAGACAAATTTGGGAAATTATGGGTTGCGATTATCACTAGACTGATCTACTGACCAGAAGATAATATGACATCACATTAGTGCACAATTTCAAAAATTGTTAAATATTTTGAACAGACCTATTATCTTTTTGGTTGCTTTGAGCAAGCAGTTGTTAGTTGGTAATGTTTGGCCCGGAAATTCAATGAATTTTGTATGTCTACTTATTAATTCAATGCCTTAGATTTTCATGAATAATAACAAATACAGTGGTTTTGACCATATCTGGCAAGGTATATTGGAAGCACTACTCTTTTTATTTTGTCCCTCATAACATCAGGCAACAAAGTTTTTACCAAAGACAACAGAAATCTCAACTTGGAAAATCATCTGATCATAAGCTTGGCTTGCCTGAAGGCTTAAACCCTCTCAAGTTTACCTTTGGTATAGCCACAAAGTTTGGTGAGTGTGGAAATATATTTTTTCCCCTTAATAACTAGATGATTTGTATTGAAACTTGCATGTATTCTGCTGTACAAATGATATTATATTACCGTTCATGAAGTGATATCATTGTCCAAACAATTTTTTTAATATTCCTTCCCAAATCTTTGACATCTTCAATATTTGTTACAGACAAAGAACACAAATATTAATTTTATAACAAAATAAACAATGACACTTATTTAAACTCCAATTTTCATTAATAAGGAAGGTGAGGGTTGTCATGCTTATTTGACACTAGTGTCATTTTGGACGCAGACGTTGATATTTTTACAGTGACAGTTCGCTTAAATAGGCCTAGATCACTGTGACCCACGATCTACAACTTCTTTGTTGACATTTTAATTAAAGAAGTGTTAACTTATTTCAATAAAAGATTTGAAAATAATGTATAAGCAAATAAAGATTTGTAACAAGCTACTTCATAATTATCAATATCGTTGTGTTTTCAACTTCTGTAAATTAATTTACAATAAAAATAGCTCCTACTTAGATTCGTCTGGATCAGCTGATAAGACATGTCACATGGTTAAGATTATTTTGTTATATTGTATTCTGTGCAGCTCACAAGGTCAGAGAAGTGCATGTAAGCAGCTTAAAGCATCGCTGATAATAGTAGAAAATTAGAACTGATGTTACTGTAAATGAAATGAGTGTAGTGTATGTTTTTTTAGGAATAAAGAAAGCTGCAGTGGTTGTGTAACACAGGACGTCAGTTCCAGTTACATAGTCAAAACTAATGCATCTTTATAAACCTTGCAGTGCAAATGAGAATCTTTTTCAACATAATAAGAGTGACTGCTTGAAAACACTGCAGTAATCAAGTCTGCTTCACACATGACAGACACATGAACAGATTAATAAAATTGCAGCAGACTTTCTACAGCAGCTGGTATTGAGAAAAGAGTTTGGCACAGCTGGAAAAAATGTTTTAGTGTCACAGTGTGCCATTGTTGTGCCTGAGTGTCTCCATGTTTTAGTGCCACAGTGTGTCATTGTTGTGCCTGAGTGTCTCCATGTTTTAGTGCCACTGTGTGTCATTGTTGTGCCTGAGTGTCTCCATGTTTTAGTGCCACAGTGTGTCATTGTTGTGCCTGAGTGTCTCCATGTTTTAGTGCCACAGTGTGTCATTGTCATGTCTGAGTGTCTCCATGTTTTAGTGCCACAGTGTGCCATTGTTGTGCCTGAGTGTCTCCATGTTTTAGTGCCACAGTGTGTCATTGTCATGTCTGAGTGTCTCCATGTTTTAGTGCCACAGTGTGCCCTTGTCATGTCTGAGTGTCTCCATGTTTTAGTGCCACAGTGTGTCATTGTTGTGCCTGAGTGTCTCCATGTTTTAGTGTCACAGTGTGCCATTGTTATGCCTGAGTGTCTCCATGTTTTAGTGCCACAGTGTGTCATTGTCATGTCTGAGTGTCTCCATGTTTTAGTGCCACAGTGTGTCATTGTTGTGCCTGAGTGTCTCCATGTTTTAGTGCCACAGTGTGCCAGTTCATGTCTGAGTGTCACCATGTTTTAGTGCCACAGTGTGCCAGTTCATGTTTGAGTGTCTCCATGTTTTAGTGCCACAGTGTGCCATTGTCATGTCTGAGTGTCTCCATGTTTTAGTGCCACAGTGTGCCATTGTCATGTCTGAGTGTGAAGATGCAGCAATGAATGAGTTGACAGCAGTCAGTGACTCATAAATGACTACTGACATCAGAATCAGTGGCCCAAACTGACCAAGGCCCTATACTCCCTCTAAGTGGTGGCCTTGGGAACAGATTGCAACCATACAGCCTGGCTAAGAGATTAGGGATTGAAGGGGGAAGGCATACTAGTTTTAAAAATCCTATGCTGAAATTGGATGTTTTGGGCTAAAAGGTGCAAACTACGTTGCAAAGTAATGAATAACAAAGAAGACAAATGTCTGGGCGTCACCATGTCTTAACACCATATTGTGTCATTGTCATGGGTGAGTATCACCCCGTTTCCAGGAAGGGCTATGAGGAAGCCAAAGTGAGGGTCTAGGCCAGTATATTTTGCCTGACCCTGACTAACATGTCTGATCAGTATATTTTGCCTGACCAGACGTTAGTCTTCCTCCCCAGACCTATTAGGATGTAAGAGATTAAACTCATAACTATCATCACATAAAAAAAAGGACAATAAAAGATTATAACATTCCCACTACGTCAAACAACAATAAATGTATGCTTCTTGAGTTATTCATAACTAAGGTTATCATGTTGTGTTGTAATGTGACATCTCAGATGTTGGAGCCGGCGCTTTGATCAATCCCAGCAAGAATCATGAGCAAGTTTTCCAAGAAGCAAGTGATAGCCATGACATTTATCTTAAATCTCATGCAGACTTTTATCCACTGGAGCGTGTCTCTCGTGACTATACCAGCATGAATTTCCACCCACAGGTGAGAGAACTATGTCATTTCAAATAACCGAGGGGAAGAGACAATAGGAATATGTCAGTTTTTATGTCCCATATTTTTAAGCAGATGTCGCTTGATGTTGGTATTGATATCTGAAGTATTGTGGAAGATACTATTGGTGGGTTTTAGATGCTGTAAATGACAGAAGTGAAGTAGAGGAAAAGATATTTAACTCCAATGAAATGTTCCAATGGCGTTCATCTTATATAGCCTCTTTCAGCAAAATCCAGGACAAACCACCTGCTATCTTGCAGAGAAGATACTGGCATATCAAAAATTACAGGAGGAAACCAAAGTGACCTGAGTAAATGATGCTCATTAGCTATGATAGGTAGCTCATCTAAGAGAAAGAAGACAGACACTAAACTATGTACTGCATTGCATGCAGACTGGGTGTGACCCAAGGCTAGGGAGAGTTAACCTGAACAAAATTATTTACCGAAAGCACATATGTTACAGATTAGATGTTAAATATGGATTTATAAGGCCTAAAGACACAGATAATGCAAATTAGGCGTTAAATGCAGCTGTGTCGGGCAACCGATAGATTTTGCAACTTAGACGTTAAATACAGATGAGTCGAGCCAAAGGACAGATATTGCAAATGAAATGTTTAATGCATATGTATCAGGCCAAAAGACACAGATAATTCAGAGTAATTTGTGTTCAACTAGAGTGAACAATAAAGTAGAAGAGGAAGAATATTGACATGTCTACAAAAAGATCACATACAAATTACAGAACTTGACCAAAATATTTCTGCATCATGTACAGGAAAACCATGCTCTGATGAAGGTGTCTCAAACACCAGCTAAACAAGTTTTATCCTGTGTCTCATAGTGTAAATGTCAACACAATGTGATATAAGTGATAATACGTCTTCCTCTTTGGCGTTCGTCCAGAAAAGAACATTGCATCGTAGTTTACAGTAAGGCTGTGATATCTGAGCATTTTGGCCTGACATATCAATTTTGGAGTGGCATTTTTTGGTACTGATTTCCCACTGCAATTCCTACACGCTTCTTAGTCAGACTAAGACTAAGTAAGACTTGTTATTATTTTTTTTTACACTCCAAGTCATATCATCCTATAGTCAGTCATGGCTGAAAGGGGCAACTACTACTACTAATAGTCAGACTGCACTAATACAGCCTGTTTCCAGATCTGCTTCTTCTTCTTTGCGTTTAGGATCTTCTGGTCATGCTATATCTGCAGGCCAGCCGCATGATGAAGTCTGTAGTCTTCACCAGGTCAGAGCAGCTGCCCCACAGCTTTTTGTCTCAGCTCCGCACCCTCTGGCCAGGTCTGGCATCTCATTTCCCTATAGATTTGGCATTCCTGTAGAATGTGCTCAGGGATCTGTCTTCCTGTTCCACATGGGCACTCATCGGTGTGTGAGATCTTCAGTCGGTATAGATGTTCTAGCAGTTTGCAGTGTCCAGTTCTCAGACGAAATAAGGTAGTTTGTTGATTCATTTTGAGTTGGTGAATTGGGTCTGATGTACTGCTTATGTTTATGTCTTCTCTCCATTGGTGTATCTATTGATTTCTGATAATGTTCTTGATCTCTCTGTATGGTACTCGATGATTAAATTGTGCGATTTTGCTGCCAGCTAGAGCGTAGGCTCTCTCGTTTCCCGTGATTCCGCAGTGAGAGGGTAGCCACTGGAGCGCTATTATTGAGGATCTCTGGAGTTTTCATAGTTCTGCTCTGATCTCTGATAACAGTGGTTCGTTGTTTGTTTTTTGTATTGTCTCTAATAGTACTCTGCAGTCTGTGAATACAGCTATTTTTGTTGGGGGTTGCCTTTCTGTTTGAAGTATTCTCAGGAGGGCGATACATTCTGCTCTGAGGTTTGTGGCCGACTTTCCTGTTGGGAGGGCCTCTTCTGTTATATTTCCACTTTTGCGCCTTATGAATATGCCTCCTCTCACATTTCGACCTGCCCTCTCTGCTGAACCATCTGTGTACGCCTGTGTCCATTCCTTGGTATTATATTTCTCCTCAATCATTGCTTGTGCTAAAGTTTTCAGCTCGTAGACACTGTATTGGTCTTTTCTTCTGATTCCTGGTATGTCTGTACTTATTGCGATGTTGTTTATATTGCAGCTTGGCTCTTCATAGTTGATAAGCATTTCTATTTCTGTAGGTTGGTTGGGTATTAGTTCTCCATATTTTTGGTGTAGGTGGTTTGATATATGGATGAAGCTGGTTCTCTTTAGCCTATTTTTAACTGGGTGTTTCAGTTTGATATGTATGGGATGATCAGACATGCATAGCATCTTTTCACTATGTGTCAGCACTCTTTCCTCTCGTCTAGTATTTAGTGGTCTTATATTTGTATAAGTTTCCATTTTCTGGATTGGTGTAAGTCTTCATTCCTCCTGTTATTATTCTTAAGCCTGAGTTTTGAATTTTGTTTAGGCATTCTGTGTTTGTTTTTGATGCTGTGGTCCAGGCTGTCATGCCATTTTAAAGTACTGGCCTGACTGTGCCAGTATATACATTTTTAAGGATGTTGCTATTTTCACCCAAGCTTGTTCTGCCCAGCTTTTTCATAAGGGATAGTTTTCTGGCTGCTTTTTGTCCTGTATGTGTTCCCTCCATGTGAGTCTCTTGTTCATTTTAACTCTGATATACACAGGGGTATTTTCTTGTACAAGCTCTTTGCCATTTAGATGAAGTTTTGTTTCTTTCTTGGTGTTGGACAGTGAGAAGCATGTTGTAACTGTCTTTGAGATGTTAATCTGCAATCTCCAATCTGTAACCGACTTTCCAACAGTGTCCAGTGCTGTATGCATCCTGTTTTTAGCTGTTGGTAGTTTTTCTACAGCACTCCACATTGTGAAATCATCAGTGTGTAGGGAACTAGATACTTTCTTTGGGAGTTTTCCCGCTATATCATATATGAACAGGATAAAGAGGGTGGGAGAGATGACTCCTCCATGGGGTACGCCTTGTTGAAGAGTTATTCTATGGCTCAGTGATCCATCTAATTTCACTCTTGCTGTTCTGTATCGGAGGAAGTCTCGTATCCAGCTGTACATTCTCCCTTCTTTTCTTCTTCTGTGTTCGCTCTCAATCTCCAACTACCAAGCCCTGAACAGGGCTTTGTAAGTAGCAGAATGTAGTCCAGAGAATGGAATGCATTGTGTCGCTAGTTTACAGTTTGACTGCGATATTTGCACCTTTCAGTCCGACACATCCGTCTTCGGCAGGATTCTCCCTTCTATTTTGTTGTTTAAAAGTTTTAGGAGGAGTCCTTCTCTTCATACCTTGTCAAAAGCTTTTGTCATATCCACAAAGACTGCAAGTACATTTTCCTTACCCTGGAATGCATTTTCTATTTCTTGGGTTAGGTACACTAGTTGGTCTTCTGTGCTGCTGTTTTTCCTGAAGGCTAACTGTGAGTTGAGTAGGAGTTGTTTTTTTTCCAGATGTTTCATTAGTCTTGCATTTACCATTTTTTTCATGCCTTTTCCAACACAGCTGAGCAGACTTATTGGCCTATAGCTTTACTTGCTTGTCTTGTCCTTTTTGGTTTTCTGATTGGGATAATGATAGCTTCCAGCCACTGGTCTGCGATCTTACCCGTGCTCCATGATTGATTGAAGATTTTCAGGAGTTTTCTTCTTGCCCCTTGATGTAGGTTTTTAATCATTTCATTTGTGATGCCATCTTTTTCTGAAGCTTTCTTGTTTTTCAGTTTCTGAATAGCAGTGTTTAACTCTATCATTTTGAATGATGCCTTCATGCAGGGATCTGCATTCTGTGTCTTCAGGTTCTCTTTAATCTCATTTTTAACTTCTAGTTTGTGTTCTTGTGTCATTGTTGTAGTACTCTCCTGTCTGAAAAATTCAGCCAGGATGTTTGCTGCTATTTTCCCTGTATGATGTTTCTCATTTTCCTTAATGACTGTCTTCATTTAAGGCTCTTGTCAGGTTCCAGAGTTTGCTTGTATCCCTGTCCATATTGAGGCTTTCAGTCTTTACATGCCAACTTCTTTGGATCTCATCCTTCTTTTGCTCTATGAATGTGTTTTTAATTTTGCATTTTTTTGGGTTAGTTTGCCTTATTTCTCCATTTCTAAGGCGTTGTGCGTTGCACTACGGTTTCTACTTTGCGCTTGTCGGCCCAGTGCATCCAACTTCGGCATGCATTTAAAGTAAGGGTCTGCTTCTTCCTGCATTTTCTAAGGGTTTGCTTCCCCAGGGTAATGGCCAGTGCTGTGATGGGGATCAAATCCAGCACCTTTAGGTTGTGAGCTGTGTCACTTAACTCATTCACTTCCATATATTTTGGACCTCTGGACAAATTGTTTTTCTAATGTAAAACTCAAACATAGAATCACTTAGTTGTGTCTTCAATAAATGTTCCCTGAAATAACACATTATATACCAAACTGTTCACAATTGCTGTCAGAATACAATGGAATATATATATTTTACAAATGGAGGTGAACATTTGTGTATGAGGGATTATAATTGCATAATGGTTTTTATTTTTAAAAATTATGAAAAAAAATGTCCACTCATCAACACATTATTAAGCTCTAAACCAATACACGAATAACATAATGACTTTCTATAGACGGCAATTCACAAAGGAAGATGTTCTGAAAGTTACATCTAATTTGGTGCAGTTGTTTTTACAATATTCATATTTTCTTGAAGGCAAGTGAAGTTGAAAGCATGCTCAAAAATAAAAGCCCCATCAGCGTGAGTGTTTACAATTTACGCACACCCAGAAAGAATGTTCCTGCTGTATTACATATATATGTATACCCATTTATATTATACACACTTGCATGGCTGTGGAGGATCTTGAGCATTACTGAATTTGTGAACTGTTACTACCATTGCTTGAGACAAAAGACGGCACCTTTCTCTCGTCAGTAGATTTAGTTTCACTTTCATCGCTTCAGAGATGAAGAAATTAAAATATCACTATCAGAACGATCAATATCTTCATCATCACCATCGCTAGCAATAATATAATCTAACTGTTACCAAGCTTGCACTGTAAAAACTCTATTTGGTCATACTAAATTAGGCATGGGCTAGATTCAAAGCTGCCCTCCCAAAAGAAAAAATGTTGTTTCCAAGTTACGAAAATAAACATTTTTCCAATGAAACACGCTAACTCTTCCGGAAGTGAACAGTACAAAATCTTGACTTCCGCCAATAACCAAAATAAAACATTTAGGAGAACTAAGAATGGGAAAATATGTGATTTTGTGAACACAGTTGCAAAAGCCGATATATTGGCTCCTGGGATTTCTGGAAAAATCCGGAAGCCGATGTATCGGCTCATGGGAGTGAATGAGTTAACCCCTAATGCACGCGGCCCCCCTAATAATTTTGCTTTGTCACTATGTTTTATGATGAAGGATCTTTTTCCATGGTATCTCTTGCTTCGCTTAGTTCTTTGTGGATTTTCCCTAGTTTATCGCTCTAATAGGGTTTATAGTTTTTTCCATTTTCCACGTGGGATTGATTTCTTTGCTGCCTGGATCATAGCCTCCGTCATGAAGGCGACATTATTGTTTAAATTTTTAGCATGGGATATATTTTTACAGAGTTTATTTACATTTTCTCTAAATAGAGTCCAGTTTGCTCTTTTGAAATTCCAGCTTGGGTGCATATCTGTTATCTCTGTTTGTCCCATGTGCAAACTTCAAAACCAAGCCATGAGAGTTATGACAGGAGGCATGAAGTCAACGCCAATTGTAGAACTTGGAAAGATTACAAATCTGCAATCCATGACCGACAGAAAAGACTGCAGAGCCCAGCAGCAGGCAGAGAAACTCAGAAGACTGACAGATCATCCAATGTATCAGAGACTAAATAGATTTGGAAAAGGGAAACTAAAGCGGAGAAACTTTGCAGAAATAGCCAAAGCAAAGATGAGCGAAGACCCTATGAACACCATAACAACACCAAAGCCCATCCCTACTGTACGCAAACCCACCTGGAAGCAGCATATCATTCCGGAGGTGGTAGAAAATATACCAGGTATTGGAAACAAGAACAGCCAGACTGAAAAAGAAAGAAGAGACATAACCCTGAGTTACATAGCGAAAAACTACCCAAGCATGGACTGGGCCCATGCATACACCGACGGTTCTGTAACAAACACAACACAGAATGGAGGGGCAGGGGTATTTCTGAGCCTAACAAACAGTAGAAAAATAACACTGTCAGTGGCAACTGGAAAATTCTCAAGCAATTTCAGAGCGGAGGCAGAGGCACTGAAGGCTGCAGTAGAAGCAATGCTGACAGGCGAAACCAATGAAAGCCAGATAGTCCTGTTTACAGAGACACTGCTTACTTGGGTGGCACCACTCCTCCCTGGTTGTAACTTGTAGGAGTGACACCATGATGATAGAGTAGACTGTCGCATGACCATATCCTGTTGATGCGTGTGTGCCCTGATTTTTCTCGGTTCCTACACCATAGCTGACACACTCCGTCTTCGGCAGATCAGGTTGAGTTTTCTTTTTTGGGTTGTCTCCCATAGCCTTTCCACCTCCCAAGGTACCTGAAAGGCAGTAGGTTGGTTTGTCTACAGTGGTTTCCTTCCTGTGGCTAAAGCATATCGGGGTTCTTACCCGCTTGGTAAGAACATATGGGATATTTCAGTGAGGAAAGCAGTGCCACCTGTTGTCCCACCCCATCCTGCTGGAATACACCGCCGGTTGGTCTATGACTGCTTATTTGTCCAGTTATTATACCTGGCTTATATCACAGCTGACGCTCCATATCTAGAGGTCATTCCACTATCCGCCATCTGTGGACGTGCCTGGATGGGGTCGGTCGCCCCACTATCCGCCACCTGTGGGCGTGCCTGGTTGGGGTCGGTCGCCCCACTATCCGCCACCTGTGGACGTGCCTGGTTGGGGTCGGTCACCCAACTATCCGCCACCTGTAGACGTGCCAGGTAGAGGTCGGTCGCCCCTGTCCTCCAGGCCAGAGCTGCTAATTAGAGATGCAATAGGGTCTTGGTCAGCTCTGGTTTGCTGACTCAGATACAAGCACTCATATAAGAGTTGCTGACTGCTGTCAGCTCATTCCCAGTATTGAGGGAGAGCAGAATTGATAAGACTAAGAGAATATAACGGTACAGCACAGAGTAGGCTTTTATTTCATATACAAGGGGATGGTGTGAGCTAGGGGTTAAGTGATACGGCTCACAAACTAAGGTGCTGGGTTTGTTCCCAATAACAGCACCAGCCGTTACCCCAGGGGAAGCAAACCCTTAGAAAATTCAGGAGGAAGCAGACCTTTACATAAAATGCATTTTGTAGTCGAATGCACTGGGCTGACAGGCACAAAACAAAAACATAGTGCAACGCACACCGTCATAGGGAATAGAGAAATAAGGCGACCGAAAATTTAAAATAAAAAAAAAAATTCATGTTCAAAAATTGAGAAAAACCGGATTCTTACCAGAGCTAGAATCTGTTCTTCATTCTAAAAATGAAAACAATAATTTTACTACGAACAAACAGTTTAATTATTAGAAAACACAAGCAGTTAAAGAAAGAAAATAAAACAATTGAAGGCTAAATATATGTGATAGATGTGTAATTGTAGTGGTGGTTTAAATAATGGATCAAGAAGATTTCTGTTATTCTCTGCAGAAGTGCTATGGTCTGCCCACTCCCCATTACGAAGATGGCAGGAAGATGAAGGAGTCGCTTTTATGGCATAATGAAACTCAGGCAGACCTCGCAACAAAGATTGTCAGCAATCGCTTGGAGGATTTTAGGGAGAGATACAAACCTCAGATTGGACAGCGATTAAATTCGTAAGACTTTTAACACTATGCACACATTGTTTCTGTCATGTTACAATGCTTTCCTTCTGATAGTATTATCCTTTTATGCAATTGTCTTTAATGTGCCATCTATGTGGCTATTGTTTATAATCAATGCCTTTGTAGAATTTATTTAATACTATCAATCTCTATTTTTCTTGGTCTGAAGTCCTGCTGTCTTGTGTCATAGGCTTGGTAATGTTCAATTTTGGAGACATTCTTTTCATATGCACAAGCCATTTAGTTTTTCTGTCTGTGACAGTATATGTCATGCATACTTCAACAGAACATTTATACAATTTACTTGGTAAAGTCTGAGAAAGAGAAGAAATGCCAGCAGTCAAGTTACCAAAGCAAGGAGATCTACAAGGACAAACAATTATAGAGAACACACCTATATATACATGTCGCTTCAATGTTTTTTTTAAAAAGTGTTCAAGCCCATTAAATTGATACACCATTGATAGCCTATTTCTCTAGAAGAAATTGTGCACTTGGATATATTATTTCAAAAGTTGTGAAGTGTTCTTGTTAGCCATTGTGAATACTGTGATAGATACATTGAGATCAATCTGTTCATAGATACCAAGGCTGCAATGAGATAGCACACGCAGATGATAAAACAAGAGTAAACAGTTTTAAACTTATACCAGCTATAGCCCACAATCAAGGTCATATTCACTGGAAGATAGTACATTTGGACACAGTAATTCTTCTTCTTGTTCTTCTTCGTACGATGTCAGACGTCAACTTGAATTTGTTCGAAGAAAGCAGCTGTCATCCTGAGGCTGTCAACATTGCCATAGAGCTTGTCTAGTGTTGGCACTGGTGATGGCCACATGTGCTTTCTCTGGTCCTCGTTATGTCAGGCAATTTTGCAGCAGATGTTCAGCGGTCATTTCCCCTGTACCACAAGTGCATTCGTCAGTGCCATCTATCGTCAGTTTATTGAATAGGTGGTACCTCAGTCTGTTGTGGCCTGTGCAGAGTCTGAAGACCACGACCTGCTCTCTTCTCTCTGTCTGCTTCCTCGTTGCCTTGGATGTTACAGTGGGATGGAACCCACTGTACCACTACTCTTTTTGGTGCGGACTGCTGGCATAGTTGACAGAGTACTGCTCTGAAATCATTAAGTTCTGGATTTTTCTGGATTTTTAGTGCTGTAACCACGGACAGGGCATCTGTAAACAGGACTATCTGGCTTTCATTGGTTTCGCCTGTCAGCATTGCTTTTACTGCAGCCTTCAGTGCCTCTGCCTCCGCTCTGAAATTGCTTGAGAATTTTCCAGTTGGAAGTGATAGTGTTATTTTTCTACTGTTTGTTAGGCTCAGAAATACCCCTGCCCCTCCATTCTGTGTTGTGTTTGTTACAGAACTGTCGGTGTATGCATGGGCCCAGTCCATGCTTGGGTAGTTTTTCGCTATGTAACTCAGGGTTATGTCTCTTCTTTCTTTTTCAGTCTGGCTGTTCTTGTTTCCAATACCTGGTATATTTTCTACCACCTCCGGAATGATATGCTGCTTCCAGGTGGGTTTGCGTACAGTAGGGATGGGCTTTGGTGTTGTTATGGTGTTCATAGGGTCTTCGCTCATCTTTGCTTTGGCTATTTCTGCAAAGTTTCTCCGCTTTAGTTTCCCATTTCCAAAATTGTTTAGTCTCTGATGCATTGGATGATCTGTCAGTCTTCTGAGTTTCTCTGCCTGCTGCTGGGCTCTGCAGTCTTTTCTGTCGGTCATGGATTGCAGATTTGTAATATTTTCAAGTTCTACAATTGGCGTTGACTTCATGCCTCCTGTTATAACTCTCATGGCTTGGTTTTGGAGTTTGCTAGTTTTATCAAAGTTCGCCTTTGCTGCTGTTGCCCATGCTGCAATGCCATACTCGAGAACTGGTCTCACTCTTCCAGTGTACAGTTTCTTTAGTATTCTTTCGTCTGCTTCCCAGCTTGTGCCAGCAAGTTTCCTCATGATTGCCATTCTTTGTCTAGCTCTCATTCGGTTTCTCTCGTTCTGACTTTTCCATGTCATGTGCCAATCAAATGTGATGCACAAGTAGTTTGGGTTGTCGTTTGGCCGCAGATATTTGCCATTAAGACTTATTTTGGTGTTCTGTGGTTTATTTGAAAGCGAGAATATCGTACATGTTGTTTTTTCTTCATTTATTTGGACACAGTAATTCAACAATTGTGAAGTGTTTTGGTGGCCATTGTGAAGAATAGGATAGGTGCATTGAAAACGACCAGTGGCCACAACATAGTCAAGACAGCAAGAGCAGGCCAGAAAATGACACCAAAACTGACTTCCAATACACTACTCAATGACTGTATCAAACACCATACAGATTATCCTAACATTGCTAAATACATAAGGGACACCCTCACTACACTCAGGATGATCACACATCCCTTACGAATCCCTATTGCTGTAGGTTTTAGACAAACTTTTAGGCCTCAGATTGCTCTGTTAAACCAATACTTAGTATATCTTAAGAAAACAATACAGAAGACAAAAACAAAAAAGACTAAGCACAAATACAGATCTTCTTCTTCTTCTTCGTTCGTTCTCAATCTCCCACTACCAAACCCTGAAAGAGCTTAAGTAGCAGAATGTAGTCCAGAGAATAGAATGCGTTGTGTCATAGTTTACAGCTTGGCTGCGATATTTGCACCTTTCAGTCCAACAAATCCGACTTCAGCAAGCATTTATTGAGTACCGGGTTAGCATTCCCTCTTCGATCCCTTCTCCTTAGCCAGTCTGCCCTGTTGCAGCCTGTTATCCAGGATCACCACGTGGAGGTGTAGAAGGGTCTTGGCAGCTATGATTCGCTGGCCCTGACGCAAGCAGTCAGCTATGGGTCGCTGACTACTGCAGCATCTTGATCCCAGATACAGATCAATATGTGATCGCTCCACCGGAATAGAGGGTTATTCCCTGCCAAGTTAGAAAAATGCCCAAGACACACATCACTCACACTTTGAACAAGAAGTAGTGAGATGTGATGTCTCTACGACCTCTTAGAGTTATGGGAAAGACGAGACGAGACGATTGTTATTATCAGTGCCTGGAAAAATATTGAACTGCATCATCCTAGAGAGATTAGAAGAGGCCATCGACAAACATCTAAGAGAAGAACAAGCAAGCTTTTGACTAAATATATCCTGTGCTGACCAGTGGCCACACTCAGAATAACAGGTGACCAAAGTGTGGAATGAAACTCACCACTTTATATTTGATTTATGGACAATGAAAAGGCATTTCTTTTTCTTCATCATACATTTTTGGATGTCATCTTGAATATATCAAAAGAAAGCACTGGTCAGCCTGAAAATATTTGTGTTCTTATATAGGTTTTCCAGGAATAGTAATGTTGATGATCATATATACTTTCAGGGGACGGCGTGGATTAGTGGTTAAGTGGCACGGCTCACAACCCAAAGGTGCTGGGTTCGATCCCCATCACAGCACCGTCCGTTACCCCGGGGAAGCAAACCCTTAGAAAATGCAGGAGGAAGCAGACCCTTACATAAAATGCATGCTGAAGTTGGATGCACTGGGCTGACAGGCGCAAAATAAAAACCACAGTGCAACGCACACCCGCCTTGGGGAATAGAGAAATAAGGCGAACGCAAAAAAAAAATCAAAACAATTTGTACTTCATTTAGAGCAGAAACATGGCGGATGACTAATATCAATATTAAGGCTTTTTATGAGACTGTTTCCATTTTCAGTCAGAGTTTGAGACCCTTTGGTCTTCACAATAAAAAGTGGCCAACATTCAATCCCCAAAGCCAGGACAAACGTTTATATTTGTAGAAAACATCCTTACATGCAGGGCTGGCTTGGATATGCATGAGATAGTCAAAGACATAAAAAATACTTTACAAGCAATGTTACAGTTAATGTGAGGAGTCAAGTTCCTAGGTCAAACCTGACAAGGTTGATGCAATGTGGTTTGCTTTGAATATATTATGTGTCATTAAGATGTGCGATGGCTTGAGATATCTCGAAGTAACATTTGATTGCTGTCTCTCTTATAAATCACTATGTCAATCAAGTTAAACAGAGATAAAAGCAGGGTCTGGCAGCACTCAAAACCTGGAGCAGCAGTTGCTTTTCATCCTATACAATCAGTTTGTCCTGCCGCCAATTGTCACTTATGGGTTGGGTATCTTCACACTGTTAAGGTCACAGTGTGAGAGGTTGAAATGCATTCAAAAGGAAATATGACAGATTCTTGAACGCACTAGGGATATTCCCATTGTGAAGATGAGATGTATGTTTGGAGTTCTGTCTATAGAATGAAGATGTGCTTTGGCCCAAGCAAAAGCCAACATGCGAGTAACCACAGACAAGATGCTCCTTCTGCACCTGAACACTGCATATATCAAGGTAACAAGAATCAAGAAATGTCATAGATGGCACCGGCAAAGAGACTATAATCAAAGGGGAAGAATGGATTGATACAGTGACAGACTATTACTGAGTCATCATCCCCCTTGGTGGGGAGTATTGAGAAAGATGCAATGGGAAAGCAAGCATTGAGGTCAAACAAATGAAAAGTGATAAACCTCTAGATAATGATGCTGAAATATATACCAACGGGTCTGTGCTGCTCTGTGAAACATCTGGTTGGGGCTTCTCTGCTAGACTGAGAGACAAGGTCATTGCTGGGTGAAGTGTGGTATACATGACAAAAGCCTCCAGTATAAGAATGTATATTGAGACAGTGACCGCAGGTGGCTTTCTTAGACCTCATTGTTTTGGACTCTAAATTCTTGCTTAATAAGGTACAAAAAAGATGGCCATTGGATGAGAGGATGGCAGACATAGAGGTCTCGATTCTTTAAGATCTCATGTGGATCCACCATCTTAGCCTACTGGGGTTTGCAGCAATGAAGGAGATGATATTCTGACCTTGAAGACATCCTTAATGAGGACATTGCAATGGATAGGGGGTGACATTTTTAAGTTGATAAATGACCACCTCTTGAAGGATGACACTGCAATTAATTAAACTGGCAATCAACGGATTTAAAAGTTTTGAAATCAGACATGGGTCCAGCCTGAAATCTTGGGAACCATCGGTATCTACACCCTCTACCATTTTCTGTGTGGGACTGAGCACCTATGGGTTGCCTAGAGTGTTGTGACATTGATTCTTGAACAAAAAATAATTACAAAATTCAACGTTGAGTGGAGCAGCCATATTCGTTCCTTCCTAACAAGGGACATTTGTGATAATCACTGTCTCACCTGCTGTTTACCAATTCTTTGAATGACCGTCTGGGATCAAGACGCTGAGCAGCGCAAGAGCTGCAGTGGTCAACGACTCATAGCTGACTGCTAGCGTCAGGGCCAGCGAACCATAGCTGCCAAGACCCTTCTACACCTCCACGCGGTGATCCTGGATAACAGGCTGCATCAGGGCAGACTGGCTAAGGAGAAGGGATCGAAGAGGGAATGCTAACCCGGTACTAAAAAATGCTTGCTGAAGTCGGATGTGTTGGACCGAAAGGTGCAAATATCGCAGCCAAGCTGTAAACTACAACACAACGCATTCCGTTCTCTGGACTACATTCTGCTACTTAAGCCCTTTCAGTGTTTGGTAGTGGGAGATTGAGAACGAACGAAGAAGAAGAAGAAGAATGACTGTCTTCCATACCATCATGTAAGAAAGTCCAGCATCTCCATCTTTGCTGTCATCTATCAATTTTTCCAGTAATTTGTTCTTATTTTAACAGTGTGCTCCAACCATCCTCTTCCAAAAACTGAAGATATCTTCTCTTCATTTGTCGTGAAAATAATTTTGTGTAGTTGTTTAGAGCAAGCCTGCGATATCTGCCTCTCTTGATCCGAAACATCCAGTTTCAGCACTGTATTTTTGGGACCGGGTTTGTCTTCCCTCTTCGATCCCTATTCTATTAGCTAGGCTGCATGGGTAAAGTCTGTCTTCAGAGCCACCATGAAGTGAAATAGGGTCATGGTTTGCAGACCCTGCACAATCAGCCAGCTATGAGTTGCAGTCTGCTATAAGCTCATTCATGGCTGCATCTTCAGCTTCAAACTGATGACTTCATTGTTTTGAAAAGATTAGAGAATTATCATTTTGTTATATGAAAATTTGTTGTGAATGTGTGATCATTTCAACTGCGCTCTCAAACAGAATGAAAGACAACTTGAATATTCCTTCTGATTACACATTTGGAGCTGTCTACAAGCCTAATCCATTCAATGCAGGAGACTTAATCCATAATCGAAAGCTGGACAACCTTCACAAAGGAAAGGAAAGTCAAAAAGGTGTTGTGGCTGCCATGAGACATCAGCTGAAAAAACTCAACTACCATCATTTTAGCAATCTTCTGGAGGCCTTTCGATTTTATGATCAAGTGAGTAGTTTGAAGATCCATGATGAATATTGAGCTTATACACAGATGAATGTTGTCCACAAATAGTAAGAGATAAAAGAGTAGCTGAAAGGGAAAAGAGATTAATATGAGAATAGGTGAAGGAGAAAGGAAGAGTAAAACTAAAGAAGAGAGTGGCTGAAGGAGGATGGTTGATTAAGAAGAGAGAGAGGAAAAGAGTACACTACTGAGTAAGGAGAGAGAGAAAAGATAAGTAGTTGAAGGGGGAGTATGAAGAGATGCATTAGGATGAAGTGTTAGAGACTATTGTACAAGGTGTTAACGTTTGTGAGATATGGATACAGTGAAGTTCATACAAGAAACAACGTTGCAGATATACACATTATATTTTCAAACGAACAAAAGAAGAAAAAATGAGATAGATGTGACCAGTTCCATGACCATAATCAGGTGAGAAGTTTGGTGACAAACAGGTCAAGGTAGTCAAATAACAAACAGTGCTCCAATCAACATCAGCGTGAGTGTTTACAATTTACGCACATCCAGAATGTTCTTGCTGTATTTAATATATATATATATATGTATATATACACACACAACACATTTATATTATACACTAGCATGACTGTGCAGGATCTTGAGCCTTTATTGAATTTGTGAACTATTACTACCATTGCTTGAGAATAAAGAAAGCCCCGCCTCCTCGTCAGTAGATTTAGTTTCACATTCATCACTACGGCGATGGCATGGTCTTGTGGATAAGTGACATGACTCACAATCTGAAGGTGCTGGGTTCGCTCCCCATCACAGAACCGGCCGTTACCCCGGGGAAGAAAACCCTTAGAAAATGCAGGAGGAAGCAGACCCTTAGATAAAATGCATGCTGAAGTCGGATGCCACTGGGCCAACAGGCGCAAAATAAAAACCACAGTACAACGCACACCACCTTGGGGAATAGAGAAATAAGGCGAACACAAAAAAAAACAAAAAAAACATTCATCATTCAACAAAGAACTATGACTAGATAACTATGACTAACCCTTCTTCAACCCGGGTGCAATGAGGTGTCTTATTTCCATGTACTAAATGCAACAGACAATTCAAGACTCAGTATGGCTTTTTTAGCCATCTTTGAACTATATGAGCCCATAACAACACCAAAGCCCATCCCTACTGTACGCAAACCCACCTGGAAGCAGCATATCATTCCAGAGGTAGTAGAAAATATACCAGGTATTGGAAACAAGAATAGCCAGACTGAAAAAGAATGAAGAGACATAACCCTGAGGCACATAGCGAAAAACTACCCAAGCATGGACTGGACCCATGCATACACTGACGGTTCTGTAACAAACACAACACAAAATGGAGGGGAGGGGTATTCCTGAGCCTAACAAATGGTAGAAAAATAACACTGTCAGTGGCAACTGGAAAATTCTCAAACAATTTCGGAGCGGAGGCAGAGGCACTGAAGACTGCAGTAGAAGCAATGCTGACAGGCGAAACCAATGAAAGCCAGATAGTCCTGTTTACAGATGCCCTGTCCGTGGTTGCAGCACTAAAAAGCCAGAAAAATCCAGAACTTAATGATTTCAGAGCAGTACTCTGTCAACTATGCCAGCAGTCCACACCAAAAAGAGTAGTGGTACAGTGGGTTCCATCCCACTGCAACATCCAAGGCAATAAGGAGGCAGACAGACTGGCAAAAGAAGGTGCAAGACTACCACAACCAGATACTAGTGTGACATACGAAGAGTCAAAACGGCTTATTAGAGCTAGATACATGACCAAATGGGAAACAGAACATACTGGCTACACCAAAAACGATGCCTATTACCAGTTGAACAGAAGAGAGCAGGTTGTGGTCTTCAGACTTCGCACTGGCCACAATAGACTGAGGTACCACTTATTCAACAAATTGAAGATAGGTGGCACTGACGAATGCTCGTGTGGTACTGGGAAAATGACCGCTAAGCATTTGCTGCAAAACTGCCCAACATGCGAGGATCAGAGAAAGCAGATGTGGCCATCACCAGTGGCAACACTAGACAAGCTCTATGGCAGTGTCGACAGCCTCAGAATGACAGCTGCTTTCTTCGAGCAAATTTAAGTTGACGTCTGATAGCGTACCAAGAAGAAGAAGAAGAAGAACTATATGAACAGTGAATGCTGACAAAGTGGTCCTCGTCGATTACGATGGACGGACAACATGACTAGATAAAGAAATTGAAATAGCGCTATTAGGACGATCAATGTCTTCATCATCACTATCATTAGCAATAATATAATCTATATATTACCAAGCTTGTACTGTAAAAACTCTATTTGGTCTGGCTGAAGGGGTATGGGCTAGATCCAAGGCTGCACTCAGAAATAACAATTTGGTAACATTTTTCAATGAAACACACACTAACTCTTTCGGAAATGAATAGTACAAAATCTAGACTTTCATCAATATCCAATATAAAACATTTTGGGAAACTAAGAATGGAAAAATATATGAATTCATAAACACAATTGCGAAAGCCAATATATCAACTTTTGGGTTTTTCTTAATAAAATTGGAAGCCGATGTATTGGCTCGTGGGAGTGAATGAGTTAGAGACATTATTGTACAAACTGTTAGCTTTTGTGAGATGGAGGTGATCAGTTTCCTGACCACAATCAGATGGTGAGAAGTTTGGTGATAAACAGGTCAAGGTAGTCTCATAGCAACCATAGCTATTGCTATTGAAGTATTAGAAACATAATTGTATGAGACTACAGTTTGTTTATCGGGTGGGGTGGCCAGTTCCCTTCTTTGCTGCCTTCCCTTCTCTAACAGTCAGCCATGTTCTCTGACTTGATTTCAGGATTCCTTACTAGAAAGGAAACTACAGGCCCACTTCCATACATGTCATAAAGGTGTCTTAAGAGAGGTTCAACAAAATGGTAGAGAAACCACCACTACAAAAGTACTTTGAAACAATCTTCCTAAAGGTCGACAACTTAATGGTCTTGAGGTAAGGTGTCCGCCTCGGGTGCCGAATGTCGTGGTTCAAATCACGGTGAAGACCGAGATTTTTATCACGGGGATCTAAAAATTCAGCTGATTTCTGGGTAGTGAGATCAGACTCTCGTGTTCAGTGTCGAGCACGTTAAAAATAACTTGGCAGTTGGAAATAGAAAAGAGTAGGCTTAACGGCCACTGCCCGGACAAAATTTAAGTTAAAAATCTACCAGTACCTTTCCCCATGTGGTTTGTTAAGAGCAGCTATAGATGGCACCTAACTGTCTGTGGGTCCACATAACTCTAGTGTTTGAGTCTATTAAGATGGATTCGCACTTCGGTTAAACCACCCTCCAAGAAATTGGTTGTATACAGACTCTGTAGAGTCTTCTAAACCAGTATAAAGACTGAAGTGAAAAATGAGACAAGAAAGTAAGGAAGCTATTTACTCATTTACATGAAAGAAATACATGAAAAATGTAATGTCATTTCAGGATGGTAAAGGAAAGATAACCTTATCCAACCTTCATGATGTTTGCATGAAGTACAGACTTCCTGTAGACATGGATATATTAGAGAAAGTTTTAGATTACTGTGATGTGGATCAGGATGGTATGATCAGTTACATAGAATTTGCTAACTTCCTCAACTGGAAAGATAAGATGCCAACAGGTCTAGATGATTTGGGCCGTAAGTATTTATTGTATAGTGTTGAGTAAACTTTTAACTGTTTTTGTCACAATCTCCATGAATGTGCTCTGAAATTAGTGGATGTTGTCGAGGACAACAGTCTGGCTAACAAAGTGAGGTTCGATGTTATCTCTGTAGTAGTGAGCGATATGCAGATGAAGCCAAGCGTAGCACAACTGCCTGGAGGATCCCGGTCCGCCTTCATCAGCACGCTTAGGATGTGAGGAAAGCTACTGCAACCTGCCACTTAACGTCCTTTTTAAGGCGCACAAAAGAGTAAACCTACTCATTGTGGGCATTCACCAACACCACCACCTTGCAAACTACACATCAAGCTTTCGAAAGGAAAGCAGGCATACCATTAATGACCTGGTATAAATACCAGCCACTCTTCTATCCGTGCCACACACATGTATGTAAATCAGACTTTGTATATCTTTAGAATAATGTGTATGCATAATATCTGCCCTGAAGCACTCCATAGCATGCATATATCTTCTATGTATTCTTCCAAAAAAATTTAGCTCATTTACTGAAGCACCTTTCAATTTAGAAACTCATCAATCAATCAATCGAAACCTTTTCAGTTCCCTGTGGAGCATAGATCTTCAACAAATGCATGCTAAGTAATCAAATGTTGACCTTTCTATTCTATTTATATTTTGTTGTGGCTTAAAGTTTCTACAGGGTGGGGTAGCTAGCCCAATGCCCAGCCCTCTTTAGTCACCTTTTATGACATGCATGGCAAGTCACGGTGTTACTGTATATTGCTTTTCTTTCTGGGCTGATAACATCTGGGTGTTATAAGTTGTGATGACATTTTATTTCACATTTAATATGGCAATATATCAGTTTGTGCAAATGGCAGGACATTGAAGGCCTCATATTTAGATACTCTTTCTATAATTTTCTTTCAAACACAGAAGACTATTTCAAACTCAGCAGACTTTTAACCTTTGTGAATGGCAGAGTGTGCAGGAAAATGTGTTAAAAAGTCTTCTACTTTAGAGGATTTAACCTGCACTGTTAGTTGCCTCGTATGACACACAATGAGTGTGACAGCTGACCGATTTTTGTTTTTAACCGCAGTGCACTCAAAGTGTATGCGGTTGTACTTTACAAACGGATTTACTCCAGAAACTGTGAATTTGTGCTAAAAGAGAGCAGCCAAGTGACAGATTAGGTAGAATTCTTGCCTCTCAATGCAAAACTGACAAGTCATGTCATGCTCCAATCTATCCAACAGTAAATGGGTACATGACGACTATTCTACAGTTTGGGAAAACAAGGCAGCATGGAAGTGATCAGATTGTCCTACCTCTCAAAAACTGAAGCTCATGCTATCAAGTCTCAAACACTTCATTCTCAACAGCAGCATCTTATATGAGATAGTTTTTTTAATGTTTTGCTCATCGAGTATGACAATACTATCACCAACATCACCACAAGCACATCAGTAACATTCTATTTGTCATTTATTATTATTATGTCACACAATAACTGATTCATACTTTGTTACAAAATCTTTAAATACGGTATTATCATTAATAAATTGTCTTAATCTATTCATTATACTGATTGATAGAAATATTTCTGCACTTTATAAAAAAATACATACATATCAAATTCTTTATCTGAATTATCACAATCATCTATCATTTTTCATTATTATCATTTAGTACCATCATTATTTATCACCCAATCTGGGACACAGCCACTCATTACACTAATGAAGCAATATGTCAGTTGATTGATGAAGAAGAAGAAGAACTAATGATCTTCTCATATGAGCGGCCTACCTAGCAACCTACCTATCTAATTTTAATTTATCAGCATCATTATTTATCACCCAATCTGGGACACAGCCACTCATCACACTAATGACCTTGTCATCTAAGTGGCCTACCTAGCAACCTATCTTACTAATTATCATTTATCAGCATCGTTATTTATCACCATCATTTATCTTCTTATCTTAGTCGCTTCTCTTCTACCCCAAGGGATGTAGACATCCTTCCTTTTTGTGTGTATATAGTTGCAATTGAATGTATAGAAAAATAGCAGGTGATTGGTCTGTTGTGACTTCGCATGATGGGGTGGGGGGGGTGGGGGGGGGGTCTCACCTCCTTATGGCCTTCATGCAGCCCACGAGTGGGTAGGCATTTTATTACTTTTACCATTTTTGCTCAGATAGTGGCTGACAGTCTATATCTTTTCTATTTCCAAATGCAAAGAGTTCTTTTACCAACATACAGTGTGTATACTGGACTGCTGAATTTAACATCCATCTCCAATAGAACTGGGTGCTGATCTCATTTCCCATAAGGTTATGTCATGCTAGAAAATTGCAGGAGTCAAACTCTCATCGCTTCGTACTTTCATTCGTTCACTTTTTTTGTTGGGTGAATGCCTTTCCTCTCAGCTGTAGCGACCCCTTATTATCATCATTCACCACAATCATCATTTGTTCTCATCATCCATCCTTTCTGCTGGCTGCTACTGACCTCCATTTTGAAAGCCTGCACCAAACCATTAAATGCACTTGAAGTGATGCCCTCTGTAGCACTTTTTTTTTAACATTCACATGTACAACTATCTATGGACACCTTCTGCATTGTGAACAGTAGCATGAAATTAATTATTTTATCCTCGCTAATATCAGGAACTACACAAGCTAACTGGATTTTATATGGTGCAAGGTTTCTGGATTAAAATCAAACTAAATTGCAAAACTAATACCACCACAGTATTTATTCCCATGGCTCAGGTTCACTGGGAGAATTTGTAGTGTAAAGTAAAGAGCAAGGAAGTAATAGTCAAGTTATATAAATCATTGTGTCGTAGTTTACACCAAAACTGCGATATCTGTGATTTTTGACCTGACACATCTGACATTACAGCATTTTTGGGACTAGACTTGCCTTCCCTCTTTAATCCATATCCTCTTAGCTAGACTACATTAATGCAGCCTGTTTCCAGGTCTACCATTTGGAGATGAAATAGAGTCTTGATCAGCTATCATTTGCTAACCCTGACACAAGCAGTCAATTATGAGTTGCTGGCTGCTGCATCTTCACGCTCAAATGGAGTGGAATGAGGCTGAATATATTTGTGAACCATTGTTTTACAGAAATCCTGGTATTCAATCAGAAAGTGACACCTCCACGTGGTGACCTTGGATAACAGGCTGCAACAGAGCAGTCTTCATAAAGGACAAAATGGAAAATAAGAAACAGAAGATAATGCCGTTAAAGATGAAGTATTACAGACTTATTTGTATGAAATCTGAGAGATTATGATGGGGTTGACCTGTTCTGTTTCTTGCAGCCATTAACTTAACCCATTACTCCATTTATTGAAACACTGCATTTGGATTGTCTTTAACCAGCTTTTAGGAAAACCTGGACAGGCTGCAGCAGGGCAGACTGGCTAAGGAGAAGGGATCGAAGAGGGAATGCTAACCCGGTACTCAAAAAATGCTTGCTGAAGTCGGATGTGTTGGACCGAAAGGTGCAAATATCGCAGCCAAGCTGTAAACTACAACACAACGCATTCTGTTCTCTGGACTACGTTCTGCTACTTACCCTTTCAGGGTTTGGTAGTGGGAGATTGAGAACGAATGAAGAAGAAGAAGAGAAGGAAAACCTGATTCCAGTCATTTGTAGTGCAGTTTTATAGCAATGGTTTTAAATGATGAAGTTGCCAGCCCCATACATGACCTTCCTTAGTCATCTCTTACAACAAGTAGGGAAGGAAACAGTGGGCCTATTATGCTTATTCTTGGAATAACTCAGCCTTGTGACCATATCTTACCTAATTATGTCTAAATTACAGCTAGGTAGGCGTAATACAACTAAGTTATAGTCATAGTCAGCTTTACATTGACAGATAGATAACTTAAATCTTTCTGTCACTTTCAATGTAAAGGAAGCATACATTATTATGTTAACTTGTGAGCCTTCAATATTTCTTAAGCGCCTCCAATCCTGATTGGTGCAGACGGTGAAGCCCAGAAAGCAATCAGGCAAAACCCACCAGCTAAATTGATTGATGAGATAGACCTAGTTCCAGCGACACCTCAGACGAGTGATGTCACGGTACGACACCTGCAGAAACAGGTAGACTTTAATGTTGGCAATCACAGTTTATCAAGCAGTAGGTACAATGCTGTAGTAGGTCCTGGAGGCATCTCAACTCGAGGTTAGTATGTTCTGTTGCATCCAAGTTGTATTACTTTGTAGTTTTTTAATTTTGCAATATTAACCACCTCTTAGCAGATTGTACATCTTCTTCATCTTCATTTCTTCTCAAATAACTACATCTATTTATAGAACTGACAGTCTGTCTTAGGTTTCTCTTGTCATCATCAAAACCTTTCAGCCTCCTATGGAAGCTGGACCGTCAACAAATTGCATGACAACCCTTCTGTTTTGATCTACTCATCCCAACTATCTCCTCTTCTCTCTTTTGTGTTTCTTCTTTGGCGTGTTCTGAAAATGACATTGTGTCGTAGTTTTAGCGAGGCTGTGATATCTGTGCCTTTCGGCCTGACACATTCGATTTCAGCTGGCTTTTTTTTAGTACCGGGTTTATCTTCCAACTGTGATCTCCATCTATTGGCCAGACTACACCAGTGGAGCCTGTTTCCAGCACTGCCACGCAGAGGCAGAATAGGGTCTTGGGTCAGCTATGCAAGCAGCCAGCTATGAGTCTTGGTCCCCTCTTTTGTGTTTGTCTCAAGCTCTCTTCTTTTGTTTTAGATATTTCTAAACAGAGACTATCTTGTAAGGCTATCAGTTGGTTCCCTAAATATAAGTCCTGTTAAATGCCACCCCCTATTCCACTGTTGCTTATTTGATTTTTTCCAACAGTTGTATGTTAGTGATCTTATCATGCCATTTCAATCCTATTCTACACATTTATGAAAGTTTGTGTATTTCTCATTACTATACAGTATATCTCTCAAATGAGTTGCTCACAGCCAGTCTGTTACTCTGCTTCTCGTGCACCTGACAAGCTGGGAACCTTATTAATTCATCCTTCCCAAATAGGAACAGTTCTGTGTGTCTGATTGTCATAATGTTTAAACAAATACTATTTAGTCTGCAGGGACCAGTGTGAAATTCACTGCAAAGTTCTGACTCATTAAGATTTTATTGATCAATGATCAAAATGTTATTGATTTGATTGATTCCGTTTATGACTCTATGTTTAACTTAACTTAACTTAACGTCTTTATACTGGTTTAGAAGACTGCAGTCTGTATACAACCAGTTTCATTTACATTACCTTGCTCTAAAAGCTATGAGTATCCAATCTATTCTTAAATGCATTAATTGTTCTTGTCTCCACTACTTCCTGTGGCAATGCATTCCAAGCATTCACCACTCTCTGACTAAAAAAATATTTCTTGATATCTAATTTAGACCTTTCTTTAGTTAATTTGCAGCTATGCCCACTTGTTCTTGTATGTGGTTGTATTTTGAAAAATTTGTTATAATCTAATTTACCCATTCCTTTTATTATCTTATAAACATGTATTGTCACCTCAAATTCTTCTCTTTACTAAACACTGTAGGCCAGTTTTTCTGAGTCTTTCCTCATAACTGTAATTCTGGAATCCCACTATCAGCTTTGTCACTCTTTTTTGTATCCTTTCCAGCATGTTTATATCCCCTCTATGATAAGGACTCCACACCTGTACACAGTACTCCAATCTAGGTCTAACTAATGCTTAATATAGTTTGACTATCACTTTCTTACTACTATGTTTAATATTTTATTTTTATCATACCTAACATTGCATTTACCTTTTTCACTGCTACCTAGACTTGTTCACTCACCTTACCTGTATGATCTATTATAACCCCTAGGTCCCTTTCCTTTTCTATCTTTCAAATATTGTTCTCGCCCATTCTGTAATTATGTTCCATATTGGATTTACCCATGTGAACGACTGTACATTTATTTACATTAAACTCCATTTACTGGCTTACAAATCATTCTCAAATTTTATTTAAATTCTACCTCAATATATGCACTTCTACTTTAGATGAGACACTACTGCATAGTTTTATGTCATCAGAAAATTTAGCAATCATGGATCTCATATCAATGTCCAAATCTTTTATATATATCAAGAACAAAATTGGTTCCAAAACCGAGCCCTGTGACACTCCACTTTTTACTTCACATCACTCAGAGTACTCCTTATTTATGCCCACTGTCCGCCTTCTTCACGTTAACAAATTTTCAATCCATTTTGCAACTTTCCCACCTATTCCATGTGATTTTAGCTTTCAAAATAATCTTTTGTGAGGTACTCTATCAAAGGCCTTTTGCAAAATCTAGATAAATAACATTGCATCCACTGGTTCCCCTTTATCTATCATTTTAGTAACCTCCTCCATGAATTCTAATAGATTTTTTAAGCATGATCTCCGTTTAGTAATGCATAGGGCCACCAGTATAGCTCATTTTTTCAGAGGAAGTCAGTATATTATTTTCAGTGGTAATTTCAATGATAATGTTCTTCTTCTTCGTACGCTGTCAGACGTCAACTTGAATTTGTTCGAAGAAAGCAGCAGTCATCCTGAGGCTGTCGTCACTGCCATAGAGCTTGTTTAGTGTTGGCACTGGTGATAGCATTTTCAGTGGTAATTTCAATGATAATGTTCCAACATGATAAGTTTGCTAGCTCCATGCACAATTTTCTTTAGTCACCTTTTATGAGGGGACGGCTTGGGCTAGTGGTTAAGTGACTCGGCTCCCAGTCCGAAGGTGCTGGGTTTGCTCCCCAATCACAGCACCGACCGTTACCCGGGAAGAAAACCCTTAGAAAATGCAGGAGAAAGCAGACCCTTACATAAAATGGATGCTGAAGTCAGATGCACTAGACCAAATAGAGTAATAAGTCGAGTGCCAAAAAAAACACACACAAAAAAACAAACAAACAAACCTTTTATATCATGCTTCAAAGGTTGCAGTGGTCCTATTATTTTTAACCTTGGTACCACCCGGGTGTTATTTGATATGTACTTTGTTGTATAACATTCATAGTGTCACTGAGATTAAGAAATGTTTGTCAATTGTCAACCATATGTCTTGATATATTCTCATTTTTGTAGTAATCTGATTTAGACCTCTTTTATTATACACTTGTCAGACTATGGCATTTTAGTCATAAGCAAAACTTTGTCAGCTCCCTGTAGAGCATAGGTCTCCAACAAATACATACCAAGTCATCAAACTCTGACCTGTCTATATCTATTGAAATTTAGTGGCTTAAAGATCTACATGATAGGGTTGCCAGCCTCATGTGCAATCCCCTAGTTGCTTCTTATGGCATGTCAGTCAAGTTACAGTGTTACTATTCTTTGCTCCCCTTTTTAGTCCTAGTAACACTCTATTTTAGTACCTTTCCTTAATTCTGTTTATTTAGAATGTTATTTGTTGTCTAGCAGAACCAACAACACTACATTCTTGGTAGACTTAAGGTGCTCAGTTTTTATCAGCTGGGTTTGCCTCTATTTGACCATAAAAGTATGAATATCACTTTCAGTGACTGTAATGTACATAATTTAAAAGTAGTCTCATACCAGGAACTACCATTGTGGATAAGTTGTTAGTGACTACAGTAAGTGCGATGCTCATATACAGCTGGGTAGACTGGAACATGCCAAAACTGAGGTTCAAATCTGGCTTGTGGTGAAGTGGTTAGTGACACCACTCACGCCCCAAACTTGCAGAGTTTAACTTCTTGAAACAGCAAGGTCATACCCATGTGGGAGATAAATTTGTTTAAGAAATGCGTGCTGAAGTCAGGTGCACTGGACCATTAAGTGAAATGAACATTACCCTGCAAACTGCATTATAAAAAAGACACACAGAAACCAGTCTCTTCACTGTTAGAAGTAAGTGCTTTAATGATTTCTCTCACTCCTTAACATGCATGTGGCATACATAGTGAGAAGATGTGATGAAGCCGAATGCATTTGTCCTTCACTTCATACATCATCATAATTCACATATGATTTTTGATTATCTGGAACAATGTTTACTACAATTTTCACAGCATTTCGCACATATGGTGTGCCTTCAGTTCGATCAGATCTGCCCTCTCCATATAATAAACGGTTGGACAATTTAAAGAACTTTGGTGATGAAACTGAAATGTATGGACTGGTTTATCCTTCCCTGTACAGTCAACATAACGTCTATGAGAGGGATCTAATTCAACCACGAACTTACAATGAGGTAAGACAATGCAGGATAATTTTATGCTCAAGCACAAGCAAATCTTCTGTTCTCTTCTGCTGCTATGAGAGGATGAGACAACCACAGCAGTTTGTCTTTTTGCATTAGGCTGATGCTAAAGTATTTATGGGCTGTTTCAGGGATGGCTTTCTCAGCCGTCATTTGACATGTTAAAGATGTCAGCCCCATATTTGACAGTGCTTATTTATCATTTTGTGACATGCATGGTACAATGCCACCTGTGTGAAATCTAGGTTGAGAAGAATAAGACTACTGTAACATTTCAAGTACATTATAAAAAGGTAACTAAAGAGGGTGGTACATGGGGTTAGCAGCCTCATCATTTAAAACCATTGCTATTGAAACCACCGCTACAAATACTCAGATACAGGCTTCCTGTAAAGCTGCAAGTTCTAGCAGTAGCACTGTTTTGATTTGGAATGAAAAGGCAAATAGTCAACCATAGACCAGTGCAATGGTACCATTCATGCCTCCCAAATATGCTCCTGGATTCGACACATTGGTGTCACTTGAAGTTTTATACACCTGAAATCAATGTATATATGTCACTTTATGTTTTATAATTACTTAACTTAACTTAATTATACTGGTTTAGAAGGCTCTACAGAGTGCGTATACAACCAGTTTATTTCACTCCACGAATACTGAAAATACTGTGAGCATCCGATCTATTTTTGAATGCATTAACTGACTCTGCTTCCACTAAATCCTGCGACAATGCATTCCAAGAATTCACCACTCTCTGACTAAAAAAATACTTCCTAATATCTAATCTAGACCTATCTTTAAACAATTTATAGCTGTGCCCTCTTGTTCTTGTAGCCGGTCGTACTTTGAAAAACTTGGTATAGTCTAATTTATCCTTTCCATTTATTAATTTATACAATTGTATTAAGTCACCTTGAATTCTTCTTTGTTTGAGACATTGAAGACCAGTCTTTTCTAGTCTTTCCTCATAACTATAATTCTGAAACCTCACGATCAATTTTTGTAGCTCTTCTTTGTACCATTTCCAGCATGTTTATTTAACTCTATTATATGGACTCCACACCTGAACACAGTACTTCAATTTAGGTCTCACTAATGATTTATATAACTCAACTATTACTTCCTTGCTCTTATGTGACATGTTTCTTTTTATCATGCCCAACATGGCATTAGCCTTTTTCACTGCCACCTGGACATGCTCCTACACCTTTCCTGTATGATTTATTATAACTCCCAGGTCTCTTTCTTTTTTATTATTGTCCCAATATTGTTCTCTCCCATCCTGTAATTATATTCATTATTGGATCTTCCTATGTGGATGACTGTACATTTTTCTACATTAAACTCCATCTGCCAGCTCTCAGACCATTTTTGAATCGTATCTAAATTTGATCTCAATAGATCCACCTCTTCCGGAGAGGAGACCCTGCTGCATAATTTTGTGTCATTCTCGAACTTTGCAATCATGAATCTGATATTAATGTCCAAATCATTTATATATATTAAGAACGAAATTGGTCCTTGGGGCACACCACTTATTACATCACACGTCAGAGTACTGCCTATTACGCCCACTCTCTGCCTTTTGCCCGTCAATCAATTTTCTATCCAATTGGCAACTTCACCACCTATTCCATGTGATTTAAACTTTCGAAACAATCGTTGATGAGGTATTCCATCAAAGGCCTTTGTAAAATATAGATAGATAACATCCAGCGGCTCTCCACGATCTAACATTTTGGTAACCTCCTCCATGAATTCTAATAGATTGGTTAAACACAATCTCCCTGTAGTAAGCCTATGCTGACTATTTTTGATTAAATTAAACTTGTGCTTTGCCCACAGCACTGTCACCTGAAGTTGTATAAACCAGGAATCCACACAGCAGTGTCACACTGAAGTTTTATACAATATTGTGGATGGCAGAGGAAGAGAAAGAAATCAACAATGGTTTTTATTTTTTTTTAAAGAATGGAAGAATAAATCATTATCTTCTACGATGTTCATCCTAAAATGGACGTTGCAACATTGTGTCATAGTTTATAGCGAGGCTGCGATATCTCACCTTTTGGCCCAACACATCCGATTTCAACTGTCTTTTTTGGGACCGGGTTTGCCTTCTCATCGCGATCCCTATTCTTTCAGCCAGACTACACTAGCGCAGCCTGTTTCCAGGGTCATTGCTTGTAGGCAAAATAGGGTCTTGGTCAGCTGTAGTTTGCTGACCCTGATGCAAGCAGCCAGCTTTGAGTCACTGACTGATGTCAGCTCACTCACTTCTGCATCTTTGACCCCTAAATTGTTGTTGTATCTGAATTCGGAAGCTGATTTATATTTACCAACATCCAATCATCAATCAAAACTATCACCTTCTGCGGAGCATGTGCCAAGTCCTCTTGTCCTATGCCATCCATTCCAGCTCTCTCCATGTCTTCTTTATCTCTTTGACATTGTATATATCCCTCTTCTTCATGTATGTTTTAGACTACCTATTTTCATCTTCTTTCTGAGGACTCCAGAACAGAGACTGAATTGTAATGCCATCTGCTGATTTCCTTAAAATATGTCACACAAAACGGCAACATCTTCTCCTCACCTCCTGTTCTACATTGTTTGTCTGATTCTTTTCAACAGTTCCTTGGGTAATGATCTTATAATACCTATTCAGTCCTATTTTTCTGTGCAAGTACCCATTTATGAATATCTGTGTCTGTATGTTTGTTGTTTTTGTTGTTATTTGTGTTTTAGAGCTATACAATAAGACAGACTGTACATTTGAATTGAAGTTTCCATATTTGTTTATGAACAAAATATGTCATGTTAAGGTAATTGTCGTACTAAACAATAAATGTGGAACAAAGAAAGTTAGACTGGCAAAACAAGAAAATGATCAGAAAGATTGATGGAATGCAGAAGTTAAAGCATTAATTCAGACTAAAAAGAAACTACAAGACATAGCTAATTTCAAACTCTGGAAGATTGTAAATAAGACCAGCAATAGATGTGTACAAATGGTTCAATCTATAAAGGTATTTTTGCGGATTGAACACAAAAATATGGTGAAAGAAATGGATCTAATCTAAATGAATACCAGTATAAAATAATAAAAGAAAACCTATCATTTTCTAATTATAATTTCAGCATCAGTGAAAATCAATTACATTTATTACCATAAAGAGATTTACAGGCATAATTTTGGGCAATTTACAAGTGTTTTTTAAAGCCTAAATAATTTTTGTCATTGTCCAGTGTACAGGTTGTCATTTGGTATAGGTTATACTTGTTGATGAGATGTATGAAAGATAAAAATAGGAAGATGTCCAAGTGCATCAAGTGACAGCAGCTAGCAACTCATAACTGGCTGTTTGCATCAGGGTTGCAAACCATAGCTGATCAAGACCCTATTTTGCCTCTATGTGGTGGCCCTGAATGCAGGCTGCACAAGTCACTAGTGTAGTCTGGCCAAGGGATAGGGATTGCAGTGGGAAGGCAAACTATGTACTTAAAAAGTCAGCTAAAATTGGATGTGTCTGTCAGGCAGAAAGGTGCAGGTTTCACAGTCTTGGAAATTATGACACAACGTCGCAACGTTTTTTTCAGGACAAACACCAACGAAGAAGATAAAAATTGTAAACATCAGTAATCATACACCTAATCTCACTTTTCACTGTTCAACTCCCACGACTGTCATGCTCTAGTCAATCCAGCTGTAAATGGGTACTTGTAATGTAACTAGGGAAGTAAATGGCAGTTGGGAAAGAAACTGGCCACCTTACCTCATACATGCTGTGGCTTGGTATACTGAAGTCTCTAACAACTTCATTCCCTGACTGTACTTTAACTACTTTGGGACAAACCTTTACTTACTAATGTCTGAATAATATTTATATTTAATAACATTGGAATGGTAACACTGGTTGCAGAGACCAAGAAAGAACAATAAAATAGAGAATAATTCATTCTCATACTTTATTTTCTCAATGCGATACATATTTTAACATTTATTAGGGTGGTAATACTTGGAGAGAAATGTGGAAGTCGAAGAATAAATTACTCTTTCTTATATCACATTTTCAGATCCAGTCAATATTTACTAATATTGGGGTGAGAATGACTGGTGAAGAAATGGAGAAAGCTTACAAAATGGCTGCCAGCACCCATCCTAATGGCTTAGTTAGTGTGGACTCATTCAAGAATATTTTGGATGAAATTCAAGTCAATCAGATCAGAGCTGGCATACACCCAGTTTCATTAGGGGAGTCACAATTGCTTTAAGTATACTTCCAGCTACTGAATGCACACCAAAAATGAACTTCTGTGTTATGCTTTTTGTAACTTAGTCTCTTACAAAATGTGCAGCATTTATCTTGTACACTTTGGGAGACAAGATGTTTGTAAAATAAAAGATGTTTTTCATAACTTGAGATGATTTCCTATAAACTTAAAAAAAAACCTCGCCAATCTTTAATCTTAAAAGTACTGCACTTTGCAGAAACACCAAATTCAAATGTTAAAAAAACATTTGGTTAGATAACATTTTTGAAACTGGAAGTGTTATGAAAAAGTCATTCTGTGATACTTTTTACAGCTCAATTTCTACGTCATTTTGCTGAACAATTCGTTTTTGAGTTACATCAGCGTTCTGATTTCAGTTAACTTTTTGGCACTTTTACTATTTTACCAAGCAAGCATTTTTATTACACATGGAAGTGCACACACATATACATGTGTCATGTACCAATATATATACACATACACATTTATAAGCATGATAAAAACAGCATGCTATGTCTTTATATATACATACGGCAGTGAGAATACTTTTACAAGTTGCGTGGGAACAATATAGTATTTAATTGTTTGTTTTTACAATGGTATTGCATTTCTTGAATATTTTGGTTAAATTCTGCATTTATTTGTGCATATCCACATTGATATTGTGGCCTGCGTCTGGATCAAGACTGGACATGGCATCCTTTAGGGTTACAAATCAAAATATGAAACTAAATATAATACAATGGTAATCTTCAACTGATGAAAAACAAGAATTAATTAAAGAACATGTTGACAACAAACTGCAATATCTATTGGATGAAACTAAATTATGAGATAAAACAATTGTGTTGAGATACTTTACTGCATAAGTTGGAGAGATAATGAGTGCTGCAAAGAGATTGTGGGCAAAAATGGTCTCGTCATGGAACCTATATGGACAATGAGGCAAAGGAAGGCTGAAGACTACACGGAAAAGAGACCTAGAGGCAGATACAAGTAAAATAGAGAAGATAAAAAAAAAAACTGAAGAAAATACCAGAGGACTGGTCTGTTTGGGGGGAGGGTTGGTTGATGACCTATTCACCCAAGGTGGTAAGGGCAAAGAAGAAGATATTAATGTAACATCTGCCTTATTTGTGAGTCTTATCACAGCCTTATCACAACCTTATCACAGTCTTATCACAGTCTTATCACAGCCTTATCACAGCCTTATCACAGCCATATCACAGCCTTATCACAGCCTTATCACAGCCTTATCACAGCCTTATCACAGTCTTATCACAGTCTTATCACAGCCTTATCACAGTCTTATCACAGTCTTATCACAGTCTTATCACAGCCTTATCACAGTCTTATCACAGTCTTATCACAGTCTTATCACAGCCTTATCACAGCCATATCACAGTCATATCACAGTCATATCACAGCCTTATCACAGTCTTATCACAGCCTTATCACAGTCTTATCACAGCCTTATCACAGCCATATCACAGTCATATCACAGCCATATCACAGTCATATCACAGCCATATCACAGTCATATCACAGCCATATCACAGTCATATCACAGTCATATCACAGTCTTATCACAGCCTTATCACAGCCATATCACAGTCTTATCACAATCTTATCACAGTCATATCACAACCTTATCCCAGCCTTATCACAGTCATATCACAGCCATATCACAGTCATATCACAGCCATATCACAGCCATATCACAGCCTTATCACAGTCTTATCACAGTCTTATCACAGCCTTATCACAGCCTTATCACAGCCATATCACAGCCTTATCACAGCCTTATCACAGCCATATCACAGCCTTATCACAGCCATATCACAGCCTTATCACAGCCTTATCACAGCCTTATCACAGCCTTATCACAGCCTTATCACAGCCATATCACAGCCTTATCACAGTCATATCACAGCCTTATCACAGTCATATCACAGTCATATCACAGCATTGCAGAATAATGAATGATCATGTTTATCTATTGAACCTGTCACAGTATTATCCACATATTTTTGCATTTCATTTTAAACTGCTCATAACATTATTGACTTTTAAATTATCAAATTTGACAAATTAAATACTAAATCTATCACAGTATTATACACACACATTCATTTTACATTTTGACTGGAGTACAGCATCATAACTCCAGTGTAAATTCTTGGTACTCTAATTTGGGGAGGAAACAAGATTACCACTGCACTCTGTTATAACAGGTTTTGGCAAGTGACCGATGATGGTAATGCCTGGAAGTGGCAACCACATCATGTATAACAAAGAACAGCAGAAACCACCATGAAAGAGTACATAACTGCTTTGACACAAGCTTCCTGAAAGGAGGTCAACTCCAACGCTGACCCCTCATTTTTATTGGAGCAAAAAAATGTACAGATGAAAGAACTAGAAAAAATGACGTGGCCTTACAAATTTGGAGATTCTAAAGAAACACATTCAGTATTAAATCTGTATGAATATTATCCACACATGTTGGTGCTAGTGTGGATCCCAGGTTCTCATATGATGGGAACAAGACAACTGCATTCTATAATGTATGCTATAAGGGTGTCTATATAGGGGTGTGCATGGAGCTAGCAACCACATGTTACCTAAAGCACTACAGAAACAACCATTGCAAAAATTTACAAATGCTTTGGTGCAGGATACCCAGCCACAATGGCGACACCATGTTTTTATTTGAGCGACAAAGGAGAGATTTAACAGGATTATCTATCTTTCATTGAAACAATTCTAACCATTGCTGGAGTTCACCTGTGAGAATTTATAAAGCTTAGAAATAATATAATGCATGCCGAAGCTGGATTCACTGGGCTGTCAGGCGCAAAATAAAAAATAAAAACCACAGTGAAGCACACACCATCTTGGGGATTAAAAAAGTAAGGTGAACGCAAAAAAAAAAAAAGTGCGCAGGTTAGTGATTTATTTCACAATCGATAGAAATAAACAAAGGCTGTACTGGGGTTTTGATTTCGTGGCTTCTAACTCAGAGCATTAGTATCTAAACTGTTCAGCATTATCACCTAATAGTAATTTAAAGCTAAAGCAAAGATTGCATTGTTGGAGCCCAAAATGAAAGCAAAAAATAGTAACTTTGTAAGCATCTTATAAGAGGTGACTAAGGAGGGTTGAGCATGAGGTCGGCTAACTCATCACATGAAAATGTTAAGCCACTACAACCTCAACAAATATGGACAAGTCAACTAAAAAGAAATTTGTAATTCAACCATACAAGACAGAAAAAGGTCTTCCAACAAGAGAACTTACGACGTGACGCAGAGAAAGCCACAAGGAATATACATCATTGACTTGCATATTTTTGTCTAAGAAAACTAACAGATTTGGTAGCTGGAATATTCTTACAATCTGTGAACAGTGGAGGACTGCACATGTGGCAGTATAGAGGAGTAACTACAAAATTTGTATCCTGGGACTGGCTTAAACAATACCTTAAGGATTGGGAGAGGATGAAAATGAGCACAAGGGAAATGTTCCTGTCATCAAGGCACACTATTGAGAAAAAAAAACATCATAGTGAAGGTGGGGCCCTAATGCTATTAAAAAAAGGCTCAAATGGCTATTATAGAAAGATAGACATTATGACCCAGAATGATACTAGCTACTTTCACAAATGTGAAAATTGAGATATGAGCTAGTGTGTGACAAGAATGGCTCTTATCGCCATTTCTCTTTCTGCAGGCCAATGACATCAACAAACAAAAATGGAATTTGACAAAACAACTTGATGATCTAGATTTTGTTGATGACTTGGCTCTTCTGTCACATAAATGCAATCAGATGCAAAATAAAATAAATATACTTAATGATATGTCACAGAAATTAGAACTGAGAATATAGAGCTAAAAAAACTAAGATTGTGAAAATAAATGCAACTAATCACAATCAAATTGTGTTGGTAGACACAGTCCTACAAAATTTTGAATCATTCATATTTTATTGTAGCAATATGCACGAAGTAGGAGTTACAGATAAAGACCATCGAAATAAGAATACAAAAGGCAACAGGAGCTTTCATTGCATTGGGAACAGTATGGAAATCACAAGAAATTTAGTTCAATAAACAAATATAAATTTTCAACTCTAATGTAAAGTCTGTTATCTATTGTATGGCTCTGTAGTATGAAGAACAACAAAAGCAGCAACCAAAATGATAGAGACTTTCATAAATGGGTGCCTGCACAGAAAAGAGAGATAGAAATGGTAGGATAAAATCAATAATGTGGAGTTGTTGAAAAGAACCAGATAGATATCAGTGGAACATGACATTAAGTGAAGGTGCTGGCATTGGGTATAATACACATTATGGAAACTAACTGATAGCATTACCAAATAGTCTCTGTTCTGAAATCTTCAAGGCAAGAGAAGTAGAGTCAGATCAAAATACACATTGAGAAGAGAGCTAGAGACAAACATAAAGGAAATGGGGAAAACATCGACAGAACAGGAACGGATGGCCCGGTACAAGAGGACTACGTGTGTAGTTGGTGAAGATCTGTGCTTCACAGAGAGCTGAAAGCTTTCAATTGATTGATTAATAGATTATTTTTGTATTTAAATATTAAACCTGTCATAGTATTAAAAAAATTAGAAATTGTTTTTTACATTTATTAAACTATCCCAGTATTACAAAATGAAAAAGTTCATACCTGTTTTAGATTCAATATTGATTCACTTATATATTATGAACAGATAATTCTTCTTCTTCTTCTGCGTACACAGTCAGACAGTAACCATTATTTTCTCGAAAAAAGCGGCGGTCATCCTGAGACTCTCGCCACTACCATAGAGCTTGTCTTGCAGTTCCACTGGCAATGGCCACATCTGCTCTCTCTGATCCTCGTATGTCGGGCAGTTCTGCAACAGATGTTCAGTGGTCATTTTACCAGTACCGCACGGGCATTCGTCGGTACACCCTATCTTCAATTTGTTGAATAGGTGGTACCTCAGTCTGTTGTGGCCAGTGCGAAGTCTGAAGACAACGACCTGCTCTCTTCGGTTCAACTGGTAATAGGCATCGTTTTTGGTGTAACCAGTAGAACAGATAATTCAAATGTATTATTGCATTTATTATTATGCGCACCAGAGTCAGTAAAATATTTTAAAAAATCACATAATTAATCATTTATGTTGGTGATAATTTGCTATATTGTCACATTCATTAACCATTAAAATGTTGCAACCAGCTCAATAAAAATGTATTTATTGCATTAATTATTAAATTTGTCCCAGTATTATTTTTAACGGGTAAGATGCGTTGAAGATGTGTTTATTGTTATGAAATACTCCAGTCATTATATCAAACACTGAAGGATTATGTTTTTTTGTGTTTAATTTGAAAGCCTTAATTATATCAATTGTTAATAAACGAAAATGTGTTTTTTGCCTAAAATAGTCCAAATGAAATGACGCGACTAATTGATCCAATATAATGTGCTAAACTACCTTAAATTGTATCTGCTGAATATTTGTAGCTGGTAATTCTTCCTTTTTATACAGTTGTTCAAGTTCAGTGACTTGTTTTTCCAAAGATCCCTTTGATGAGGAAAGAATAAGAACATTAATCCATGCTCATGCAATCTAATCAGACACAACAAGGTGCTACGGAAGACACTATGAGCACATCATAATTCCCCTGCAAAGAGAATGAGTTTGAGCCCTATACTCTCCTATTGGTGCGAAAAGAAGGACAATGACAATGAGGATTTTCTTTTCATAGTACCAACTCTTGGATCTTACTAAGTTCTTACTAAGATTTCCTCACCATGGTTAAATCAAGTTTTTTGTTCTTTGTTTGATTGTTTGGGTCATGACAAGGTGCTTAATCTTTCATTAAAAAATTCCTTATCAATACATCATTTTCCCATTGCTGGGGTATGTGGGTAAGATTTTAGGACTGTGATAAACGTCACTTGTCTCAACTAAATGCAAATTACATTAATTTATACTTCATCCCTAATTGAAAAGAAAACCTGTGCCTTACACAAATCTCCATACTATGAGGTCAATAGTCTGTTCATCTATGTGTTGTCACTGCAAGCAATAAAGTTCTTGTTCTTTTTTGCTTGTATATTTTATAAGTTATAGCATCCTGAGTTACTTCTAGTTGTCTCGACTTATGTCTTGCCACTGATCCAAGGTAGCTCTGAACTAGAGAGTGAGGTTGATGACCAGTGCAGTTTCTTCCTCACTATAATCCAAATACAGCACAAGTTATTTCATCAAGACAAAGTCACCTGATGATGTTGCCACCATCGCTTGCGATGGGCAACTAACTATTATATCATTCTTGTTTCTTGGCTATAAATAACAAGTATTTTGTGTGTGTGGTTTATTGGAAACATTTTGGTCATGACAAAATGTTTTTTTCATTGACTTCAATTGAATAAAAGTTATTTTTTATTTATTTGAAATATTTTGGTCAAAACAGAATGTTAAGTTTTATCACCATAGTTAAAAGAACATGATTAAAAAATATTAAATAAAGATTGTAATTAAACAATTTTTTTTTCTTCACATATTCAGATGATTAGATAGATGGTCTTTATTTCTTCATTCTAATGAAATCAAATCTTATTTTTTAGCCTTAAATATTTGGTTTTAACAGCATGGCTGAATACTTACTTTAAGTGATCTATGCACCACGTCAGACATCATGTTTCCAATGCATTGTCTTGTCATTTCCCCTCAACATGTCATCCATATTGCATGTTTCTGGAAGGTTTGAGCAGACCATCAAGTGGCCTGGGTCTTGTGTTGCTCTACAGTCACATGTCTCATTGTCTCTGTATCCCCATCCCTTTAAGTTCTTCCTGCATTGTAATACACCAGTTTGGGGTCTATTTAGTGACTTCCATGTTCCAAAAGCCAAGTGGTATCCAAGTGCAGGTTCCTCCCGCTGCTCGATCCAGGAGACTTGTGTCAGTTCATGCCATTTTTTGATGCAGCATATTCTGAAACTAGTCTGTAGGGGCTGTATTGACTGTAAGAAACTTCATCTAGGTTTCAGTCTTGTGTGTGCACTGCACTCGGTGTCCAAACATAGTGGGCACTGCACCTGGTGTCCAAACATAGTGTGCACTGCACCTGGTGTCTAAACATAGTGTACACTGCACTTGGTGTCCAAACATAGTGTGCACTGCACCTGGTGTCCAAACATAGTGTGCCTTGGGTCGTTTACCTGTTTTTCTCTTTCAACTTCTGTTGCGACACTTCTTCGTGTCTCAGGTCGTGCTACACCAACTACAGGGTATATTTTTTCAGTTGGTCAGTTTTAAACACCTTGTAACTGTCCAGCAGGGTTTTCTTCTCATTCGGAATGATATCTGTAACCATTTGTTTTACACAGGAAGCATGTTGTGCATGGCACAACATGGGGTGCTCAGCCATCAGTCTTACGCACATCAGCGATTGCCCTGTGCCTTTCCGCAGCGGAATATGCAGCCCCAGTTTGGAAAAACTCCGCCCATGCAAAACAAGTTGATACAGCAGCGAACAAGATGGGCAGGATAGTGTCGGGATGCCTTAAACCCACCCCCACAAACAAAATATATCCCTTAATTGGCATTGCACCACCTGATATAAGAAGAGGTGTAGCTGCGGAAATCGAACGAGGGAAACAAGAAAACGACCCTAGACACCTGATGTTTGGCCGTCAGGAACAAGCCACAAAACTCAAATCAAGACACAGTTTCTTAAAATTGACAGAGACCATCCAGACAAGCCCGGAAGGTCGACGCATCGAGAGGTGGCGCAAAACAATGCAGGATCCATGGATAGAGCTCAAGGAAGAGGCTGCGCCTGGACACCACCTGCCCTACGCTGTGTGGAAGGCAATGAACAGACTTTGAACTGGTGTCTCAAGATGGAGAGTGAACTTGAAGAGATGGGGATATTCAGATGTCGACACACGTGAATGCGGCGCAGTTTAGGACCAAGATCATCTGATGACCTGCCCAACCTCCCTGAAACCTGTGACATGAACGACATGATGGAGACGAACGACAAGGCAGTTCAATACTGGATGGATGCTGTGTGACATGGTGTTTGGACACGGAAAGTAACTAAGTACTATCCAGCAGAATGAGAAGACAATGTGGTCTGGTAAAGGACAAATGTTTATTTGTATTAGCTAAACAGCGCCATTATTATGTTAGCCATGACAGATGGTTTAATGTGTATATCCACTGTTGTGGCTTGATTTAGGTGCAGAAATATATAATATATATCAGGAAAATGTATATATACTGAACATATATTATGGTATATTACGGTATATTATTGTATATTATGGTATGTTACGGTATAGTATGTCAGCATGTCTACTACAAGCAATCTACCACTTCCAAATAATCACAGAATCTTATACTTGAAATATTTTGAATCTTGGTATTCAAACCGATAGGTTATGTCTTCTGCCAGGTAGCCGAAGCTATCTGTAGAACATTCTTTTCACGATTTTACATTCTGTGACGTACTAGGCCTGGGGGAAGGTATGTGGTGCATTGGGTAGGAATTTCATTGTTTCTAAATTTTAAAAAAAATTGTTTGCACAGAGAACTGCTAATATCCTGCTCTTTTCTATTTTCAACTGTCAGGGGTTCTTTTATGTGTACAGTGTTAACACGGGGGCCTTTTCATTCATTTTTAATATGACTGGGTCAACCTTCATTGAGATCAGGGGTTTCTTGAAACTTTTGGGATTCAAAATTCCAGTTTCGCACCTTTTCAGCTGTAGCAACTTTGCAGAATCGTATTTTTACAACAATTCTGACAGAATCATCTGAAGAAAAGTATTAGATGCTCTAGCTATGGGATTCATGCTCACAGTTTTTGATGACACCTGCTTTCTGATTTACTATCAGGTGTCAGGCAAGCCTATTACAGATTTAAGTTGAAGGTTTGCTAGAATATTTATACATGCCAAACACTTTATTACATAGGATATTTGCATTTCAAAATTATGTCAGCATGTTTTTATGTACAGTTTGGTGTGTCATATTTTGCTCTTTAACCTGCACTGTTTCCTTCTCTCTGTAACCCAAGTAGCTGCTGGAAAAGTATTTCCTCATAGCACATGATTATTTGTTGTCATTCTTGTCTCCCTCGAGTCAGTCTATGAATCTTTTTGCCTTTGGAGTTTCATTCACCTCCACTTTTTGAGGAGGCTTGTAACTATTTCTAATTTCAATCTGTTTCTGATTTACTTACAGACATTTCTCTTTTGGTTCTTTAGCAACAAAGGGCTGCAATATTTACAAACCATTAATATTTGTATTGAGCTCTCTTCTTTAGTTCACCAATGAAATCCACCTTCTCAGATCTGACCTTCTCTTCCACTATTCTTCTGCCACTTCACTACTCTTCTACACCTTACTCCGCAGGTTTAAAGCCAGTATGGATATGGATGGCAAAATAATCTTGTGGCTTACTAGGCTTTGAAAAGGTGCAACTCTGACATTTCCAGCCTCCAGACTATTCTCTGTAGACATTCAGTCAAAGGTTTGCGCTGCTGGTAACCATAAATAATAATTGTTGGCCATCACAAGCGAAGATGGTGACAGCGTCAGACATGTGTATTCAGATGTCAGCAATTATGACTAAACAGTCCGATTTGAGCACAACAAACTCTGCCGTATGTTAGGGACACGTGGACAGTGTCAGTAATTGAGCCATCTTGCATTCTGCCCTTTTGTGCAGCTTGCTTTTTCTGTGCTGCAGCGATGATGCTCTCCTCACCAATGTGAGCACTATGTGTGATGACAGTGTGTCAGGTTGAGTGGCTCAGAGCAAGCAGCTTCCAAGAAGCAACATCAGTATGGAAGCTGTTTAGATGTCATTTTAAAGAGTCTTTGTATCGTTTCTTCTGTCCTTCCGTTGAGCATTTACCTAACCTGGACTGATCATATAACAGCTGCTTAAGGAGGCACTTATCATGTATGAGAACAACATGCCCCGTCTATCTGATCTAGGTCATGAATGCCAGACAGCCTCAACCTGCTGAAAACTTCCGAGTTTGGCACTCTATCCTACCAGCCAATCTTGAGCAGTCTGCGGTAACCATTAATCTGTCATTGTGTAAGGTCTTGCTACTGGGCAGCCCACACCATCCCCACCAGGATGTATATTGACTTTGATTGACTAATTTTTACAGTAATAGAATCTTTTAATTTTAATTCTAATACCTTGACAGTTGATTGACTTAATTGTTCCTGAATCATTTACAGATTAAGTGAGCATTCACTTATTACTGATTTACACAGAATTTTAACTATTTTTTGCCGTGCTTACACATTTGCAAAAAATTAAAATACATTTTCATACAAGAGATTGGTGTATTATTTATTGATTAAAATACATTTTTGTACACAAGATTGTGGTATTATCTATCTATGGATATACATTTTCATACAAGAGATTGTATAGGATGGTTGTATATGGAACTAGTAACCTTACTGTTCAATTTTTCCCATTGCTAGAGTCCTGCTGGAGAATTTTAAAGGTTGAGCAATTTAAGGACTCTTGCCCAAGCAGTCGCTATGTATTGTTCGGGCTAGGTTTTTATTTGACCTCTGCCAGAATAATAAACCATTGTTTTACCAAAGTTTGAACTTTCAAAACCACTCGACCAGTGTGCCTTGATTGTTTCACTCTACATGGGGGATCAAGATGCCGAGCAGCGCATGGGCTGCAGTGGCCAGCGACCCATAGTTGACTGCTAGCGTCAAGGCCAGCAAACCAGAGCTGCCAAAACCCTTCTACACCTCCACACAGTGATCTTGAATAACAGGCTGCAACAGTGCAGACAGGCTAAGTAGAAGGGATCGAAAAGGGAAGGCTAACCTGCTACCCAAAAATGCCTGCTGAAGTCGGATGTATTGGACCGAAAGGTGCAAATGTCGCAGTCAAGCTGTAAACTACGACACAACGCATTTCGGCCTCCGGACAACATCCTGCTAGTTGCAAAGCCCTTTTTAGGGCTTGGTAGCGGGAGTTTGAGAACAAACAAAAAAGAAAAAGGAGGAGAACTCCACATGGTAGAAAAAATATGACACGGAAACCATCAGGGTGTTTCCATCGATTGTTTCAATCTCTGTCCGTCACTCCACATGGTAGAACAAAATATTCCATAGAAACTACCTGGGAGTTTTCTCTATTGTTTTGCTTCTCTGTCTGTCACTCCACATGGTAAAATATAATTTGCCATGGAAACCACCGGGATATTTCTTGGATGTTTTTGCTTCTTTGTCCATCCCTCCACATAATTTTCCATGGAAACCACCAAGATGTTTCCTTGATTGTTTTGCTTCTTTGTCTGTCACTCCACATGGCGGAACATAATTTTCCATCGAAACTACCTGGGAGTTTTCTCTATTATTTTGCTACTCTTTCTGTCACTTCACATGGTGGAACATAACTTGCCACGGAAACCAATATGGTGTTTTGTAAGACATTCAAATTCACCTATGTATATATTACCTCTTACCAAGATGGGATTCTGACTTGGAGGCTTTCAGCCATGATCTCTCAGTTGGTGGTTTCACGCCATTGGCTTATCAGCCAAGAACTTTATCCAAGTGCTTACGTCTGCAATTCTGCTCATACCGAGTATGACCACTATATCAACGACCTGTCATAATAATAAAAGCTGTCCATCGTTGTCGATGAGGACCGCCGACATCATCCTTGTCACAGATTTCCCTGTTGGGTGTGGGTGCGCATGTGGCTGAACAGGCCAATGCGAGCACGAAAACATCTGCTACAAATCGGGCACACGAGGTTTGTAGAAGGGGATGGTGTTCCCGCTGCTCGGGATTTCCGCGTCTCGCGTCTGTTCTGGGCTTTCATAACACGGTCATCTTCACCAGCAGCTACACCCGATTTGACTGCGCTTCTCCAGTCAGATCTGTTTTTCACAAGACATTCCCAGGTGTCGATGTCTATCTGGCAACTTTTTAGTGAGTCCTTCAGACCGTCTTTAAAACGTTTCTTTGGGCGCTCTCTCTCGCGCCATCCCTCTCTCAGCTCGCCATAGAGAAGCTTCTTTGGGAGCCGCTCGTCTGACATACGGACGAGGTGTCCGGCCCATCCTAGTCGTGCTTTTTCTAGCAGTGCATGGATGCTGGGCATGTTAGCCCTCGAGAGAACCTCGATGTCAGTGACACGATCTTGCCATCGGATGTGGAATATTCGCCTCAGGCAACCTGTGTGGAAGTGGTTTAACCTCCTTGCATGTCCAGAATATACAGTCCAGCTTTCGCAAGCGTATAGTAGGGTTGGAATGATGGTTGCATGGTAGACTTTGAGTTTGGTCTTGACGCTGATGCCACGACTACCCAGACCATCGAGCGCATTCTACCAAAGGCTGTGCTGGCCTTTGCTATTCTGCTTGCCACCTCATCGTCTAGGCTGACAGATCTCGACAGCGTGCTGCCCAGATATGTGAATTTGTCTACGGCATTCAACGTCTGCCCGCTGACTGTAGTCTCTGGTTTTGTGTACGGCATGCCTGGTGCTGGTTGGTACATGACCTCTGTTTTTTTGGCATTTATGGTCAGACCAAAATTTTTGCATGCGGCAGAGAACTGGTCCATTCCAACCTGCATGTTCAGTTCTGAGCTGCTCATTAGAGCGCAGTCGTCAGCAAATACAAGTTCCCTGATTATGTCGCCAGCCACTTTGGTTTTGGCCTTCATTCATCTGGGATTGAGTAACTTGCCATCTGTGCGGTACGTTATGGGTATTCCAAGCTCCAGTGATCTGAAAGCGTCTGTCATCGTGGCCGCGAACATCATGATGAACAAGGTCGGGGCGAGTACACATCCTTGTTTTACTCCGTTTGATACTAAAAACGTTTTAGAGATTGCACCGCTGTCCAGTACACGAGCACACATGCCTTCGTATAGCTGTTTCACCATGGTTATGAACTTGTTGGGGCAGCCAAACTTGGACATTATCATCCACAGCCTTTGTCAAATCAATAAATGTGGTGTACAAGACCTGATTTTGTTCCCGACACTTCTCGTGTACTTGGTGAGCGGCAAAAATCATGTCCACTATTCTTCTTCCGGCTCTGAATCCACATTGGCTTTCTGAGAGGTGGTGGCTTTGTTCAAGGTGTTTGTTGAGCCTGTTTAACAGTAAGCTCGCTAGGATCTTGCCTGCTACGGAGAGTAGCGATATTCCACGATGATTGTCGCATTCCTGACGATTGCCTTTTCTTTTGTATAGGTGAACGATTGAGGCGTCCTTTAGCTCCTGCGGAATTTTACCTTCAGCCCACATGTGACAGAAGAGTTCAGTGATCCTTCTGGTGAGGGATGGGCCAGCTGTCTTATATACCTCTGCTGGTATTGCATCAGCTCCTGGAGCTTTTCCTAAAGATAGTGAACTGATTGCCCTGTCGACTTCCTCCTCAGTAATTACTTCATCCAACGCCAGGTTCAGTTCCACCTGCGGCATTCGCCGGATGGCCTCTTCATTTATGGACGATGGGTGGTTTTTTTTTTTTGCAGAAGTGGTCTGCCCATCTGTCTAGAATCTGAACCTTATCTGTTAGCAGTACCCCATCCGCACTGCGAACTGGAGTATTACTAGAGGGCTGCGGGCCGTAGAGAGCTTTCAGTGCCTCGTAAAACCGTTTGGTGTCATGACGCTCGGCGAACATCTCAATTTCGTCAGCTCTTTTGCTGAGCCAGGAGTCTTGCATCTCTCTAAGCCTGGTCTGGACAGCTTTGCGAGCAGTATTGAAGGCAGCTTTTACTGCCGGAGATGGTGTGTCCCTCTGGTATTCCCTGTGCGCTTCATGTTTTGCATCGAGAAGGCCCTGTATTTCTAGATCGTTCTCATCAAACCAGTCCTTATGCTTGCGCGTGAGTTGGCCAATGTGTTTAACAGCTGTATCGTAGAGTGTGTTTCTCAATGATGCCCAGTTCTTTTTACGACCTGTCATAAATATAGTAAAACTATCCTGTCTTGTGTCAATCTGGTCCAACGTCTGTGATGCCCTTGTGTAAATTCCTTTAAGCTTCAGCGTTGCAGCCATACTTTGTTTGTAAAACAAATGGTTACAGATATCATCAATAAAGGAGCATACCAAGTTCTCTGCTACATGTTCCGTACAAAGAAACTCAGCTGCACTGGTCAATCCTTTTGTAAGGACTAAAAAAATAATTGAAAATGACCATAAATTGCTTGTTAATATAAGAAATATGTTTGAAGGGCATCATATTATTTATGATCATTTCTTTTGCTATCAGAGAGCACAGAATAGAACCACTTTTAAGCATGTTCTAAATGATGGGCAAATTACAAATTACTACAAACAAAAACTTGCTGCAAAAGCTCACACATACGGGCTACTTTAAGGCTTCAACCAAGTGGCGACCTTTTTCTTTGTAAGCAGAGAAAAATTGAGACAAAGATGTACATATTGATGCAATAAATAGTTTATAACGGTGCTGTATATTTGAAACAATCTTAAACAAGCTCCAGGTCAACAGAGACAGCTTTTATATTGAAGACATTTGTTACTACAGCTTATCTATTAATGTTCAGATTGATCCACCTCAGATGCGGGGAACTGAGATGTTCGTCCAGACAAGCACAACATACTGACAAGGACGTTGCATCAGGGTCAGGCATTATACACTGACTAAGACCACAATCTCTCTTCTATGCAGGGTTCCCTGGAAACAGGTTGTTTTCATCAGCATGCTCGGAATGTAAGGAAAGCTACTACAACTCGTCACTTAACGGTCTTTTCAGGGAGCACAAAAGAGTAAGCTTACTCATTATGGGCATTAAACAACAACAACCTCAGGCGCGGTTGGTCCATAGAAGCAGTGCTTGTCTTTCCCTAGCAAATATCTTTTATCTAATTCTTAAGCTCATAAAGATTTTTTAAATCGTAAAAAAATACACTTTGCCTGACTTAATTGTCTGGTTAATGTTGCTTCTACTCTACTAGCTTAACTTAAACTTAACATCTTTATACTGGTTTAGAAAACTCTGCAGAGTACAAATACAACCAGTTTCTTTTACATTCACTTGATCTAAAAAATACCTATGTGCATGAAATTTATTCTTGAATGCATTAATTGACCCGACTATTTCCTGTAGGCATGCATTCCAAGCATTCACCACTCTGTAACTAAATAAAGAAAGTTCTTGGTATCTAAACTGGACCTTTCTTTAATTAATTTTGTGGCTGTGTCTTCTTGTTCTTGTAGGTAGTTGTATTTTGAAAAATCAGGTCAGGTCATCCCGTAACCGGTGAGGTTGTTGGGGCACGCATGAAGAGATCCTCACAATCTCAAGCCACCCTTCTCTGTCAGCGGTCGCTGTCTGTGCCTCTTCTGGTCGGAGATTGGTTCATTCTTCAATGTTGTCCTCCCACCTCTTTTTGGGCTGACCTCTTCTTGTACCTTTCCGTGGAGGATTGTATTTGCAAGACCATTTGATCTCGATATGTGACTGTACCAAGTGAGTTTCCTATTTTTTGACAGTTGCCAAGAGGTCTTCAAAAGGCCCTATTGCTGTTGTAATTCTATCTCATATTTTCTCATTTGTAACTCGATCTTTGTATGTGATGTTTAAAAGTCTTCAGAAACATCTATTCTCCAAGGCCTGTATCCTTCGCTGAAGGTAAGCTGTAACTGTCCATGTCTCACAAGTATAGAGGAATATTGACAGGACCAGTGTATGCATTAATCTGATTTTTGTGCATAGTGCTAACCGTTTATCTTGCCAGATTTTGTTAAGCCGTGCAAGCGCCGCTATTGTCTGTGCTATTCTGGCCAACACCTCACATTTTTATGCTTCATCACTGACAATCGAAACCAGATATTTAAAACGGTCAACCACTTTGAGTTCCTAGCCATTAGCTTTTATCCTGCTGTTAAAGCCCTCGGAGTTGTTGGTCATTCAATTTGTCTTTCCAACGTTTATCTCCATACCATAGTCAAGAGCTGTTTCATTGAGCCTTCTGACCAATCCCTGGAGTTCTGCTTCTGAACCCGCAAACCCGTCGATGTCATCTGCAAAACGAAGGTTGGTAATTGTTCGGCCCCCTATTTTGACAGTACCAACGTGACCTCCAAGTGCCTCACTCATAATTCCCTCAAGGAATATATTGAAAAGAGTTGGAGAGAGTGTACAACCCTGTCTCACACCAACTGATGTGCAAAACCAGTCCCCTCTTCTTCCATTCACAAGAACTGCGCTGAACGCCTTGTCATACAGTTGTTCAAGAACCTTTATTATATTTCCGTTGATTTTATAAATCTTCATGGTTGCCCATAGCGCTTTATGCCATACCCTATGAAACGCCTTCTTAAAATCAACAAACACATGAAACAGTTTTTACTGCTGTTCATGATATTTCTTGCTTAGCAGCCTTAAATTAAATATCTGTTCTGTAGTGCTTCTTCCCTGTCTGAACCCTGCTTGCTCCTCAGCAATGATGTTCTCTGCTTGGGGTTTCAATTGGTTGAGGATTAATCTAAGCATGACCTTGTAATAATCTAATTTATCTGTTCCATTGATTATTGTTTACACCTATATTGTCACCTCAAATTCTTCTAATTTCTAGACACTGTAGGCCGGTTTTTCTGAGTCTTTCCTCATAATTGTAATTCTGGAATCCCATTTAAAACTCTGTCGCTCTTTTTTTGTATGCTTTCCGGTATATTTATGTCTCCTCTATGATAAGGAATCCACACCTGTACATATAACTTCAATCTATGTCTAATGCTTTATACAGTTTAACAATCACTTTCTTCCTTCTATATTTAAAATTTCTTTTTATCATACCTAACATTGCATTTGCCTTTTTCACTGCCACCTGGACTTGCTCACTCGCTTTACCTGTATGATCTATTATAATTCCTAGGTTCCTTTCCTTTTCTATCATTCCAATATTGTTTTTGCCCATTCTGTACGTATGTTCTATATTGTATCTACCCATGTGGATCACTGTACATTTATCTACATTAAACTCCATTTGCCAGCTCACTAACCATTCTTGAATTTTATCTAAATCCGATCTCAATATATCCACTTCTGCTTTAGATAATATCTAAAGATGATGTTGCCCAGTCTTCTTTTGTGTAGACTGTGCCAAAGTACTGATTGAGTAGACTAGCTGCCTCCCTATTCTCACTTATTATTTTTACTCTGCTATCTATGAAAGGGCCTTTGTTTTTCGTTCTTTGTTTATTTCTAACATAAGAAAAAAAAAGCTTTTACTATCAGTCTTGGTCCTATAAGCAAGTTTTTTTTCTTAGTATATTTTTGCTGCTTTATTCACTTTCTGAGTTGCATTTTGCTTGTCCAAATATTTTAAATATGTTTCTTTTGATTTTCCTGCCTCTATATATTTTTTCCATGCTTAATGTTTAGCTCTTCTACATTTAACTACAAATCTAGTTATCCACTTTTTACGCTCTGGGTTTGCCTCCCTACATGGAACACATTCCTCAAACTTTTCAAGAACTGTTTAGAAACTCTCCTACTATTGTTCAGCATCTGTTCCTCCAGCAATATCTTTCCAGATTACGTGGCTTACTGCCTCTTTCATCTCCTTATTTTAGTCATATGTTCTAGAGTTTATGTTTACTTCTTTCCTTGCTATAAGATCCCAATAGATGATCTTATGGTCACTTGAGCCAAACAGTTCCCCAACGGTAATGTTTTCAATCATATTTTCCTCTGTAGTAAAAACTAGGTTGAGTGTCTGTTGAATCAAATCGTTTTGACTCGACAAGTGTTTCTGCTAGGAGAGGGTCAATACCACATAGGTGGAGTTGGTTTCATTATCTCAAACCGCCATGTAAAAAATGTAATCTTTGTGCAAATCATTTCCTCCCGACTTGCCACGTTAGAATTACATTGCTACAGGTCTCTGGACAGAAGAAACCCCTCCTCATCATTCAATGCTACGCACCCAATAGCGGCTACGACGATAACTTTTTTTCATTGAAGATTATTTAAAAAGTTAAAATCACATGGAATAGGTGGGGAGGTTGCCAAATGGATTGAAAGTGGATGGAAAGAAGGCAGATAGTGGACAAAAATAAGGAGTACTCTGAGTGGTGTGAAGTAAAAAGTGGAGTGCAACAGGGCTCGGTTTTGGGACCGAAATTGTTCTTGATATATATAAACAATTTGGACATTGATATAGGATACATGATTGAAAAATTTGCAGATGGCACAAAACTATGTAGAAGTGTCTTATCTATAGCAGAGGTGAATATATTGAGGTCGGATTTAGATCAAATTTGAGACTGTTCTGTGAAATGGCAAAATGGAGTTTAATATAGATAAATGTACAGTCATCCACATGGGTAGATCCAATATGGAACATAATTACAGAATTGGCAAGAACAATATTAGAATGATAGAAAAGGAAAGGGACCTAGGGGTTATAGTAGCGCTTGCAGGAAAAATGAATGAGCAAGTTCAGGTAGCAATGAAAAAGGCAAATGCAATGATAAAAAGAAATATTAAACATAAGAGCAAGGAAGTGATAGTCAAACTGTATAAAGCATTAGTTAGACCTAGATTGGAGTACTGTGTACAGGTGTGCAGTCCTAATCAAAGAGGGAATATAAACATGCTGGAAAGGATACAAAGAAGAGCGACAAAACTGATAGTGGGATTCCAGAATTACAGTTACGAGGAAAGAATCAGAAAAACCGGTCTACAGCATTTAGAAAAGAGAAGAATTTGAGGTGACTTAATACAGGTTTATAAGATAATCACAGGAAATATTAAATTAGACTATAAGAATTTTTTTTTCAAAATACAACCACCAACGAGAACAAGAGGGCACAGATGCAAATTAACTAAAGAAAGGTCCAGATTGAATATTGGGAAATATTTTTTTAGTCAGAGAGGGGTGAATGCTTGGAATGCATTACCCCAAGAGGTGGTAGAGGCAGAGACAGTTAATGCATTTAAGAATAGATTGGATGTGCATAGCTTTTAAAGCAGGTTAATGCAAATGTGACTGGTTGTCTACAGACTGATGAGTCTTCTAAACCAATATAAACACTTTAAGTTTGATTGGAAGTAGTTCTCTCGCATTGTGTCTTGGTGTGAATATTACATTATCGCCTATTTCTGCCGGATTGAGAAGTTCCTTGAAATATTCCTCCCAATTCAGCTTTTCCCTGTTTTCATTCAGTATAGGGTAATTATATTTGTTGTCTATGATGGTTCAGGGTATAACATATTTGTCTCTCAGTCTCATTTGTTCAAGTCTTACAGAATTCTCAATGAGATTCTTTACATGTTTGTTAGAGTTTCGTCATATTTCTGCCAGGAACTCTTTTGCCGTCTTTATAATTCTGCTGGTATATCTTCTTGCTGTTTTGTATTGTGCATAATCTTCTTGTTTTTTATTGCACCCATATTTTAAAGAGTTCTTTTTTATTTTTCACAGCTATATTTCACCTCTTCATTCCATCACACTTTTCTGTTTGCATTGTCTTGTGTTTTGAAGACCACAGTTCTTCTTAGGCTATAGATAATTGTATTTTAGAAATATATCCATTCAGTCTTTATGTCGTGTACTTCATCTGGCATGTTTTGGTATGCACTGTCAATCTCGCAGCAAAACTATTTCTTGGCTTGTTCAATGTGTAGTCTCTTTATATTTATTACTCCTGGGTCTTTTATTCTGTTACACCTATGTGCGTGTTGGTGGTAGTGTGACATAACCACTGGCCTGTGTTCTGTGTCAATATCTGTTGGGTATTGCTTTGGAGTCTGTGACATGTGGTCTAATTCTCCGCCTGGTTAGTATGAAATCAATCTGCGATCCTTGGTTGTTATTGTTCCATCTGTACCATGTTCTGATCTGACTAAGACGGTGTTGAAATATGCTGTTTGTGATTATAAGTTCATACTCTGCACACAGATTCAACAGTTTTTCACTATTACTATTACACTCTGTGGTGCTGTTGCTGTAAGGTCCAAGATAGTTCTCCCAAGGTGTTCTCCTTCCTCCTACTCTCCCACTGAATTCACCTATTACAATTAGTTTGTCTTTGTTTATAAATTTCTAAAAGTTCCTCTTTTTATTCTTCATTGTGACTATTATTACAAGGCCTGTACACTTGTATTAGTGTTGTTGTTTCTGTTCCTTCTGCACTTTTTATTATTATTTCTGATATGTAATCTGTATCTGTGATACATTTTGCGGTCTCTGGATGCACTATGCCAATGACTCTCTAGTAATGAATTTACTAACTCACAGTCATCCACTCATACCCCAACTCTCTTACACATGCACATACTCACTCATTAATGTACTCACTAACTCAATTTGCTCAAACATTTACTCCCTTTCCACTAACCCAATCACACATCCACTCGCCTTCCCACTGACTAGGGGGACTCAGTGGTATCGAGGTAAGGTGTCCGTCTTGGGTGCCAGAGGTCGTGGGTTCAAGTCACGGTGGAGACTGGGATTTTATTTACGTGGATCTTCTGGTAAAAATTCCCTTGATCTCTGGGTAGTGAGATTGGACTCCTGAGCCAGTGTCGAGCATGTTACAAATTTTTTGGCAGTTAGAAATCGAAAAGAGTAGGCTTAACAGTGCTGCTGGGACAAAATTCAACAAATTCTACCTAAAACTCTAACCACAATTATTTGTATACTCCCTCGGGTGGTTCGTTAAGATCAGCATAGATAGCGCCTAACTGGCTTAAAGATCTGCTTAGCTCTAATGTTTGAGTCTATTAATGATGAACTAGCACATTGGTTAAGAAACCCTCCAATATTGCATGTACAGACTCTGAAGAGTCTTCTAAACCAGTATAAAGACGTTGAGTTACATTATTTACCCTCCAACTTGGAGAGGAAGACTAACATCTGGTCAGGCACAACATACTGATCAGGTTAGTTGGATCAAAATGTTGAGCAGCGCATGAGCTGCAGCGGTCAGCAATCCATAGCTGACTGTTAGCGCCAGGGCCAGTGAACCAGAGCTACCAAAACCCTTCTACACCTCCACGCAGTGATCCTGGATAACAGGCTGCAACAGAGCAGACTGGCTAAGGAGAAGGGATCGAAGAACGAATGCTAACCTGGTACTCAAAAAATGGTTGCTGAAGTTGGATGTGTTGGACAGAAAGCTACAAATATCGCAGTCAAGCTGTAAACTACAACACAAAGCATTCCGTTCTCTGGACTACATTCTGCTACTTAAGCCCTTTTCAGGGTTTGGCAATGGGAGATTGAGAACGAACGAACGAAGCCAAGCCAAGACACGTTAGTCAAGGTCAGGCAAAATATACTGGCCAAAACCCTCACCTCGGCTTCCTTGTAGCCCTCTCTGGAAATGGGCTGTTTTCTTGGCAGTCTGGCAACCGGGGTGAGAGATCGATGTGTTCACCATAGGTGTGAGTGACATGCAGATGAAGCCAATCATAGCACCAGTCCACCTTCATCAGCATGCTTGGAATGTGAGGAAAGCTACTGCAAACCATCACTTAACTTAATTCATGGTGCACAAAAGAGTAAACCTACTCATTGTGGGCATTTGAAACAACAACAATCCTCCCACTCACCTACCTCTCATTAATTTACTGACTAGCCCTCAGTTTGCTCAAATGTTGACTCAATTACTCATCCACCTACCTACCCACACGGCCATTGGTAAGCTAATTGATCCACAGTTTACTAAAACGTCGACTCTTCCTCCTCGCTCACACATTCATCTACTCAGTCATTCATAATTTTCCTTCTCTAACGACAACAAAAACATTTGGTTATTAAGCAGTTTATTTTTTTATTTTTAGAAAAACGAATTTTTTCAGATGTTCTTGATTTCTGGTCGACTATAATCAACACAGTAATGGAGTATGCCTAATTTTGTTTTCCCCCATCATTTTGATAGATTCCAATTTGTCTTTTATTATTACAAAATCTCACTTCATTGATTAACATTTAAAAATGATATAGCAGCCCTAACAATTAAGATTAGTTCAAAGTGTTCTAGACAGTTCTGTCTGGGCACTCCAATTTTTACATATATATGCATAGCCGGCCGGATATAGGTATAATGAGGCCATAAGCTATTGCTAGCTGTAGAGGTCATTTTTATTTAGAGTAATGTTGAAAACATCTGAGCTTGGTCAACAAGATGTATAACAAATAGGAATACAGTGTTGATTATTGTTAATTAGGCTGTGGTAAATAGGCTAAATCATCATTACCGGTACTTCAATATTAATTATAGTAAAAGTTTTTTTTTAAGAAAAATGTTCAGCTTATGAAACTAGGCTCTAGCTTGTTTAGCTTATCTGAGTTAATAGTATTCCAGTCATGTATATAAATGCTCAAATAATAAAAGGTAAATGCCTACATATAAAATCTGGGAATGGTCTGTGAGCTGGCAAATGGAGTTTAATGTAAATAACTGTACAGTCCTCCACATGGTAGATCGAATATAGAACATAATTACAGATTGGGAGTGAACAATATTAGAAATATAGAAAAGGAAAGGGACCTATGGGCTATAATAGATCATTCAGGTAAAGTTAAAGTGAGTGAGCAAGTCCAGGTAGCAGTGAAAAAGGCAAATGCAATGTTAGGTATGATAAAAAGAAATATTAAACATAGGAGCAAGGAAGTGATAGTCAAACTGTATAAAGCATTAGTTAGTGACCTACATTGGAGCAATGTGTACAGGTGTGGAATCCTTATTATAGAGGAGATATAAACATACTGGAAAGAAAGCAAAACTGATAGTGGGATTTCAGAATAATAGTTGAGGAAAGACAGAAAAACTGGCCTACAGAGTCAAGACAAAAAGAAGAATTTGAGGTGACTTCCAACAGGTTAATAAGATAATCACGACAAAGGATAGATTGGACTGCAACAAGTTTTTAGCTGCCTACAAAAACAAGGGGACACAGCTACAAATTAAGTAAAGAAAGGTCCATATTAGATATTAGGAAATATTTTTTTAGTCAGGAGTGGCGAATGCTTGGAATGCATTGCCACATGAAATAGGGCAGGCAGGTTCAATTAATGCATTTAAGAATAAATTGGATGCACATAAGTATTTTTAGATCAAGTGAATGTAAAATAAACAAGTTGTATATAGACTGTCCAGAGTCTTCTAGACCAGTATAAAGACGTTAAGCTGAAGTTATATTTAAGCAACAATGGAGAAAATGCTATAAAAATAATCATACAAAAGGCAAGAGTAGCTTTAATCGCATTATGAAACTTATGGGAGTCAAAAGAGATTAAGTTCAATGCAAAAGTAAAAAGGTATTTATCTCCAATGTAAAGTCAATCCTACTTTATGGAAAAAAATAAAAGTTATCAAAACAATACAGACTTGCATAAATGGAGGCTTGCTCATAATAATAGAACTAACACAGTACGATAAAATCACTAATTTGGAACTTGGTAAAAGCCAGACAGACAAAAATGGGAACAGACATTTAGGTGAATACACTGGTGTTAGATTGAACACACATTAATAAACCCAGTTCATGGTGTTACAACGTAGTCTCTGTTCTGCTGGGTAATAGAAATAGAGATGAACTGAAATACACATAGAGAAGACGTACAATGAATAAAGAAGACGTGGGAAGAAGTAGAACAGATGGCATAGGGCAAGATAACTTTACTATACTGAAGACATGTGCTGCTAGTGTAGCTGAAAGTTTTTTGGATGAAATGATCAACTCATCAGATGCATAATTATATGAGAGGTCCTGTTCCAGCTGATTTGTCTAGGATCAGAGTTTTAACTGCTGTCGTGTGACATTCTCCGCTTGTTGCAGTATACATGGTCCTTGAACTTGTGTATTTAACCCCTAAATTTACGAAGTTAGCTGTGCCCAGAATAGTGGAGTAGTAGTGTCTAGCTTGTCCATATAAATGATTTTATGATCAGGAATTTTTAGTGCTTGTTTATTTTCTGCTTGCATACATGGGGAATATGACCGTTTTAAAATCGGTCGTTTGTTTTCCTTCAATCTTGATCTCTGACGTCCAGTGGAAAATTTATTTTCGGTGGTTTCCGCTGGTTTTATGGAGCAAGCATATTTGGGTTGTACATGACAGATTTTGTTTAAACAACCTGACGTTTGATTGCTGCATTGTTTTGTTGAGTAGGGTTTAGGCTCTACTTGGCTGGACAAACTACTGCATTTGCCCGCCAGTTGAACAGAATGGATTCTTTCTCTAACGTTGTGCTTTGAATGTACAGAATAATCAGATAGGCAACCTTGACAGCACACATCAAGTCCATCAGATACGAACTGGTCTGAGAATCTAGTCGAGGATTTAAATAGCTCAGGACGTACATTTTTATGTGTACTTGCAATGAATTTCGCTCCAGCTTGGCTTGTAGAATGAAATCTATGTTTTAGAACAGCATTTCTGAAGCCTGTTTGTCTTTCCAAAGTTCTCCTGCTATTAACTTGAAAAGGTGTGAAATAAAATGGGTTGATGTCAACTCTGAGTGGAAGTGCATGGCGTTTCTTAGAGTTTCCTGTTTGCTTTAGTACACGACCTTCAGCGCGTGGATATCTGCGCCTTATTTGTGCGACACGGTAGGAAATATTTTTGTTCCCTTTTTCAACCCTTTTTCTATTCAAGGCTGCTTCTGTAAATCCCCTACCGGTACATGAATTTGAATTTCGCTCCCAATAGGCGGTAGAGATACGGCTTGACGGTCCTTGCATTGATGAAACTGGTATATTCTCAAAATTCATGGGGAATTTTTTTATTATATACATGTTATTGTCTTTTGAATTCATTCTTTTGTATGTACAGCTACTTTATGATAATCCCAAACAGTTGTTCTCTTATTTGATATTCTGGTTCTGCCAAAAAAAACAATACAATAAATTAGCAATGAAACGTTAGCACTAAACATACATACATTTTAATATGTTGTTATTTTTGTTGTTTGAAGCTACTCATAATGAGTTATTCACTTTTGATGGATTTTCTGTTAGCATGTTGTAGTGGCTCTTGTCCTATCCCAGAGTGTACTGAAGAAGGTGGACCTGGATCTTTCTGGCTGTAATGCAAGCTGGGCTTCTCAGCAGGCTGAACAATATGGGGATCACAGTGTCGAACCCCAAGCAGTTGTAATACAACCTATTTCCATGTGCATGACATGAAAATGAGCTGGGGTTAATATCAGTATATTGCACCAGACCCTGTGACTTCATCATTACTTTCGTCAGTTTTAGTTGTAAAAATTTTGCAATGACTAAAGAAACTGTTGGTTTTATGCTGTTCAAAGGATTGAAACACTGTTATTTTCACAGATTCAATGTTAGCTCTTCAAGCATTAGAAGTTGCTGGTCACTGTAGACCTGACCTTATCCAAATATCTCTAGACATTGACCACATCATCACTTTCAGTGCTGTCAAAATAGTTCTGCAGTGGCTCTCTGGACACTCAAGCACACCAGGCAATGACAGGGCAGACAGACTAGCAAAGGAGGGATCAAGACAAAAACAGCCATACACAGCAACAACTTTACAGACTGCCAAACAGCTCATAAGATCAGCAAACAAAGAAACTTGACTGAACAGATGGGCCATAGGAAACACAGGAAGGGAGGTCTACACACATATGGCAAGCCCAGTCCAAATGACAGTGTAAATCAACTCACATGGAAGGATCAGAGCACCATTTTCTGACTGAGAACCCAACACATCCCACTAAACAAACACCTGAACAGAATCCAACCACAAAATATTTAACAGTTCCAGCTGTGTACACACCCATATGAAACAGTTGATCATCATCTCTTTGAGTGCTTAGCGCTCAATGATTTTAGAAAAATGCTTCTTCCTCCATAGCCAGATACATTGAATACTTTGTATGGCACTAGCCAAAAGCTGATAAACACATGGCATTGGGCCGAAGGGCGAGAGCCAGAATCTGCTGGATCCGTAACAACAACAATAACATGCTGTTTGTAGAGTCTAATTTGCTGTACGTGGAACTTTTGACCTGCAAAAAGTACAAATTGGCAGCATTGTATGATTACACTGAGACACTACATCACGAATCTCAAAACACAAATCACCATGGGGGTCCCATGAAACTATCTTAGATGGTTCTAGGGCTGCAAGGAGACTATTTCAATGAACTTGTGATAGCAATACAGTAAACCCTCCAAGTCCTTGATCAGATTAGATTCTAACTGACCATTTCAGACTCAAATACCAACAGACTAAAAGTCTGACACATGTACATATACTCTTGAGGAGGAAGTCTAACGTCTGGTCAGGCACAATATACTGATCAAACATGTTAGTCAGAGTCAAGCGAAATATACTGGCCAAGATCCTCACCTCGGCTTCCTCATAGTCCTCCCTGGAAACAGGCTGTTTTCATGACTGCCTGGCTAATGAGGTGAGTGATCCCCATAGTAGTGAGTGACACACACATGAAGTCAAGCATAGCACAACCGCCTGGAGGACCCCGGTCCACTTTCATCACCTTGCTCAGGTTGTGACAAAAGTTACTGCAATTCGCAACTTAATGCCATTTTCAGGGCACACAAAAGAGTAAACCTGCTCATTGTGGGCATTCGAAACAACAACATTAACGTTGTGGGAGGGAACAAGCAAACTTTTGGGCATGTCCTCCAAGCCTGCCAGCCCCAAAGAAAAGAGCAAAGTGACAGCATAGCTTTCTCCCAAAAATTTGAGGGATAAACTGTATGGCTACAATTGAAGTTTGAGATAGACCCCAGTTTTATCAGGAAAATGTATGTGATTTCATTAAAGGATAAATTCTGTGACAACTACTGCAGCTTGAGGCAGATCACCAGTTGTATTAGAAAAAGAGGGAAGTGAACAGTACTCAGGGTTAAGGAGAACACACTGACCAAGCCACCAATCTCACGTTCTTGCTTGTGCTCCTAAAAACAGGCTGTGTCACAGCTGTCGACCAATGAGGGGATTGACACTAATCCCCATAGCGTTGAGCTTACTGTGGAGCCTCACATTTCATTACAGCCACGAGGAGCCCAGTTTAGCTCTCTAGAACGCTTTGGGATGTAAGAGGAGCCTGCTACTGAGAGATTATCATCAAGAGCTAACTCAACTCAGCAAGAGTAGCTTCGAACAGCAGTATGAAGGAAAGAGAAGGAAATAAAAATGGTTACGATTGCTTATAAACTTCTTTATGTTGATTCCTGGGCCCTTTACTTTAAAGTGATGTACATTTCCTTATATGTGACATTGGCAACTAGAAACCTCATAATGTAAATATAAAGTAATTCATAAATGAACATCATCAAAGTACATGCACGTTTTGGAGCAGGTTCCTACAGCAGTTGCCCTATGAGCAAATGGGGAAAGATGATGATAAAATTATAAATGGAGTCATTGTCCTGACATTCTGTAATATCACTTCTTACAAGTACAGCATACTCAATAAGTGATAACATTCGCACAGATATCTATTTTCACAACCACTTTAAATACCATCTACTGAGTGGTCTGCCAGGATCTTTGTGTATGACACAGACAAGAATAGCACCACTGCCTCACAGAGAACATGTTATAAGAGGTGACTGTGTGACATGGCATAACACTGACTATGGTTAGGTGGTTTGTTAAGAACAGCATATATGGCGCCTAACAGGATGCGGGTCTACTTTGCTCTAGTGCTTGAGTCTATTAAGATGGACTCGCACATTGGTTAACCACCCTCTGCAACACCGGTCCCAATACAGCGGAGTAATAAGTTGCTCGAGCCCAGCAGCTAAGCAGGAAATCCTCATCCTGGCTACACCCATCTCATGTCAGAGCTGCGACCTGCACATTCACCCCTGTAGAAGTATAGGTTGACTAAGACTGAGACAGATCATTCTGCTCATATTTGTGATTTCATTGATTCATCATTTCCATCCAAGTTAAGTAATGGGCCTCCACTACAGCTGGTCCATTCCCAGGATGCCTATATCTAAACATTCACAGTGGTCGTTTAAAAAAACAATCATTTTACATCATGAGGTTGCTAGCCCCATGCACAACCCTCTGTAGTCACATTTAACAAAATGAATTGAAGGTTACGGAGGTCAATTCCTTCTACCCCGGAAACCAGGTGCTGCTCAAATGTGCGATAAATATTCAATTGTGCTCGTTCTCTTGAAATGTATCTTTTCACATTGTCAGTAGATGAAATCCATTTTCTCTTAGAACAGTATTACGACTGATACTATCTCGTGTTGTGGTTGTTGTTTAACAAGACCTGCAGAGACTGTTTGCTCTTTCGCAACCAATGCCAAGTTACATTGACAACACATTTGTTGATTATTTTTATGACTTTACTGTCCTAACGCAACTTATTGAAATAGATTCACGATTCAAGTCCCTTAGCATGCCACTCCGTCTGTGTAAACAATCAAAAGATAATTTCTTGTTTCACGAGGAAAAATCAACATGTACGATATTCTCAATTTCAAATAAACCCCAGAACACCAAAATAAGTCTTAACGGCAAATACCTGCGGCCAAACGACAACCCAAACTACTTGGGAGTCACATTTGATCGGCGCATGACATGGAAAAGTCAGATCGAGAGAAACCGAATGAGAGCCAGAGAAAGAATGGTAATCATGAGGAAACTTGCTGGCACAAGCTGGGGAGCAGACGAAAGAATACTAAAGAAACTGTACACTGGAAGAGTGAGACCAGTTCTCGAGTATGGCATTGCGGCATGGACAACAGCAGCAAAAGTGAACATTGATAAAATTAGCAAACTTAAAACCAAGCCATGAGAGTTATAACAGGAGGCATGAAGTCAACGCCAATTGTAGAACTTGAAAAGATTACAAATCTGCAATCCATGACCGACAGAAGAGACTGCAGAGCCCAGCTGCAAACAGAGAAACTCAGAAGACTGACAGACCATCCAATGCATCAGAGACTAAATAGATTTGGAAATGGGAAACTAAAGCGGAGAAACTTTGTAGAAATAACCAAAGCAAAGATGAGCGAAGACCCTATGAACACCGTAACAATACCAAAGCCTATCCCTACTGTACGCAAACCTACCTGGAAGCAGAATATCATTCCGGAGGTGGTAGAAAATATACCAGGTATTGGAAACAAGAACATTTGACTCAACACGGCCAACACTGAAATGATTGACAGACCGAGAGCACTTTCGTTGGGTCTAATATGGAACGGGTGCTGGATTTAGACCCTCGAAAATCTGGGGCTATCCTCTCGGTAGCTTGACTGTCTCGCATCCAGTGTTCGTTAAAGGAATTAACGGAAGGGCACCACCAGGAGTGGAGTCTGCGGCTTAATTTGACTCAACACGCCAATACTGTAGAACGACTGACAAATCGAGAGCACTTTCGTTGGGTCTAATAGTGAACGTGTGCTGGTATTAGACCCACGCAAGACAGGTCAGCTCTTTAACCTTCTAATGAAAGAACGCTACAGAAATCGTGTTTAGCCCCGCAGAAACCGCAGGTTTCAGATACCTGGTCATTGACAAACAAAAAGCCCTCTATTAATTCGTCTGGTCTAATAGTGAACGGGTGCTGGTAATAGACCATCGGAAGACAGGTCAGTTTTACCCTACTAATGACAGGGCGTTGCTACGGTAATCCTGCTCATTTCGAGAGGAGCCGCAGACATTTTGGTTCACGTACCAGGCTGATAAAGCCAATGTGAGGGATTACGGCCGGACGCCTGTAAGCCGGAATCCCACCCAAAATCTCAGCACCACTGCAATGGGAGGCTTCGATATGGTCGGGACCTGGGGCTCGCGCCTCAACCCTACCCGGTCGAGCCGCAGAAAGATGTCTCTTCCGTCCGCCAATCAAAGCGGGTGGATAGCTGCTCGATATTCACCCTATACGGCGATGGGGTGCGAAACCACCAACATAAGACTTAGTTCTTGGTCGGGGTGTCGAAAACAGTAGAGCAGCCACCTCACTGTGAACTGTCGAGACTCAACCCATGACCATGAGATATGTCCGCACACCAGGCGAACAACATCTCCGTGACATTACCAGGCTTGTCCCCTGGTTAATTTCACTTCTGCCTCGATCTTTACCTCTGTATGCTATCAGCCATACCAATGGACGCAGAAGAGATGCAGACTAGCGGACATTGCACATCTGCCCTATTGTGTCAACCTCCCAGGTGGCGGGGAATGCTAGGCGTACCATCACTGCAGAGAAGCCGAGAAAATAAAGGGAGCAAAGAGATACCCCACTCACATGCAAATGCTACGTTCTGGCAGGACGTGACGATCCTGGGATAGACACACTGGACTGCCTCTCTTCCGGGTTAGTACAAACCAGTACATAGTCCATATCATATATCACATATCATCACCGCACCCTATAGACACGAGTAGTGAAGACTCGTTAGTCCTGTAAGACAACTTCCATAATAGAGACAACTCTGATCACAAACAACTGCTGCCTTGCAGACAGGCTGGGGACAGCCAAAGGCTAAGGAGGGCATCCCTACAGAAACGCCTGTTGAAATCGGATGCACTGGGCCACAGGCTTAACGAAACAGTGCAACGTAAATCGCAGAATGATGACAGTACAACTTATCAGAAAAACGTATGGCGCTCATCCTGCGGAGTCCCGCCAGGCAGCGAGAGTGCCGGGCCTCACGCCTCGAAGGGGCCCACTCTTGACTACTGGTGGTCATCCACCCATGTGTCGTGGAGTCAAGGCACATGGCTATGGGGCAATCCCTATTGACCAAAAACTCAAGACCCTCAAAATACTACAGTGGAATGCGGAGGAAGTCATTAACAAAAAAGCTTTCCCTAACACATCACTTGCATGAAGGTAAGATTGACGTGGCATGAATCCAAGAAACGCACATCAACAGCAACCATAAATTCGCAATCAGAGGTTACCAAGCCTTCCGCCTGGATAGAGAAGGTCACAAAGGAGGGGTTCTGATACTGACCCGTGACTGCATACCGAGTAGCGCGGTATCTGTCAATCACACCGAACAAGCAGAAATTGTAGGAGTTGACATAATGGCTCAAGAGACGAAGATCCGCATCTTCAACCTGTACGGACCACCAAATAAGGACCTGTCGCTCTCGAGTATGGAAGTCAAAGACTCCAACTGCATAGTAGTTTGAGACTTCAACAGCCACTCGGAGAGATGGGGGTACTCGGACACAGACAGCAGAGGTGACGAAGTGGAAGATTGGGAGATAGACACAAATCTCCATCTAATCAATAGGCCGGAGGATAGCCCTAGCTTCTATTCTAGAACATGGCATACCACCTCGACTCCAAATTTGGCTTTCTCCACAATGGACATTCACCATAAAATAGACCGCCAGGTGCTAAACCAATTGGCAGGTAGCGACCACAGGCCAATTAGGCTAGAAACTGAAATGGAAGTAGGCCCACAGGAAACAAAACCGCTCCCACGTTGGAATTACAAACGAGCCGACTGGGACAGATTTGCAATCCTGACAGATGGGCTGTGTGAAACCATCAACACACGGAACAACAAAATGAAGCCCATGGTGGAAAGCCTAAGCAAAGCAATAATGCAAGCTGCCACTGAAACCATCCCAAGAGAGGCAAGCAAAAATTATAAGCCCTATTGGAATGATGAGCTGCAGAAAGCGGAAGACGCAGTCACAAATGCTAGGAACATGGCAGAGCGAGAACAATCTATGGAGGCAAATATCGCCCTCAAAGCCGCCACGGCGAAATACAAATACACTCTAAACCAAACAGCAAGAGAAAGCTGGAAAAACAAAACGTAAAGCCTCAACTTAGACAAAGAAGGGAACAAACTATAGAAGTTAGTCAGAGCCATGAATGACGAAACTCCAGCAAACAAACAAATTACCATCAAGCAGGGCGAAAACTTGCTCACTGGAAAAAAAGCCGCAAACGCCTTTGTTGAACACTATGCCAGAGCGAACTACATAGATGTCTCTGCAGATAGGCATACGGACATTAATGAAGAGCAAAAGGGGCACGATAACATCAATATGGCACCAGAAGAGCATATGATGGCAAAATTAACAATGAACGAAATGGAAGAGGCCATGAGAACATTAAAGAAAAGGAAATCTCCAGGAAAAGACGGGATAACAAACGAAATGCTGATGGGGCTGGGCCAAACAGCAAAGAGGAAACTGCTATCAGTCCTGAACCAAAGCTGGAAAAGGGGTATTGTACCCCAGGCATGGAAAGACGCAGTACTTGTACCAGTACCAAAGAAAGGAAAAGACAAAACAGATCCAAATGGATACAGGCCTATCAGCCTACTGAGCTGTGTCGGCAAACTGATGGAACGTATGATAAACACCAGACTAATGTGGCATCTGGAAGAAAAACGCATACTAATTCCACAGCAAGTAGGCTTTAGACAGCACAGATCCACTGAGGATCAGGTCATCCTCATAGCCCAGGAAATAGAAGATGCCTACCAGGAACAGAAACACACAGTAGCGGTTTGCGTGGACCTGGAAAAGGCATTTGACAAAGTCTGGAAAGATGGACTTAGAGTCAAGCTAAGAAGAAGTGAAGTTTGTGGGCAAATGTACAAGTGGATCAACCACTACCTCAAAAACAGAACGGCCAGAGTCCAAGTACAAGGGCAGATGAGAAAAAGGTGACACTTGAGCAGGGAGTACCCCAAGGGGGAGAACTGTCACCCACACTCTTTCTGGTATATATAAATGACATTACAGAGAATATACCAAGAAGAGTTCATAGCTCAATGTTTGCAGACGATCTGGCTATGTGGACCTCTGAAAAGAATCTCACCATAGCAAGAAATAGGATGCAGCAGGCCCTAACATCGCTGGAAGAGTGGGCGAACTCATGGCTGATCAAAATAAACGAGGAGAAAACCACATGTACAATATTATCGTTATCAATCAAACCCCAAAACACCAAATTAAGTCTAAACGGCAAATACCTGCAGGCAAACGACAACCCAAACTACCTGGTAGTCACATTTGATCGGCGCATGACATGGAAAAGTCAGATCGAGAGAAATCGAATGAGAGCCAGAGAAAGAATGGCAATCATGAGGAAACTTGCTAGCACAAGCTGGGGAGCAGACGAAAGCATACTAAAGAAACTGTACACTGGAAGAGTGAGACTAGTTCTCGAGTATGGCATTGCGGCATAGACAACAGCAGCAAAGGCGAACTTCGATAAAGTTAGCAAACTCCAAAACCAAGCCATGAGAGTTATAACAGGAGGCATGAAGTCAACGCCAATTGTAGAACTTGAAAAGATTACAAAACTGCAATTCATGACCGACAAAAGAGACTGGAGAGCCCAGCTGCAATCAGAGAAACTCAGAAGACTGACTGACCATCCAATGCACCAGAGACTAAACAATTTCGGAAATGGGAAACTAAAGCGAAGAAACTTTGCAGAAATAGTCAAAGCAAAGATGCACGAAGACGCCATGAACGCACTAACAACACCAAAGCCCATCCCTACTGTATGCAAACCTACCTGGAGGCAGCATATATTTCCAGAGGTGGTAGAAAATATACCAGGTATTAGAAACAAAAACTGCCAATCTGAAAAAGAAAGAAGAGATACTACCCTGAGTTACCTAACGGAAAACTACCCAAGCATGGACTGGACCCATGCATACACCGACGGTTCCATAACAAATACAACACAGTACGGAGGGGCAGGAGCATTCCTGAGCCTACCAAATGGCAGAAAAACACTTTCATTCGCTACTGGAAAATACACAAGCAATTTCAGAGCGGAGGCAGAGGCACTGAGGGCGGCAGTGGAAGAAATGGTGACAGGTAAAAGAAATGAAAGCCACATAGTCCTGCTTACAGATGCTCTGGACGTAGTCACAGCACTATAAAGCCAGAAAAATACTGAACTTAATGATTTAAGAGCAGTACTCTGTCAACTATGCCAGCAGGCCGCACCAACAAGGGTAGTGGTGCAGTGGGTTCCATCTCACTGCAACATCCAAGGCAACGAGGAGGCAGACAGACTGGCAAAAGACGGTGCAAGACTACCACAACCAGATTCTAGTGTGACCTACGAAGAGTCCAAAAGGCTTATTAGGGCCAGATACATGGCAAAATGGGAAACAGAACATACTGGCTACACAAAAAACGATGCCTATTACCAGCTGAACAGAAGAGAGCAGGTCGTGGTCTTCAGACTCCGCACAGGCCACAACGGACTGAGGTACCACCTATTCCATAAACTGAAGATAGGTGGCACTGACGAATGCACTTGTGGTACCAGGAAAATGACGGCTGAACATCTGCTGCAAAACTACCCGACATACGAGGACCAGAGAAAGCACATGTGGCCATCACCAGTGGCAACACTAGACAAGCTCTATGGCAGTGTCGACAGCCTCAGGATGACCACTGCTTTTTTCGAAAAAATACAGGTTGACGTTTGACAGCGTAAAAAGAAGAAGATTTCTTGTTTCAGACTGTCAAGAGAGCTGATGTATGCATTATCCACCATCTACAAATATGTAGGGAATATGGTTCTGAGCTGATGAACTGATAAAACGCATATGATTCCTCGGGGAGCTGAGAACCATATGCGTTTTATCAGTTCATTCGGTCTAATGCAGACTTTATTTACATATCCACAACTGCTTTTTGTTTATGATGCCACCCAAATTATTTTATGAAATTGCTCAAATTTTGTTGTTAAAAATCAGATGTGAGCCTGTTATGGGATATCATGTTATACAGTCAACATGAAAGTCCTCAGAACAGAATACATAAGTGCACAGTGTCTGTCTCAAATTTGGTCAATGGCATCGGTACGGGACTGAAGCTCCATCAGTGACTGAGCTGACAGCAGCCAGAGACTCATAACTGCATTAGAGTAGTCTGGCTAAGAGAGTAGGGATCACAGTGGGAAGACAAACCTGGTACTCAAAAATGCCAGCTGAAATTGGATGTGTTGGGCTACACAAAGGTACAGGTATCACAGCTTTGCTGTACACTACCACACATCTTTTTCTGGACAAACACCAAAGAAGAAGTATTTACTGATGGTCCCTTTAGTTCTCTGGTTGTGCATACTTTCAGGTGCACTTCTCTGCTGGACCTGCGTATTAAAAAACATAGCAATCTGTGCAGCGCTTGTTCATTGATTAGTGTTTTCATCCAAAAGGCAGTTGTTGATCAACTTCAAAATGTTACTTCTATCATATTATCTCTATGGGTGGGAGCTCCCGAGGTCAGAATGTCACCTCTATCATATTATCTCTATGGGTGCCCGTGAGGTCAAGATATCACCTCTATAATATTCTCATTATGGATGCCCCTGAGGTCAAGATGTCACCTCTGTCATATTCTCACTATGGGTGCCCCTGAGGTGAAGATGTCCCCTCTATCATATTCTCACTATGGGTGCCCCTAAGGTCAAAATGTCACCCCTATCATATTATCACTGGGTGAGAGCTCCTGAGGTAAAAATGTCACCTCTATCATATTCTCACTATGGGTGCCCCTGAATTCAAGATGTCACCTCTATCATATTCTCACTATGGGTGCCCCTGAGGTCAAAATGTCACCCCTATCATATTATCACCAGGTGGGAGCTCCTGAGGTCAAAATGTCACCCCTATCATATTATCACCGGGTGGGAGCTCCTGAGATCAAAATGTCACCCCTATCATATTATCACCGGGTGGGAGCTCCTGAGGTCAAAATGTCACCCCTATCATATTATCACCGGGTGGGAGCTCCTGAGGTCAAAATGTCCCCCCTATCACCGGGTGAGAGCTCCTGAGATCAAAATGTCACCCCTATCACCGGGTGGGAGCTCCTGAGGTCAAAATGTCACCCCTATCACCGGGTGGGAGCTCCTGAGGTCAAAATGTCACCCCTATCAGCGGTGGGAGCTCCTGAGGTCAAAATGTCACCCCTATCACCGGGTGGGAGCTCCTGATGTCAAAATGTCACCCCTATCACCGGGTGGGAGCTCCTGAGGTCAAAATGTCACCCCTATCACCGGGTGGGAGCTCCTGAGGTCAAAATGTCACCCCTATCACCGGGTGGGAGCTCCTGAGGTCAAAATGTCACCCCTATCACCGGGTGGGAGCTCCTGAGGTCAAAATGTCACCCCTTTCACCGGGTGGGAGCTCCTGAGGTCAAAATGTCACCCCTATCACCGGGTGAGAGCTCCTGAGGTCAAAATGTCACCCCTATCACCGGGTGAGAGCTCCTGAGGTCAAAATGTCACCCCTATCACCGGGTGGGAGCTCCTGAGGTCAAAATGTCACCCCTATCCCCGGGTGGGAGCTCCTGAGGTCAAAATGTCACCCCTATCACCGGGTGGGAGCTCCTGAGGTCAAAATGTCACCCCTTTCACCGGGTGGGAGCTCCTGAGGTCAAAATGTCACCCCTATCACCGGGTGGGAGCTCCTGAGGTCAAAATGTCACCCCTATCACCGGGTGGGAGCTCCTGAGGTCAAAATGTCACCCCTATCACCGGGTGTAAGCTCCTGAGGTCAAAATGTCACTTCTATCATATTCTCATTATGGGTGCCCCTGAGGTCAAGATATCCCCTCTTTTATTTCAGCAAATCCCAGAACAGTAGATCCGCACAAGATCCTAAAGGTATGAGGCTTTTAATGCCGGACCCCCCCCCCCCCCATTCAAGACATAGGCTTGACCTAAAATATATCTGCATTGGCTACTGAAACTGCTGCAGTGTCAACCAATTTGCAGCCGTCCTTCAATTAATAGCCTACGAGTTGGACATCCTCATGGTCCAATAGACTACTTAAAGGAAAATTTCACCTTCAAGTATCCAGGCTACATAAAGTGTTACAACAATCCCTGTGGGTCCAGCAGATGAGGAATGGCGATGTATGTGAAGTAGAAACTCCCGCAAACACACCGGTACTGATACCACCCTACCACCTGTATTACTGAGGATGTGAAACTGCAGGGAGTCGAGTACGTATAACTTGTATGTTCACGTGGAACATCTTCCTGATCGATTCATCAGGCAAGAAGTGCCTTATAATTGGTGACTATAATGCTAGCTTCAAAGATCTGGGAAACTTCACTGAAAACTGGCACTCGGGTGGCTTTGCCCTCTTGAATGACAGCCACACGATCGGATTGGCATCCCGACTTGATGGTACTGGTGGCGTCATCAATCTAGCACTTACTGTCACACTTTACACAGAATGGAACATATTTGGGGTGCAGAATAGTGACCATCAGCCATGCATCATTTTCATTGTGAAGAGAAATGCCATGTGACACAGGAAACTGAAAATATCTTTCAGTTATCATGCATTCATACAAGTCCAAGAGAACCCCTTGCAAATACTGTGTCATTCTATCAGTCATAAGTCCACTAGATACCAATTCATCTAGCCTTCCTAGTAGAATAACACATTAGAAAAGAAACACATAGGAAAGAAGGTAGCAACAAAAAAGTAGCAGAAAACCCACAAGAAAATCCTATACATTATTGTGAAGTTGATGAGTCGGACAAGAAAAAGCGAATGACTGTTATTATATAACTATGGACATTATGTCATTATCCTTGTTGCTTGTCACACATGTGGCTTGTTATTTTTAATGTTTTTAACTAACCTCCCATGCTGTCAAATTCGTAAAAAAGTTGTTTAAACTGTAGTTTCCATGTAACTTTAGCATCAAGACATATCAGAGCTATGCCGAATATTCCATTGCTGGGATCTCTGACAAATCTCTGAGAATAAAACATAAGAAATAGCAAAGTGTCACAGTTGACCCAGCACAGGGAATATTAAAGCAGGCTTGCTATATGGTGGAAGCGTGGCATGCAACTAAAATTATCACTTGTAGTCAGACAGAAGACCTTAGCCAACAAATGTCTTTGTTGCAAACTTTCATAACATGTGGCCAGATAAGCACACCTGCAGATTTGTAGGTAAAAAATATGACAACCAATACATTTGCAATCATCTGTGTTTTTGTATTTATCAGAATCTGTGAATGTCTTAGTAATGCTAATACCTAATATGTCATCACACTTTTTTTTTTATAGCTCATTTTTTGCTTGTCAGGCCATGCCACGTTCAGTCTTGAATATTGACAGCCTGATGATTATATTAGTCTGTGCTTGCCTTTCCTTGAAGTGTGACCATGTCCCTCTATGTTATTGGGTTCTGTGGTCTTGTAGTTCTCTAGATAGTGTTCCTGTTCTTATTTAGCCATGAGAAGGGCTATTTGCCTTATCTGCAGATCTTCCTACATACTTCACTGTATCACCGCTCTATGACATTTCTTACATAATATTTCGCTTAGCTCGTTTAGTTATTGAAGTTGATATACATTTCAGAGGCTGTGGTGGGTAACAACCAGTAGCAAGACTTTGCACAGAATGACAGCGCAACAATTACCAGTACCTGTAAAGGAAGACCGCAGATGTTACAAAACTGGGTAGTCTAAATATCAACATGGAAAAGCCTGGAGGCTGGAAAACCCCAGAGTCGCACCTTTCCCATGTAAGTCTTCTTTTTCCTCGTTCGTCTTCAGGCCTCAACTTCAATGACTCTAACGAAGGCTGCAGTCGACTCAAGGCTCTGTACACTTCCGTACAGCTTCTCGTGGAAGGACACTGGCTGTTACCAAATGCTACTTCTTTTTCTTTTGTCGATATACAGTGGACAGGATTGGAAAATATCTTCTGCCTTCATGGGGGTTGTGCCGCAGGCACAAAGGTCTGTAGTGCCAATCTTGAACTTGTTTTACAGATAACATCTAAGTCTGTTGTGACCTGTGTGTAGCCGGAGAATGATTGCATGGTCTCGCCTGGAGAGTTGATGGTAGGCATCGTTTTCTATGTAGCCAGGGTGGGGTTTTTTCCATTTTGCACTGTATGTTGTCCTGATGAATGCTTTAGTCTCATTGTATGTAATTTCTGTATACTCTGCTGCAGCAATCCTCCCTCTCTGGCGACTATGTACGCCTCCTCGTTGCCTGGAATGTCGCAGTAGGCTGGCATGCACTGGGACAGGCGTTCGAGCGAGTCTGCCAGAGCCCCGAGTTCATTTTTGTGCTGGTTCTTGAGCGTCATTAACACTGCAAGGGCATTTGTGAAAATGACCACTTACTTTTCTACCTGTTGCTTATGGTTTATAAGGGTTTCAGCTGCTTGTCTCAGGACACTGGCTTCGACATTGAAGTTGCTGCAGCATCTCCCAGTGGCAAATGCTGCTTAGTATACTTTGCTTTTTAGTTTTAAGGTGATGCCTCCTTTCCTGTTTCCAATGGCATCTTTGGCTGAGCCATCCATATAGGCGTGTGTCCAGGCTGTTGGTGGAAATTTTTTGGTTAATGTAATTTTTAACTATGTGTTTTTTCTGTTCCTGTGACTTTTTGTTGCATATAAGATCAGGGGAGGGTCTTCCTTTCCAGAGGCAGCGGATGGAGCTTGCTGGTATTGGTTTTATTTTATCGTTTAAAAGTGCAGCATTGTTTTTAATTTTTCCTTTTGCCTGGACTTTAAAACGTTTCCTTTTTAACCAGCCGCATCCCAGCCCATTTAGTCTTTGGTGCCTCGGGTGGTCCATGATTCTTTTGAATTTTCCCGCTTGATGTAGGATTCTGCAGTCTCAGCAGTCTTCCACTGACTGTAGCCCAATCATAGCTTCCAGGTCTTTTATTTGGGTGGACTTCAGGGCTCCTACTATGATGCGGGCTGCTTGGTTCTAGGTGCGCTCTATTTTGTCAAAGTTTGATTTAGATGCTGTGGACCAAGCTGCAGTGCGTATTTCAAAACTGGTCTCACTCTGCCTATGTATAATTTCATTAGTGTGTTTCCGCCAGCACCCCAAGTAGTACCAGCAAGTTTCTTCCTGATGGACATGCGTATCCTCACCCTCAGTTGGATCTTTAAAATTTGCATTTTCCAGGTCAGTCGTTGGTCTAAGGAAACTCCTAAGAAGGTTGGAGCCTCATCTAGCCATATCTCTTTTCCATTTAGTTGGAGTTTTACTTGCTGCCGTGTGTTTGACAGCGAGAAGATGGTATGTGTCGTTTCATGTTCATTTATTTTTAGTAACCAGGTCTTGGACCATCTTTCGAGGGCTGCCACAGAGCCTTGCATTCGTGTGCTAGCTGTAGTGATGTGTTTTTCAGTAGTCCACATTGCCACATCATCAGCGTAGAGAGAATAGTGGGTACTTTTGTGGAGGTTGTTGGCGATGTCATTTAAGTAAATAAGGAAGAGTGTGGGGGAGAAGGGATTCCGTGACGAAGTGGTAGAGCGTGAGGGAGAGGAGATTCCGTGGCAAAGTGGTTAAGCCGTCGGCCTCATGATCAGGTGGTGGGGGTTCAACTCCAGACTCCATCGTCTTTGTCACGGGTGCTTGATGCGAAGTCCCCTGCATCTCATAGTTGTCCCCTAGTTGTCTTGTCCTTGACTTGCCACTGGGGTCAGGTGGCTCGAGACGAGAGAGTGAGGATAAAAAGTAGCTCAGTTAATCCTTACTAAAAATAGCGCTAGCAAAATAAATTATGCCATCATCTACAATCAACGGCGGCCTTTGCCACCCTGGGGAACACCTTGTTCCATGGTTTACTTTTTACTGGTATGCCTTTGGACCTGCACTCTTCTGTTCTATTTTCTAAGTAGTTACTGATCCACTTGTACATTTTTCTGCATACTCTATATTGCAGCATTTTTCCACGTTAGCCCGTCTTTCTATACTTGGTCGAAGGCTTATTCCAGATCTACCCATACAGCCAAAGTGTGTTTTCTTTCCTGGAATGCATCTTTGATTTCTTGTGCTATGTGGATTACTTGATTTTAGGTGGACCTGTGCTGCCTGAAGCCTACTTGTTGTGGTATGATCATTTGTTTTTCTTCAAGGTGCCAGCTGAGTCTGGTATTTATTATTTTTTCCATGAGCTTGCCTGTGCAGCTCAGGAGACTGATTGGCCTATAGCTATTTTGGTCAAGTTTATCTTTATTTTTCTTCAGGATGGGAATCATTTGTGCTTCTTTCTCCACTTGAAGTATAATGCCACGCTTCCAGCTGCAGTTCATGATCGTGAGGAGTATTTTCTTTGCAGTGCCACCCAATTTCATAAACATGTTGTTGGTTACCCCATCTTTTCCAGGTGACTTTCTTGGTTTGAGGAAGTAAATGACTGCATCAAGTTCCTTCATGGTCAGGTTGCTTGTCACATGCTCCTCTGGGCGGGTTAATGAGTTTTTTGTAGATCTTTCTCTATAGCCATTGCCTGTTTTCTTTCACATGGGATATAAATCGGGCTCGCTTGTGAGAATGTTTTTATGAATGTGTTAGCTGCAAGTATTTTGGTCAGCATTTTCCCACTCAGTTGTCCCCGATTCTTATATTTCGGGCTGCAGTACATGTCTGACAGTGTAGAAAAGAGGTTCCAGTTTGCTCTTTTGTAATTCTATCGGGGCAGTGGCTTATGTTCTTGGGTTGTGTGTTCCATCGGGGCAGTGGCTTATGTTCTTGGGCCGTGTGTTCCATATTAATCACCAGCTTTATTGGTTTGTGATCACTGCCTGCCAATTGGTCAAGGACAACTCTGTTTATCTTGTGACTCATGTGTCCTGTCGAGAATGCAAGGTCGGGTGTTGAAGTGGACTGCCATCTTCTTGAGCAAAAACAGGGTGCATCGTCTGTTTTGTTAATGAGCTGTAAGTTACTATCGATTTCCCAGTCTTCCACTTCGGTGCAGCGTGTATCAGTCTCCACGCATCCCCATCTTTCTGAGTGGCTATTGAAGTCTCTGACTACTATGTAGTTTGAATGTTGCACTGCTATTGATGCCAGTGAAAGATCCTTATCTGGGAGCAGTACAGATTTATCACTCTCATAGTTTGTTCATCTACAGTGACATCAGCACCAATGATTTCAGCTTGGTTGCTTGTGTAGTTTGGAACTTCTCTGCATGGTAGAGAGTTTCTAATTAGTATGATCACTCCACCTTTGTGGCCCTCTCTATCAAGGGTTTCATATCCTCGTATCAGGAACCTATGATTTGGATTAAGGTGGGTCTCTTAGATGCAAGAAATGTCAATCTTTTCCTCATGGAGTTTGTGAGTGAACGGTAGCTCCTTGTTTAGGACACTCTGCATTCCATTGGAGTATATTTAGAGTCCTTCTTTTTTGTGTTTTGGTCAGTAGTGGTTTCCCTAGCTGTCCATGCCCTGGCTCCACGGTACGTGGTAGGGGACCACCAGTAGCATTTGGTGGACCCCTTCGAGGCAGGGGGTCCGGCACTCTTCCCACCTGACGGGACTCCTTGGGCCGAGCACCATTTCGTTGAGTCATTTTGGTGTCCGTCATAAATAAACGCACTGCCTTGCACTGTGTTATGCGCCGTAGCCCAGTGCATCCGACTTCAGCATGCATTTGTTCGAGGCCGCCTCCCTAGCCCTTGGCTGTCCACAGCCTGTCTGCAGGGCAGCAGATGTTTGGCTTCACAGTTATCTCTCCTAGGAAAGCTGTGTAACACGACTATCAGATCTTCCCTATCCAGGTTTTGATCAAGTTTACCACCTCATTGTGCGGGCGTCAGTCAGGAATGTTGTGCTCCTCCCATGCATGATAGGATTTGCGCCCTGGTTTTCCTTCGCATTTACTTACATCGTCTAGCCAAAGAGTCAAAGCCGTTGCCGAAGGGGGGCTGTTTGTTAGCAGACTCTAGGAGTCATACGTGAGTTAGACAGGAGCGGGAGGAACCAAGTAGAGTCCAGGTCATCCTTTATTGCTAGGAAGTGACTGCCTCTTGCCGTGAGGTGCTATCCCTTACAATGCACGCTCCTGCCCTAGGAAGTGACTGCCTCTTGCCGTTAGGTGCTATCCCTTACAACCTCCTGCCCTAGGAAGTGACTGCCTCTTGCCGTGAGGTGCTATCCCTTACATGCTCCTGCCCTAGGAAGTGACTGCCTCTTGCCGTGAGGTGCTATCCCTTACACACTCCTGCCCTAGGAAGTGACTGCCTCTTGCCGTGAGGTGCTATCCTTTACATGCTCCTGCCCTAGGAAGTGACTGCCTCTTGCCGTGAGGTGCTATCCCTTACACGCTCCTGCCCTAGGAAGTGACTGCCTCTTGCCGTGAGGTGCTATCCCTTACACGCTCCTGCCCTAGGAAGTGACTGCCTCTTGCCGTGAGGTGCTATCCTTTACATGCTCCTGCCCTAGGAAGTGACTGCCTCTTGCCGTGAGGTGCTATCCCTTACACGCTCCTGCCCTAGGAAGTGACTGCCCCTTGCCGTGAGGTGCTATCCCTTACATGCTCCTGCCCTAGGAAGTGACTGCCTCTTGCCGTGAGGTGCTATCCCTTACACGCTCCTGCCCTAGGAAGTGACTGCCTCTTGCCGTGAGGTGCTATCCCTTACAAGCTCCTGCTCTATTCCCCCCCCCCCCCCACCCCATCCCCATGTAACTCAAAGGTTTCAAACGTCCAAGGGTTGATATTGGATCTACTGTTCTGGTCGTTAGTTGGTTCCAGGCAGCGAAAGAACTGGCATCTTGGCATCGCAAAAACACATTATTGGCACATTGGATATAGCAATATAGCTAGGGGTGATATTTTAAAGAGTATAAGTAGCCGCCTATTGGATGACGACACTGTAATAGATGAATCAGCAATTCAAATTCTGACCTTAAATTCTACGTATGTGGAAGGGGTTTCTATTCCAGCATTGGACTATACAGCTACCTCAACACTCACCGGTGAGGTGCAACACAACATGGCTGACTGCTGTTGTCATCATCCCTTGTGATGGACAGTCATTAAGCACTAAAAAGCCTAAACAATTCTGAACTTAATGATTTAAGAGCAGTACTCTGTCAACTATGCCAGCAGTCCGCACCAAAAAGAGTAGTGGTACAGTGGGTTCAATCCCACTGTAACATCCAAGGCAACGAGGAGGCAGACAGACTGGCAAAAGAAGGTGCAAGACTACCACAACCAGATTCTAGTGTGACCTACGAAGAGTCCAAAAGGCTTATTGGGGCCAGATACATGGCCAAATGGGAAACAGAACATACTGGCTACACAAAAAATGATGCCTATTACCAGCTGAACAGAAGAGAGCAGGTCGTGATCTTCAGACTCCGCACAGGCCACAACGGACTGAGGTACCACCTATTCAATAAAACTGAAGATAGGTGACACTGACGAATGCACTTGTGGTACCGAGAAAATGACAGCTGAACATCTGCTGCAAAACTGTCCGACATACGAGGACCAGAGAAAGCACATGTGGCCATCACCAGTGGCAACACTAGACAAGCTCTATGGCAGTGTCGGCAGCCTCAGGATGACCGCTGCTTTCTTTAAAAAAATACAGGTTGACGTTTGACAGCGTATGAAGAAGAAGAAGGACAGTCATTATGAATCAGCAATTTACAGACTGCAGAGCTCTGAAATTAAACAAGGGTCCAGTGATGCATAATTCAATAGAGAACCAAGCAGGAGTGTATGCACCCAATAAGCTAAAGGAACCATCAGTATCCACACCTTTCGTCATTTACTAAGAGAGACTGAGCACCTATGAGTTCGCTCACAGGGCAATGAAGTCGATTCATAAGAACAGAATGACCTGTTTCACTTTTCACAATAAAGGTACATTGCAAGCTGTCAATATTATGTGCTATATTAATATGATTATCATGTTCTCGAAAGATTGCAATATAAGATAAAGAAGGATAAGAATGATGCAGATGTGAGTGAAAAAAGCAATATAGAAAAAATGTAATGAAATCGTTGTAGAATAAAGTGTTTAGATTAACTTGATATTCTAATTTGTAGTATTCTTTATCAGCTAGGTGGGGGATAGCTGTGCAACCTCCATTTAAGAGATTGGCTTGGCTTCGTTCATTTTCAATCTCCCACTACCAAGCCCTGAAAGCGCTTAAGTAGCAGAATGTAGTCCAGAGAACAAAATGCGTTGTGTCGTAGTTTACAGCTTGACTGCGATATTTGCACCTTTCGGTCCAACACATCTGACTTCAGCAAGCATTTTTTGAGTATTGGGTTAGCATTCCCTCTTCGATCCTTTCTCCTTAGCCAGTCTGTCCTGCTGCAGCCTGTTATCCAGGATCACCGCGTGGAGGTGTAGAAGGGTCTTGGCAACTTTCGTTCGCTGGCCCTGACGCTACCAGTCAGCTATGGGTCGCTGATCACTGCAGCTCATGGCTCCATTTAGATTAACTGGTGACCTCCATTTAGAAGATTAACTGGCAATACCCAAAAGAACACATTCAGGAGCCAAAAGGGTTGTGGTGGGGGGGGGGGGGGGTGTCAAATGGAGGCAGTGCCTCCATCATGCAAAGACACACAAGGCCAATCCTATGTTTGTCTAAATAAAACACAAATATTAGATATTACAGAGAGAAAACCGGACTGATCTTTATGGCGACCAATTAGCACGAATTATAAACTTTTCGTTTTTATATTGGTTTAGAAGACTCATCAGAGTCTGTAGACAACCAGTCACATTTGCATTAACCTGCTTTAAAAGCTATGCACATCCAATCTATTCTTAAATGGAATTAACTGTCTCTGCCTCCACCACCTTCTAGGGTAATGCATTCCAAGCATTCACCCCCCTCTGAATAAAAAAATATTTCCTAATATCCTATCTGGACCTTTTTTTTAGTTAATTTGTATCTGTGCCCTCTTGTTCTCGTTGGTGATTGTATTTTGAACAACTTTTACTTCACACCACTCAGAGTACTCCTTATTTATGCCCACTATCTGTCGTCTTCCCGTTAACCAACTTCTAATCCATTCGGTAACCTCCCCACCTATTCCATGTGATTTTGATGAGCTACTCTATAAATCCTTTATAAAATCTAGATAAAGAATATCCACTAGTTCCCCCTTACCAATCATTTTAGTAACCTCCTCCATGAATTCCAATAGATTTGTTAAGCACGATCTCCCTCTAGTAAACCCATGCTGACTATTTCTGATTAGATTAAACCTGTCTAGATGCATTACAATGTTTTCTTTGATTATTGACTCTAATAATTTACAGATTATGCTCGCTAAACGTACCGGTCTATAATTAGCTGGATATGATTTCTTTCCCTTTTTGAATAAGGGAATCACTCCTGCATCTTTCCAATCTCTTAGAACAATCCCTTTAGAAAGTGATTGAGAACATAATATAGTCAATGGTTTTGCTAGTTGGTCTCTAATTTCAAATAGCATTTTTGGATGGATACCATATTGACCTGGATATTTATCCACTTTCAACCAATCCAATATTTTAAAAACCATTTCCTCTGTAATACAGAATGATTTTAATTTCACTATATCCATTTCACGTTTGAAAATATCTATAGGCTCTGGGATCTTGGAGCAGTCTTCTTTTATGTAGACTGTGCCAACGTATTGATTTAGTAGATTAGCTGTCTCCCTATTTTCTCTTATTATTTTACCTGTGCTTACCTGAGATGGCCTACCTTGTCTTTCATTCTTTGTTTATTTCTAACATAAGAAAAGAAGCTTTTACTATCAGTCTTGATCCTATAAGCAAGTTTTTGTTTGGTCTATTTTTGCTGCTTTATTCACTTTCTGAGCTATGTTCTGCTTGTCCAAATATTTTAAATATGTTTCTTTTGATTTACCTTCCTTTATATATTTTTTCCATGCTTTATTTTTAGCTCTTCTACATTTAACTACAAATCTAGTTATCCACTTTTTATGCTTGGTGTTTACATCCCTACATGGAACACACTCCACTTTTAGTTGTTCTAAAATTGTTTTGAAACTCTCCCACTCTTGTTCAACATCTGTACCTCTGACAATATCTTTCCAGATTATGTGGCTGGCTGTCTCTTTCATCCTCTGTACATCTGCCTGAGAGTAACCGTATGCTAGCGAGTTTATATTTACATCTCTCCTCGCTTTAAGATCCTTACGGATGATCTGATGGTCCCTTGAGCAAATCAGTTCCCCAGCGATAACGTTTTCATTAAAAGACGAATAGAATGGAACCAGCCAAAGAGGAAGACAGCGGATAGAATGGTCTGGCGCACCTCTACACCTAATGGTAGAAGAGGAGCAGCTAGTAAGTTTGACACTCACACTGACTAAAATCCTTTGGTTTTAACGTAGTAGATCGCTGATTTTGTCATTGTGTCCATTTAAAACCGACATATTCTTATCTTTGTTTCAAAGTTTTCTAAAGTGAGTTAGATCTATAGCCTAGATATGCAGGTTTCACAAAGGCAGGCAGTTTTGTGCTAGTCGTATTTGGTTAATAATCAACTTGACGACATTTCTTACGAATTACAGCGGCCCTTCCCACATTCAGATGCGAAAGAAAGACAGTAACAGACAGACAGTACCGGTATTGAAAGGGCAGAACATGCATATGAACATAAATTAGCTACTGGTTGTATCTATGAATACCAGATAAAACACGATTCTGTTCAATCCCACTACTTTTCTGTGGTTGTCCATAGACTCTGATGAGTCTTCTAAACCAGTATAAAAACGTTAAGTTAAGTTAAGTTAAGTGGCTGCGGGCCCTGTAAGACCCATCGCCAGTCAATTCTGCACAGCCGGTTTAAATGTGCCAGACTAAATTCATCATAAAAAGCTAAACACGTACACTAAAAAAAAGCCAAGAAGGTGCTAAACGTTGCTGCCCAAATACAAAGTCAACAAAAAGCCTAATAACTATGTTCAGATTTTCAAACAAAACACACACACATACACAAAAACTCAAGATATAGGCCAGCACCAGTATCTCCACCAAAACATGCACCATCTACTTTGTAAATCTTTTAACACATGAGGAGTTGAATTGAGTTTTTTGCAAGTCATTCGAAATCAGTTCGGTTCTGATTTTCATGTTATCTAAAAACATACATCTGCACGTTATTCTGTTTCTTGTATTTCTTTTCACTGAAAACAACACATTCGAAATAATATCCTCCACCACAACATTGTTCACTGGTGTTATTTGACATACAATAACCAAAACAGGCGAGATTTTGAAATGCCTCGTTCTGACTTATACAAATCAAAAACCACACTTCGTCTTCTGTGTTCGTACTGTGCTGAAAAGGACGTTATGTTGCAGTTTACAGCGAGGTTGCGATATCTACGCCCTTTGATCCGACTGATCGAGCTGACTTTTTGGGGTACTTGGTTTGTCTTCCTACTACGATCTCTAATCACTTAGTCAGACTACATTAGTGCATCATGTTTGGAGACGGGCTTTGGTAATCAATGCTTCCGCTGACCCTGAAACAAGTAGCCCGCTATGAGTCACTGGCTACTGTCAGCTCATCCACCGCATCTTCGGCTTCCAAAACTATATAATGTATGTGTGTAGCCCGTCTTCTCAATTGAGGTTTTTTCTATGTGTGTGATCCATCTTGTCAATTGAGGTTTCTTCTATGTATGTGATCCATCTTCTCAATTGAGGTTTCTTCTATGAATGTGATCCATCTTCTCAATTGAGGTTTCTTCTATGGGTGTGATCCATCTTCTCAATTGAGGTTTCTTCTATGTATGTGATCCATCTTCTCAATTGAGGTTTCATCTCGATAATTGCACATAATTATGCTTCTGTATTTTTCGTTTGATTAAAGGTTTGCATTCATTAAAAGTATGAATTTCTGGATTATACTAGCGAAGGCACGGTCCTTTCCATCTCATACTGTATTTCTTTAGGCGATATTAGGACGTATTGGTCTGTATATGAATACGCGCTTCGCTTCACTCGTTCTCTATCTCCCGCTACCAAACCCTGAAATAGGCTTAAGTAGCAGAATGTAGTCCAGAGAACGGAATGCGTTGTGTTGTAGTTTACAGCTTGACTGCGATATTTGCACCTTTCAGTCCAACTCATCCAACCTCAGCAAGCATTTTTTTGGTACCGGATTAGCATTCCCTCTTCGATCCCTTCTCCTTATCCAGTCTGCTCTGTTGCAGCCTGTTATCCAGGATCACCATGTGGAGGTGTAGAAGGGTCTTGGCAGCTATAGTTCGCTGGCCCTGACACTAGCAGTCAGCTATGGGTCGCTGACCGCTGCAGCTCATGCGCTTCTCGGCATCTTGATACCCGTATATGAATACGTGTATGCATTTGAAATGTGATCGTATTGGTTAGTATATAGATACATATGTTTATTTGTTTGTAACGTGGACGTATTGCCAGTGCATGGATGCATGTTTGTATCTGTTTGAAATGTGTTCCACCATGCAGTTTTGCAGTTCAGTAGTTTTGCCATCATTTCTGTACGTGGAGAAGTGATCATAACTAGAAAAATCCCCCGATATGCCCAGTGAAACGACACGAAGTCGTTTCGAACCAGTGCTGCTTAGCGATCCTCTTGATGTAGTATCGTGCATTGTGATAACTGAGAGGTGATGGACAAGCTGTTTGATGTCCATCTCTTAACCCTTCACACCATAAGCCATGAAATATGTATTCATAAGAGAACAAAAGAGCCACGACAACATCAATATGGCACCAGAGGAGCACATGATGGCAAAACTAACAATGAATGAAATGGAAGAGGCCATGAGAACCTTAAAGAAAACGAAATCGCCCGGAAAAGATGGTGTAACAAACGAAATGCTGATTGGGTTGGGCCAAACAGCAAAGAGGAAGTTACTATCAGTCCTGAACCAAAGCTGGAAAAGGGGAATTGTACCGCAGGCATGGAAAGACTCTGTACTTATACCAGTACCAAAGAAAGAAAAAGATAGAACAAATCCAAATGGATACAGGCCTATCAGTCTACTTAGCTGTGTAGGAAAACTGATGGAGCGTATGATAAACACCAGACTGATGTGGCATCTGGAAGAAAAACACATACTAATTCCACAGCAAGCAGGCTTTAGACAGCACAGATCCACCGAGGACCAGATCACTCTCATAGCCCAGGAAATAGGGGACGCTTACCAGGAGAAAAACACACAGTAGCGGTTTGGATGGATTTAGAGAAGGCATTGACAAGGTGTGGAAAGAAGGACTTAGTCAAGCTACGAAGAAGTGAAGTTTGTGGGAAAATGTACAGATGGATCAGCCACTACCTTGAGTAGGGAGTACCCCAAGGGGGAGTACTGTCACCCACACTTTTTCTGGTGTATATAAACAACATCACAGAGAATATACCAAGAAGAGTCCACAGCTCCATGTTTGCAGACGATCTGGCTATGTGGACCTCTGAAAAAAATCTCACCATAGCAAGCAATCGTATGTTACTATGTAGCAGGCCCTAATATCGTTGGAGGAGTGGGCGAAATTATGGCTGGTCAAAATAAATGAGGAAAAAACAACATGTACGATATTCTCGCTTTCAAACAAACTCCAGAACACACAAAAAAAGTCTTAACGGCAAATATCTGCGGCCAAACGATAACCCAAACTACATGGGAGTCACATTTGATCGGCGCATGACATGGAAAAGTCAGATCGAGAGAAATCGAATGAGAGCCAGACAAAGAATGGCAATCGTGAGGAAACTTGCTAGCACAAGCTGGGGAGCAGACGAAAGTATACTAAAGAAACTGTACACTGGAAGAGTGAGACCAGTTCTCGAGTATGGCATTGCGGCATGGACAACAGCAGCGAAGGTGAACTTTGATAAAATTAGCAAACTCCAAAACCAAGCCATGAGAGTTATAACAGGAGGCATGAAGTCAACGCCAATTGTAGAACTTAAAAAGATTACAAATCTGCAATCCATGACCGACAGAAGAGACTGCAGAGCCCAGCAGCAAGCAGATAAACTGACAGACCATTAAATGCATCAGAGACTAAATAGATTTGGAAATGGAAAACTAAAGAGGAGAAACTTTGTAGAAATAGCCAAAGCAAAGATGAGCGAAGACCCTATGAACACATTAACAACACCAAAGCCCATCCCTGCTATATGCAAACCTACCTACATATCATTCCGGAGGTGGTAGAAAATATACCAGGTATTGGAAACAAGAACAGTAAGACTGAAAAAGAAAGAAAAGACATAACCCTGAGGTACATAACGAAAAACTACCCAAGCTTGGACTGGACCCATACATACACCGATGGTTCTGTAACAAACACAACACAGAACGGAGGGGCAGGGGTATTCCTGAGCCTTCCAAATGGTAGAAAAATAACACTGTCAGTGGCAACTGGAAAATACTCAAGCAATTTCAGAGCGGAGGCAGAGGCACTGATGGCTGCAGTAGAAGCAGTGCTGACAAGCAAAATAAATGAAAGCCAGATAGTCCTGTTTACAGATGCCCTGGCCGTAGTCACAGCACTAAAAAGCCAGAAAAATACTGAACTTAATGATTTAAGAGCAGTACTCTGTCAACTATGCCAGCAGTCCGCACCAAAAAGAGTAGTGGTACAATGGGTTCCATCCCACTGTAACATCCAAGGCAACGAGGAGGCAGACAGACTGGCAAAAGAAAGTGCAAGACTACCACAACCAGATTCTAGTATGACCTACGAAAAGTCCAAAAGGCTTATTAGAGCCAGATACATCGCCAAATGGGAAACAGAACATACTGGCTACACACAAAAAATGATGCTTATTACCAGTTGAACAGAAGAGAGCAGGTCGTGGTCTTCGGACTCCACACAGGCCACAACAGACTGAGGTACCACATATTCAATAAACTGAAGATAGGTGGCACTGACGAATGCACTTGTGGTACAGGGAAAATGACCGCTGAACATCTGCTACAAAACTGCCCGACATACGAGGACCAGAGAAAGCACATGTGGCCATCACCAGTGGCAACACTAGACAAGCTCTATGGCAGTGTCGATAGCCTCAGGATGACCGCTGCTTTTTTCGAAAAAACAGGTTGACTTTTGACAGCGTACGAAGAAGAAGAAGAAGAAAGAAGTATTCATAAGAAAATAGATACTTCTTTGCATTACTTATAGACTATTTGTTTACAAATGAGATTTAAGTGATGTTATAGCAGTATAAAATAAAGTCAAATATTGCATTGCACAGAATTATAGTTAGGTTTCTCTAGAAAATGTATTGGGCATAATAGTGGGTAATGGGTTAATAGTCTTGTCTTGTCATGTCATATCCACTTGTGGCGTGGGGAGCCGTAGTTTTCTGTCCAGGTCCAGACGCGTCGCTGAAGTAGTCGTCATCCCATGATGATTTAGACTATCCGCAACATTTCATATCCACCTAGTTCTCGGTCTGCCACGGTTGCGAGATGATCCCGAAAGCCGTACGTTATAGGCGCACAGGGGTAGTTGGTGAGGTTGCATAATTAAGTTGGTTAATAGTATTCTCCCAATTATAGTGTTCTCTTCTACCTCTTTTCAATTTATCCTTCACTTTTTCTCCCAGTATTGTTTTCAACAAAGTGTTAAGTCTTTTGATATGACCAACCTATTTGAACTACTCTGACTTGATTTCGTTTATTAATTCCCTTTTCACCTCCAACTTCTCCTTTGCCTCTTGTCTTTTCTTTCTATGAGATGCTACATTATTATTCTATATATGCACATCTGATCTTCAGCCTACCGTGGAACTGTTTGTTTATTGTTCGTTTTTCTACGTCATACAGAAATTGGAGTATATAATATTTGATTGATCTAATGTCTTATGTGCGGGTTATTTGTTTGGATGGCAATATAAAACAAAATAAAACTTTACATTTGCCAAACCCCACCACCTGAAGTTTATCAAAGCTTCATGCAAGCTTTATTGTTACATCGATTATATACTTATATACAGAGCAAAGCAGCAGGAAGCAATTTAATCGTTATAATGGGTCCGTCCTCGTGCCTTTAACTTCTTGACTTCGTGATAAAATGATGTTGAGTACGTCACGATATATAGTGGCTTTTTAGACTATTTAATATAGGAATGTCACCCTTCCTCGTAGGCCTACTGCCGGCTGCAGTAATTAGCACTGTCACGGAATTTTGGCAAGCTAAGGTGTTCACATCGCCGAGAAGAGACAAAGCGAGCTGCACGGAAGGACTATGCATGACTAGTCACAAAGGTAAACCACTTGCGCCACACGTGTGGTAGTCTCGCGCTCATTTCAGATTGTACAGTTACAGTCTTATGCAGCCACATATGAATACACATGTCTGATGCTGGCTGTCGTCATCTTCGCTTAAGACGGGTAACTAAGTTGATTTGGTGTGTGCTGTTTTACATGTTCTGGTGAAGTAGGTATTTGTGATTCTGGGGTTGATTTTGCTATTTACTTTGGTTCTGGTCCTGCCTATTGTGGCAGTCAGTTCATACACTACTATTATGTAGCTCCACGTCATTGTTCCTGCGAAAGGACTTGTATACTGAAAGTGCGTATTTTGGAGTGCTTCCCTTTGGCCAGAGGTCATCCTCAGATGGGCGTGTTCTGGAGTGCTTCCCTTTGGGCAGAGGTCATCCTCAGATGGGCGTGTTCTGGAGTGCTTCCCTTTGGCCAGAGGTCATTCTCAGATTTTTCCCATTTGATAGGTTTGGGGTGGACGAGATGATTTCATACATTGACCTGAAAAGAAGCTGAGGGGCAAAGGGTGTATGCCACTTATTATCTTCTACTTCTTGTGATCGCATCATAGATTTTTACACCATCATGCGAATTTCCGCGATGAACTCAACCGTTGACTGCAGTTGCTCTGTAGTTGTATGGAGCTAACGAGCAACTGCAGTCAACGGTCGAGCTCTTCGCGGAAACTCCAATTATGTTATAAAAAAGATGTCTGCTAAGTTCTAAACCATGTAGTTCACTGGCCCCGCTGTACATGTCACACTACTTTTTTTTACCTTCTACTATCCTGCGTACTCTGATTTTATAAACTACATAGTCCCTTCTTTCCTTGTTTGACTACTACGGACAAATCACAGTATATGTCAATTTTAACAGTCAAGCTAAGTTTCCTGGTCATATTATGTGTTGCACGACACTAAATAATACATATAACTTGACAAGCGTGTTATATTATTTTCACTATATATTTGTTTCTTTAATTATTAATCAAATACATTTTATTTATTTATTACATTTTGGCATTTTAAAAAAAAAGGCCTGAAAAAATACACTATCTTTCTTTCTCAAATTCATTTTAAAAAATCAGATTTCTAAGATTTGTTTTAAAATAGCCAATTTGGCAGAAACGTGATTTTTGTCCGCAGTCAAGCGTTCACGAACGGTGCATCGACAAATCGGGGGACAATGGCAGTAAATTCGTGCGACGGTGGACTGAGTTAATCGCGAGCAATGGTGACAGCAGTAGACATATTGTGTTGCACCTCACTGTTAAGTCCCGAGAGGCGGCCGTAGAATCCAATTCTAGCACATATAAGAATCATCTTCTACAAATGCAACATAAAAGGACAAGGTTGGACATGTGGGCGTTGGTTGTTTTGTCTTATAACACAGCACGTTTTCTCAGAGCATCGGAGATCCAGCGTCACTTTCATTGGTGGCGATTCTTCACCATGTCTAGCGGTCACGTGACAGATACATCAATGAGTTTACATCGACGTTAAAGCATGTCGCAGATATTTTGAGGGGGTCTTTGATTGAGGTCTTTGAGGGAGTCTTTGAAGCGCTTATTTTGTCCACTGACTAAATGCAGGTCCTCTTTCAGCTCGCCATGTTTGGGAATGTCATTGTCTGGCCGGTCCACCTAATCTGGACTTTCTGCAATTGTGTGTGAATGCTTTGTCTTTGTGATGATCTCGGTGTCTGATACTACTGCATTCTCAACAAACTACAGAGGTAGCTTGCGTGGCAGTCGTTTATTTTTTTAGCATGTCTGTTGTACACACTCCACGTCTGCCTGGCATACAGAATGGGATGAACACGCCGGGGCCACAGACTTTAAGTTTCGTGTCAACGATAAGATACTAAAGATCCCACATGCTGAGGCGCATCTTCCAAAAAGCAGCACTGGCTTTGGAGATTCTGTTGTTGACCTCAGAGGCAATGGTAGTTTCCATGGAGATAGTACTGCCAAGGTAAGTAAAATTTGAGGCGCTTATTCTTGATTCTGATATATGGGTAGCGATATACGTTACTCAGGGCAGGCTGAAACATGACTTCGGTTTGTTTTTCTTATTAATGGTGAAACTGAACATGTCGCAGGCTGTAGAGAACTTGCCCATATAGGCGAGGTCTGCATGTATTTTTCAGTGCTGGCAGTCAGGACACAATCAACAGAATACAGTAGGTTGGAGATAGTTCAATTCTTTATCTTGGAGCTAGCCCGCAACCGTCTATTATTTAAAAGTTGAACATCCATTCTGCATTTTTTCTTCTTCTTCTTCGTTCGTTCTCAATCTCCCGCTACCAAACCCTGAAAGGGTAAGTAGCAGAATGTAGTCCAGAGAACGGAATGCGTTGTGTTGTAGTCCACAGCTTGGCTGCGATATTTGCACCTTTCGGTCCAACACATCCGACTTCAGCAAGCATTTTTTGAGTACCGGGTTAGCATTCCCTCTTCGATCCCTTCTCCTTAGCCAGTCTGCCCTGCTGCAGCCTGTTATCCAGGATCACCGCGTGGAGGTGTAGAAGGGTCTTGGCAGCTATGGTTTGCTGGCCCTGACGTTAACAGTCAGCTATGGGTTGCTGACCACTGCAGCTCATGCGCTGCTCAGCGTCTTGATCCTCATTCTGCATTTAATTTTCACTCAGTTACCAACACAATCCTGAGGCTATTGCTAGACTGAGCGTGGCAGCAAACGTTATGCTGACGAGTGTTGGAGCCAGTACACAGCCCTGCTTGCCACCATTTAAAACCGGAAAAACCTGTATGTTTCCCCATCACTCAGCATGCGAACATTGATACGCTAATGGAATTGTTCGAACAAACGAACTTTCCCATGATCCTCTAGAACACAACCTACCCACAACACTGTGTTGTTTTGTCTTCTTCTTCTTCTTTGTTCGTTCTCAATCTCCCGCTACCAAGCCCTTAAAAAAGCTTTGCAAGTAGCGGAATGTAGTCCAGAGAACGGAATGCATTGTGTCGTGGTTTACAGTTTGACTGCGATATATGCACCTTTCGGTCCAACACATCCGACTTCAGCAAGCATTTTTGAGTACCGGGTTGCCCTCCCTCTTCGATCCCTTCTACTTAGCCAGTCTGCTCTGTTGCAGCTTGTTATCCAAGATCCCCACGTGGAGATGTAGAAGGGTCTTGGCAGCTCTGGTTCACTGACCCTGACGCTAGCAGTTAGCTATGGGTAGCTGACCACTGCAGTTTATGCGCTGCTCAGCGTCTTGATCCCTATTTGTCCGGTATAATAAAGTGTACTTGTCTGGAACAAGTGTTAAGCTATGTAAACCTTGGCCAACTCATTTCAGCTGACAAATGCGAAAGGGAGATCATTCAAAGAATTGCAATGGCCAAAACACGTTTGACAGCATGAAAGAAAGCAGATATCTCCGATCTTAACAATTAGAATAATTAAATGCTTTTTGCATTCAGTTTTATTGTATGGAGTAGAAACCTGAACCATGGCAAAGAAAATGGAGAAGCGTATGGAGGCCTTTGAAATATGGGTATTCAGGATACTTAACTTAACTTAACGTCTTTATACTGGTTTAGAAGACCCTGCAGAGTCTGTATACAACCAGTTACATTTACATCACCTTGCTCTAAAATCTATGCGCATCCAGTTTATTCTTAAACGCATTAACTGTCCCTGCCTCTACCACCTCCCCTGGCAATGCATTCCAAGCAGACACCACTCTCTGACTAAAAAAATATTTCCTAATATCTAACCTGGACCTCTCTTTAATCAGCTTGTAGCTATGCCCTCGTGTTATTGTAGGTGGCTGTATTTTAAAAAAACTTGTTATAGTCTAATTTATCGATTCCTCTGATCATCTTATAAACCTGTATTAAGTCACCACGAATTCTTCTCTCTTCGAGACACTGTAGGCCCGTTTTTCTGAGTCGTTCCTCATAACTGTAATTCTGGAATCCAACTATCATCTTTGTCGCTCTTTTTTGTATTCTTGGACGAGTTTCTTGGAAAGATCAGAAAACCAAAATGAGGTTCTGGAATAACTGCAGAAATAAAAAGCAGAAAAATAAAATATCGTGGTCATGTCTAGCGCCATGACAGTCTGCTAAAGGTTATTTTGGAGGGGACAGTAGAGGGCAAGAGAGCCAAGGGCGGCAGAGATACAGATGGACAGACAACATCAGATGTGGTCGGGACACAGTTTGACTGCGTGTACCAGCCTGGCGCGAGACAGTGACAGATGGAGATCTATTACCTCAACCTCCGTTGCGGAGATGGCACTTAACTGATGATGATGATGAATTACATAGAAGATATATATATATATAGAGAGAGAGAGAGTACTTTTGGTCATGCCATGTATGCACTTCTGCCATTCCCCAGAAAAACAAGTAACTAAATGGCATTCATCAATGTGATGTTTCTAGAGATTTTTGTTTAAAACTCGGAAGCTACTACCCATTCGGCGCGTGTGTGGCCCGTGTGAATGACAAGGTGGGCAAAGGCATGAGTTGGGAGTCTTCTACCGTGGAGGAATTATAGAGCACTCTTGATTGCCTGTAGCGCATGCCCTCAACGTGGAAGTGTATAGATTCTCGCCTCTGCCACACGCAGAAAACCTTAGGACACAACTCTCTATAGTTTTCCGGTGCGCTCTGTCTTCTCACCTCACTATGTTTTATTTGACTCTGTCCTTCAGTCACACTCTTGCACAACTTTCACACGCATCCTCAGGGTGGACACTTCCATTGCACTTTGGTTGGGCTAGCTTCTGAGGGCGCACAAACCTAGCATAGGTACATTCAGACGCACACATACGTCCAAGCACTGGCTTATGCATCCTAATATCGCCCAGTTGACTACGGTCTGGTGTGGAATAGACGCGCCTCCGCCAGTAGAAACTAGTAAAGCAAACACATAAAATTTTTAAAAAAAAATATGTCAAATGTAGTTCCATAATAGACACGGTTGTCGAAAATGAAAATTTCGTTGAAATGTACAGCGAAAGTTTTAGAGCAGATTCGGAAGTGTGTCAATAACCTGATCAAAGATCTCGTTCACTTTCTTCGTCTTCTACTTCTACGTTGTGGGTGTGCACTTGCATAATGGCGACAATGTATTTATCATTGATAAACATCACCAGTATAGAACTGCCATGATTGATGAACAGGACTTCTCTCACTCGATTTCCCGTTTGATGTTTAACAATGCACCAGACTCTCACTGATGTGCTAACTGCTTAACGTGAATCAAGATGTACGCCTTTCTAAAAGTCGCCGGCGGAACTCAAGCTGCATCACGCCACAAGATCGTAAGTGTCATGAGCGACTTCTCTACAGACCTCTTTAAATCATAATTTCTCCTCCTCCCCACCCCAACTAAATTTATGATAAGCCCTTGCCCACTCCTACCCTTCCTGGCAACTGAAGTTCTAAGTGTGGTGGAATGCATACCTTATTGACATCTGAGGTCCTAAGTGCTGTGGAATCCATACCTTCTTGACACATGAGGTCTTAAGTGCTGTGGAATCCATACCGTCTGTAAACATCTGAATTCATAAGAGATGTTGTATGCACCTTCTTGATACCTGAGGTCTTAAGTGTGTGTAAAATGTATACGTTCTTGATACCTGAGGTCTTAAGTGTGTGTAAAATGTATACGTTCTTGATACCTGAGGTCTTAAGGGTGTGTAAAATGTATACGTTCTTGATACCTGAGGTCTTAAGTGTGTGTATAATGTATACGTTCTTGATACCTGAGGTCTTAAGTGTGTGTAAAATGTATACGTTCTTGATACCTGAGGTCTTAAGTGTGTGTAAAATGTATACGTTCTTGATACCTGAGGTCTTAAGTGTGTGTAAAATGTATACGTTCTTGATACCTGAGGTCTTAAGTGTGTGTAAAATGTATACGTTCTTGATACCTGAGGTCTTAAGTGTGTGTAAAATGTATACGTTCTTGATACCTGAGGTCTTAAGTGTGTGTAAAATGTATACGTTCTTGATACCTGAGGTCTTAAGTGTGTGTAAAATGTATACGTTCTTGATACCTGAGGTCTTAAGTGTTTGTAAAATGTATACGTTCTTGATATCTGAGGTCTTAAGTGATGTGGAATGCATGCCTTCTTGACATCTGAGGTCATAAGTGTTGTGGAATGCACACATTCCTGGCATCTGATGTACTAAGTGCTGTGGAATGCATACCTTCTTGAAAGTCACACCATTAAGACATAAACACGATCGAGATGACCAAAAAATGGATCCAACAACTACATGCAGCTTTTCTCGTTTCTCTTCGAAAATGACTTACACGCGGAGTAAGTCGAACACATGACTGAGCTGACAATATAAAAAGAAGAAATCCCGAACGCTGCAAATCCAGAACTAACCAGGTGAAAAGACAAAACCTCGCAGACAGCGAAATCCAGACGGCAGGACTCGATACGGTTTATATATTTGTCATTTTCATTAATTTCCTTTCATTATATTTTCATGAAATTTAATTTCAATTCTCTATTTTGAATGTTGTTTTTCTTCTTCTTCTTCTTTGTTCGTTCTCAATCTCCCACTACCAAACCCTGAAAGGGTAAGTAGCAGAATGTAGTCCAGAGAACGGAATGCGTTGTGCCGTAGTTTACAGCTTGGCTGCGATATTTGCACCTTTCGGTCCAACACATCTGACTTCAGCAAGCATTTTTTTAGTACCGGGTTAGCATTCCCTCTTCGATCCCTTCTCCTTAGCCAGTCTGCCCTTCTGCAGCCTGTTATCCAGGATCACCGCGTGGAGGTGTAGAAGGGTCTTGGCAGCTATGGTTCCCTGGCTCTGACGCTAGCAGTCAGCTATGGGTCGCTGACCACTGCAGCTCATGCGCTGCTCAGCATCTTGATCCCGAAGGTTGTAATTCAAATACCAGATAGAATTACAACAACAAAAGGGCATTTTGAAGACCTCTTGTCAACTGTCAAAAGAAGGAAACTCGGTTGGTATGGTGATATATCGAGATAAAATGGCCCTGCAAATACGAACCTACACGCAAAGGTACAAGGCAGACGACGAAGAGGCCGTCCCAAAAAGAGGTAGGAGGACAACATAAAAGAATGGACCAATCTCCGACGACTAGAATAGGCACAGGCAGCGGCCGCTGATAGAGAAGGATGGCATGCGGTTGTGAAGATGTCTTCATGTGTGTCCCAACGACATCACTGGTTACAGGATGATCTAACCCGGCCTGATTTTGAATGCCGTTATGATAATTTGATTTACATGTGTATGATGATTTGAATTACCTGTGTATATGATGATCTTGAAGAATAAACATACTTAAAAAAGGTTCCTATATTTTTTTTAACAATAGGTGTTTTGGACCTAAAGTAAATATAACCATTCTCCAAAAAATGGCCCCGTAAATTGATGAATGTTGAGATTTGACATTAGGAGTCGGATAGTGTACATCAACGAGAACAACAATAATAAAAAGAATATATCATACCAGTGATACGGAAGGACAATCAATCAACATCAGTACATTTGCACCAAAGAAAATTAGCTATTAGGTACATACAGATGCAAACATGCATCAATACACGGGCCAATACGTCCTGATATCGCCCAAGGAACTACAGTCTGATGTGAAAAGGCCCGTGTCTTCGACAGTCCCACATGCATTCGAGAATAAGTGTCTTAGAAAACTGTTGAACATTGGGTGGGAGGAATTCATAACCAACAAAACAATTAGAGAAGTCACCAACCAACAATATGTTTCATCACTCATCAGAAAAAAACGGTGGTCATACATCGGATATGTTCTTAGAATGGCCATCAACAGACTCACTCTGCAAGCGTTTATGTGGTCACCGTCTGGCAGCAGGAAAAGAGGAAGACCGAAAGAAACTCTATGAAGAACAATTATCAGAGAGTGTTCCATTATGGACTTGAGCAACATTCATGAACTGGTAAGAGTGGCGTCGCACAGATCAAACTGGAGAGCACTAATTTCTGCCGTATGTGCCATGTATCGTACTTAAAGAACATTGAGTGATTTATTGAATAACATAAGTTGCCCATGCCTGTTTTAGGTAATCAGCCAGGTCAATTCAAATCTAGATTTTGAAGCTGAATGTTGATCAAATGTACCTCTATGGGACGGCGTGGGCTAGTGGTTAAGGACACGGCTCACAACCCAAATATGCTAGTCTTCTCCCCCATCACAGCACCGGCCGTTACCCAGGGGAAGCAAACACTTACAAAATTGCAGGAGGAAGCTGACCCTTACATAAAATGCCTGCCGAAGTCGGATACAATGGGCCGATATGCGCAAAATAAAAACATAGTGCAACGCATACCACCTTGAAAAATATGGCGACGAAAAACAAATGTATCTTCCAAGTTGCTTTGCAATCCCATCCAATTAATAGCTCTTTACAAATTCTTAAAGTAGTCATATGGATTGGAAAACAGATGTAAAGTGCACATTTTCCAGTTGTTTATTCAGCTGATTCTTATTGAAAGACTCTGTAGTCACTACTTTCACAGACAGCATTTTCACAGACAGCACTTTCACAGTCAGCACTTTCACAGTCAGCATTTTCACAGAAAGCACTTTCACGGTCAGCACTTTCACCGTCAGCATTTTTACAAACGCTACTTTCACAGACAGCACTTTCAGTCAGCACTTTCACAGTCAGCGCTTTCACAGACAGAACTTTTACAGTCAGCACTTTCACAGTCAGCACTTTCACAGTCTGCACTTTCACAGTCAGCAATTTCTCAGTCAGTACTTTCACAGTCAGCATTTTTACAGACGCCACTTTCACAGTCAGCAATTTCATAGTCAGCACTTTCACAGTCATCACTTTCACAGACGCCACTTTCACAGACAGCACTTTCACAGTCAGCACTTTCACAGTCAGCATTTTCACAGAAAGCACTTTCACAGTAAGCACTTTCACAGTAAGCACTTTCCCAGTCAGCATTTTTACAGACGCTACTTTCAGTCAGCACTTTCACAGACAGCACTTTCCCAGTCAGCACTTTCCTAGTCAGCACTTTCACAGTCAGCACTTTCACAAAGGCGATACATCGTGAATTCATTTGTCTTTTGTCTCCTATTTCTGTGAAACCGTAATTAAAGAACTGTATTAAGTATTTACTGTTCATGTTTGATGCCATCTGAATAGTAAAAGTGAAAACGATTAAAAACGGGAAAATCTTGCTATACTAAGCTGATTTCCCTAGGAAATAATAAAGAGTTTCTATTATAGTGATAGAAATAAGCAAACGTAAAACTAATAAGAGCTGTAATGTGTTACATCGACGAGGCTGTGTATATCGCTAGCGCGTCGAGTGTATTGAAGCTCAAAACAAGAGTTAGATAAGATAAATGTACATATATTGGCAAGTCTTACCAAATAACTAGAATCAAACAATAAGACATGAAAGTTTTGTAAAATATAAGTGGTTAAAAGCAAATTAAGCAAATTTGAGCACATGTTATAAACCAAACAGAGCGTCTACTATTCCTCAGTCAGATATATAAAAATATTGCGGATACGAGTTCAGTCAAGTGTCAGGTTCGTACTAAATCTAGTGCCACAACTAATTTTAACCAACACTGAGATCTTTGAATCTTAAATGTAGCTGGATGCTGAATTCAGATAGCCTTGTTGCAATATCACTCTACTATTGCATGAACGCTGTGTGTCTGTTTGACCGATTAGTGCAGCAGAGATTTCATTGGTTGATTTTTTTTCCTTTAGCCTTATTTATCTATTCAATAAGGTGGTGTGCGTTGCACTGTGGATTTTATTTTGCGCCTGTCGGCCCAATGCATCCGACGTCAGCAATCATTTTATGTAACAGTCTGCTGGGATCGAGCCCAGCACCTTTGGTTGTGAGCCGTGTCACTTAACCACTAGCCCAAGCCGTCCCCTCGATCGGTTGATTGAATTATGAGGTCATCATTGGTGGCCAGTATGTAGTCAAAAGAAAATGAGTAGCCGTTTTGAATTCATGGTTACATATCTTCACCAAATTGTTGGCTTGACTTAGTTGTAGGGCTGATTTGTTTGGGTTTTAAAAAAATCAAAATGGAAACAAAAGTGCCATATTAATTAATTGATTTATATTTGTTATAAATATGAATTGTTACACCATTACCGAAAATGAGTTAAACGCGTGGCTTGACGCGAGACAATCGGGATGATCGATGTTCTGCATATCTTGGAAGATCGGGAGCAGTGAGGATAGAAGTGATATGAGTAACTTAACTTAACGTCTTTATACTGGTTTAGAAGACTCTGCAGAGTATGTATACAACCAATTTCATTTACATTACCTTGCTCTAAAAGCTATGAGTATCCTATTTATTCTTAAATGCATTAATTGTCCCTGTCTCCACTACCTCCTGTGGCAATGCATTCCAAGCATTCACCACTCTCTGACTAAAAAAATATTTCCTAATATCTAATCTGGACCTCTCTTTATTTAATGTGTAGGTATGGTGTTGTGGGTGGCTGTATTTTTAAAAAAAAATTTATTGTCTAATTTATCCATTCCTCTGATCATCTTATAAATCTGCATTAAGTCACCTCGAATTCTACTCCTTTCTAGACAATGGAGGCCGATTTTTCTGGGTCGTTCCTCATACCTGTAATCCCACTATCAGCTTTGTAACTCTTTTTTTGTATTCTTTCCAGCATTTTTATATTCCCTCTATGATAAGGACTCCACACCAATACACAGTACTCCAATCTAGGTCTAACTAATGCTTTATACAGTTTATCACTTCCTTGCTCCTACGTTTAATATTTCGTTTTATCATACCTAAAATTGCATTTGCCTTTTTCATTGCTACCTGAACTTGCTCCCTCACCTTACCTGTATGATCTAATATAACCCCTATGTCCCTTTCCTCATCTATCTTTCTATTATTGTTCTCGCCCATTCTGTAATTATGGTCCATATTGGATCTACCCTTGTGGATGACTGTACATTTATCTACATTAGACTCCCCGCACCCCTCTCCATCTCACACATACGTGTATTGTGAGGAGTGAGGGGGTTAGAGATGGGCAGGTTGATGGAGTGGGGTTAGAAGTGGATATGTTATGGAGAAGAGACGGTGGATGGAGCGGGAGAGATGGACGGATTGAGGGAAAAGGATGGAGCAAATTTAGGAAGGAAATATGATCGACAGGATATGCGGGTTAAGGGGGTGGGGGGAAGAGGAGATAGACGATTTGTGGAAAGAGATCGGCGGTTTCAGAGGGAAGAGGTGAGTAGGATATGAAAAAGTTGATTGGCGGGGAAGGGGGAAGATATGAACAAATTGGTTGGCGGGGAAGATATGAACACATTGGTTGGCGGGGAAGATATGAACAAATTGGTTGGCGGGGAAGATATGAACAAATTGGCTGGCGGGGAAGATATGAACAAATTGGTTGGCGGGGAAGAAGTGATACATGTATGTGTGAAATGGAGAGGGGTGCGGGGAGATGGTCTATAAAATGTTCTACTTTCATTATTATCCCAGGTAATAGCATGTACTCCAGCTAGTTGTCACTGAGTTGCTGAACAGAGATTTTTTATGTAGAAAACTGACGTCTATTTTTCATTTGTTGGCGACTTTGTTATAGGCAATTTCATTTGTAAATTTAAAAGGTCAAAATGTGATTATTCGCGTGACTTTAATTTGATCTACATACGGAGTTTCGAATTTATAAAATGTAATACTGTGGTTTTTCTAACATTTTTCAAACTAGCATGAAATAAAATAGTTTGGGGTTCAAGATGCTGAGCAGCGCATGAGCTGCAGTGGTCAGCGACCCAAAGCTGACTGCTAGCGTCAGGGCCAGCGAACCAGAGCTGCCAAGACCCATCTACACCTCCACGCGGTGATCCTGGATAACAGGCTGTAACAAAGCAGACTGGCTAAGGAGAAGGGATCGAAGAGGGAATGTTAACCCGGTACTAAAAAAATGATTGCTGAAGTATGATGTGTTGGACCGAAAGGTGCAAGTATCGCAGTCAAGCTGTAATCCACGACCGAACGCATTCCGTTCTCTTGACTACATTCTGCTACTTAGGCCCGTGTCAGGGTTTTGTAGCGGGAGATTGAAAACGAACGAAGCCAAGCTAAGCCAAATAAAATAGTTTAACAACTGTTATTTACGGTCATCTGTATTTTTAAAGCATTCATTACCCTCAAAAATATAATTGTTTTTCATTAAGGTAATTTAGTAAATGTACCCATGTTCCCCGACCCCTGCTCCATAAGGTATAGTAAGAATGATTTATGATGTCACGTTTGATTCTCTACATTATTCTCATACATCCATGAGTATGGATTAAGCATGACACCTACTACTCAATCTGAAATGTATTATTTCCTTTAATTATCAACGTTGGACAGGACACCTCGTCCGTATGTCAGACGAGCGGCTCCCAAAGAGGCTTCTCTACGATGAGCTGAGAGAGAGATGGTGCGAGAGAGGGCGTCCAAAGAAACGTTTTAAAGACGGTCTGAAGAACTTACTGAAAAGTTGCCAGATAGACATCGACACCTGGGAATGTCTTGCGCAAAACTGATCTGACTGGAGAAGCGCAGTAAAATCGGGTGTAGCTACCGGCGAAGACGACCGTGTTGTAAAAGCCCAGAGCAGACGCGAGACCCGGAAATCCCGAACAGCGGGAACACCATCACCTACAAACCTAGTGTGCCCGTTATGTAGCAGGTGTTTTCATGCCCGCATTGGCCTGTTCAGCCACATGCGCACCCACACCCAACAGGGAAATCTGTGACAAGGATGATGTCGGCGGTCCTCATCGACAACGATGGACAGCTATTGTTATCAACGTTGGCACTCAACCACATTACAATTAGCGGTATAAGTAACTTCGTCACCAAGAGAAGCCACAGTAGTGATAAGATCCTGCGTTGAGTCCTTTGATATAAATTTATGTTAGACTTCTCTAAACTTTAATTAATCAGAGAAAGATTCAATAATTTTTGCCAGACCGATAAGAAGGGGGTAAGCTCTGTCACGATGTCAAAGGGCCAATATGCTTTGCAAAACTAACAATGGGACCACACGCTTCACCAAACTGCCAAAAGGGTTCATGTACTTCCCTAGATGACAGAAAGAGTGCATATGCTTATCAGACTGTCAAGGGGTCCATAGTCACAGAAAGAGATACCGGTAAGAATCCTTGGTTTAGAAGTATCTGGACAAAGAGAGTGACAGACATCATGAAGAAATGTACAACAATGGGTCAGACTTGCCGCTCACTTCGATCTAAAACCAATAGTATAGGTTCCCCCAGCTACGCATCACTACATTATACATACCCATTTAAATAGACACAATTTTTGGTCTTGCCCATGAGAACAGCGACTCAAGTCAACAGGAGTAGAAAGTTCTTACAAGTTTTCTTTTAATCTGAACCGATTGTGCAGCAGTCAATTATTATTACTTTTAGGACGCATATGAGTATCTTAGTCTAACTGCTCATCCACCTTAACGATACGGCCGGGTAGTTTATTTGTCGTTGTTGCATTTGTTTAAGTATGGTTTTTGTGCAATGTTGATGAGAACCAAAAGCCTGTAAAGGCCGAGCTTGAAATGAGTCACAACTAACTAGATCCACTTCCGTTAGTTTGTATTCCATTGTCCAGTATTGACTGTCAGACGAGAAGTGTAGCAGGCTTAGCCTTTTCTGTGCGCATACATCATTGTTGGGTTTGCAGTTGCTAGGCCACACGGCAGAAAACAGTCAGGTAAGAATTCATCTACAAGAAGAACTAAACGTTTCCTGTATTCACTACAGTGTATTGATTGACTTAATGAATGGTACTTAAAACTTGCACAGTTACCTCCTAATACTAAACTTACTAAATTAACTAAATAATTTTACTATCGGGGATCGCACTCGAGTCAAAGTCAAAGGCGTTAAGTTCTGTTATCTATTACATCTGATATCATTATAAGACTCCACATTGCAAGCTCAACGTTATTGCGGCAATGAAATACCGTAATATTCTGTCAGTCAATCAATATCATAGATTGTACTTGTAGACGGATTTAACATCACCAGTCAAAGTAAGAATAGTTTTACTGGTTATAGTGGGGAGGTTTGAGACGTTTGAGGGACTGAACTCATACTCAGTTTGTAATAACTATTGTTGTCGTTACCGCCTGGCCAAACAGAATAGAACCTGTATGAGTATACATACTCTGTAGAACTTTCTAAACCACAAATTGATGCCATTCTACAAACTACATCTTGCTACTTGCAAAGCCCTATTCAGGACTTGGTAGCGGGAGATTGACAGTCACAATGAATGTAGAAGAATATAAAAAAGTGAATTCGTTAGAATAATATTAAGGGCTTACCTAAGTTACCATGGCGGCTACCTAGGTTTAAGGATTGGGGAAACACCACCGCTGCGGCTACCTAGGTCTAAGGATTGGGGAAACACCACCACTGTGGCTACCTAGGTCTAAGGATTGGGGAAACACCACTGAAAACAAACAAGAGATGGCCTTAAGTCAGGCACCATTCAGCACAAACCTTGTGTCATTCTGAATGATGGCCTCCCTGCCAGATTGACGTCCTGGCCTTGGGATAGTGATTGTGTCTGATCTGGCACTCATTTCTAGTGTTGTCGCTCCCTGCACAGCACAGACTGGAATTTATTAGGGGCACAGGGAAGTGACCATTACCATATGTCATCCTAATTGCCAAGGGAAAAGCCACGAGAGACACAAGAAATCAAAAACATTTTCAATTACCTTGAATGTGTACAAGTACATGATAACCCCTTGTAGGAACAATTCTGCCAGATATGTCCACTAGATAACCCTTTTTTCAGCCACCCTAGTGGGATAGAACAATAGGAAAGGCATGAATAGTAGCTATAGATGGCGCCTAACTGGCTGCGGGTCTGCTCTAGTGTTTGAGTCTATTATGATGGACTCACACATCGGTTAAACCATCCTCCAAGAAACAGGTTGTATATAGACTCTGTAGAGTCTTCTAAGCCAGTATCAAGACATTAAGTTAAAAAAGGTGGCAACAAAAGCGTGGTGGAAGCCAGAAAGAGATGTCCTAAGAATGATTGCGAGGTTGAAGGGAAGAATGAGATAAGACGTATGGTCCTCTATTATTTCGAAGCATTAGAAAGGAAATCAAAGAACGAGAATTTACTTACTGAAATAGGTAATGATGAAACGCTCTAGAAGTTATGGCATATGCATTGAAGGATGCATGGGAAGAGAAGGATCCATGGGAAGAGTACAAGTCAGCCTATCCCCAATATGCAGGACTTGAAAGGCATAATCCTGAAGACAAAGGTCACATGTTTCTTAAGTGATATGTTACTTTGACAAACAAAGGTGATAGAGATGCCTTTCGATTTATTCAGAAATATTTCCTTGGCACAGTCCTGACTGAATTGTCGCAACAAACAGCTGGATAAAACATGCATTAAAAAGACGGTGGAGGATTTAAAGAAGACAGCATAGAATAGGAACAGATTGATGGCATGTTTTGCTGCCCTATGTTCCAAGGGGAACCAGATGAATAAATGATGATCAGATGATGATTATAAAGAATGCAGCCGTGCCTGGAAACTGTCTCCACAGCTACCTTTTTTCACTTCTTAAACCTGGCAAGGACTTCACACTGCCAAGTAGCTATAGAATTATCACCTTACTGATATCTGTGGAAAATTCCTTGAAAAAAATGGTGGCCAGAAAAGTCATGTTCCATCTATAGAGAATGAACACATGCAACCTGACAACTTACGTAGTTACAGACCGATGAGGGAGACCTGGTGTAATGTTGGGACATTTGCTTATGATGTTAATGACAGTTTCCAGTTCAAGACAGAAACTGTCAATGTATCTCTTGATCTGGAGGATGGATATAATCTTGTGGGCTATGGAACCTTGATGTGGTGTTTGAAGGAATCTGGTGATCTAGATAGCAGCTGTCCTGATAGAAAGAACAGTCGTACTGCAGGGATCATGGGCATCCGTTCTATGCACATATATCTGCCACAGGGTTCCTCGCTCTCACCCGTGCTGTTTGTTTGCAAATTTAAAGTGACCAACATTCAACCCACAGGATAGATTTTCAAATTTGTAGATAATATTCTAACATATAGAACTGGCTCAGACAGGCATGAGATGGTGAAAGACATTCAAGAGACTTTACAAGCAATCTCACAGTGATGGAAGGATAGGGGTGATATTTTCAAGTTGATCAACAACCAACTCTTGGATGATGGCACTGCAGTCGATGAACCAGCAAACCACAGATTGCAAATGTTTTTCGGTCATCACAATGCATTCAACTGCTGCAATCGACTCTTGTGTCACTACTTCGTGTTCCTGACCCAGTCAAAAACAGTATGTCACAGCTTGCATCATTTTGGAATTTTTTACTCCACTCATGCACTTGCTGAAATGATAAGCGTGCGTCACCGTACTGGACTTTCTTTTGCTGATGAATTGTGACAGGTTTCACCTCTTTAAATGCTCAGGAAAGGGATAACAGAATGCTGCTCCTCTTTAGTGGATGTCACTAGTGTAGTGACCATCTTTAAATGGCTACATGACATCATGTGGCTTGTCTGCACCTTGATACCACCAACAAGACAGTCCTGAAGTCCATAGCAACGATGCTGCAAGTTATTGACACTGGCATAGTGTTTTAAATTTCTATCACAATTTAAAGGTTTTCATTTAAGTCTCCTCGTAATAAATCACACACCAATTAAAATAAGACATGAAGAACATGGCAAAGACAGACACATTTACCTACCTGGGAAACACAGTTACACCAGGTCACAGTATCAAAGCAAAATGAACAAAGCAAGAATAGCCTTTGCCAGATTAAACACCATTTGGAAGTCTTCGCAGCACAGCAAACACAACTAAGAATATACAACAGCTGTCTACTTTCTGTGCTTCTGTAAAATGTGGAGTGTTGAAGGCGAAATGAAATGTTCAAATTGTGACTACTCATCTAAGATAGATTCATCAAATTTTTTGGCCCAACACCATCACAAGCCGAGAACTACTTTCAGAGCAACTAAGATAATTTGCACACTAACTGGCCGACACTGGAATTGTATCATCCATGTCCTAAAATAATAGAACTTGACACTATCACCAGAACCGCCATGCTATGGACCTCAGAGAAAAAGTGAAAGAGTGTATGACTAAGGCAACTTGGTGAAGAACCATAGATACCGAAATGAAAAACATGAACCAGAGCTGAAACAAAACAGAAAGGATGTCTGCAGACCAACTAAATAGAAGGAAGTTTGTTGCTGAAGACACTGTCAGACATGGGGGTCACTGTCATCTATGCCAGTTATTGACCAAGGATTTAAGTAAGCCTCTATCCCACACTTGATCTTTGATGACCAGTTGCTGTGTAGTAATAAATGCAAATCTGTGACAATCAACATGACAACAATCAGTGCAGCTGGAGAATGAGGAGAGAACATTATTTGGAAAGGATACACCTTCAGTAAAAAGCTCAACAATATAATCAGACATTCACTGGATTGGAAGTCGAAGTACAGTGGAAGAGAAGTCAGACCAGCTGGAGAATGAGGAGAGAACATTATTTGGAAAGGATACACCTTCAGTAAAAAGCTCAACAATATAATCAGACATTCACTGGATTGGAAGTCGAAGTACAGTGGAAGAGAAGTCAGACCAGCTGAAGAATGACCATTGCATGGTTATATTCCAACAGAATTGAAATGGAAAAGCAGTGGTAGTAGGTACAGCTTAGAAATCCACGGGTTTGTTGTTTATAAATATATGTTCACCATTATCCAAAACTAATGAAGAGTATTTTTGTCAGCCTCTGTAGATATGAGTGGAGTAGTCATCAGCTTTGAGCAGATATTGAGTACAAAGAAACTAGAACAATACCAATGAACACATTGTCATACTTCTTTATGAAATAGCAAATTCTTAAATTTGGTATCAATGAGTGTGGGTCAGTGCCAAGTATTTCTACATGTACTGTAATCTTTTTTATTAAATGCACTTTTCCAAAGGCATCAGATTGTGCGGCAACTGTTTCTAATTTCCTAGGTTTGTGTCTCCTTTTCAGTCCACAAAGAATAGGGCAACCAATGAAGCTGAGCCTTCTTGCAAGTAAACTCAATGCACTTATTTGCTCTCTTGTGATGATGATTTCTGTAGCAACTTGTTCTACATGGTAATGCTGCTAGCCCCACACAAAACTCTATTTAGCTACCTTTTACAACATGCTTGGAAGGTTATGGTGATCCTATTCTTTCCTTCCCTGCTACCACTTGGGTGAGCCTCAGCAACATTTGTTGTTAACATGTATATAATATTTGATTCAAGTGAACCATTACCTTTCCAACTTTGATTTTGCTGATCTCTGTGCACCAGACAGTAGTACTACTAAAGTAGTGAACGCCTGAGTGTTCCCGTAAGGGGAGCAAAAAATAGTAACACTGTAATTTGCTAGGCGTGTCATAGAAGTGACTAAAGTGGGTTGGACATGGGGACGGCTAGAAACTTTAAACTGCATAAACTTTATGAGACAGGAAAACATTTAACCGATAATGACTTGGCATGTATTTGTTGGTGACCTATGCTCCACATGGAATTTAAAGGGATTGATTGATTGACTGATGTAGTGAATAGCGTGATTGTTTCTCACAGCAAATAGACAAGATGTGTGGCATTGCCTCTGCACACTTCATTATACTAAACTGTAAAAATAGGCACTGGTCTGCTCTGATATAGGGAAAATAAAGCAGTGAGAAATAGAACAGGTTACCCGACCTTATAAAAGTTGAACATAGAACAAAATGATGAAGTCTCTAACACTACATACCTTAGATTTGTCATTGTCTGCTACAAGGCTGTCTACCTGTTCCACTAATCTTTCTTTCAATATAAGCTGGGTTCAAATGTGGGCTTTTTTTTAGAACTGTAACAGATGTTTACTAACATTTTAACCTAAATAGATCTAAATTGAGGACCAGACAAAGGAAAAAGGCAAATTACCCAACTCATTCACTCCTATGAGCCAATACATCGGCTTCTAGTTTTTTTAAGACAACCCAGGAGCCGATATATCGGCTTTTGTGACTGTGTTCGTAAAACACATATTTTCCCATTCCCAGTTGTCCTAAATGTTTTATTTTGGTTATTGGTGGAAGTCCAGATTTTGTACTTTTCATTTAGGAATAGTTAGTGTGGGTTTCATTTTTAAAATGTTTATTTTCGTACTTGGAAACCATAATTGTTTGGGAGGAGGGCAGCCTTGAATCTATCTCATGCCCCTTCAGCAAGACCAAAAAACGTTTTTGCAGTACAAGCTCGGTAATGGTTAGATTATATTATTGCTAATGGTAAGGATTATGAAGATATCAATCGTTGTGATAGCGCAATTTCAATTTCTTTATCTATTCTTAGTTCTAAATTCAGTGATGGAAGATAAAACTAAATCTACTGACGAGGGGTGTCTCTTTTTTCTCAAGCAATGGTAGTAACAGTTCACATATTCAGTAAATGCTTAAGATCCTGCAATCATTTAGCATAATATAAATGTGTGTGTATATATTGAATACAGCAGGACATTTTTTCTGGGTGTGCGTAAATTATAAACACTCACACTGATGTTGATTGTGGCTTTTATTTTTTAGCACGTTGTCAACTTCACATTCCTTCAGTAAACTGCAAATACTGTGAAAACAACTGCATCAAATTTGGTGTAACTTTCAGAAAATCTTTTCTTGTGGATTACATTTAATATAGAGTCATTAAGTTATTTGTGTATTGGTTTAGAGCTGAATAATGTGTTGATGAGGGTGTAATAGTTCCAGCCAGAGCATAGGCCTTCAGGACAGGGGTTATAGGGTCGGTGACTGAGAACAAAGGTACCTGAATGTGTGCCAAGGTCACTCACCGTCTCTACACTAAGTCGACAAAGGAAAACGGGAGAGAATGTGTCTGGTACAGGTAGGGGTTAGGAGCTGACCACTCTGATGTTCCAATTTGGGGGGGGGGGGTAGTGACAGACAAAGGCCATTAGGTCTAGCTGCAACATTTTAAAGTGACAGAAATTCGGAGTGATTCGTTCCAATAACAACTAAGTGGAGGTAGATCCAAACTAGAGTGATGGCTGAGTCATACAACCCACAGAAGATCATTGCACAGCCCTAATACTGCTTGAAGCTATATAATACTAGGCAAAGTTTAACAGACTGGCCATGGAGAGAGAGAGAGAGAGAAAGACTGAGAATTTAGCTAGGAGATTGTTTAGCTCACCGACTTTATAGAAGAGCAATTGTTAGCCTGCTACTGGCTTAGCAGGCTGTTTTACGAATGTTAGAGAGATGGAATAAATTGCAGGGTGACTGAACCAGCACATGCCTTAGAGTCTTGACCAGTCGCTCTATAAGGTAAGGTGTGTGTTAGGCACCTTGTGACTATAAGAGATTTGGATGTGTGTGTGTTATGTGCGGGACACCTAGGAAACAATATATGTTCCGGAGTGTGTGTATATGCAGATTGATTGAGTGTGTGATCACAAGTGAGTATAAGTTGAATAGATTGAAGTTGAAATGTCAAGATTACCTGCCTGAAGGGATCTGAATGTATAATGTAAAGATCACCTGCCTGAGGGGATCTGAGTGTGAGTGAGTGTGCAGATAAGGGGAGGAGAGGGTAGCTGATAGAACTGGGTTGGATTAGTTGGGGGCAATATTCAAAAGCTAATGCTTACAACCTCCGCAATTAATAATAATAATATTAGTAGATAAATTATAATTATTTAGTTAAGATGTATTTCTTATGTTGTTTGAAATCTCATTTCACTCACTTCAATAATAATGCTTGAATGTAATATTAATAAATATGTCACCTGCTGTTTACTGTGTTATTTGCTGTGTGTGGTGGTGAATGATGTGGTAACATTATAGATAGAAAAACCCCAGTGAAAACCTGAACTCTGCCACACAGAGAAAAATTGTTTTCATAATTTAAAAAAATAAAAGACGATTATGCAACTATAATCCCTCCTGTTCACAGCTATCAAAAGACGAAAGATGGCCTGGTGCGGGCATGTCGCGAGGTCTAACGGAATTACCAATTCGATAATCTTTGGTTCCGTACCGGGACAGAGAGGGCGAGGATGTCCAAGGAAGAGATGGGTGGACAACATCACTGAGTGGTCAGGCCTTCGTCCCGGTGAGATACGTCAGGCGGCGACAGACAGATAGGGATGGTGTGGGATTTTGGAAGTGTCTTCATGTGTGCGCCAATGACCTGATGGGTTACGGGATGAACTGAACTGAACTAAACACAAATGTTAACCTCCATTTGTAAACTATGTGTATTCCATTGTATTCTGGTTTCAATTGTGAACAACTTGGTATATAATATTTGTAATTTTAATTAATTTTTATTGAAGATAAATATATCACAACTAAGGGATGCTGTGTTTGAGTTTTACATTAGAGCAAAATTGCGTTCAGAGGTCCAAAAATATTTGGGAGTCAATGAGTTAAACAGGTATCAGCATCAGAGATAAAGCAAATGCTAAATAAAATCCAATAGTTTTTGTCAGCATGGATACCGTGTACCCACTGCCATTTGTTGTGAAGAAGTTAAACCGTTGCAACAGAAAATGATTTATATCAGGAAGGAACCATGTAGTCAGTAAACATGAGACTGAACAAGTGCTTATCAATTAACTTTGCCTTAAATTGCTACCCTGATTTGATTTCATGATAACACTAGACATTTCTCTTTCCACAGACAAGAATGGTAGAACTGTCAGGAATATATACATTGCTGAATACTGCCGCTACTGGACAAGTCACCGCCTTAAAAGGAATGGTGTGTGGTGACTGCAGCATTGATTTCACTGACATCACTGGGAAAAATGCACTTTGGCTTGCCATAGAGCGAGGAAATGCTGTAGCTGTACAGACCCTATTGAAAGCTGGTGCTGACATCAACAAAACTTGCAGTTACAGACGGACACCGCTGATGCTTGCTGCAGAAAAAGGACACACTGACTATCTGCATATCATGCTGGAGGCTGGGGCTGAGATTGACAGTGTTGACTCTTACGGCATGTCATCTCTCATGATAGCTTCCCAAAAGGGACATCTTGACAGCCTGCAGATGTTAGTCAGGGCAGGGGCAAGTTTACACATTGAAGATATTCGTGGTAAAACCGCGCTAATGATTGCTATAAAGGAAAGTAGCTGTGAATGTTTGCAATATTTGATTGAAGCTGGATCTGATATACACCATCGTGATTTCAAGGGCAGCTCGCCTATGATGACTGCTGTCTATAAAAACTGTGAGAAATGCTTACAGACCTTGGTTGAGGCTGGTATCTCTATAAATGAAATTGATGTGTCAGGGAAGACCTGTTTAATGATTACTGCAGAGCGGGAATCAAATATCTTGTCAGTGATAGTACAGATGGGGGCTAACCTTGACCAAATTGACAGAAGATATAGAACATCTGTCATGCAGGCTGCCAGTGCCGGGCGGATCAACTCTCTTCGGCTGCTAGTACAAGCCAATGCTGCTTTAGACTTGACAGACAAATGTGCACAGACGGCACTGATGTTGGCAGCAGATGCTGGTCATAACGAATGCATTGAATGTCTTGTCAATGGTGGGGCCAGACTAGATCTCCCAGATGCCAAGGGGAGAACAGCCCTGATGATAGCTGCATCTCGGGGTCAGCATGCATGTCTACCAGCTCTGCTTCAGGGTGAGGCTACATGGATAGATTTGCAGTGCAAGAGTGGGAAAACGGCACTTCTTTATGCATTAGAGGCAGTGAATGAAGACACTGTGCTCCAGGTGTCAGTGGCAAATAGGAGGGCAAAGAATGCCTATGGCAGAAGAGGTATGAGAAATCATAATAATTATCAGTCTGACGGTGATAGAAAGTGTGTGAAGATTTTTTTTGAAGCGGACGTCAATCTTGATATTTGTGATCAAAATGACATGAGTCTACTGATGCATGGCGCCAAATTGGATATGTCGGTTAAGTTCTCACAGCATCTCCTAGATGTCGGAGCCAATATTGACGTGGCTGATAAATATAGAAAGACTGTATTAGCACATGCAGCCTGCCAGGGAAACTGGGAGTATATCAGGAACCTCGTTGATAATGTCGCATTGGTCAACATAGTCTCCAATATTGGGGAAACTCCCTTGCTACACCTGGTGAGAAGGCAAAGCAGTTTTAGCTTATGTAACACCATATCCTACCTTCTTGACAACAATGCTGATCCCAATGTTCCGGACTATGTAGGGACAACACCGTTGATACTGGCTGCCAAATCTACAGCAGCCATTAATATTATGTCTTTGTTGATCAGCCATGGCGCTAAAATTGACATGGCCGACAAGATAGGGTATTGTGCTCTTCATCACACTCTTGACTGTAACTCTAATGTTGATATCCTGACAAATGCCAAATATTTGCTTGACAGGGGAGCCAATCCTAATCTTAGAACAGCAAAAGGAAAATCATTGATGTCTCTGGTCATTCAAAAACGAAATGTGGCCTTTCTGACACTTCTTCTCAAATACAATGTAGACCCATTGATGGAATGGGAGGACTTTAGCTACTTGGTGACCTTTCGTCAGAAAAAAATGTTGCAACTGCTGATTCTGCATTGTGTAATGCCATCTCCATTTCAGAGTTTATCTAAAGACAGAGTGTCTTTCCTCGTGGCTGCTTTAAATGTAGGAAGTCTGGCTGTGGCCAAGTTTTTTCTAGCAGTTGGTTATCTCAATAACTTTGACATCATCTGCAGTAGACCCAGTTTCAGAAAAGTAAATGCAAATCACTTAAGGCAACACAAGGTCATATCTAATCCAGAGTCAACATCTTTCATAGAAAGTGTTTATTCCCAGCCCTGGCCACTGGTCAAACTTTGTTTTGTGACAGTGTCCTCTAACATAGGCACAGGCCCTGGCAGAAAAGATCGAGTCAGACAGTCAGGGCTCCCAGATCGCCTCCAGAGAATGCTGATGTTCCAGGACCCCATCTCAAAACTTTGTGAAAATCACTGGGACTCTATTCCTTTCTGCTTTGATCCAAAAGATTATGAGAATCTCCCAAAGCCACGACCACTTCTGTTTTATTGGCCTTTTGGCAGAGATCTATCCCCATGTGACTGTAGCGTGTGTGTTCAACAGGGTGGATTTAGATTTCTTTAACCTCCCAACAAGAAGAACAACTTTTTATTTTACTAGGAAACCAGGGCTGTGTGTGAAGGATGTATGTGAGAGATGACGCATGTTACAGGAAGTGTAGTGTAGATCTGGGTGAACAGATGTTGTTGTTGTTCAATGCCCACAATGAGTAAGTTTACCCTTTTGTGCGCCCTGAAAGAATGTTAAGTGATGGGTTGTAGTAGCCTTTCTGACATCCCGAGCATGCTGAAGGTGGACTGCGGCCCTCAAGGCAGTTGTGCCATGCTTGACTTCATCTGCGTGGCATTCACTACTACGAGAATTACATCGATCCACATCTCGTCAGCCAGGCTGCCTATAAAACAGCCTGTTCCAACCCACCCACCCCTCAACTACTTTAAATAATTGATTACAAGATTGATTTGTTATTAAAAAAATCACTTACCAATAAATTTAGTGTGATCCTTGTGCTTCGTGTGGCACAGCTAACCGAACAACATCTGGTTTTATATTTGTTAAAAGAAGTCTCAAGTCTCCTTTGTCACATATTTACAATCGATTGCGATGTTTTTGCAGCAGCATCACTACAGAACTAAACCCTTTCTCTATTAAATATGATGTTGGAAATGCTGTAATAAGTAGTTTAATTTGTTGCCAAAGAAGACATCCTAATCTGGATCCAACATTTTTCTAAATGAACATTACTAAACCATGCCTTTGCATCAAAGTAATTTTGTAGCTCAATTAGCTCTTCTTTGAGATGTTCACTAACAATTTCCATGTCTGTTTCAAAAGGATGAATCGCCCCATTCTGGTACGATGAGTTCCTGCAAATCTTTCAATCTGACCATCATATTATTTTTAACAGCCTCCAAATGGCAGCAATACATTTCCAAATCTGCACCTTTCAAGCTGTCCTTGTCTAACTGCTGCAAACATGGAAACTTATACTATAGTTCACGACGACCAATGTTATTTTTTTTTAAATCTCAATTTGCTGATGAACCCCATAATAACTCCTTTCACTTTGATAAGACTGATGAACCTCATAATAACTCCTTTCACCTTGGTAAGACTGATGAACCTCATAATAACTCCTTTCACTTTGATAAGACTGATGAGCCCCATAATAATTCCTTTCACTTTGATAAGACTGATGAACCCCAAAATAATTCCTTTCACTTTGATAAGACTGATGAACCCCATAATAACTCCTTTCACTTTGATAAGACTGATGTCATTCCCATGCAGCTTAAGAAGGACATCATTTAACTTTTCAAATATATTTGAAAGCTGGGTCACGTCTTTACGCAGTACTTCAGTTTAAATACTAAGCTGTTCTTTCATTGAATCAAGAAACTCCATAATGGTATCAAATAATGCACTGGTCTCACATAACCTGTGAACAGTTTCTTTAGTGTGCCCATGTCCGCTCCCCATGTTGCGCCTGATATCTTCCTCATTATCGCCATTCTGTTCTTAGCTTTGTTGGTGGCTTTTTTTATCTGGTTTTTCTATGTCAACCTTTGGTCCATTGTTATTCCCAGATAAGTTGGACTTATGTATATGGGGAGAGTCTGGCCATTTACTTTCAGGATTACTTCTTGGGGCTTGGGAGATAGAAAGAAGATTGTGTATGTGGTTTTGGATTCGTTTATAGTGATATGCCATTTTGTTGTCCATGTCTCTATTTTATTTAGAGCCTCCTGCATTTGGTTTCTAGCTACAGGTATAGACTCTTCGGATGTCCATAGTGCCAGGCCATCTGCATTTAGTGCACTGTGTACTCTTTTAGGAATTTCTGTGATTATATCGTTGATATATATGAGAAACAGCATGGGTGAGAGCCATCGACATTTGATAGGGCAGACATTTGAAAGATGCTTCCCCGGCACATGAGGCCATGCGATCAGCATAAAGTTATCCAGAGTAACATGTGGGGACGCCGCAACCCCGCGAGGGGAAACGATTGGTTTTGAACTAATAAAAGCGCTCTTTCCACGAGGGTCGGAGCTTGGTCAGCATGTATTAGCTCTAGAATTGCCACAGTTATCCAAGTAGGATTGTGTCATCTAAGGAACCTCGACTGATTTAATGAGCCATTCGTGGTTTCACCGTGAGACAGTGTGAACTTAGACACGCATGGCTTAATCTTTGAGACAAGCATATGACTACTGGCAGGATCAACCAGATAGCTGTTGGAGACGAACCGTGTTTGCCACACACACCGGTCGGATGGATGGATGTGTAAAAAGCCTCACGAGGACGGCCGGGGGGGGGGGGGGGGGGGGACTGACTGACGGACGGACGGTTGTTACCACCCTCACTCCGCCGACCTAGGACCACCTGGCCGGGGCCCGTACACACACCGACCGACCGGGCTTGCTCGGGGATAGATGGCAGCGTTTTGTGCAGAACGGATCCCAACGGCCCCGGCGATGATTTTCACTCGGACTGGAGACGATTTGTGCCTGCCGGCCTGCCCTTCTCCGACCGGTTGGTCGGGCGAGGACAGGGCCTTTAGGCACGATTCCTGCTTTCCAATTGCCGGCCCCAAGCTCATTGCGAGAGAAGGACCTCGAGCGAGACGAACTGTCGAGATTGGCTATACGTGCTAACCTTCGACGAACCTCACGGACTGACAAAGCTTCTCGATACGGACTACAGTAACGCACCTTTACCAGCGGTAGGACACCACAAAACTTGTCCCGCTAGATTGCCGGGGAACACGGGCGAGCTTCGTGGGCAAGCCGCGCTCTCACTCCGCCTGGCGGGACTGAGATCGCTGTACGAACACTGGATGGATGCGCACCAATCGAGCCACCGAAAGACTCGCCCCAGATATATCTTAATTCAACATTTGAGTATTCATAATTGAGAATAAATGTCAGAGAATAATTATTTCGCTCCATTTTTGCTGTTTTTATATTCCTCAAATACAGTCACTGACATGATTGAGAATCGCGAAAAACGCCCCTTATATGCAAAAAATGCCCCCCAATAATTATGGTAATCAAAAACGCCCCCTGACATTTCCAAACCCCCCCCCCCTTTCTTGGAGGGAGGGGGTGGTGAAGGGGCAGCAGCGTCCCCTTTGAGAAACCCTGCACTACATGGAAGAGAAATTGTAGCCTTGGTCAGTGCATTGTGCGGGATCAAGATGCTGAGCAGCACATGAGCTGCAGTGGTCAGCGACCCATAGCTGACTGCTAGCGTCAGGGCCAGCGAACCATAGCTGCCAAGACCCTTCTACACCTCCACGCGGTGATCCTGGATAACAGGCTGCAGCAGGGCAGACTGGCTAAGGAGAAGGGGTCGAAGAGGGAATGCTAACCCGGTACTCAAAAAATGCTGAAGTTGGATGTGATGGATCGAAAGATGCAAATATCGCAGCCAAGCTGTAAACTACAACACAACGCATTCCGTTCTCTGGACTACATTCTGCTACTTACCCTTTCAGGGTTTGGTAGTGGGAGATTGAGAACGAACGAAGAAGAAGTGCATTGTGCCTGATCCTGATGCGATGTCCTGGTCAGTGCCACCCACCAACGAGATGGAGAGATGATCTGCATCACACCCTTGGACCATCATGGTACTCCGAGGCGAAAGACAGACAGATTCCAGCAGCTTTTACCTACCAGGCATCAGGCAACCTTGCCAGATTGACTACCAGGAATCAAGTCTCCAAGCACTGCAGTCACTCACCGTTTCTCAACCAATGTGAATAATAGGGTTGCAGTCACTCACCATTTCTCAACCAATGTGAAAAATAGGGTTACAGTCATTCACCATTTCGAAGACAACAGTCCGGCTAACAAGGTGAGGTTCGAGGTGATCTCCGTAGTAGTGAGCGACACGTAGTTGAAGCATGCATAGCACAACCGCCTGGAGGACCCCAGTCCGCTTTCATCAGCACGCTCGAGATGTGAGAAAAGCTACTGCAACCCATCACTTAACGCCCTTTTCAGGGCGCATATAAGAGTAACCTCCTCATTGTAGGCATTGGAAACAACAACATATTGGAAGAAGAGCTGTAAGCAAATCTTGGCTGGCTGATCCTGACGTGTACATCTTCATTATGTCTTTAGCGTTATCAATGTAACTTCCCAGATAGGGACAGCTGTGGACTCTTCCATTTCTGTTTTGTTTGTTTTTGCCTTCGTCTTATTTCTCTATTCCCCAAGGAGGTGTCCGTTGCCCTGTGGTTTATATTTAGCACCTGTCGGCCCAGTGCATGCGACTTCAGCATGTTCCATTACTTTCTCATTAATTTGTATTTGTAATTTTTTTTCTACTTTCCTTTGTTTGGTTCACTTCGTGTTTGATAATCGATACCGGGGACTAGAGAGAATATAAAACATTATTTACCATAAAAGAGACCATCTATATTTACGAAAGTTTCGAACTGAAGAAAAAAAATCGAATCAATGGAGGTGTAGAGTAAAAACAAAACAAAACAGAAATCAGAAGAAATAAGTAAATAACTCTCATAACAGAATATGTAAAAGTTATAGAATAAATATGTAAAAAATAGAACAGCACAGCAGTGTAAACCGAGCAGGCTTCTAACATAATCATTTACTTGGAAACAATATTGCACAACGTTGCGAAATCTTGGAACTAAAATAATAGTCCCACAGTAATCACATCGGTTGACTGGTGAAAATTGCGACATATCTCTTGCAACCTTGGCGGGTATTCATAAAGCGATCAAACTAATCAGATTTTACTGCTTTCCTTTGGTTTGTGATTGTTGATAAATTGTTAACATAAATAATATTTAAATCTTACAGGAAGCAGACTATTTTATATTTACTCAACCGATACCAACAATTCTCGCGTTATTACGAGTCAATCAATCAATCAAAGCTTGTCTCTCCGCTCGGTACATAGACCATTGCAGGGTCTTCTAAACCAGTTTAAAGACGTTAAGTTAAGTTAAGTTACCAGCTTGCACGGTCCAGAGCTGGTTTTTCTGCCACTCTTCGTGTTTAGTTTAGTTTAGTCGACGAATCAACGTCATTGCACACGGTTTAGCCATGGTTTAACCCAAAGTGCTCGGTTCTTCTCCATATTCTTGGAGAATCTCAGCACAATGCAAGAACTCCGTAGCACCGGCGAGGATCCGTAATAGATCGAGTAGATTTTTAATATAATTTTGAATTCAGCCTCTATCCGAGCGTAATCATTTAATCTTATTTTCATCTTACATTCTCTTCTCCAAGTATTTGTGGGTCTACCTCTCTATCTCTCTCTCGCAATCTCTCTCTCTCTCTCTCTCTCTCTCTCTCTTAACTTGATCATTCCATGTAAGAACCTGTCTGGCTATGTTAGACTGTGCCCTCCTTAGCACCTGTCCCATCTTCTTAGAAAATACTCCGCAGATATTTGACCTCACGTGTCCGCTGGCACTAGAACCGTGAATGCTGCCAGCATCTTGTCAATGGTCTATGCACCGAGAAGAGCGACGGGTTTTGATAATGATGATGTATGTGGGTGTGTGTGTATATATATACTCGTCTCGTATATGTGTGCATGTACACACACGCGCTCACATACTCACACACACACACAATATTGTTTGAAAAGGAAGCACTATATTCCTGTTGCATATTACACTACTTTCCACAACAGGGAACGGGGAACTTGTACCCAATATTTATTTCTGTTAAATGTTATTTACCTACAAGCTCCAACTCAGCACATGACTTCAAAGTAAACAAAAACAAACTAATTGTTCTTGAAATGAACTGTTCTCAAAGTCCAGAATTAATATTAACAAAAGGATTTAAAAGTCACACATATCAAGATGCTGAGCAGGGAAGGAAATGTAGCAGTCAGCAACCAAAACTGACTGCTAGTGTCAGGGCCAGTTAGGATCCCATTGCCATCTCCACGTGGTGATCCTGGATAACTGACTGCAGCAGGGCAGACTGGCTAAGGAGAAGAGATCGAATAGGGAAGGCTTATTTCCCAGAGGACAAGTATCCGAAACTCGGGGCTTTTGCTCAGAAAAGGATAAGGTTGTTTTTTTTTGTTAACAGTTACAACTTTTATCATTTTTTTCTAGAATGAAGTTCGTTAAATTTATATCGAGGACGACAATAACAGGTGTGGAGTCCTTATCATAGAGGGGACATAAACATGCTGGAAAGAATACAAAAAAGAGCGACAAAGATGATAGTGGGATTCCAGAATTACAGTTATGAGGAACGACTCAGAAAAACCGGCCTACGGTGTCTCTAAGAGAGAAGAATTCGTGGTGACTTAATACAGATTTATAAGATTATCAGAGGAATGGATAAATTAGACTATAACAATTTTTTTAAAATACAGCCACCCACAATAACACGAGGGCATAGCTATAAGCTGACTAAAGAGAGGTCCAGATTAGATATTAGGAAATATTTTTATAGTCAGAGAGTGGTGTCTGGTTGGAATGCATTGCCAGGGGAGGTAGTGGAGGCAGGGACAGTTAATGCATTTAAGAATAAACTGGATACGCATAGCGTTTAGAACAAGGTGATGTAAATGTAACTGGTTGTATACAGACTCTGCAGGGTCTTCTAAACCAGTATAAAGACGTTAAGTTAAGTATATATAGAAAACACTGTGCGTCTTGCAATTTCTGTTTATTTTCCAGAGCATTTGCCGTCTTATGAGAGACATGATGTCTCCAACGTTTAATTGAATGCAACTGATCTTAACTTAATTTTATTCGTAAAACAAAAATAAAGAACAAAAAAATATGTATTAAAATAAACATTAAATAATAAAAAACTGAATGAAGTTCTCTTGGAATGTATTTTTTATTAATAATCTACTAGTACATTTTGTTTATACTAATGACATAAGTTGCATGTGGATGTTGGACAATGACAAAGATATTGGAAAAGAGGCATTCGAGAATAAGTGTCTTAGAAAACTGTTGAACATTGGGTGGGAGGAATTCATAACCAACAAAACAATTAGAGAAGTCACCAACCAACAATATGTTTCATCACTCATCAGAAAAAAACGGTGCTCATACATCGGATATGTTCTTAGAATGGTCATCAACAGACTCACTCTGCATGAGTTTATGTGGTCACCGTCTGGCAGCAGGAAAAGAGGAAGACCGAAAGAAACTATATAAAGAACAATTATCAGAGAGTGTTCCATTATGGACTTGAGCAACATTCATGAACTGGTAAGAGTGACGTCACACAGATCAAACTGGAGAGCACTAATTTCTGCCTTATGTGCCATGTATCGTACTTAAAGAACATTGATTGATTGATTGAATAACATAAGTTGCACATGCCTGTTTTATGTAATCAGCCAGGTCAATTCAAATCTAGATTTTGAAGCTGAATGTTGATCAAATGTACCTCTATGGGACGGCGTGGACTAACTTAACTTAACTTAACGTCTTTATACTGGTTTAGAAGACCCTGTAGAGTTTGTATACAACCAGTTACATTTACATCACCTTGCTCTAAAAGCTATGCGCATCCAGTTTATTCTTAAATGCATTAACTGTCCCTGCCTCCACTACCTCCCCTGGCAATGCATTCCAAGCAGACACCACTCTCTGACTAAATAAAATATTTCCTAATATCTAATCTGGACCTCTATTTAGTCAGCTTGTAGCTATGCCCTCGTGTTATTGTAGGTGACTGTATTTTAAAAAACTTGTTATAGTCTAATTTATCCATTCCTCTGATCATCTTATAAACCTGTATTAAGTCACCACGAATTCTTCTCTCTTCGAGACACTGTGGGCCGGTTTTTCTGAGTCGTTCCTCATAACTGTAATTCTGGAATCCCACTATCATCTTTGTCGCTCTTTTTTGTATTCTTTCAAGCATGTTTATGTCCCCTCTATGATAAAGACTCCATACCTGTACACAGTACTCCAATCTAGGTCTAACTAAAGCTTTATACAGTTTGACGATCACTTCCTTGCTCCTATGTTTAATATTTCTTTTTATCATACCTAACATTGCATTTGCCTTTTTCACTGCTACCTTAACTTGCTCACTCACCTGTCCTGTATGATCTATTATAACCCCTAGGTCCCTTTCCTTATCTATCTTTCTAATATTACTAGTGGTTAAGTGACACGGCTCACAACCCAAATATGCTAGTCTTCTCCTCCATCACAGCACCGGCCGTTACCCAGGGGAAGCAAACACTTACAAAATTTGCAAGAGGAAGCTGACCCTTACATAAAATGCATGCCGAAGTAGGATACACTGGGCCGATAGGCGCAAAATAAAAATATAGGGCAACGCACACCACCTTGAAGAATAGAAACATAAGGCGAACGTAAAAAATGTAGCTTCCGAGTTGCTTTGCAATCTCTGCCATTTAATAGCTCTTTACAAATTCTTAAAGTAGTCATATTGATTGGAAAACAGAAGTAAAGTGCACATTTTCCAGGTGTTTATTCAGCTGATTCTTATTGAAAGGCTCTGTAGTCAGTACTTTCACAGTCAGCACTTTCACAGACAGCACTTTCACAGTCAACACTTTCACAGTCAATATTTTCACAGACAGCACTTTCACAAAGGCGATACATTGTGAATTCATTTGTCTTTTGTCTCCTATTTCTGTGAAACCGTAATTAAAGAACTTTATTAAGTATTTACTGTTCATGTTTGATGCCATCTGAATAGTAAAAGGAAAAACGATTGAAAACGGGAAAATATTGCTATACGTTAAGCTGATTTCCCTAGGAAATAATAAAGATCTTCTATTATAGTGATAGAAATAAGCAAATGTAAAACTAATAAGAGCTGTATTGTGTTACATCGGCGAGGCTGTGTATATCGCTAGCGCATTGAGTGTATTGGAACTCAAAACAAGAGTTAGATAAGATAAAAGTACATACATTGGCAAGTCTTACCAAATAACTAGAATCATAACAATAAGACATGACAGTTTTGTAAAATGCAAGTGGTTATAAGCAAATTTGAGCACATGTTATAAACCAAACAGAGCGTCTACTATTCCTCAGTCAGATATATAAAAATATTGCGGATACGAGTTCATTCAAGTGTCAGGTTCGTACTAAATCTAGTGCCACAACTAATTTCAATGACCACTGAGATCTTTGAATCTTAAATGTAGCTGGATGCTGAATTCAGATAGCCTTGTTGCAATATCACTGTATTGTTGCATGAACGCTGTGTGTCTGTTTGTCCGACTGGTGCAGCAGAGATTTCATTGGTTGATTGAATTATGAGGTCATCATTGGTGGCTAGTATGTAGTCAAAAGAAAATGAGTAGCCGTTTTGAATTCATGGTTACATATCTTCACCATATTGTTGGCTTGACTTAGTTGTAGGGCTGATTTGTTTAGATTTTACAAAAAATCAAAATGGAAACAAAAATGCCATAATAATTAATTGATTGATATTTTTTATAAATATGAATTGTTACACCATTACCGAAAATGAGTTCAACGCGAGGCTTGACGCGAGACAATCCGGATGCTCGATGTTCTGCATATCTTGGAAGATCGGGAGCAGTGGTGATAGAAGTGATATGAGTAACTTAACTTAACGTCTTTATACTGGTTTAGAAGACTCTGCAGAGTATGTATACAACCAGTTTCATTTACATTATCTTGTTCTAAAAGCTATGAGTATCTAATTTATTTTTAAATGCATTAATTGTCCCTGTCTCAACTGCCTCCTGTGGCAATGCATTCCAAACAGTCACCCATCTCTGACTAAAAAAATATTTCCTTATATCTAATCTGGACCTCTCTTTAGTTAATTTGTAGCTATGCCCGCTTGTTCTTGTGGATGGTTGCATTTACAAAAAAAAACATGTTATTGTTTAATTTATCCGTTCCTCTGATCATCTTATAAACCTATATTAAGTCACCTCGAATTCTACTCTTTTCTAGACACTGTAGGCCGGTTTTTTTTGTCTTTCCTCATATCTGTAATTCTGGAATCCCACAATCAGCTTTGTCACTCTTTCTTGTACTCTTTTCAGCATGTTTATATTCCCTCTATGGTAAGAACTGCACACCTGTACACAGTACTCCAATCTAGGTCTAACTAATGCTTTATACAGTTTGACTATCACTTCCTTGCTCCTATGTTTAATATTTCTTTTTATCATTGCATAACATTGCATTTGCCTTGTTAGTTGCTACCTGAACTTGCTCCCTCACATTACCTGTATGATCTTTTATAAACCCCAGGTCTCTTTCCTTATCTATCTTTCTATTGTTGTACATTTGACTGTACATTTATCTACATTAAACTCCCCGCACCCCTCTCCATCTCACACATACGTGTATTGTGAGGGTTGAGGGGGTTAGAGATGGACAGGTTGAGGGGTATGGGAGGGGGTTAGAAGTGGATATGTTATGGAGAAGAGACGGTGGACAGAGCGGGAGAGATTGGCGGATTAAGGGAAAAGGATGGAGCAAATTTAGGAAGGAAATATGATCGACAGGATATGCGTGTTAGGGGGTGGGTGGGGGGGGGGAAGACGAGATAGACGGTTTGTGGAAAGGTATCGGCGGTTTGAGAGGGAAGAGGGAGGGGGCGGGGAAGATATGAAAAAGTTGGTTGGGGGAAAAGAAGTGATATTTGTATGTGTGAAATGGAGAGGGGTGCGGGGAGATGGTTTATAAAATGTGCTACTTTCATAATTATCCCAGGTAACAGCGTGTACTCTAGCTAGTTGTCACTGAGTTGCTGAACGGAGATTTTTGATGTAGAAAACTGACGTCTATTTTTCCCATTTGTTAAGCGTCATGTTATTTGTAAATTTAAAAGGTCAAAATGTAGATTATTCACGTGACTTTAATTTGATAAATATACACTGAGTTGCGAATTTATCAAATATAATACTGTTGTTTTCTAACATTTTTCAAACTAGCATGAAATAAAATAGTTAAACAACTTTATATACTTTCATCTGAATTTTTAAAGCATTCATTACCCTCACAAATATAATTGTTTTACATTAAGGTAATTTATGTACCCATGTTCCCCGACCCCTGCTCTACAATGTATAGTAAGAATGATTTATGATGTTACGTTTGATTCTCTACATTATTCTCACACATCCATGATTATGGATTAAGCTTGACACCTACTACTCAATCTGAAATGTATTATTTCCTTAAATTATCAACGTTGGACGGACACCTCGTCCGTATGTCAGACGAGCGGCTCCCAAAGAAACTTATCTACCGTGAGCTGAGAGAAGGATTGCGCGAGAGAGGGCGCCCAAAGAAACGCTTTAAAGACGGCCTGAAGGACTCACTGAAAAGTTCCCAGATAGACATCGACACATGGGAATGTCTTGCGCAAAACAGATCTGACTGAAGAAGTGCAGTAAAATCGGGTGTAGCTACCGGCGACGACGACCTTGTTGTGAAAGCCCAGAGCCGACGTGAGACCCGGAAATCCCGATCAGCGGGAACATCATCACCTTCTACAAGCCTCGTGTGCCCGTTATGTAGTAGATATTTTCGTGCCCGCATTGGTCTGTTCGGCCACATGCGCACTCACACTCAACAGGGAAATCTGTGACAAGGATGATGTCGGCGGTCCTCATCGACAACGATGGACAGCTATTGTTATCAACGTTGGCACTCAACCACATTACAATCACCAAGAGAAGCCACAGTAGTGATAAGATCCTGCGTTGAGTCCTTTGATATAAATTTATGTTAGACTTCTCTAAACTTTAATTAATCAGAGAAAGATTCAATAATTTTTGCCAGACCGATAAGAAAGGGGTAAGCTCTGTCACGATGTCAAAGGGCCAATATGCTTTGCAAAACTAACAAAGGGACCACGCGCTTCACCAAACTGCCAAAAGGGTTCATGTACTTCCCTAGATGACAGAAATAGTGCATATGCTTATCAGACTGTCAAGGGGTCCATAGTCACAGAAAGAGATACCGGTAAGAATCCTTGGTTTAGAAGTATCTAGACAGAGAGTGTGACAGACATCATGAAGAAATGTACAACAACGGGTCAGATTTGCCGCTCACTTCCACCAAAAACCAACAGTATAGGTTCCCCCAGCTACGCATCACTACATTACACACACAGTTAAGAAGACACAATAAGAGAAGCAGAAGAAGCATCAAGTGTCATACTCATTATACTGAAACAAGGAATATTTGTTGGTCTTGCCCATGAGAACAGAGACTCAACAGGACTGGAAAGATCTTACATGTTTTCTTTTAATCTGAACCGATTGTGCAGCAGTCAATTATTATTACTTTTTTGGACGTATATGAGTATCTTAGTCTAACTGCTCATGCATCTTAACGATACTGCCAGGTAGTTTATTTGTCGTTGTATTTGTTTAAGTATGGTTTGTGCAATTTTGATGAGAACCAAAAGGCCGAGACTTGAAATGAGTCACAACTAGATCCACTTCCGTTAGTTTGTTTTTCATTATGATTGTCCAGTATTGACTGTCAGACGAGAAGTGTAGCAGGTTTAGCTTTTTCTGTGCGCATACATCACTTTTAGGTTTGCTAGGTCACACGGCAGTGGGCATTGAGAAAACAGTCAGGTAAGACTTCATCTACAAGAACAACTGATGTTATTTAACAGATGATAACACTTAATGTAAACACCCAAACTCCTAAACACATAACGTATCCTGTAATCTGTATTCACTACAGTGTATTGCCGAATTGGGTAATTGATTGAATGGTACTTAAAACTTGCACAGTTACCTTACAATCGCACTCGAGTCAAAGTTGTTGAAGTTTTGTTATCTATTAAATCTGAAATTATTATCAGACTCCACATTGCACGCTCAACGTTATTGCGGCAATGAAATACCGTAATATTCTGTCATATTATCATAGTTTGTACTTGTAGACGGAGGTAACATCGCCAGTCAAAGTAAGAATAGTTTGACTAGTTTTAGTGGTGAGGTTTGAGACATTTGAGGGACTCAGTTTGTAATAACCTGTTTTTGTCGTTACCACCTGGCCAAACAATAGAACCAGTATACATACTCTGTAGAACTTTCTAAACCAATATGATGAAGTTAATTTAGGGACCACTATTTCTTTCCATACATAGGGAGATTGTGCATGGAGTAAGCGACTTCATCATGTTGAAAAACCATTGACACAGGACCAAACTGTAAATGACTTGAATGAGGATTTCTTAAAACTGGAGAAGTGTTTGACCTTACGCTTTACAAATAAAGCTACATGATTAGGAAGAAGAATTTCTGATGCAGTTCATTCTTACTGTTTTTGTCTCAGTACCATGAGATCACCAGGACGTCTGCAGCAAAACATTGTATGGTAATTCATTTAATTATTTGGCTGTTACTGTGGTAACAGGGGTAGACCAAGAAGACAATGGCACCAAGATATCCAGGAGTGCCTGAGTATGACAGTGGCGGAAGCTGGTGTTTTGGCAAGGGAACGAGTTTCTTTCAGACAGACTGTGATGGGAGCGACGTTCTACAAAGGACATGCTACATGATGATTACTGTGGTCAGTGGTGGTTTTTCCTTAAGCACTATCTGTACAAGATGAGGTTCCCAGCCCAAGGAACAACTATCATTAGATGTCTTTTACAAGATGCATAGTAGGGGGCAGTGGGCTTGTTTTTTCTTCCTAAAAAAATAGTAATAATATATCATTTAAGGGGTTCAGGATCAAGATGGGGGGGGGGGGGGGGGGGGGGGGATGCCTTCATGCAATTTGTCGCAATTGTTGTTGTCATGGGACAAATTGATTCCATTCTCCAAACTACATCTTGCTTCTTGCAAAGCCCTGTTCAGGACTTGGTAGCGGGAGATTGAGAATGAATGTAGAAGAATAAGAAAGTGAATTAGTTAGAAATAATATTACGGGCTTACCACGGCGGCTACCTAGGTTTAAGGATTGGGGAAACACCACTGAAAACAAACAAGAAGTGGTCTTAAGTGAGGCACCATTCAGCACAAGCCTTGGCATTCTGAATGATGGCCTCCCAACCAGATTGACGTCCTAACCTTCGGATAGTGATTGTGTCTGATCTGGCACTCATTTCTAGTGTTGTCGCTCCCTGCACACACTGGAATGTATTAGGGGCACAGGAAAGTGACCATTACCATATGTCATCCTAATTGCCAAGGGAAAAGCCACGAGAGATACAAGAAATCAAAAAAGATTTTCAATTACCTTGAATGTGTACAAGTACATGATAACCCCTTGTAGGAACAATTCTGCCAGATATGTCCACTAGATAACTCTTTGTTCAGCCACCCTAGTGGGATAGAACAATAGGAAAGGCATGAATAGTAGCTATAGATGGCGCCTAACTGGCTGCGGGTCTGCTCTAGTGTTTGAGTCTATTATGATGGACTCACACATCGGTTAAACCATCCTCCAAGAAACTGGTTGTATATAGACTCTGTAGAGTCTTCTAAACCAGTATCAAGACATTAAGTTAAAAAAGGTGGCAACAAAAGCGTGGTGGAAGCCAGAAAGAGATGTCCTAAGAATGATTGCGAGGTTGAAGGGAAGAATGAGATAAGACGTATGGTCCTCTATTATTTCGAAGCATTAGAAAGGAAATCAAAGAACGAGAATTTACTAACTGAAATAGGTAATGATGAAACGCTCTAGAAGTTATGGCATATGCATTGAAGGATGCATGGGAAGAGAAGGATCCATGGGAAGAGTACAAGTCAGCCTATTCCCAATATGCAGGACTTGAAAGGCATAATCCTGAAGACAAAGGTCACATGTTTCTTAAGTGATATGTTACTTTGACAAACAAAGGTGATAGAGATGCCTTTCGATTTATTCAGAAATATTTCCTTGGCACAGTCCTGACTGAATTGTCGCAACAAACAGCTGGATAAAACATGCATTAAAAAGACGGTGGAGGATTTAAAGAAGACAGCATAGAATAGGAGCAGATAGATAGCATGTTTTGCTGCCCTATGTTCCAAGGGGAACCAGATGAATAAATGATGATGATTATAAAGAATGCAGCAGTGCCTGGAAACTGGCTCCACAGCTACCTCTTTTCACTTCTTAAACCTGGCAAGGACTTTACACTGCCAAGTAGCTATAGAGTCATCACCTTACAGATATCTGTAGAGAATTCCTGGAAAGAAATGGTGGCCAGAAAAGTCATGTTCCATCTATAGAGAATGAACACATGCAACCTGACAACTTAAGTAGTTACAGACCAATGAGGGAGACCTGGTGTAATATTGGGACATTTGCTTATGATGTAAATGACAGTTTCAAGTTCAAGACAGAAACTGTCAATGTATCTCTTGATCTGGAGGATGGATATAATCTTGTGGGCTATGGGACCTTGATGTGGTGTTTGAAGGAATCTGGTGATCTGGATAGCAGCTGTCCTGAAAGAAAGAACAGTCGTACTGCAGAGATCATGGGTATCCGAGTCTATGCACATATATCTGCCACAGGGTTCCGTGCAAGAATAGCCTTTGCCAGATTAAACATCATTTGGAAATCTTCGCAGCACAGCAAACATAACTAAGAATATACAACAGCTGTCTACTTTCTGTGCCTCTGTAAAATGTGGAGTGTTGGGGTCGAAACGAAATGTTCAAATTGTGACTACCCGTCTAAGACAGATTCATCAAATTTGTTTGGCCCAACACCATCACAAGCCGAGAACTACTTCCAGAACAACCAAGATAATATGCACACTAACTGGCCGACACTGGAATTGTATCAACCATGTCCTAAAAAAATAGAACTTGACACTATCGCCAGAACCGCCATGCTATGGACCTCAGAGAAAAAGTGTATGACTAAGGCAACTTAGTGAAGAACAATAATGCAAGAGAAAACCAGAAACTGTTCTACAGGACCTTAAAGAACATGAGGAACGAAAAGGAATGCCCCCTGAAATTTGTTAAATATAAACAAAGTGTGCTGTTGACCGCCCCAGAAGAGGTAATGAACATATGGAAAGAATATTTTTCCGAACGTCTTGTACTGGAGGAAAATCAGGCTCTGGAAGTAACAGTCCCATTTCAAAAAGAGGAAGCCATGGAGGGGAACGATAATATCACAATGGAAGAACTAAAGGTGGCATTGGATAAAATTAAGATTGATAGTATAACACCAGAAATGGTTAAATATATGGGAACGGCAGGAGAGATACTATTCATGAAGATTCTCAAGGCAGCTTGGCACAACAAGAAGATACCAAGAGATTGGGAGGTTGCCATAATAATACCAATATTTAAAAAGGGTGACAATTGACAATGTGAAAATCACAGAGGTATTTCCCTTCTCAGTGTCCCCGGGAAAGTCTACTCTAGGATTCTAGAACGGCGATTAAGAGGTCTTGCAGAGCCAAATATGGATGAAACTCAATGTGGGTTTAGGGCAAAAAGAAGTACTCAAGACCTTATCTTTACACTCAGACAGCTAAATGAAAAGGCTCTTGAATATGATAAAGAGATGCATCTCTACTTTTTGGATTTGGAGAAAGCATTTTATAAAGTTCCTTGGGACAAACTCTGGGAGTGCCTGACAAGGAAGAACATCCCAGGACCCCTGATCTCTGCCATACAGAGTTTCTATAAAACATGCAGAAATTATGTGCGGACATCAAATCAAAAGTCAGGAGAGTTCAAGACCACTAGCGGCGTAAGAAAGGGGGACATTCTATCACTGTACCTTTTCATACTCCTCATGGATGAAATCATCAAACCCTGCAAGGAGTGAACAAAAAAGTTTGAAGTAGGGTACTGGAAGATGAGACCAAGTCACATATCAGAACTAGCGTTTGCAGATGACATGGCCCTGATCACGAAATTTGAGGCACATCTCCAGATCAACTTGCAGGTCTGGGAAGAAGAGTTAAGGAAGAGAGGAATGCACATCAACAACTCCAAGACAAAAACCATAGTGATTGTCAGAGATGGGAAGAGACATCAGATAACCATGGGAACAGGAACATTGGAGCAGGTCAGCAACTTTAAATATCTAGGAGTGGTAAAAGACAGCAGGAGAGGAACCAAAGAAGAGTTAACCGCACGAAGGGCGGCAGCAGGTAGACTTTTCCATGCAATAAACAGAGGATTCCTCAGCAAAAGAGAAATTAAGCAGGAAAACAAAGATGGATGTATACCGCTCGATCTATGTGCCTGTCCTGACATATGGATGTGAGTCATGGGCAATGTTTACAGCCCAAGAAAGGCAACTACAAACTTCAGAAATGAGGTACCTAAGAAAGCCGGTTCAGGTGGGGAAAAGGGACAAGATCCGTAACCAGACAATACGTAGCAATCTCAAAGTCCAACCCCTGCAGACATGAGGGAAGCAGTCCCAACTACAGTGGTTTGGCCATGTCTGTAGAATGGAAGAAGATCGGATACCAAAGCAGTCATGGGAGATAAAAGGTCAAGGACGCAGACCCCCAGGACATCCCAAAGTACGTTGGGAAGACAACATACGAAAGTCCCTAAGTGTTCGAGGGCTGGATTGGAAAGAGGCCAGGAAAAAGACGGCAGATAGAGCAGTGTGGCGTTCTCTCTGGAAAACCTCTACACCTCACAATAGAAGAGGAGCGACTAAGTAAGACTCTGACAACAAAGGTACCTGAATGTGTGCCAAAGGTCACTCACCGTCTCGATACTAAGTCAAAAAAGGAAAACAGGGAGTTGAGGGGAAGAATGTGTCTGGTACAGGTAGGGGGCTAGGATCTGACCACTCTGACATTCCGATTTGGGTAGTGGGGGATAAGTGACAGACAGAGGCCATTAGGTCTTGCTGCAACATTTTAGAGTGACAGAAATTCGAAGTGATTCGTTCCAATAACAACTAAGTGGAGATAGATCCAAACTAGAGTGATGTCATACAACCCACAGAAGACCATTGGACAGCCCTGATACTGCTTGAGACTATATAATATTAGGCAAACTTTAACAGACTGGCCATGGGGAGAGAGAGAGAGACTGAGAGTTTAGCTAGGAGATTGTTTAGCTCACCCCGATATTCACCCCATGCGGCGTGGAAGTGTGAAATCACTTGTAGACGACTTAGTTCTCGGTCGGGGTGTCGTAAGCAGTAGAGCAGCCACCTTACTGCGAACTGTTGAGACTTAGCTTTGGACTGCAAATGGTGCGAGGTCGCCATCTGAGGGATTATGGCCGAACGCCTCTAAGCCAGAATCCCGCCCGGATATGCGACAATATTCTTAGCACCACTGCAACGGGAGGCAACGATATGGTTGGGACCTGGGGCTCGAACTTCAACCCGACCTGGTTGAGCCGCAGAAAGAGGTCTCTGCCGTCCCGCCGATCAAAGCGGGCGAGGACCTGTCCGGTATTCACCCCACGCGGCGTGGAGGTATGAAATAATTTGTAGACAACTTAGTTCTCGGTCGGGGTGTCGCAAGCAGTAGAGCCGCCACCTCACTGCGAACTGTTGAGACTCAGCCCTCGATCATGAGATATATTCGCACACCAGACGAACAACATCTCCGTGCCATGACCAGGCTTGTTTTCTGGCTAAATGCACTCTAGCCTCGTTCTTTACTTTTGTCTTCTATCAGTCATCCCAATGGACGCAGAAGAGATGCAGGCCAGTGGACATTGCACCTCTGCCCCTTTGTGACAACCTCCTAGGTGGCGGGGAATGTTAGGCGTACCATCACTGCAGATGAGCCGAGAATACTAAAGCGGATCAAGGAGATACCCCCACTCACATGTATATGCTACCTTTCTAGCAGGACGTAACGATCCTGGGACACATACACACTGGACTGCCTTTCTTCAGGGATACTTGAAAAACTGGTACATGTCCATCATAATATCATCATCATCATCACATGCTTTCGACACGAGTGGGGAAGACTCGATAGTCCTGCAAGATAACTTTCCTAAAAGAGACAACTCTGACCTCAAACAACTGCTGCCTTGCAGATGGGCTGGGGACAGCCAAAGGCTAAGGAGGGCAACCTTACAGAAACGCCTGTTGAAATCGGATGCACTGGGCCACAGGCTAAATGAAACAGTGCAACGTAAATCGCTGTATGATGACGTCACAACTTAAAAGTATGGTGCTCATCCTGTGGAATCCCACCAGACAGAGAGAGTGCCGGGCCCCAGGCCTCGAAGGGGCCCACCTGATGCTACTAGGGGTCAACCACCCATGTGCTGTGAAGTCAAAGCACAAGGACATGGGGCAAGAGCTAGTGACCAAAAACCCAAGACCCTTAAAGTACTACAGTGGAATGCGGAGGGAGTCCTTAACAAAAAGGTTTCTCTAACAAATCGCCTGTACGAAGGCGAGATAGACGTGGCATGCATCCAAGAAACGCACCTCAATAACAACAGATTCTCAATCAGAGGATACCAGACCTTCTGACTTGATAGAGAAGGTCACAAAGGAGGGGTTCTGATACTGACACGTAACTGCATACCAAGTAGCGCAGTATCTGTAAATCACACGGGACAAGCAGAAATTGTAGAAGTCGACATAATGACATAAGAAACTAAAATCCGTATCTTCAACCTGTATGGCCCACCCAACAAAGACCTGTCGCTCTCGAGTATGGAAATCAAGGACACAGACAGCAGAGGGGATGAAGTGGAAGACTGGGAGATAGACACAAATCTCTATCTTATCAATTGGTGGGACGACAGCCCTAGCTTCAATTGCAGAACGTGGCATACCACCTCCACTCCAGACTTAGCCTTTTCCACGGGGGATATTCACCACAAAATAGATCGTCAGGTGCTCGACCAATTGGCAGGTAGCGACCACAGGCCAATTAGGCTAGATATTTATATGGAAGTAGGCCCCCAGGAAATAAAACCGCTGCACGTTGGGACTACAGACGAGCCGACTGGGACAGATTTGCAATGCTGACAGATGGACTGTGTGAAACTATCAACACACGAAATAACAATATGAAACCTATGGTGTAAAGCCTAAGCAAAGCAATACTGCAAGCAACCACCAAGACCATCCCAAGAGGGGCAAGGAAAAACTCCAAGCCATATTGGAATCATAAACTGCAGAAAGCTGAGGATGAAGTCTCAAATGTTAGGAACGTGGCGGAGAGAGAGCAATCTATGGAAGCAAATATCGCCCTCAAGGCCATCACTGTGAAATACAAAAGAACACTGAATCAAATAACAAGAGACAGTTGGAAAAAAAAACCAGAAAGCCTCAATCTCGATAAAGAAGAGAACAAACTATGGAATTTAGTCAGAGCCATGAATGATGAAACACCATCAAATAAACAAATTACCATCAAGCAGGGTGACAACATGCTTACCGGAAAAAAAGCAGCAAACGCCTTTATAGAACATTATGCCAGTGCAAACCACATTGATGTCCCTACAGACAGGCATACAGACATTAGTGAAGAACAAAAGAGCCACGACAACATTAAGATTGCACCAGAGGATCACATGATGGCAAAACTAACCATGAATGAAATGGATGAGGCCATGAGAACTTTAAAGAAAAAGAAATCACCTGGAAAAGATGGGGTAACAAATGAAATGCTGATGGGGTTGGGCCAAACAGCAAAGAGAAAGTTACTGTCAGTCCTGAACCAAAGCTGGAAAAGGGGAATTGTACCGCAGGCATGGAAAGATGCTGTACTTATACCCATACTAAAGAAAGAAAAAGATAGAACAGATCCAAATGGATACAGGCCTATCAGTCTACTGAGTTGTGTAGGTAAGCTGATGGAGCATATGATAAACACCAGACTGATGTGGCACCTGGAAGAAAAACACATATTAATTCCACAGCAAGCAGGATTTAGACAACACAGATCCACTGAGGACCAGATCACTCTCATAGCACAGGAAATAGAGGATGCTTACCAAGAGAAAAAGCATACAGTAGCGGTTTGGGTGGATCTTGAGAAGGCATTCGACAAGGTGTAGAAAGAGAGACTTAAACTCCAGCTACAAAGAAGTGAAGTATCTGGAAAAATGTACAGATGGATCAGCCATTACCTGGAAAACAGAACAGCCAGAGTTCAAGTACAAGGGTAGTTGAGCAAAAAGGTGACCTGGAGCAAAGAGTACCCCATGGGGGAGTACTGTCACCAACACTTTTTCTGGTGTTGTAAACAACATCACAGAGAATATACCAAGAAGAGTCCACAGCTCCATGTTTGCAGACAATCTGGCTATGTGAACCTCTGAAAAAAATGTCACCGTAGCAAACAGTCGGATGCAGCAGGCCCTAACATCATTGGAGGAGTGGGTGAAATCATGGCTGGTCAAAATAAATGAGGAAAAAACAACATGTACGATATTCTCTCTTTCAAATAAACCACAGAACACCAGAATAAGTCTTAACGGCAAATATCTGCGGCCAAATGACAACCAAAACTACTTGGGAGTTACATTTGATCGGCGCATGACATGGAAAAGTCAGATCGAGAGAAACCGAATGAGAGCCAGACAAAGAATGGCAATCATGAGGAAACTTGCTGGCACCAGCTGGGGAGCAGACGAAAGTATACTTAAGAAACTGTACACTGGAAGAGTGAGACCAGTTCTCGAGTATGGCATTGCGGCATGGGCAACAGCAGCAAAGGCCAACTTTGATCAAATTATCAAACTCCAAAACCAAGCCATGAGAGTTATAACAGGAGGCATGAAATCAACACCAATTGTAGAACTTGAAAAGATTACAAATCTGCAATCCATGACCGACAGAAGAGACTGCAGAGCCCAGCAGCAAGCAGAGAAACTCAGAAGACTGACAGACCATCCAATGCATCAGAGACTAAATAGATTTGGAAAAGGGAAACTAAAGCGGAGAAATAGCCAAAGCAAAGATGAGCGAACACCCTATGAACACCATAACAACACCAAAGCCCATCCCTACTGTACGCAAACCCACATGGAAGCAGCATATCATTCCGGAGGTGGTAGAAAATATACCAGGTATTGGAAACAAGAACAGCTAGACGGAAAAAGAAAGAAGAGACATAACCCTGAGGTACATAGCGGAAAACTACCCAAGCATGGACTGGACCCATGCATACACCGACGGTTCTGTAACAAACACAACACAGAATGGAGGGGGAGGGGTATTCCTGAGCCTATCAAATGGTAGAAAAATAACACTGTCAGTGGCAACTGGAAAATTCTCAAGCAATTTCAGAGCAGAGGCACTGATGGCTGCAGTAAAAGCAATGCTGACAGGCGAAAGCAATGAAAGCCAGATAGTCCTGTTTACAGATGCCCTAGCCGTGGTTACAGCACTAAAAAGCCAGAAAAATACAGAACTTAATGATTTAAGAGCAGTACTCAGTCAACTATGCCAGCAGTCCGCACCAAAAAGAGTAGTGGTACAGTTGGTTCCATCCCACTGTAACATCCAAGGCAACGAGGAGGCAGACAGACTGGCAAAAGAAGGTGCAAGACTACCACAACCAGATTCTAGTGGGACCTACGAAGAGTCCAAAAGGTTTATTATTATATTACATGGCCAAATGGGAAACAGAACATACTGGCTATACAAAAAATTATGCCTACTACCAGTTGAACAGAAAAGAGCAGGTCGCGGTCTTCAGACTCCGCACAGGCCACAACAGACTGAGGTACTATCTATTCAATAAGCTGAGGATAGGTGGCACTGACGAATGCACCTGTGATACAGGGAAAATGACCGCTGAACATCTGCTGCAAAATTGCCCGACATACGACGACCAGAGAAAGCACATGTGGCCATCACCAGTACCAACACTAGACAAGCTCTATGGCAATGTTGACAGCCTCAGCATGACAGCAGCTTTCTTTGGACAAATTCAAGTTGACGTCTGACAGCGTACGAAGAAGAAGAAGTTTAGCTCACCGACTTTATAGAAGAGCGATTGTTAGCCTGCTACTGGTTTAGCAAGCTGTTTTACGAATGTTAGAGAGATGGAATAAATTGCAGGGTGACTGAACCAGCATGCGTCTTGGCCAGTCGCTCTATAAGGTGTGTGTGCACCTTGTGACTAGAAGCGATTTGGATGTGTGTGTGGTGTATGCGGGACAATTCGGAAACGATGTATGTTCAGGAGTGTGTGTATACTCAGATCGATTGTGTGTGTGATCACAAGTGAGTATACGTTGAACAGATTGAAGTTGAAATGTCAAGATCACCTGCCTGAAGGGATCTGAGTGTTTGTGAGCGTGCAGATAAGGGTAGGAGAGGGTAGCTGATAGAACTGGGTTGGATTAGTTGGGGGCAATATTCAAAAGCTAATGCTTACAACCTCCGCAATTAATAATAATAATATTAGTAGATAAATTATAATTATTTAGTTAAGATGTATTTCTTATGTTGTTTGAAATCTCATTTCACTCACTTCAATAATAATGCTTGAATGTAATATTAATAAATATGCCACCTGCTGTTTACTGTGTTATTTGCTGTGTGTGGTGGTGAATGATGTGGTAACATTATAGATAGAAAAACCCCAGTGAAAACCTGGACTCTGCCACAAGGGGAAAAATTGTTTTCATAATTTAAAAAAATAAAAGACGATTGTGCAACTATAATCCATCATACACAAATGTTAACCTCCATTTGTAAAATATATGTATTCCATTGTATTCTGGTTTCAATTGTGAACAACTTGGTATGTAATGTGTGTAATTTTAATTAACTTTTATTGAAGATAAATATATCAAAACTAAGGGATGCTGTGTTTGAGTTTTACATAAGAGCAAAATTGCGCTTAGAGGTCCAAAAATATTTGGGAGTCAATGAGTTAAACAGGTATCAGCATCAGAGATAAAGCAAATGCTAAATAAAATCCAATAGTTTTTGTCAGCATTTGTTGTGAAGAAGTTAAACCGTTGCAACAGGAGATGATTTATATCAGGAAGGAACCATATAGTCAGTAAACGTGAGACCGAACAAGTGTTAATCAATTAACTTTGCCTTAAATTGCTACCCTGATTTGATTTCATGATAATGCTAGACATTTCTCTTTCCATAGACAAGAATGGTAGAACTGTCAGGAATATATACATTGCTGAATACTGCCGCTACTGGACAAGTCACCGCCTTGAAAGGAATGGTGTGTGGTGACTGCAGCATTGATTTCACTGACATCACTGGGAAAAATGCACTTTGGCTTGCCATAGAGCGAGGAAATACTGTGGCGGTAGAGACCCTATTGAAAGCTGGTGCTGACGTCAACAAAACTTGCAATTACAGACGGACACCGCTGATGCTTGCTGCAGAAAAAGGACACCCTGACTATCTGCATATCATGCTGGAGGCTGGGGCTGAGATTGACAGTGTTGACTCTTACGGCATGTCATCTCTCATGATAGCTTCCCAAAAGGGACATCTTGACAGCCTGCAGATGCTAGTCAAGGCAGGGGCAAGTTTACACATTGAAGATATTCGTGGTAAAACCGCACTAATGATTGCTGTAGAGGAAAGTAGCTGTGAATGTTTGCAATATTTGATTGAAGCTGGATCTGATATACACCATCGTGATTTCAAGGGCAGCTCGCCTATGATGACTGCTGTCTATAAAAACTGTGAGAAATGCTTACAGACCTTGGTTGAGGCTGGTATCTCTATAAATGAAATTGATGTGTCAGGGAAGACCTGTTTAATGATTGCTGCAGAGCGGGAATCAAATATCTTGTCAGTGATAGTACAGATGGGTGCTAACCTTGACCAAACTGACAGTAGATATAGAACATCTGTCATGCAGGCTGCCAGTGCCGGGCGGATCAACTCTCTTCGGCTGCTAGTACAAGCCAATGCTGCTTTAGACTTGACAGACGAATGTGCACAGACGGCACTGATGTTGGCAGCAGATGCTGGTCATAACGAATGCATTGAATGTCTTGTCAATGGTGGGGCCAGACTAGATCTCCCAGATGCCAAGGGGAGAACAGCCCTGATGATAGCTGCATCTCGGGGTCAGCATGCATGTCTACCAGCTCTGCTTCAGGGTGAGGCTACATGGATAGATTTGCAGTGCAAGAGTGGGAAAACAGCACTTGTTTATGCATTAGAGGCAGTGAATGAAGACTCTGTGCTCCAGCTGACGTTATCAGTGGCCAATATGAAGGCAGAGAATGCCTCTGGCAGAAGAGGTCTGATAAATCTTATTAATAATTATCAGTCTGACGGCGCTAGAAAGTGTCTGAAGGTTCTTTTGGATTCGGGTGCCAATCTTGATATTTGTGATAAAAATGACATGAGTCCACTGATGTATGGGGCCAAATTGGATATGTCGGCTAAGTTCTTACAGCATCTACTAGATGCCGGAGCCAATATTGACGTGGCTGATAAATATAGAAAGACTGCATTAGCACATGCAGCCTGCCAGGGAAATTTTGAGTATGTCAGGAAGCTTGTTGAAGCTGGTGCATTAGTCAACACAGTCTCCAGTACTGGGGAAACTCCCTTGCTACACATGGTGAGAAGGCAAAGCAGTTTTAGCTTATGTAGCACCATATCCTACCTTCTTGACAACAATGCTGATCCCAATATTCCGGACTATGTAGGGACAACACCGTTGATGCTGGCTGCCAAATCTACAGCAGCCATTAATATTATGTCTTTGTTGATCAGCCATGGCGCTAAAATTGACATGGCCGACAAGATAGGGTATTGTGCTCTTCACCACACTCTTGACTGTAACTCTAATGTTGATTTCCTGACAAATGCCAAATATTTGCTTGACAGGGGAGCCAATCCTAATCTTAGAACAGCAAAAGGAAAATCATTGATGTCTCTGGTCATTCAAAAACGAAATGTGGCCTTTCTGACACTTCTTCTCAAATACAATGTAGACCCATTGATGGAATGGGAGGACTTTAGCTACTTGGTGACCTTTCGTCAGAAAAAAATGTTGCAACTGCTGATTCTGCATTGTGTAATGCCATCTCCATTTCAGAGTTTATCTAAAGACAGAGTGTCTTTCCTCGTGGCCGCTTTAAATGTAGGAAGTCTGGCTGTGGCCAAGTTTTTTCTAGCAGTTGGTTATCTCAATAACTCTGACATCATCTGCTGGAGACCCAGTTTCAGAAAAGCAAGGGCAAATCTCTTAAGGCAACACTGGGTCAAACCTAATCCAGAGTCAACATCTTTCATAGAAAGTGTTTATTCCCAGCCCTGGCCACTGGTCAAACTTTGTTTTGTGACAGTGTCCTCTAACATAGGCACAGGCCCTGGCAGAAAAGATCGAGTCAGACAGTCAGGGCTCCCAGATCGCCTCCAGAGAATGCTGATGTTCCAGGACCCCATCTCAAAACTTTGTGAAAATCACTGGGACTCTATTCCTTTCTGCTTTGACCCAAACGATTATGAGAATCTCCCGAAGCCAAGACCACTTCTGTTTTATTGGCCTTTTGGCAGAGATCTATACCCTTGTGACTGTAGTGTGTGTGTTCAACAGGGTGGATTTAGATTTCTTTAACCTTGTAGTAGCCTTTCTGACATCCCGAGCATGCTGATGAAGGTGGACCATGGCCCTCAAGGCAGTTGTGCCATGCTTGACTTTATCTGCGTGGCACTCACTACTACGAGAATTACATCGATCCACATCTCGTCAGCCAGGCTGCCTATAAAACAGCCTGTTCCAACCCACCCACCCCTCAACTAATTTAAATAATTGATTGCAAGATTGATTTGTTATAAAAAAAATGACTTACCAATTAAATTTAGTGTGATCCCTGCGCTTCGTGTGACATAGCTAACTAAACAACATCTGGTTTTATATTTGTTAAAAGAAGTCTCAAGTCTCCTTTGTCACATATTTACAATCGATTGCGATGTTTTTGCAGCAGCATTACTACAGAACTAAACCCTTTCTCTATTAAATATGATGTTGGAAATGCTGTAATAAGCATGCCTTTGCATCAAAGTAATTTTGTAGCTCAATCAGCTCTTCTTTGAGATGTTCACTGACAAAGTTCCATGTCTGTTTCAAAAGGATGAATTTCCCAATTCTGGTACTATGAGTTCCTGCAAATCTTTAAATCTGACCATCATATTATTTTTAACAGCCTCAAAATGGCAGCAATACATTTCCAAATATGCACCTTTCAAGCTGTCCTTGTCTAACTGCTGCAAACATGGAAACTTATATCTTGATCCCACATCTTAATTCCTCCTCCTCCTTCCTCTTCGTTCGTTCTCAATCTCCTACTACCAAACCCTGAAATGGTTAGTAGCAGAATGTAGTCCAGAAAACGGAATGCGTTGTGTTGTAGTTTACAGCTTGGCTGCGATATTTGCACCTTTTGGTCCAACACATCCGACTTCAGCAAGCATTTTTTGAGTACCGGGTTAGCATTCCCTCTTCGATCCCTTCTCCTTAGCCAGTCTGCCCTGCTGCAGCCTGTTATCCAGGATCACCACATGGAGGTGTAGAAGGGTCTTGGCAGCTCTGGTTCGCAGGCCCTGATGCTAGCAGTCAGCTATGGGTCGATGACCACTGTAGCTCATGCGCCGCTCAGCATCCCGATCCCACATCTTAATTCAACATTTGAATATTTATAATTGAGAATAAATGTCAGAGAATAATTATTGCGCTCCATTTTTAATTATTCCATTTTTAATATTCCTCAAATATAGTCACTGACATGATTGAGAATCACGAAAAACTACCCCCTATATGCAAAAAATGCCTCCCAATAATTATGGTAATCAAAAACGCCCCCTGACATTTCCAAAACGCCCCCGTTGAGAAACACTGCACTACATGGAAGATGGAAGAGAAATTGTGGTCTTCTTCAGTGCATTGTGCCTGAGACTGATGCGATGTCCTGGTCAGTGCCTGACTGGATTAGTGTCTCAGTTCCTCGGGTGGACAGATGAATCAGTAATGTTGAGTTTTCAAGCTATTGATGATAAAAGTTTATATATAAAAATGATTTTATTGTTGGCTTGGCTTCGTTCGTTCTCAATCTCCCTCTACCAAACCCTGAATAGGGCTTAAGTAGCAGAATGTAGTCCAGAGAACGGAATGCGTTGTGTCGTAGTTTACAGCTTCACTGTGATATTTGCACCTTTCGGTCCAACACATCAGACTTCAGCAAGCATTTTTTGAGTAGCATTCCCTCTTCGAACCCTTTTCCTTAGCTAGTCTGCACTGCTGTAGCCTGTTATCCAGGATCACCGGGTGGAGGTGTAAAAGGGTCTTGTCAGCTCTAGTTCGCTGGCCCTGACGCTAGCAGTCAGCTATGGTTCGCTGACCATTGCAGCTCATGTGCTGCTCAGCATATTGATACCATTTTTTTGTTAAAACTAATCTTCATTGACCCATCTGGTTCCTCATGGAACATAGGGCCACAACATATGCTCTCAATATGTTTCTATTCTGTTTCTTCATCTTGAGATTCTTGATTGAACTGGCTTCCTCCTCGACCGCTCATCACCAGGTGTTTCTTGACCTTCCCACTCATCTCCTTAACTGTGGGTTCCAACCCAGCAGATGTCTGGTTATACTTGCCTACTTCTTTCTGAGAGTGTGTCCTATCAATCGCCACTTTCCCTCCTCAATCTCCTGCTCTAATGGTTGTTGTCATGTTCTTTCCCACAAATCTGTTTGCTATTACCTCTGACCATCTAACATGAAGTATGTGACGAAGACACCTGATAATGAAGGTCTGCAGTCTGGATGTTGTACTCTCAGTCCCATGCCACATCTCCTTTCCATATAGCTAGACCGATTTTACAGTTGTATTAAAGAGAATGCTGTTCATTATTGGGCAAAGAGAGTTGAAAGCAAATCTGGTTTTGTTATCTTGGCATCAACGTGTTAGTTTGTTATTAATGTTACTTCCCAATAAGTAACATTTTGCACTTCTTCAATTATGTGACCATACATTTTTATGTAGTCTCTTTGCTTGTTATTTATTCTCATTTCCTATGTTTTGTTCACACTAATCTGCAATACTTTGCTGCTTCATATGTTAATCTGCCTACCTTTTTTTTGTATTACCTGCTGCTTATGTATACATATGTCATCTATGAAATCGAGATCTTCCATCAAATGTACACTGTATTCCTGTTCTTCTACCTCTATTGTTTTCTGCATCATCCAGTCCATGACCATGAGAAAGATTGTTAGAGATAGTAGACATCCCTGTTGGACAACCCCAGTTTGAACTGTTAATGGGTCTGGCAGTTTATTGTTAAAGCCAAGAGCAACTGATATTTCCCAAGATGATATTGAATTGTTGAAACTAAGGATGCTCTCAGACAACAGTTTTGAATGACTACAGCATGAAAGTAAAACAATACTTTTCAGTACATCTTTTTTCAAAAATATTAATTTTACTTAAACATATTTAAAAAATTTTCAGAGTGCTGGCTACACATTGTTTATGCTAGCAACATGGGACTACAGTTTGATCAACCTGGTCTGTATTCTTCACAGTGACCCGGGACTCAACAAATCAAATGATAGAATAGGCTATTCCGATATATAAATCTATCTATCTTCAGTCCACCTATGCCGTTAGACGCCATGGGAAGGTGTGACCTCCTTTGTTTCATATTTTTTGGCAGGTGAAAATTTACTGGTGACTTGCCAGGTCAATCCCAGCATCGGTTAGCCCCTGGAAAATACGACTGCCTAATTTTGAGACTCGTCGAGGTGGACGCGTAAATTAGAGCAAGGTAGACCCACAGTCTGTCCAGCGCCATCTAAGAAGCTCTGCTAACCATATAACCAAGATCTGAAGTTATAGCCACACAGTCCACTTTTTGCAACATTTTCTCTGTGGGACGAATATCCCTAGAATAATTTGAGAAGATTTTTAACTTGAATTTTGCCAGAGACGCGGCCGTTAGGCCTACACTTTTCGATTTCCAACTGCTAAGGTATTTTTAACGTGCGCACCACTGCACACGGATGTCAGATCTCACTTCCTGGAGATCAGGGGAAATATTTACCGAATGTAACAGTAAAGTAAACTTTTACCGGATGATCCACGTGAAAAAATTATGGTTTCCAAAGTGATTTGAACTTGCGATCTCCAACACCCGAGGCGAACATCTTACCTAGAGACCACTGGGTCCCCATCTAATAAATAAATAACTATATAAAATTAATTGTCAACAGGAGAATATATTTCCTTTTTCTATCAAAGAAAAGTCTTTTATAAATCATCATTATTCAGCTTTATGTATCATCATCTTTCTTTTTGTTCCAACTTGAAGCAAAGGTCACCACTGTCCTATGAAAGAAAGCTTGTCTCTTAGCACCTTGCAGTCACTCACTGTTTCTCAACCAATGTGGAGCATAGAGCATAGACCACCACTGCAGCTGGTCCCTATTAAAGAAAGTTTGTCTCTCTCTGAGCACTTGCAGTCACTCACTGTTTCTCAACCAATGTGGAGCATAGAGCATGGACCACCACTGCAGCTGGTCCCTATTAAAGAAAGTTTGTCTCTCTCTGAGCACTTGCAGTCACTCACTGTTTCTCAACCAATGTGGAGCATAGAGCATAGACCACCACTGCAGCTGGTCCCTATTAAAGAAAGTTTGTCTCTCTCTGAGCACTTGCAGTCACTCACTGTTTCTCAACCAATGTGAGGCATAAGTTTCAACTGTAGATTAAACTTCCATAAGAGAGACAACTCTGATCATAAACAACTGCTGCCTTGCAGATAGGCTGGGGACAGCCAAAGGCTAAGGAGGGCATCCCTACAGAAACGCCTGTTGAAATCGGATGCACGGGGCCGCAAGCCTAACAAAACAGTGCAACGTAAATCGCAGTATGATGACAGTACAACCGATCAGAAAAACGTATGGCGCTCATCCTGCGGAGTCCCGCCAGGCAGCGATAGTGCCGGGCCTCACGCCTCGAAGGGGCCCACCCTTGACTACTGGTGGTCACCCACCCATGTGTCGTGGAGTCAAGGCACATGGCTATAGGGCAACTTTTATTGACCAAAAACTCAAGACCCTCAAAATACTACAGTGGAGAGAGTCATTAACAAAAAACTTTCCCTAACACATCACCTGCATGAAGGTAAGATTGACGTGGCATGTATCCAGGAAACGCACCTCAACAATAATCATAAATTCTCAATCAGAGAATACCAGACCTTCCGTCTCGATAGAGAAGGCCACAAAGGAGGGGTCCTGATACTGACCAGAAACTGCATACCGAGTAGCGCGGTACCTGTCAGTCACACCGGACAAGCAGAAATTGTAGGAGTTGACATAATGGCTCAAGAGACGAAGCTCCGCATTTTCAATCTGTACGGACCACCAAATAGAGACCTATCGCTCTCGAGTATGGAGGTCAGAGACTTCAACTGCATAGTAGTTGGAGATTTCAACAGCCACTCAGAGAGATGGGGATACTCTGACACAGACAGCAGAGGTGACGAAGTGGAAGATTGGGAGATAGATACAAATCTCTCCCTAATCAATAGGCCGGAGGATAACCCTAGTTTCTATTCTAGAACATGGCGTACCACCTCGACTCCAGATTTGGCCTTCTCCACACAGGACATACACCATAAAATAGACCGCCAGGTGCTAAACCAACTGGCAGGTAGCGACCACAGGCCGATCAGGCTAGACATTGATATGGAAGTAGGCCCACAGGAAACAAAACCGCTCCCACGTTGGAATTACAAACGAGCCGACTGGGACAGATTTGCAATCCTGACAGATGGGCTGTGTGAAACCATCAACACACGAAACAACAAAATGAAGCCCATGGTGGAAAGCCTAAGCAAGGCAATAATGCAATCCGCCACTGAAACCATCCCAAGAGGAGCTAGGAAAAACTATAAGCCCTACTGGAATGATGAGTTGCAGAAAGCGGAAGATGCAGTAACAAATGCTAGGAACATGGCAGAGCGAGAACAATCTATGGAGGCAAACATCGCCCTCAAAGCCGCCACGGCGAAATACAAATACACTCTCAAGCAAACAGCAAGAGAAAGCGGAAAAACAAAACGGAAAGCCTAAACCTGGACAAAGAAGGGAACAAGCTATGGAAGCTAGTCAGAGCCATGAACGACGAAACCCCGTCAAACAAACAAATTACCATCAAGCAGGGCGAAAACTTGCTCACCGGTAAGAAAGCCGCAAACGCTTTTGTCGATCACTATGCCAGAGCTAACCACATCGAGGTCCCTGCAGATAGGCATACAGACATTAGTGAAGAGCTAAAGGGGCACGACAACATCAATACGGCACCTGAAGAGCACATGATGGCCAAATTAACAATGAGCGAAATGGAAGAGGCTATGAGAACATTAAAGAAAAGGAAATCTCCCGGAAAAGACGGGATAACAAACGAAATGCTGATGGGGCTGGGCCAAACAGCGAAGAGGAAACTGCTATCGGTCCTGAACCAAAGCTGGAAAAGGGGAATTGTACCCCAGGCATGGAAAGACGCAGTACTGGTACCAGTACCAAAAACAGGAAAGGACAAAACAGATCCAAATGGATACAGGCCCATCAGCCTACTGAGCTGTGTCGGCAAGCTGATGGAACGTATGATAAACACCAGACTCATGTGGCATCTGGAAGAAAAACGAATACTAATTCCACAGCAAGCCGGCTTTAGACAGCACAGATCCACTGAGGACAGGTCATCCTCATAGCCCAGGAAATAGAAGATGCCTACCAGGCACAGAAACACACAGTAGCTGTTTGGGTGGATCTGGAAAAGGCATTTGACAAAGTCTGGAGAGACGGACTTAGAGTCAAGCTAAGAAGAAGTGATGTTTGTGGGAAAATGTACAAGTGGATCAACCACTACCTCAAACAAAGAACGGCCAGAGTCCAAGTACAAGGGCAGATAAGCAAAAAGGTGACACTCGAGCAGGGAGTACCCCAAGGGGGAGTACTGTCACCCACACTCTTCCTGGTATATATAAACGACATTACAGAGAATATACCAAGGAGAGTCCATAGCTCAATGTTTGCAGACGATCTGGCTATGTGGACCTCTGAAAAGAATCTCACCATAGCAAGAAATCGGATGCAGCAGGCCCTAACATCGCTGGAAGAGTGGGGTAACTCATGGCTGGTCAAAATAAACGAGGAGAAAACCACATGCACAATATTCTCGCTTTCAATAAAACCCCAAAATACCAAATTAAATTTAAATGGCAAATTCCTGCAGCCAAACGACAACCCAACCTATTTGGGAGTCACATTTGATCGGCGCATGACATGGAAAAGTCAGATCGAGAGAAACCGAATGAGAGCCAAAGAAAAAATGGCAATCATGAGGAAACTTGCTGGCACAAGCTGGGGAGCAGACGAAGGCATACTAAAGAAACTGTACACTGGAAGAGTGAGACCAGTTCTCGAGTATGGCATTGCGGCATGGACAACAGCAGCAAAGGCGAACTTCGATAAAGTTAGCAAACTTCAAAACCAAGCCATGAGAGTTATAACAGGAGGCATGAAGTCAACGTCAATTGTAGAACTTGAAAAGATTACAAAACTGCAATCCATGACCGATAGAAGAGACTGCAGAGCCCAGCTGCAGTCAGAGAAACTCCGAAGACTGACTGACCATCCAATGCACCAGAGACTAAACAATTTGGGAAATGGGAAACTAAAGCGGAGAAACTTTGCAGAAATAGCCAAAGCAAAGATGCACGAAGATCCCATAAACGCACTAACAACACCAAAACCCATCACCACTGTACGAAAACCTACCTGGAGGCAGGATATATTTCCAGAGGTGGTAGAAAATATACCAGGTATTGGAAACAAAAACTGCCAGACTGAAAAAGAAAGGAGAGATACTACCCTAAGCTTTATATCGAAAAGCTACCCAAGCATGGACTGGACCCATGCACACACCGACGGTTCTGTAACAAACACTACACAGAACGGAGGGGCAGGAGTATTCCTGAACCTACCAAATTGCAGACAAATAACACTGTCATTCGCTACTGGTAAGTACACAAGCAATTTCAGAGCAGAGGCACTGAGGGCGGCAGTGGAAGAAATGGTGACACACAAAGAAAATGAAAGCCATATAGTCCTGCTTACAGATGCTCTCGCCGTAGTCACAGCGCTAAAAAGCCAGAAAAACACTGAGCTTAATGACTTAAGAGCAGCACTTTGCAAACTGTGCCAGCAGTCCTCACCAAAAAGGGTAGTGGTACAGTGGATCCCATCACACTGCAACATCCAAGGCAACGAGGAGGCAGACAGACTGGCAAAAGAAGGTGCAAGACTACCACAAACAGATACTAGTATGACGTACGAAGAGTCAAAACGGCTTATCAAAGCCAGATACATGACCAAATGGGAAACCGAACATACTGGTTACACCAAAAACGATGCCTATTACCAGTTGAACCGAAGAGAGCAGGTCGTTGTCTTCAGACTTCGCACTGGCCACAATAGACTGAGGTACCACCTATTCAACAAATTGAAGATAGGTGGTACCAACGAATGCCCGTGCGGTACCGGTAAAATGGCCGCTGAACATCTGCTGCAGAACTGCCCGACATACGAGGATCAGAGAGAGCAGATGTGGCCATCACCAGTGGAACTGCAAGACAAGCTCTATGGCAGCGGCGACAGCCTCAGGATGACCGCCGCTTTTTTCGAAAAAATAATGGTTACTGTCTGACTGCGTACGAAGAAGAAGAAGAAGAACTGTAGATTAAAGGAACATGTCCCCAAAACTGTTCACAGCTGCTCTTGAAGAAGTTGTTATGTCTGTAAACTGGCAGGATCGAGGCCTCAACATAGATGGCAAGATGCTCTCACCGACGTTCTGTTGATGAAATTGTGATCTTCTGCCACATCATTGAAAAAGTCGAACCTAGAAATGAGCTGAATAAGCAGACAAGGCGGTTGGCCTGAATATAAATAGAAAGAAGACTCAATTTCTACTGAACTCTTTCTGCTCTACAAGGAAACTGCGATTAGAAGATGAGCCTGTTGAGAATGTCAAATCGTATATCTACCGAGGCCAGGAAATCAACAATCATAACATTGATTAAGGAGATCTCATGCAGGAGAGTGGCAGGTTGGCTCAGCGTCAACCGCATTAAACCGATACTTCAGCAGATGACAGACGTCAAGGTCAGGGCTCACATCTTTAATAGCATGATTACCCTGCCGAAGACAGATGTGTCGGACTAAAAGGTGCAAATATCGCAGCCAAGCTATAAACTAGCGACACAATACATTCTGTTCTCTGGACAACATCTTGCTACTTGCACTACCTAGTCGGAGTTTGGTAGTGGGAGATTGAGAATGAACACAGAAGAAGAAGAAAAAGCTTGATTATCCTAACAATAGTATACGGGTGTGAGATTTGGAGTCTGTACAAATCAGACAGAGAAGCTCCGAATTACTGAAAGAGCAATGGAGCGAAGAGTCCTAATTATCTCCCTAAGAGACCATATCTGAAATACCGACATTTGCGACAAGAGTTCTGGGATTTCGTTGACTCTGCATCAATGCAAATGTACAAATGCGCCGGCCATGTGGTTGTCTTTCTGGTGTGGCCGTCCAACTGCAACCGCCCACGTAGTCACCCACAAACGAGATGGAGTGATGATCTGCACCACACACGGACCATCATGGTAAGGCGAAAGACAGACAGATTCAAGCAGCTTTTGCCTGCCTGGCATCAGGCAACCTTGCCAGATTGAATACCAGGAATCAAGTCTCCAAGCACTTGCAGTCACTCACCATTTCTCAACCAATGTGAACAATATGGTTGCAGTCACTAGGTTTCTCAACCAATGTGGTGAAGTATAGGGTTGCAGTCACTCACCATTTTTCAACCAATGTGGTGAAGTATAGGGTTGCAGTCACTCACCATTTTTCAACCAATGTGGTGAAGTATAGGGTTGCAGTCACTCACCATTTCTCAACAATGTGAATCACAGGGTTGCAGTCACTCACCGTTTCTCAACAATGCGAAGCACAGGGTTGCAGTCACTCACCGTTTCTCAACAATGCGAAGCATAATTTACATCTACAGCTGATCCATTTACAAGAATCCTAAATCTGAGTATTTACAGTGGCTGATTATAATAGCAGTCATTTACATGATGAGGTTGGTAGTCCTGTGCACAACCCTCTTTAGTAGTCTTTTAAAGCAAACTTGTGTGTGGCCATGGTACCATTATGATGTTTAGAAAGATAGAAATACCCATTAGCTGTTGATGCCTAGAATACTGACTGATGAGCACAAGATGAATTGTGTTCAGACTTCCACACAGCAACTGCAACTTTTGATAGACTTGCACACAGCTGCTGCAACTCTTGACCATTCTGAGATTGAGATTTCACATTTTACTACATTTCCCCATATATCAGTAACCTTGCTCATTTATTTGAGCCTCTAAAGGATGTTTTGAGAGGATGAAGATTTTGTAATGAGTTGGCTGAAGACACAACTAAAAACATTTTTTTTCCTGATGGAATAAAGAAGTTGGTGTAATGATGTAAGAAGTGTAGGAAAGTGACAAACCATTTATAATCTAATTGAATTATATATCTATCTCATTTGCTGTTACTTTTTTAAACGCCTCGAAGTGCACCAGGTACACCAACACGTTGACATAAGTATGTACCTCTGAGGACACCAATACAATGACAGATGTATACACCTCTGAGGACACCAGCATGTTGACATATATATGCACCTCCGAGGACACCAGCATGTTGACAGATATATGCACCTCTGAGGACACCAACATGTTGACAGATGTATACACCTCTGTGGGCACCAATGCATTGACAGATGTATACACCTCTGTGGGCACCAATACATTGACAGATGTATGCACCTCTGAGGACACCAACATGTGAACAGATGTATGCACCTCCAAGGACACCAATACGTTGTCAGATGTATGCACCCCCAAGGACACCAACATGTTGACAGATGTATGCACCTCAGGGGACACTAACACGTTGACAAATGTATGCACCTCAGAGGACACCAACATGTTGACAGATGTATGCACCTCTGAGAACACCAACATGTTGGCAGATGTATGCACCTCCAAGGACACCAATACGTTGACAGATGTATGCACATCCAAGGACACCAATACGTTGATAGATGTATGCACATCCAAGGACACTAACACGTTGGCAGATGTATGCACCTCAGAGGACACCAACATGTTGACAGATGTATGCACCTCAGAGGACACCAACATGTTGACAGATGTATGCACCTCCAAGGACACCAACATGTTGACAGATGTATTCACCTCAGAGGACACCAACACATTGACAGATGTATTTACCTCCAAGGACACCAACATGTTGACAGATGTATGCACCTATGTGGACACCAAGTTAACATAATATAAGGGTCTCCAAGAAGTGGGTGGCTTAGATGTTAGGATACCGTTATCTTAGCCTGGGGACATGAATTCAAACCCTACTACGATTGAAACCAGAGTTTCTTCTAGTGGATGCGAATTAGATAGACTGTCATGGCAAGCATCCTGTTCTTCTCATCCCTCCCCCCTCCTGGGGCAAACAGAATAGGATCACTCTTTCCTTATCAGCATGTCATAAGAGGTGACTAAGGAAGGTTGTGCATGGGGTTTGGAGGTGCACCATATAAAGACCATTTGCCATAAATCAGCACTGCAACTGACAAGTCTGGATTTCCTAAAAGCTGGTTAAGAGAACCATATGCAATATTGGATCTGTTACTTCAATAAATGAAGCGGTGACTTAAGTGTTTTGTAACATGCTTGTACCATCAAGTCATGGCGATGCAGAAGCTAAACAACATGCAAAATCTATGGCATAATACTAAGAAGTAACTAAAACTGAAGATCCAGAGAACATGCATATCCCCTGTAGCAATGTACAGGTGCAAAACAGGACTATGACACAAACAGCAAGAAAGAAAATTGGAGCATTCGAAACAAAATGTTACTGAAGAATCCTAAAAATTACTTGTATAAAGAAAGTGACAAATAAAGACATCCTAGAAGACTTGAATGTTGAAGAAAACTGGCTCATAAACAATGTTATATTATGGAAATTGAATTTTTTCGGCCACGTTAAACGTCATGGCGAACTGGAAAGAACAGTCCTACAGGGCATGGTACATGGAAGGCGACGGAGGGGTCAACCAAGGCAAAGGTTGGTACAAGATATCAAGAATACTCTAAACATGAACATGGAGCAAGCGAGAAGATTGACTGCAGACCAAGATTCATATCGGCTGGCTGTGATGAGAGCAACATTCTACAAAGGACAAGCTACATGATGATGATGATGACCATCACTTTATTCTTCTTAACCAGGTGCATATGAATTGTACATATTGAAATGTGATTTTCCTATTGAACTGAACCCCAGGAAAGGAAGTTATTCACTGTTATTTCTTCTACTGAAACTCAGGGAAGGGTGTCATTCAGTTTTTCCTTTCTTCTACTGAAACTCAGGGAAGGGTGTTATTCATAGCAGGGACTGGCAAAAGAAGGTGCAAGACTACCACAAACAGATACCAGTATGACGTACGAAGAGTCAAAACGGCTTATCAAAGCCAGATACATGACCAAATGGGAAACCGAACATACTGGTTACACCAAAAACGATGCCTATTACCAGTTGAACCGAAGAGAGCAGGTCGTTGTCTTCAGACTTCGCACTGGCCACAATAGACTGAGGTACCACCTATTCAACAAATTGAAGATAGGTGGTACCAACGAATGCCCGTGAGGTACTGGTAAAATGACCGCTGAACATCTGCTGCAGAACTGCCCGACATACGAGGATCAGAGAGAGCAGATGTGGCCATTACCAGTGGAACTGCAAGACAAGCTCTATGGCAGTGGCGACAGCCTCAGGATGACCGCCGCTTTTTTCGAAAAAATAATGGTTACTGTCTGACTGCGTACGCAGAAGAAGAAGAAGAAGAATTCATAGCAGGGAGCTGATTAGAAAGATTTACATTTACTTCAAACCCTATTGGCTATTTTTCACTCGATAGTGTGCAGTGCTAAGTGTTAAGGAGCTCTCTTGTGGTGTTGAGCTACTAATCCAAACATAGCTATAGACTAGAGTTCTAGATATATCAGGGGACATTCTTCTCACAAAGCATAGGGTGGCCACTGCAGCTGGTCCCCTTTCAGAAAACCTGCACCAAATGACATCTGCTCAGGCACTGGTGGTTTTTATAGCAGTTTACGTAACATTAGGTTGCTAGTGGCTTTTTATGACATGCATTGATAGTTACAGGAGGGGAGGAGAAGGACCTGATGTTTTATCTCTGTGTACCACAAAGGCATCACATTGGGTATTAACAAATGATTAGCACACAGATGGACTGAACTCTTGAACAGTGCAAAAAAGTACTTATCCTGGGGAAGGTCTGAACTCAAATTATATGTGTAGTATTTATTAATTATTTATTTTGGCAATAATGTCAGGGATGTCACAAAATGAGAAATTAAAAATGCATATAATCATCATCATCCACAAGCAATAAATTAAACATACAATAACAGTGACATTCTTAAGTTCCACTCATCTCTCCTTACCAGTATGAGAGAGACTTCAATCAAGCCAGTTACACTCATCTCTCATTACCAGTATGAGAGAGACTTCAATCAAACCAGTTCCACTCATCTCTCCTTACCAGTATGAGAGAGACTTCAATCAAACCAGTTACATTCATCTCTCCTTACCAGTATGAGAGAGACTTCAATCAAACCAGTTACATTCATCTCTCCTTACCAGTATGAGAGAAACTGCAATCAAGCCAGTTACACTCATCTCTCCTTACCAGTATGAGAGAGACTTCAATCAAGCCAGTTACATTCATCTCTCCTTACCAGTATGAGAGAGACTTCAATCAAACCAGTTACATTCATCTCTCCTTACCAGTATGAGAGAAACTGCAATCAAGCCAGTTACACTCATCTCTCCTTACCAGTATGAGAGAGACTTCAATCAAACCAGTTACGTTCATCTCTCCTTACCAGTATGAGAGAGACTTCAATCAAACCAGTTACATTCATCTCTCCTTACCAGTATGAGAGAAACTGCAATCAAGCCAGTTACACTCATCTCTCCTTACCAGTATGAGAGAGACTTCAATCAAGCCAGTTACATTCATCTCTCCTTACCAGTATGAGAGAGACTTCAATCAAACCAGTTACATTCATCTCTCCTTACCAGTATGAGAGAAACTGCAATCAAGCCAGTTACACTCATCTCTCCTTACCAGTATGAGAGAGACTTCAATCAAGCCAGTTACATTCATCTCTCCTTACCAGTATGAGAGAGACTTCAATCAAACCAGTTACATTCATCTCTCCTTACCAGTATGAGAGAAACTGCAATCAAGCCAGTTACACTCATTTCTCATTACCAGTATGAGAGAGACTTCAATCAAGCCAGTTCCACTCATCTCTCCTTACCAGTATGAGAGAGACTTCAATCAAACCAGTTACATTCATCTCTCCTTACCAGTATGAGAGAAACTGCAATCAAGCCAGTTCCACTCATCTCTCCTTACCAGTATGAGAGAGACTTCAATCAAACCAGTTACACTCATCTCTCCTTACCAGTATGAGAGAGACTTCAATCAAACCACACTCATCTCTCCTTATCAGTATGAGAGAGACTTCAATCAAACCAGTTACATTCATCTCTCCTTACCAGTATGAGAGACTGCAATCAAACCAAATATCAGCATAGTGAAACAACATATGGAGTGAGATTAAACTGCAGTGTTTTATGTGAGAACAGTAACAAACATGTACCAAAACTTTGGTCTGTAAGACCTTTATCAAAAACTGGACAAATGTAAAACACTGATCTAGGCTAATGGAATCAGATGAAACAAATCTGTTAGTCTCCATTAGCTTAGACCAGTGTTTTATTTTGTGCTGTTTTCATCTGTCCATTCCTTGATACACATCTGTTGTTCTCATTTGAACGGCGTATTTTAACTTTTCTTGTTTTGATGTTACTCACTTTATCAATACTATTTTTAACAACAAAGTAAATTGCACATGAACACAATAAAAAAAAACATAATAAATTAGTTCCCTAGGAAAGTACCCCAAAAAATTTAAAAAAACAGTTGTAACACCTGAATAGTTGCAAGTTTGCGTTTGTTATTTCGTTTCTGTTTCTTTGGAGCACAAAAGGTGGTAGTTTTCAATTAGTATGTCTCAACTGACCATTATTACTCTATGCTTCTTGTATCACAGATAACGTAATATTGAGACATGGGAAAATATAAGCATCATGTTGGTTTGCGCTCTCAAGTCTATTCAAAATACACCAGTGACATGCACAACACATGTGCTCTGATAGCAAATATTGAGCTCCTGGTTTTCTTGTAGAGGGACCCTGCACTTACAGAAGAAGGGGAGAGTCTCTGGCCCCCTAAATAACATAAGTAACCTACATGTGATAATTAATCTAGGTGAAGGTTAACAGACTTCAAACTACCTGATGCTTTGCAAGGGAGGCTGGTTGCAGTCGAACAACAGAAGATTTGTCCAATTCTCTGTTGCTGTATTATTTTTTTTAAATTGCTTCAAATAAGGCTGGTTGCAGTCGAACAACAAGAATTGCCCAATTCTCTGTTGCTGTATTATTTTTTTTAAAATAGCTACAAATAAGGCTGGTTGCAGTCGAACAACAAGAATTGCTCAATTCTCTGTTGCTGTATTATTTTTTTAAAATAGCTACAAATAAGGCTGGTTGCAGTCGAACAACAGAAGATTTGCCCAATTCTCTGTTGCTGTATTAATTTGTTTAAATAGCTACAAATAAGGCTGGTTGCAGTCGAACAACAAGAATTGCCCAATTCTCTGTTGCTGTATTATTTTTTTTAAATAGCTACAAATAAGGCTGGTTACAGTCAAACAACAGAAGATTTGCCGAATTCTCTGTTGTTCTATCTATTTTAAAAAATAGCTACAAAGGAGACTGGTTATCTAATTAAAAAAATTGTGACAAATATGGGTTGATAAAAGAATGTACCCCAGACCAACCTTTTTGCCATAGAGGAACCCTCAAAATAATTTTCAAGCTCTGATGCTTACCAATAATGTCAACAGATCAAAGTTAGCAGCATTATTAGTGAATGGTAAATGGTATTTGGCACTGACTTCAATCATTGCTTTGGCTGGTCCAGAAAAGTTGGCTGATGCACGAGTGGATAGTGGGCATAGAGGCATCAAACCTGGAACTTTTGGTGTCGATCTATAGTCCTGACCATGCTGGAATGAAAGAGCGGACATCTTGACCTTGAGGGCACCCGCAGTGAGGACATTGACAATAGATAGAGGTGACATTTTGAAGTTGGTCAACAGTCACCTTTTGGATGAAGACACCGCAATCAATGAACCAGCAAAGTACAGATTGCAAGATATTGAAATCATACATGGGTTCAGCAGAGAGGGGCTCCTGAGAAGACAAAGGAGTGTGTACAACCAGTGAGCTACAGGAGCATAGGAAAGCATCTAGGAGAAGGAAAACTTTGATTTGAAACCATCTGAAGCCTTGCAAATAAGAAGATACTAGCATATCTTGTTGGGTTTTGTCAGATATGGCTGTGCAACCTGTTTTTTGATAACTGAAAGTTGGTCACATCTACTAAACCTGACAACCGACGATGTGCGAAGGAGCACACGCAAGAGGATACAATGCCTTATCCTATAGCGAGGAAAGATAACCTCAGCTGATTGTTGTGGCAGGGCAGACCAGGCCCTTAGCCTTTGTTGGCGGCTGGTCTAGGAGTGAAGCCCCGACAGGCAAACAGATAGAGCATTGTTCTTCTGATCCGGCAGCTTCTGCAGCTTGCCTTGTTCCAAATGTATTGGTATCACCTTTCCCTTGGAGTAAACAAGGCAGACTGATAGCGGGACCTTACTGCATGGGCAACACATGGTCTCTATTTTCTGCCAGAGCTATATGCTAATAGCACAATTACTATCGTCTGACAAGACGAAAAGAGCCAATGACATACTAAAAATCAAAACAGTATGGATAGAAAATATAGCCTATTTATTGTGCACTGACCTACATGGCTCTGCTTACAACTGCGAGCTAAGATTAAAATACTTTTATTTGATTCAATCATGGGTTTTCAGGAAATCCCGCACTAGACCAACCAAAACTCATACAAGAAGAAAGAAAAAAACATTGCATAAAAAATATGCCTGGCACTGTCAATGAACTATGGATTGATGTAAACATTACAACAAAAACACATAAATGTATACGGTTGATGTAGAAACTGTTATTTTAACTATAAAACATGCACCTTTCTTTATAGGGCAGCGTTTAACTTGAAATATACAATCTCACCAAGTAGGCTACAAAACTGACAGCTACCTATTCTCTGCAAGAAATAGATTATAAGCAAGTGTGGATTGGATTAATTGTTTTAAGAGATCCTAAATGCCTGATTCTTCTTGATTTTATGAAGTGACACAAATAAAAATATTTATGTAGTTTGTATTAACAAAACTCTTTGCAGGGAAACCTGTACAACATGGTAACCGGGCTGTACACTCATGAAATATGGAAGAAAACCTGTACAAGTCTAACATATATGCTCTTTCTACTTCTTCACTGCCTTCTGCTTGGCTTTCATGATCTGCTGGTCTAACACTTTTATTTCTTTTTACTCATTATGGAATAAAAGGCCTAGCTGGTAGCTTGGGCCACTGTTTTATATTCTCCTGTAGTTGTTCTTTCTGTAGCAATTTGAGAATTACAAAGAAAATTAAATGATAATTTGAAAATGTTTTAATTCCATGTTACCTGTGAATACACAATAAGATCTTGTTCCAAGACATGGAAAATCCTTGACAATTCAGTCATACAACATCCATTTTATTATGTATATAGATGGGATAAGTTCCTGACTTGTACATGTTTATAAAAATGTTTTTACAAATTAAATTGTTGTAATATGCGTTTTTATGAATACAAGTGTACTTTTCCAAAAATGTCATTATACAAAGCATGTACATAAACAATAATTGTTATGGCTATCTTTTACTTTTTCAAAGAAGCTTTGTAGTAATAATGTAGCGTTAGATGCTTTAATTTTTTTGTGCTTGATTCCTTAATAGGTGCATCATGATATTGTTGTCTATTTTTACTGTAGAACTGTGCTCCAGTCAGGATCAATGTCATGCAATTGGTAGCCTACATTGTCCTTATATGCAAGAATATTTAGAAGTGGTGACACTGCTTACAACCCAAATTTGCTGGGTTTGGAGTCTCAATACAGCAAGGTTGTACACCCATGAAAAGTAAACCCGTAAAAATGTGCGCTGAAGTTGGATGCACTTGCCGATAATTGCAAAACACGGTACAATGCACATAGCCTTAGGAAAAAGCTGAAAGCAACAAAAAAAGAACATAACAAGAACCGCAATGTCAGCCACTAAATTTCAAATATCAAAAGATACAATACCATATACATAGATCAATCACTTTATGACCAACCATCACATGATCAGTAACACACACATACATACTATGACCAACTCAGCCAGGAACTCAGTCCCTGCCTCTAGTCCAGCTATCTGACACAGACACACACCAACCACTCTATGACCAACACAGCCAGGAACTCAGTCCCTGCCTCTAGTCCAGCTATCTGACACACACACCAACCACTCTATGACCAACACAGCCAGGAACTCAAGTCCCTGCCTCTAGTCCAGCTATCTAACCACACACACACACCAACCACTCTATGACCAATACAGCCAGGAACTCAAGTCCCTGCCTCTAGTCCAGCTATCTAACCACACACAACAACCACTCTATGACCAATACAGCCAGGAACTCAAGTCCCTGCCTCTAGTAAAGCTATCTAACCACACACACCAACCACTCTATGACCAATACAGCCAGGAACTCAAGTCCCTGCCTCTAGTCCAGCTATCTGACCAATACAGCCAGGAACTCAAGTCCCTGCCTCTAGTAAAGCTATCTAACCACACACAACAACCACTCTATGACCAACACAGCCAGGAACTCAAGTCCCTGCCTCTAGTCCAGCTATCTAACCACACACACCAACCACTCTATGGCCAACACAGCCAGGAACTCATGTCCCTGCCTCTAGTCCAGCTATCTGACCACACACACACCAACCACTCTATGGCCAACACAGCCAGGAACTCATGTCCCTGCCTCTAGTCCAGCTATCTGACACACACACACACACCAACCACTCTATGACCAACCCAACCAGGAACTCAGTTCCTGCCTCTAGTCCAGCTATCTGGCCAACACACACCAACCATTCTATGACCGACACAGCCAGGAACTCAGTCCCTGCCTCTAGTCCAGCCATCTGACACACACACACACACACCAACCACTCTATGACCAACACAGCCAGGAACTCAGTTCCTGCCTCTAGTCCAGCTATCTGACACACACACACCAACCACTCTATGACCAACACAGTCAGGAACTCAGTTCCTGCCTCTAGTCCAGCTATCTGACCACACACAACAACCACTCTATGACCAACACAGTCAGGAACTCAGTTCCTGCCTCTAGTCCAGCTATCTGACACACACACACACACACCAACCAACCACTCTATGACCAACACAGTCAGGAACTTAGTCCCTGCCTCTAGTCCAGCTATCTCACACACACACACACACACACACCAACCACTCGACGACCAACACAGCCAGAAATTCAGTCCCTGCCCTTAGTCCAGCGATCTGACACACACACACACCAACACAGCCAGGAACTCAGTCCTATTTTCAGCTATAACACCAGCAAGCCATTGACATAACATAGTGGTATCAGAACACCAACAAAAACAACAATATTCCGCAGTAAGGCCTTGAGATCTTGTGGCACAGCATACGAACATAGATTTTGGCTGATGTCGCTGATTTCATGGCAGATAACGATGAAGATGAAGGATGTGATGATAACATTAAGAACTGGATAGCTTGGAATGAGGACAAGAACACCATGGGTGTCTGCTGCCATCCAGATGTGGTACTGGCTGATAAACAGCTGGGGAAAACAAAATGAGAGTAAGTAATAAACAGCATATAACAAAGCCTGATATTAGTTTTGTCAGTCCTGAAAAATCCCTTGGATGTCCAGATATTAGCAAGTAGCCTTTGCCAGCTACACTAACCTAAGTGGACAAGAGATCATCACAGACAATTACAAATGGAAAGCTATGAGGCATTCTGGCAGATAAAAAAAAATGTCCAGATTGCTGACTACCCTAGCATTACCTTAAATGGGAGAAGTTTGAAAGATGTAATATTTTGATTGTAAGCATGACATCAGAAGTGGTATTCCAGCTCTGGCTACTATTAGCATGATTGACATTAGAAGTGGTATTCCAGCTCTGGCTACTATTAGCATGATTGACATTAGAAGTGGTATTCCAGCTCTGTCTTTTGGCTACTATTAGCATGCATGACATTAGAAGTAATATTCCAGCTCTGCCCTTTGGCTATTATTAGCATGCATGACATTTGAAGTGGCACTTCAACTATGCCCTTTAGCTACTACTAGCATGCATGACATTAGAAGTGATATTCCAGCTCTGGCTACTATTAGTATGATTGACATTAGAAGTAATATTCCAGCTCTGCCCTTTGGCTATTATTAGTATGCATGACATTTGAAGTGGCACTTCAGCTATGCCCTTTAGCTACTACTATCATGCATGACATTAGAAGTGATATTCCAGCTCTGCCCTTTAGCTACTATTAGCATGTTTGACATTAGAAGTGATGTTCCAGATCTGCCCTTATGCTACTATTAGCACGCATGCCATTAGAAGTGGTATTCCATCTGTGCTCTTTGGCTACTATTAGCATGTTTGACATTAGAAGTGGTATTTGTTCTCTGCCCTTTGACTGCTATTGGCATGCGTGACATTGATTTGATTGATGTTGAATGCCTACAATTAGTAAGTCTGCTCTTTTGTGTGCCGTTAGGTGGCGGGTTGCAGTAGTTTTCCTTACATCCCGAGCATGCTAATGAAGGTGGGCTGAAGTCCTCTAGGCGATTGTACTATGCTTGGCTTCATCTGTGTGTTGCTCACTACTATGGGGACTATATCGATCTCCCACTAAGTTAACCAGGTTGCCATGAAAACAGCCCGTTTTCGAAGTCGAGGTGGGGGGGGGGTCTTGGCCAGTATATTTTGCCTCACCCTAACAAGTCTGATCAGTATGTTTTGCCTGACTGGACGTTAGCCTCCTCTCCCCTGAATAACTTTAGAAGTGATATTCCAATTCTGTCCTTCGGCTACTATTAGCATGCAATACACTAGAAGTGATATTCCATGAAATTAAAAGTGGTATTCCAGCTGCAATGAGTGTTTTCAGTTCAAGAATTTCAGTAATCCAAACCAAACCCTGATGGATGGACCATCCCTGTCCCCCTTCTCCTAAGACATGTAAAAGGCAACTAAATAGGGTTGTGATTAGTTAGCAACCTCATCATGTAAAACAAATTACAACAGAAATTACAACTGCTTGAGCATAACACAACTTTGGCACAGATTTCCTGCATGGAACCATCTACAAAGGTGATCTTATGCTTCGTAGTGAGATGAAGAAAATGAATGGACTTACTTACTTTCCATGTCCAACAACTTCATAAAGTACTGGACCAGAAATCAGCTGCCATGAGATCCGCCAAAGTACATGGTTCTTGCATTCTTGGGCAGTTATACAGATGTTCGGGATCCACATATTCCCCATTTTTTCAAGTTCGATCAACACCTGGTTACTTCTTAACCCTTAAAATCCGCAAAGCCAAATCACGGGACGATTAGCCAGTCACCGAATAACATTACGCCAAATAGCGTGTCTCGCACTCTTTGCAACGTATTAAATGTATTTAATATGGGTTTAATCCAAATCCAGCAAGTATAAACCCACAACAATGCCATTTCAGATTCCATTTCTAGAGCGTGAGTTAACATTATTATCAATTATGTACTACTAAATTAAAAAATAAAAATGTAAACAAAGCTATTTTGTCTACTTTTTTTTACTTGAAGAAATGGCGTCCTCCCTCCCCATTCTCGTTGGACACGATTTTCGGCAGTACGTGTCTCACAGATAATTCAACCATGACTTGAAATAGACAGACATGTAGATGAAGAAATATTTAGCATGGACAGTTCTAATTCAGAAGGAAATATTCATAATAAATTGTTATCGGAAAGTGCGTCAGTGATATTTTGTTTCCATAAAATGGGCGTTGTCGCTCGAAATGTACCAACGCCAAGTTTTAAATATTTTTATTTCCTATCCAACATTTTAAACTACTGCAACGTCATTTCCTATTCTTTTAAAGATCTTACGGCGTGGTTTGGTAAGTTTTTGAGAATTAATTTGGCACATTTTGTTCAATAATCTAACGAAAGTAGCGATTTTTTTCAACTTTTTTTTTCATTTGAAGAAATGGCTTCCTCTACCAATTCTCGTGGCGCACGATTTTCTGCTGTTCAGGCCAGTAAGATGATTCAAATCTGGGCTGAAGAAGATACAGATGACATGACTTCTGACACTGACAGTGAAAGTTCTCATTCAGAAGAAGAAGGAGATGTTAGAAATACATCATTGTTCAGTGCCACCAGGGATAGTTCGAGTGAGCAAGAGGAGGAGTCTCTCATCCATAGTAGAGGAAAGGGTAAAGGTCATATGCCTAAGAGAGGACGAGGAGCAAGGTCAAGATCTGTACTTGATATGAATCCTGGTCCTAGGCCTAGTACTAGTACCAGCAGTACAGTAGATCCATCTACAGTGTCTCCTGTCCCAATGGCAACTACTAGGGCAGACCCTCAGGTTAGTGATGAAGGGCAATGGAGGGAGGTATTTGAGGGCAGCACAGACAATACCTTTCGGTTTATTCCACCTCAGCCAAGAATCCCTGGTGTCAATCCTGACATTATTCCAGAGAATGCATCACCCTTATTTTGCTTTAAAGCTTTATTTACTGATGCCATTATGGAAGACCTTGTCAGGTCAGTAAATGATTATGCGGCCCAACGGTGCCTGGCAATGAAAGAAACAACTGCAGTACGGTCAGTTTTTCTAACATGGTCACCAGTGACTGTGCCTGAGCTACATAAATTCTTTGTTGTCATTACTGTTATCGGCTATTTAAAGAAGCCTAAAATTAGTGACTACTGGGCACATGATGAGACTACAGAAACACCTTGGTTCAGGAAGGTATTCACGAGGGACAGGTTCCAAGCTTTGTACCATACAATGTTTCACGTAAGCGATCCTGATTCGCAGGGCAAAGCCAAAATTGAGCCATTTGTGCAGAGCTTGCTACTTCAATTTCAAAAATCCTATTACCCATTCAAGGAACTTTCTGTGGATGAAATGGTCATTGGATGGAAGGGAAGGTGGGCCCATAAGATGTTCAATGCATCAAAGCCCAAAAAATACCACGTCAAAACCTTTGGCCTCTGCGACAGCAGCACTGCTTATGTTGTTAACATATTGATATATTTTGGCAGCAATACATCTTACAATCCAGATCTAGATCCAAGCAGTCAACAAGCCGTCAAAGTATTTGACAAGCTTTTAGAACCTTGTGGGAAAGGCCATCACATTTATGCTGACCGTTACTACACCAGCTATCCGCAGCTGCAGTACCTTACCAGTAATGGCCATTACTACACTGGTACGGTCAACATAAACCGCAGAGATTTTCCACAAGCTTTCAATACAACAAAATTGTCCTTTTTACAAATGAAATGGTTTCTCCATATAGAAAGAACATTCCTCTGCGTGATGTTCAGAGACAAGAAGGTTATAAAACAATGCTTGCTTGTCTCTAGTGAAGCCTCAGTGACCACCAAACGTTTAACAAGTCGTTCTGGTGTAGTGAAGGATAAACCATCAATGATTGATGACTACAACTACCGCATGAATGGGTGTGATAAGGTTGATCAGTGTGTCGCAACATATGGTACCTTCACTAGAAGAACAAGGAAATGGTGGAGGAAAATGTTCTTTTGGATTTTTGAAGCAGCTCAGCTGAATTCATTTTCTTTGCATGCCCTGACCAGGTCTGCAAACACAAAAAAGCAGCCCTATCTACAATTTAAAAAGCAATTAGTTACTGAGCTTCGCCTTTTTGCAGCTACAGAGACGCCTAGCTTGCAGGTGGAACCTTACATCAGCAGCCATGCAAACAGACACAGTGGAAAAAGACACATTATCAAAAAGTCTACACTGTGTCGTCAATGTATTGTTTGCAGTACTCCAAATGCTAGAGTTAGGACAACATTTTTTTGTCAAGGATGCCCAGACCAGCCATTTCTTCATCCAAATCACTCTTTTGAACAGCATCATTTGAAATAAATGTAAATTAAAATCAGCTGTACACAGATAATTTTTTTTTCTTAGAGAATTTGTGCCATTTTATTTTTCAATTTACCCCACATTGCTCAATGGTCATAATAATGTTATTTCTGATCCAAGAGTGATGAAACTTCCCAATATTGGGTAAATATGGATATATAATCAAAAGAAAGAATTTTTGTGTGTCAACTTTGTGAAGGATTCATTTGAATGAAATGGTAAGTGAAAAAATGTTTACAAATTATTTTTTATTTTTGTTTACTCATTACATAATTGTATGCATATAACTTCACTGTATAGACATCTTATTGCACTGTTTCTAAAAAGAGCAATCATTCCTGAACATTTTGATATATAAAACATGATCACACAATAAAAGATAACAGATATATGAATAATTTTGTCACAGCAGTCAGGTGTGAACATTTTTGTAGAAAAATAGGCATGTAAAATCGTGGTTTTTGGCTGCGTCTACTAAGCGTTAATCTGTTTAGGGCTTTTATTGAAATTAAAATTCAACCCCAATGAGATTCTACCAAAACAAGCATAAGAAGCTGACATCTAGACAGATGTTTATGAAAACTACTAAAGAGTCATGAGTGGCAGAATGGTTAGAGCATTTGATTCTCACAGCTAAGGTACTGGACTCTCTTCCCGGTATAATCATGTTCCATTTACAAAGCTCTGAATAGCTACTTAGCTCTTTCCATTTCCATTCGATGGGGATTGATGGTGCACAAAATCAAAATCTAATACACATTTTGCTCTGTTTTAAAATTAGTAATAAAAGCTTACCTCTAGAGAGATTTTACCAAACCAAGCAAAGAAAGCACTGTATCGTGTCCGCAGACATCCTGGGATATTGCGTAGCAATATGAAGGAAACAATCTGAAAACACAATTTAAAATACAAAATGATGGTTTTCATAATAAAATGATGTTTGTGATACATTATGAACGTCATCATTTCTCGTTTGTTTCAGTAGGAGCATGGAGTCACCACTGCTATGTCTGTCACCTTATGTGATCTGATCTTATTCTAGTGGTGTCTATACAACATTGTTTGACATGATAGGATTGCTAGCCCCATGAACAACTCTCTTAGTCATCTTTTATGACATGCATGGTGGGTGCAGTGGTCCTATTCATTCTCCCTTGTAATTGGCCCTGAGGGGTAGGGGTCTACTTTATGATGGTAAAATGATAATCACCAGTGGAATCTCTGATACTAATATAAGGTGAATAAGGAGGGTTAATGTTACAGTGTGCTCTACCTCGACGTGATGGGACTGCTTGATGATCTTGTAGGCAGAAGTTTTGTGCTCCTGACAAGTTCAACAAAGCCAAAATGGTAATTATAGGAGAGACTATTTCTTCTTCTTCTGCGTTCATTCTCAATCTCCCGCTACCAAGTCCTAAACAGGACTTTGCAAGTAGCAGATGTAATCTGGAGAATGGAATGCGGCGTGTCACTAGTTTACAGTTTGACTGCGATATTTGCACCTTTCGGTCCAACACATCCATCATCAGCAGGGAGGAGATACTAAATTAAGAGACCATACCAGTATGTGGTTATGGTAATGGTGGTGATTGCTGTAATTATGATGATGGTTATGGCTGGCTATGATGGTTTTAGTTATTGAAAGAAGAATGTTAACCAACATTTCAAAATACCGTAGATAAAAAGAGAAAGAAAGATATTACAATGTTGATAGGGGTGGGAATTTATTTATTTTTGCGTTCGCCTTATTTCTCTAATCCCTAAGGTGGCGTGCGTTGCACTGTGGTTAAAGGGGTGGGAATGACAATGTTGGTTCTTAAGAAATCATGGACAAACATGAAATTGAGACTTATGGAGAGTTGCCTATGAATTTTTCCTTAAATCAACTGGTAATTGGTGACATCAAGTTTCCATGTTAAATAATACACAAAGCAACATGTGTGTCAACAGACCACAGGACAGAAAACCAGATTGACCATATGTATCTTCTTCTTCGTTCGTTCTCAATCTCCAGCTACCAAACCCTGAACAGGGGTTTGAAAGTAGCAGGATGTAGTCCGGAGAATGGAATGTTTTGTGTCACTAGTTTACAGCTTGACTGTGATATTTAAAGGATTCCTCAGGCACACTCGCATTGATCTATCTAAAATTCTGTGACTTCTGCTTTAGGAAAAAAATTGTTTCTGATAATATAGATCATTAGTGGCAGAATATAAAAGGTGCTGTAAAAGAGGCAGCAGACATAACATTGGGTAAAAAGAAAGCAGAAAACAAGAAACCGTGGGTAGCATCTGAAATGCTAATCAAGACAGAGGACAGACGCATCTGGAAAAACATTAATACAGAGCATGGCATTGTTACATACAAGCATATCAAGAATGAACTCGATCGAACAAGGACATATAAGTTAAATTTAAAGTCACAGTATTAAAAAGTATCATGTGTTAAAACAACTGAAAGAAATAAAGGATGCAGAAGAGCAACGAGGCAATTGATACAAAATATATGATACAAGACTTGTGGAGAAGTTCTGGGGAAAAGAATACCAGCATAACGCATGGATAATGGAAAGAAAAATGAAGACGACAGATTTGAACAGTAGCAAAACCAGAAATACTAGATAGTGCAAAGGCTCAGGAAATGTACACTGAAACCAACAAAGAAATATGAAAGAACACTAGAAAATATATTGATGAATTAGCAAAAGAGGACAGACATAGCTGCAGAAAAAGGAAAAAACAGAAGACCTGTACAGCAGCACATAGAAACTGATAGGAAGTGAATGGCTTTATTAAAAATAAGGAAGGACATTTTTATTAACAATGTAGATGAAGGGATGGCAGAACATTTTGAAGAACTTTTAAATAGATCAGCTCCGCAAGGTATCAGAGACATTCAGTCAGCAGAAACGGAACTGTAAGTTCATTGTGAGAAACCAAACAAAGAAGAGATTACGAAAGTAATAATGCTATGGCTAATAATTATGGCTATGATGATTATTATGGTAATAATGGTTGAAGTAACAATAGTTGTGGTTATGGCTATTAATCTTGTGGTGGGGACGGCGTGGCCTAGTGGTTAAGTGGCACGGCTTACAACCAGAAGGTGCTGGGTTCGATCCCCATCACAGCACCGGCCGTTACCCCGGGGAAGCAAACCCTTAGAAAATGCAGGAGGAAGCAGACCCTTACATAAAATGCATGCTGAAGTCGGATGCACTGGGCCGACAGGCGCAAAATAAAAACCACAGTGTAACGCACACACGCCTTGGGGAATAGATAAAATAAGGCGAACGCCCAAAAAAAAAAATATTGTGGTTACAGCAATGTTGGTTGAAGTAACAATAGTTGTGGTTGCATCTAGGGTAATGATGGTTGTGGTTATGATAATAATAACGATTGAAGTAACAATGGTCATGGTTGTCTCTATGATAGTTGTTTGTGGTTATAGTAATGGTGGTTGTAATTTTTTGTTGTGTTCACCTTATTTTTTTATTTGCCAAAGTGGTGTGCAGTGCACTATGCTTTTATTTTGCGTCTATTGGCCCAGTGCATCCGACTTTGGTGTGCATCCAACTTCGGCATGCATTTTATGTAAGGGTATTCTTCCTCCAGCATTTTCTAAGGGTTTGCTTCCCCGGGGTAACGACAGGTGCTGTGATGGGGTGCTAAACCAGCACCTTTGGTGTTGTGAGCCGTGTCACTTAACCACTAGCCCACGCCGTCCCCTGGTGGTTATAATGATACTGTGAAACAAATCTCCAAGACTTACTGGTAGAAAAACAAGATAGGAATGGACCTCATTGCACTGGACTTTATTGCTGCACAAGACGGAGAAGATGGTGTAGCTCTGGAAATTGAAGACAAAAAAATGTAAACACATCTTCAACATCATTCAAATCACATATGGAATTGGAACTACAATTTCAGCATCCCTTATTGGAGTCCTTAACCACTTCGCCACGTAATCCTGACATAAATTCTCCACATAAAGAAGTTTATTATTCCAAATTATGTAAATATTCATTTTGATGTCATTTATTAACAAAAATTAAGAATTCAGTGGTTATTCTCTCCTAAACAATCAATCAAATCAATCTATTATGTACTGATAATATATTTTTAGTACTATGATTGAAAATAGTTTTACCAGTTCTTTCACAATTAAAAATAAAATGCTTGACAGTGTTGTAACCTGATTGGGTTATACATTTCTAGAAATCTATTATTGTACTTTGTCCAACTAAAGGTTGAAGTGGGTCAAACAAAAAGCACATGGCATTATGGCTGCTGATTGGTCGTTGGGCGCACAATGCCTCCAAGCTTTTGTTTGTCATCTTCTTCATCGTACTAATATAGCCCATTGAAACATAATTTAAAGCATAATTAATTTTCATTATTGCTGTTTAACAATACTTCGGGGAGGAAGACTAACGTCTGGTCAGGCAAAATATACTGATCAAACATGTTAGTCAGGGTCAGGCAAAACATGTTGGCCAAGACCCTCACCTCGGCTTCCTAGTAGCCCTCCCTGGAAATGGGCTGTGTTCATGGCAGCCTGGCTAATGACGTGAGGGATCGACATGATTCCTGTAGTAGTGAGTGACACAAAGATGAAGTCAAGCATAGCACAACCGCCTGGAGGACCTGGTCCACTTTGATCAGCACACTCGGGATGTGAGGAAAGCTACTGTGACCCGCCACTTAACGTCCTTTTCATGGCGCCCAATATTGTAACCTACTCATTGTGGGCATTCACAAACAACATAACAATACTTCTGTATGATTTAAACAATTTGGCCTTATACTATGTCTTTGATATTGCATGATAAATTATTGCACCGCCTGTTATATCGATACGCATGCATGATGAGGGGAAAGTACAAGATCAAGTCTGGACCTACTTCACACAATGTTTAATTAATTAATATTCTCCCTCTTTTGTGCATTTGAAATGTCGTCTGCTATTTATCAGCATCATAATCACATGCGATCACGGAGTAATATGGGGAGTGTTCAAATGAAACCAGACCTAATTTCACAAAGTGAACATATGTACAATGTGCACGATGACGTCAATTCTGGTGTAAACAGCACATACCAACTGTCAAGTTTGCAAAATTGCTTTATCCTCCAACTCATAGTTTCCTCAACAGACCGTTGAAAACATTGCGTGTGTGATACGGCGGAATCCGTCCAGAGTTAATCAGTGAGAGGTGATTCAGTTTCTAATAGCTGAAGGATGTTGACATTCATCGCAGAATGCAGGCAGTGTATGGTGATTTGAATTGCTGTATCAATTTTGGCGATGGCATCTTCTGATGCAACAATATGCGCCTGACCTGGTCTCGGAATATCTTTTGTTAACTCACATCCTTCTTTAAACATTGTTGTCCAGTTCTTCACTGTTGTCTTCGACACACTTTTGTCACCATACATTGGCTGCATTCTGCAATGAATGTCAACTGGTCGACATCCTTCAGCTGTTAGAAACTGAATCACCGCTCGCTGATCAACTCTGGACGGATTCCGTATCACACCCACCATGTTTTCAACAGTCTGCTGGGGAAACTATGGGTCGGAGGATAAAGAAATTTTGCAAACTTGACGGTTGGTATGTGCTGTTTACACCAGAAGTGACATCATCATGTGGATCATATGTTTGTTCACTTGGTGCAGTTAGGTCCAGTTTCATTTGAACACGCCTCGTACATTGCGGTTTTTATTAACCCACTTCAAAATTTTGTTGGACAGAATATAGCTGATATTTTAAGAAATGTATGTTTTATTATAAAATCAGACGTATATTTTTGCCCACTGTTTCCCAGCCCAAAACCCCACAATTTTAATCAATTTTTTTTACAACAGTCCAAGAAATGTTACTTTGGTGCATGTTCCTAGTATGGATCCTGGGCTGGGTACCATAACTTGGTAGTAAAGAATAGTGACCCTGTACTTCCAATTTTGTTGTAAATGGTGACTGAATAGAGTTGTTCATGAGGCTAGCACCCTCATTACATAAAGCAAATTTGCTACAGAAACTACCACTGCAAGCGTAAGCAAAGTGCTTGAGTGCAGGTTTCCTGTAAGGAGCCATCTACAGTGGTGGCCTTATGCTTCATAATGAGCAAAATTGAGAACAAGAATATTTAGATTTATGAATCTGTACACAATCGACATGACAACCCTCAACCCAAATCTAGCAACATGTAGTAACGTCAAAAGTACAATAATACTTACTGTGATGCCTATCACAGACAGCACACATAGGGCCCATGAGATAGGGTTGGAGAAGAGGTTGTCTGGACCATCATCCTGTATGATTTTGTAATTCCTTAGAACTTTGTAACCAAATGCAAACATCATTCCATACACTGGACTCTGTTACAGAAGAAAATAAGGGGTTTCAGTTATCTCAGCGAAGGTGCTCGCATCTCAAGGTGGTCATTGTAGCTTAAAGGGAAGGTGCTCGTCTCTCAAAGTGGTCATTGTAGCTTAGAGGGAAGGTGCTTGTCTCTCAAAGTGGTCATTGTAGCTTAGAGGGAAGGTGCTCGTCTCTCAAAGAGGTCATTGTAGCTTAGAGGGAAGGTGCTCATCTCTCAAAGTGGTTATTGTAGCTTAGAGGGAAGGTGCTCGTCTCTCAAAGTGGTCATTGTAGCTTAAAGGGAAGGTGCTCGTCTCTCAAAGTGGTTATTGTAGCTTAAAGGGAAGGTGCTCATCTCTCAAGGTGGTTATTGTAGCTTAAAGGGAAGGTGCTCATCTCTCAAAGTGGTTATTGTAGCTTAAAGGGAAGGTGCTCATCTCTCAAAGTGGTTATTGTAGCTTAGAGGGAAAGTGCTCATCTCTCAAGGTGGTTGCTATAGCTGAGAGGCAAGGTGCTCGCCTGTCAAGGTGGTGTGGTCATCTAGCTAAGAAGTAAGGTGCTCGCCTCTCAAAAAACAAAAGCATGAAATGGTGGGTGCTCGAATCCAACAAGTTTCAAGTGTTCCCTGTGTAGCAGACGGAATGGGGTTTTGCTCTTCTGGTTCACTCAAGCCTCTACTCTCCACTTCTGGTTCACTCAAGCCTCTTCTCTCCACTTCTGGTTCACTCAAGCCTCTACCCTCCACTTCTGGTTCACTCAAGCCTCTACTTTCCACTTCTGGTTCACTGAAGCCTCTACTCTCCACTCCTGGCTCACTGAAGCCTCTCCTTTACTCTCCACTTCTGGTTCACTAAAGCCTCTACTCTCCACTTCTGGTTCACTGAAGCCTCTTCCCTCCACTTCTGGTTCACTCAAGCCTCTACTTTCCACTTCTGGTTCACTGAAGCCTCTACTCTCCACTCCTGGCTCACTGAAGCCTCTCCTCTACTCTCCACTTCTGGTTCACTCAAGCCTCTACTCTCCACTTCTGGCTCACTCAAGCCTCTACTCTCCACTTCTGGTTCACTGAAGCCTCTCTTTTACTCTCCACTTCTGGTTCACTCAAGCCTCTACTCTCCACTTCTGGCTCACTCAAGCCTCTACTCTCCACTTCTGGTTCACTGAAGCCTCTCCTTTACTCTCCACTTCTGGTTCACTCAAGCCTCTACTCTCCACTTCTGGTTCACTGAAGCCTCTACCCTCCACTTCTGGTTCACTCAAGCCTCTACTTTCCACTTCTGGTTCACTGAAGCCTCTACTCTCCACTCCTGGCTCACTGAAGCCTCTCCTTTACTCTCCACTTCTGGCTCACTGAAGCCTCTACTCTCCACTTCTGGCTCACTGAAGCCTCTACTCTCCACTTCTGGCTCACTGAAGCCTATCCTTTACTCTCCACTTCTGGCTTACTGGCCTCTACTCTCCACTTCTGGCTCACTGAAGCCTCTACTCTCCACTTCTGGCTCACTGAAGCCTATCCTTTACTCTCCACTTCTGGTTCACTGAAGCCTCTCCTTTACTCTCCACTTCTGGTTCACTGAAGCCTCTCCTTTACTCTCCACTTCTGGTTCACTGAAGCCTCTCCTTTACTCTCCACTTCTGGCTCACTGAAGCCTCTACTCTCCACTTCTGGCTCACTGAAGCCTATCCTTTACTCTCCACTTCTGGCTCACTGAAGCCTTTACTCTCCACTTCTGGCTCACCGAAGCCTCTCCTTGACTCTCCATTTCTACACTCTTCAACTAACACTGACTTCAATAAACTAAGGACAGCGTGGTAGCTGTAAAAATCTAGGCTGCTTCTGTCAGATCTACGATGACTCTGACACAATTCTAATTACTTCACAACAAAATACTGTATTACCTTTCTTCTTCGAACTGAGGATACAACTCTTTTGTCACTTACTGTATGTCGAAACCTCGTTGAATCAGTCTGTCCTTGGCTCCAAACTACTCTTCCCTCTCTCTCTGTGTCTTCTCTTACTGTCTCGTTTCCCCGGTTCTCCTTTGTTTTTATAACCTCGGACTACATTTTCCTACACCGGACCTAATTTCAAGATGGCGTTGTTTCCTGTCTTCCGCTTTGGCGCATCCTAGATTATTCAGCGCACTGTCGCAGTATTTGCTGATGTTGTGAGTGGTCAGGTTCTGGGGAAAATCCCGTTTCTAATTCTATTCGCTATTTTTAAATCGAATTACGCTTGCGCGTAATTCTGGCAAAACTAAGAACTGTCTATACTGAGACACAATTGGTCTGGCAAGACTAAATCTGTCACACCTGGTCTCAAGGGAGATCAGGCACCAAGTCCTTATCCGAGACGGATGATTAACTCTGATGTCCCATGTACACTTTGTGCACATAAAAGAAACCATAGTTTAAAATAGAAAAGAAAAAAATCTAAAGGTAATGAAACACCAAGCCAATGAAGTGTTCTACACCTTTCAGGAGAGAGGGAGAGGGTGGGAGAGAGAGAGAGAGAGAGAGAGAGAGAAAGTGAAATGAAGTGTTACGGACTTTATTACAACTGACCTCAGATTTTGTGAGGTGGGCTGACCATTTCCCTTCCTCACTATGCTACCTCAATACCATTTCCCTTCCTCACTGTGCTACCTCAATTACCTCTAACAAAGTCAAGTACCCATTCACAGCTGGGTAGATAAAAGCATTTAAGTAATTTTCTGCTGGAATGAGAGACAAAGTCGTTGCTGAGCATGGCAGTCTGGGTACACATGACAACAACCTCCAGTATGACAATAGAAGTTACTGCAGTTCTGTGGTTGCTATCTTATAGCATTAATCATGATGGTTATCATGTTATCATATCAGACCCTGATCTAAAAGGAATGGCTGCAGCACAAGTAGATAGCAGATATTTTGTCATTTTTAATCAATTTTATTTGTTTGTCTTGTCTATTAAGCAGAGTGCGTAGTACTGTGTTTTGCACTGTAGTGCATCTAACTTCAGCACACATTTTTTTTTAATGGGTTCAGGTCGCATAGTGGTACGACTTTACTGATTCATGAATCAGAACACATGCAAGTGGTTTGTGAGACATGCAACTATGATTCGCCATCCCTTGGATAGTAGACATGGAGGCCTCATACATTCAGGGATTTGTGTGGATCTACGGCCCCAATCATGCTGGACTTAATGGTTAAAGTTAAAGACGAAGGCTCGACTTCAGCGCTGTGGGTCCCCAATATGGCTCAGTCTTTCTCAGCAAAAAGGTATCTCGCCTGCCAAGAGCATCACACAAAGCACAAACTCCGTAGCTTCAGCGATGAACCCAGGGATCTCCTGAAAAAATTTACATCATGAACTAACCGTCGCAGCTCGAATTCGAACCCCGACCGTCTGAACACGAGGCAAACGGCTTCACCACTTCGCCAAAGACCCCCTAAAGAACTTTTTTTCTGGCTTAAAAAAATACACATAGTGGGGACATTCGATATAATAGACACATAGTAGCCAAAATACTATTTAAAATAGTCGATGACTGCCAGGATAATTGGAGGGAAATACAAATTAATCCAAATGGAAAACCGCAACATGCTTCCGTGTCAACTGGTGTGAATTCCAGTCAAATCCTAGTCCATAATGAACTAAAACACGAGAGCAAAGTTAGATCCGCAGCCAATTAGACTACTCTTACTCATATACATAATCTAATATCCCTACTATTGGTTCATGCTTACAAAACCAGCTTATCAGTTCTTTCATTGCTGTGAACATCAACAAGTCCCAAAGACTCAAGACTTCTATGTCTGCTGCCATCCAGTCATGCTGTAACCATCTCTAAAATGGGAGAGCTAAAATTGTGCTTATTTTTCACAACACATTATGTAAACTAACATGAATATTATCCTCTTATAAATTGAGAAAAATCTAGAATCTGCACATATCTTAAGATAACACATGTACTCACAAATCGATCTAACTGCCACCGGAACCTCCACTCATGTATAGAGTCATCGGATGTTACAAATAAGGCTTTGATTGGGCGCGTCAGAAACACTTTCTCAAAAAACACCTGAAAGGCAGATAGGTGAGAAGAAACTTAGAAATTTCAAACCAGAAAAAAATTGTTTCATAAACAATGTCAATATAAGTAATCATGAATCATCATACTATATTATGTTGAGAAGATTTGACATCACTACAACTAGGGAAGATTCATAGGTTCTCAGTATTTTTAACCAGACAGTGAAGCGTATGGATGCTGATGATTCCTGTATGTTATATTATTATGTTATAGTTCTTCGGCGTTTGTCCTGAAAAGGACGTTGTCTCGTAATTTACAGTGAGGCTGAGATATCTACGTCTTTTGGCCTGACCCATTCAATTCCAGCATGGCATTTTGTGGCCAAGTTGTCTTCTCTCTCCGATCCCTAATCTCTTAGTCAGATAGCATGACTGCAGTCTGTTTCCAGGAAAGTCCCTTGAAGACGGAATTAGTCAGTTATGGGTCACTTACCCTGATGCAGGTAGCCAGCTTTGAGATACTGACTGCTGTCAGTTCATTCACTGCTGCATCTTCGGCCCTCTTATGTTTTACAGATGATGATGATTAATGATTCACCTTTCCACCAAGTGAAGAATAGGGCTGCCACTACAACAAATGCCCCTTTACAGGAAGCTTGTATCCGAACATTTACAATGGCAGTTTCATCAGCATAGTTTACGGCTAGGCTTCGATATCTGCATCTTTTGGCCTAAAACATCTGGCCTTCCCACCGTAATCCCTATTTTCTTAGCCAGACTATACTAGTACGACCTGTTTTCAGAGCTGCCGCTTGGAGACAGAATAGTGTCATGATCATTTCACTGACATGGATATCAGCAGTCAGCTATGAGTTACTGGCTGCTGTCAGCTCATTCACTGTGCTGCAACTTCCATTAGCTCCATGCACTATGTTATACAGACCCTTCACAAAACATATTGAGACAATCTATGCAGACATCCAACAATTCATTGACTGTTAGTACATAGTAAACAAATTGAATATTTGCTTACAAACAATAAATCAATTTATTTATTGAATTCACATTTTTTAGAAACAGACTGTTAAGTAAACAACCAATATAAAAGAACCAAAAAAACTGGTATACAACATTTTTCCCATTGCTGGGGTAGTCGAGGGGTTTTGAAGGCTGAGGATTACAGACCGCTTCGCCACTGCTGTCGCCATGTCGTGTGGTGGCTATGTTTATTTATTTCACCCCCAACAGAAAAACAACATATGCCATATTGGGGATTCAAACCCCTGCCCTTCTTGTCGGCAGGCAGGCCTCGAAATCATTCGGTCACGCGTTCCCCAACAACCAATTAAAGTCAAAATAATTTTTTTTATTAAAACAACCAATCAGGCTGCAGACCTTCACAAACAGATATCTCAGTCACATTCTTCAAGTTAGGTGACTAAATGTCACAACAAATACAGATCTGTGGCTTAGAACATGACAATATCCAATAGAGCTAATACAGCTTGAGATGTGTGTGACAAACTTTCAGAAATAAAAATAACAATATAACAAATCATGCAGATCATTGGAGTCCACAGTGGAAGAGCAGTCTGGGGAAGTCAAAGAACCTATCAAGAACAATGGAAAAGGAAACCAGGACATCAGCTGGAGTTTTATGAGCAGAGCTCAATAAGATGATCCAAAATAGGAAATAGTGGAGAGCAACCATTGCTGTCCTGTGCTCCAAGGAAAACCAGAAGGAAAAAGTCAAGTAAACAAGCTACATTTGCTAACCGAACCACCAACCAACAAATCTATAGGCTGAATGGGGTAAGACGCTGAGAATGAGAAAACAACAGTCAGCGGCTCATAACTGACTACTTGCATCAGGGTCAGCAAACCAGAGCTGTCAAATACCCTATTCGATTTCCAAGTGGCGGCCCTGGAAACGGCTGCATCTGTGTTGCCTGGCTGAGAGAATAGGGATTGAAGAGGAAAGATAAACCCAGTAGCAAAAATGTGAAACTTGATGTGTCCGATAAAGAGGCGAACATATATTGTAGTCTCACTATAAGCTTCAACACAATGTAACAAAATGCCATTTTCAGAAATAAAAACGAAAAAGTAGAAGAAAACTTTGAATAATAAAAGGCTCCAATAAGATGTAACTATTATTATGCCAAGAGAAATATAGTTCATGTGATGAATGTTCTGCATTCCTTGAACAGTTAACAAATTGAACGAAGATATAGTACAAAAAACAGGTAAGATTCATTGAGTATGTTCTCAGAAAGGGAGAACAGGAAAGTCTAAATATAATAAAGAAGAAGAAAGTAATCACATATGTTTCAGTTAATAAGTAAATTGTGTCAACTCACCTCAGAAAGATAAAACAAGGATATGACAACAATCAATACGATGAACTTGAGTACCATGTACAGGTAGTGAACTGGGTTGGCTGAAACATCAAGAAACAGAACATATTAATTACTCTCTAGAAGGTCTGACTGCACAGTTCATGCTTGATGGTTTATTACCATTGGCAAGTCAATAATACCAGCAAAATTAATCAGCAAAATTAATCAATAATTTCTCATCTCATTTCTCTTCTGTGAAAATATGTCTTTTAAAAATGCTAATGTAATGTTATTTTAATTGGCTGATCATTTTCAGAGAGAGAGAGAGGGAGAGGGAAAGGGAGGGAGGGAGAGAGAGAGAGAACAGTTGATATAACCAGGACGAACATTGTCAGACAAATTATTATTCTACAGAATCAAATGCTTTTTTGTAGACAATGAAAGCGAAGATCAAATGAGACTGGTATTCTCAGGCTGTCTCAATAATGTGACAGCAGGTTGAGATATGGCCCAACAAGCTGTAAGGACACCTAAAGCCATCTTGTTCAATGGGTTAAATTTCTCCCATTCTCAATAGTGCGCAACCATTTGAGTTTTCCTTCTCCTAGATAAATTACCACGTGTCTACAGGTTTCATCTACTTAAACAATTTTGGTTTTGGGATGTCAAAGACACGGACCTTGCCTCATCTCTTGTTAATATGAACTGTCCTACTGCAGGTAGGCCAGAAGCTGGGCTTTTGAAGTCAGAGATTAGGTGTTGTGCATGTCTCTGAAACATTTAGTTTGACCTTACAGTTCATTCTTAAATCCACTTATGGATATGACAACATCTGGAACTCGCCTCTCCCACATTTTAAGCTTGGATTTCAACCATGCAACTCCATGTTGGAACAATCAATATCATTTATATATCAAGATATGAGAAGCTAAAGGTTGGATGAGAGAGAACTATAAGTAATAAAAATATGAATAGAAAGTCAGAGAAGGAATTGACTGCTACCGCGACTGGTGATCATGGTACAATATTCAAAACAATAAGCAAGCAAAACCTTCAACCTTTGACTGAGTATTAGAAAGACTGTTCATGCTAAAAAGTATTTATCTAGGATGAATACGTGTTTACAGGGGTGCTGGCATAAAATAGTCAAAAGGTCATAAAATTGTTTTTGTCTAAACCGCATACCATCAATCTTCATGTGGCCAATGGACCATCAAACTTATCTTTATGTGGTTATGGACGATCAAACTTATTTTCATTTGGACCATTAAACTTATCTTCATGTTCGCCCATGGACCATCGAACTTATCTTCATATGGACCAGGATCCATCAAACATCTTCATATGGCCCATGGACCATCAAACTTATCTTCACATGACCCATGAACCATCAAACTTATCTTCATCTGACCCATGGACAATCAAACTTATCTTCATCTGACCCATGGACCATCAAACTTATCTTCACATGACCCATGGACAATCAAACTTATCTTCATCTGACCCATGGACCATCAAAATTATCTTCATATGACCCATGGACAATCAGACTTATCTTCATCTGACCCATGGACCATCAAACTTATCTTCACATGACCAATGTACCATCAAACTTATCTTCATCTGACCCATGGACAATCAAACTTATCTTCACGTGACTCATGGACCATCAAACTTATCTTCATATGGCCAATGGACCATCAAACATCTTCATGTGGCCCATGGACCATCAAACTTCTGAAGTGGTTTTAGTTTCTTGTACTTCTTCGTTCATTCTCAATCTCCCGCTACCAAGCCCTGAACAGGGCTTTGCAAGTAGCAGGATGTTGTCTGGAGAACGGAATGCTTTGTGTCATTGTTTACAGCTTGACTGTGATATTGTACCTTTCGGTCCGACACATCCGACTTCAGCAAGCATTTTTGAGTACCGGGTTCGCCTTCCCTCTTCTATCCATTCTCCTTTGCCAGCCTACTCTGTTGCAGTCTGTTATCCAGGATCCCTGCGTGGAGGTGTAGAAGGATCTTGGCAGCTCTGGTTAACTTGCCCTGACACTAGCAGTCAGCTATGGGTCGCTAACTGCTGCAGCTCATGCACTGCTCAGCATCTTGATCCTGGTTTGAGACACATGGTCTAGAGCAGAGATCTCCAAACTACCAAACTATGGTCTACAGGTCACATGTGATCTGCCACAAGATTATATTCGGTCTGCCACAAGGTCATATCCAGCAAGACACCATTTTTCTGTTAAAACTAATTGTTTCACTTCACTATTTCATAACCACTCAGTATAGATGACATACCCAGTTCTTTTCCGCGCATGTTCTTTCCCTATGACACCAAGCTAGAGTGTAGGCCTCCTAATGAAACCAAGCTAGAGTGTGCTGCCTCCTAATGAAACCAAGCTAGAGTGTGCTGCCTCCTAATGAAACCAAGCTAGAGTGTGCTGCCTCCTAATGACACCAAGCTACAGTGTGCTGCCTCCTAATGACACCAAGCTACAGTGTGCTGCCTCCTAATGACACCTTTAGAAACTACCAACTACATTTTTCAGTTATACCATATCAGTTTGTGACCTACTTACTGACGTATCCTGCATATAATTTTCTTTAAAGTTCAAAGATTTGTTTTATATTTCCGTTTATGTCATTTAGATTTTAAAAATTAACTATTAACAATTTTTAAACAGTCATAAAACAAATTGCTTGTAACTGGTATCATTAAATGGTTGTTGTTGTTTGCGAATTTCCACAATGATGAGTAGGTTACTCTTTTGTGCGCCTTGAAAAGGACGTTAAGTGGTGGTTGCAGTAGTTTTCCTCACATCCCGAGCGTCCTGGTGAAGGTGGACCGAGGTTCTCCAGGCGGTTGTGCTATGCTTGGCTTCATCTGTGTGTCACTCACTACTATGGGGATCATGTCAATCCCTCACCTTGTTAACCAGGCAGCCATGAAAACAGCCAGTTTCCAGGGAGGGCTACTAGGAAGCCGAGGTGAGGATCTTGGCCAGTATGTCTTGCCTGACACTGACTAACATGTCTGATCAGTAAATTTTGTCTGACCAGATGTTAGTCTTCCTCCTCATCATTAAATGGTACTACAGTCATAGAATTTGATGAGTATGCATTTTAATTAGAATACTTTGAATCATGGTATTCAAACAGGCATGTCAATGTCTGTTGCCAAGTAGCCAAAAGCTATCGGCTATTCGTAGTAAGTATTTAAAACTCCCTGCGGCTACTAGGCCTGGGGAAAAGTATAAATAATTATTGTAGATTTTTTACTAGAATTTTAAATTTTATCCGGGCAGGGGCCATTAAGCCTACTCTATTCGATTTCTAACTGCCAATGGATTTTTAACATGCTCAACATTGTACACGGGAGTCCGATCTCACTACCCCGAGATCAGGAACATTTTTACCAGACGATTCACATGAAAAATCCCGGTCTCTACCATGATTCGAACCCGCGACCTCCAGCACCCGACATGGACACCTTACCTCGTGATAATACAAATTTCAGTTGATCGAAAAAGAACAACAATAAATTGGCACTGGTCTTATACTGCAAGAATCTTCTTCTTCTTCTGCATTCATTCTCAATCTCCCTCTACAAAGCCCTGAACAGGGCTTTGCAAGTAGCAGGGTGTAGCCTGGAGAACGGAATGCGTTGTGTTTACAGCTTGGCTGCTATATTTGCACCTTTCGGTCCGACACATCCATCTTCGGCAGTGCAAAGGTCTATTACACTGACAAGTTTGGGAAACGCTGATCTAGATTGTCCAAGTGGTGAGCTGTTAGAACGCTTGTCTGTCATTGCAAAACTGACAAGAATATGTTTTCTAGTTGGGGCACACTCTCACCCATTGAATTGTTAATGGTTATCTGCCTGCTAAAGTTAGGGAAGACAAGGACTCAAGACTCCATTCACAACCCTACTTAGTCGCCCTCTTTGGTATCCATAGCAGAGTGCTGTCAATGTGAATCATGGGGAGCAAAAAATTGGGCCACTGCAATCTTCCAAACATGTCTAAAAGACGACTAAAGGAGTTGTACATGGAGCACGCAACCTCGTAACGTCAAACAAATTTCTACATTGTACCAGTACAGAAAGAACACACACAGCACATGCTTCAGTACAAGGGGCCAACTGTAGTGGTGGCTCTATGCTCTTTATGCAGCAAGGTGCAGTTTACTTATTCCTTTCAACCGGCCCGGTAGGAGTCCTTGATGCACACAAAGACAAGCATGTCTCTAGTCAGGTGTTGGCATGTGTTTGTAGTACTTACCTTCGGCTGATTGGCTGGTGATGTGAGGCGGGATAGCCATGACCAGGTAGATGATTATAAACCAGAAGGAGATCAGCGGAACGAAGTAGTAGAACTGGTAGGGCCGGTTCATGGTAAAACACAGTGTCACCACGAGCATGTTTATACGGAACAGAACCTGGCAAAAGAGAACATATCATCTCATCAGAAGGATGTTATGTTCAACTTTAAAGTTGGCATCACTGCTAATCAGGCAGAGCATTAGATGGTCAATCACTTTCAGCACACAAACTGGACAGCCTTGTAGGAGCACTCATGCAGATCAACTATAATTTCAACAGCATATAAATAAAATGGATTCCTGCCCACTGCCAGATGAATAATAATGGGGAAGCAGATAGGCTAGCCAAAAAGCGAGGAAGCAAAACCCAAACTGAAGGGAAAAAATCATTCAGAGAAGCAAAAAACAGTGATAAAAAAACAAATCACACAGTATGATATAACAATTACATAACATTCCTTAGCAGGAAAGGATCCTGCGACAATGTTCATAATGTGTGTTGGTCACTGCAGACTTTGATACCATATGTTAAGCAAAATCAAATTTGGACACAGGCATGGGCCCATATGGTGGGTTCACACAAACAGTAGAACATGTTCTCCAAGTCCTGGAAACTCTGCAAGAGGGGCAGAGTAGCAGCATGATCCTCTCCAACCTAGATGAGGAATGAATTATATGATGAGAGACAAGCCTGAGACAGACAGACACATCCACACCCACCATCCAACATATATAGTGAGTGAAAAAGACATGTTTGTGTCAGAGCTAATGAAGAAGAAGACTTTCAGCAGATGGTGAATGGTAGATGGTGAAGGGTACAGATGGTGAAGGGTACAGATGGTGAAGGGCACATATAGTGAAGGGTACAGATGGTGAAGGGTACATATGATGAAGGGTGCAGATAGTGAAGGGTACAGATGGTGAAGGGCACAGATAGTGAAGGGTACAGATGGTGAATGGTACAGATGGTGAAGGGCATATATAGTGAAAGGTACAGATGGTGAAGGGTACATGTAGTAAAGGGCACAGATAGTGAAGGGTACAGATGGTGAAGGGTACAGATGGTGAAGGGTACAGATGGCGAAGGGTACAGATGGTGAAGGGTACATATGGTGAGGGGTACAGATGGTGAAGGGTACAGATGCTGATGGTTCATGCAGCTCACTGATTGAACACACTCATTGCCCAACCTCTCAAGCTTGACCTAAATTTGATACAAAACTCTGCAGACTCAGGATAGATGATTGAGTATCTGTACATTTATATTGAGATATATATAAAGGAAATATAAGGAATATCAACTAGTGGACACAACATAGACAACTTGGAATATGCTGATGCCCATCTGCATGGTACATGATGATGATAAACAAGATTGGTGGCATATGTGAGCATCTAATTTACTTTAAAAGAGGACATAAGTGTAATGGGGTTGTAAGTAGCGTTGTAAGTGTGAGTAATGATAGGTTGAGTTGTAAGTATTGAGTGGTTATAAGTTGGGTTGTAAGTGTGAGTAGTTATAAGTTGAGCTGTAAGTATGAGTGGTTATAAGTTGAGTTGTATGTGTGAGTAGTTATAAGTTGAGTTGTAAGTATGAGTGGTTATAAGTTGAGTTGTAAGTGTGAGTAGTTATAAGTTGAGTTGTAAGTGTGAGTTGTTATAAGTTGTGTTGTAAGTGTGAGTAGTTATAAGTTGAGTTGTAAGTATGAGTGGTTATAAGTTGAGTTGTAAGTGTGAGTAGTTATAAGTTGAGTTGTAAGTGTGAGTTGTTATAAGTTGTGTTGTAAGTGTGAGTAGTTATAAGTTGAGTTGTACGTGTGAGTGGTTATAAGTTGAGTTGTACGTGTGAGTAGTTATAAGTTGAGTTGTAAGTGTGAGTAGTTATAAGTTGAGTTGTAAGTGTGAGTAGTTATAAGTTGAGTTGTAAGTGTGAGTTGTTATAAGTTGTGTTGTAAGTGTGAGTGGTTATAAGTTGAGTTGTAGGTGTAAGGATTTGTAAGTGTAAGGGGTTGTAAGTCGAGCTGCAAGAGTCAGAGGTTGTTACTCAAGTTGTAAATTTGATTGGTTCTAAGTGTGAAGAATTGTGATTGTGAGGGATTGTAAGCTTAAAGGGCTGTAAGTGTTGAGTTGTTGGAATTGAGAGAGATTGAAAGTGTGAGGAGTTGTAAATGTGAGGGGTTGTAAGTGTGAGGGGTTGTAAGTGTGAGGAGTTGTAAGTGTGAGGGGTTGTAAGTGTGAGGGGTTGTAAGTGTGAGAGGTTGTAAGTGTGAGGAGTTGTAAGTGTGAGGGGTTGTAAGTGTGAGGGGTTGTAAGTGTGAGGGGTTGTAAGTGTGAGGGGTTGTAAGTGTGAGGGGTTGTAAGTGTGAGGGGTTGTAAGTGTGAGAGGTTGTAAGTGTGAGGAGTTGTAAGTGTGAGGGGGTTGTAAGTGTGAGGAGTTGTAAATGTGAGGGGTTGTAAGTGTGAGGAGTTGTAAGTGTGAGGAGTTGTAAGTGTGAGGGGTTGTAAATGAGGGGGTTGTAAGTGTGAGGGTTTGTAAGTGTGAGGAGTTGTAAATGAGGGGGTTGTAAGTGTGAGGGGTTGTAAATGTGAGAGTTGTAAGTGTGAGGGGTTGTAAATGAGGGGGTTGTAAGTGTGAGAGTTGTAAGTGTGAGGGGTTGTAAGTGTGAGAGTTGTAAGTGTGAGAGTTGTAAATGAGGGGGTTGTAAGTGTGAGAGTTGTAAATGTGAGGGGTTGTAAGTGTGAGGGGTTGTAAGTGTGAGAGTTGTAAGTGTGAGAGTTGTAAGTGTGAGAGTTGTAAGTGTGAGGGGTTGTAAGTGTGAGAGTTGTAAATGTGAGGGGTTGTAAGTGTGAGAGTTGTAAATGTGAGGGGTTGTAAGTGTGAGGGGTTGTAAGTGTGAGAGTTGTAAATGTGAGGGGTTGTAAGTGTGAGAGTTGTAAATGTGAGGGGTTGTAAGTGTGAGGGGTTGTAAGTGTGAGAGTTGTAAGTGTGAGGGGTTGTAAGTGTGAGGAGTTGTAAGTTTGAGAGTTGTAAGTGTGAGGGGTTGTAAGTGTGAGAGTTGTAAATGTGAGGGGTTGTAAGTGTGAGAGTTGTAAATGTGAGGGGTTGTAAGTGTGAGAGTTGTAAGTGTGAGAGTTGTAAGTGTGAGGGGTTGTAAGTGTGAGGAGTTGTAAGTGTGAGAGTTGTAAGTGTGAGAGTTGTAAGTGTGAGAGTTGTAAGTGTGAGGAGTTGTAAGTGTGAGAGTTGTAAGTGTGAGGGGTTGTAAGTGTGAGGAGTTGTAAGTGTGAGAGTTGTAAGTGTGAGGGGTTGTAAGTGTGAGGAGTTGTAAGTGTGAGAGTTGTAAGTGTGAGAGTTGTAAGTGTGAGGGGTTGTAAGTGTCATGTGTTGTAAGTGTGAGGGGTTGTAAGTGTGAGGTGTTGTAATTGTGAGGTGTTGTAAGTGTGAGGGGTTGTAAGTGTGAGGGGTTGTAAGTGTGAGGGGTTGTAAGTGTGAGAGTTGTAAGTGTGAGAGTTGTAAGTGTGAGGGGTTGTAAGTGTGAGAGTTGTAAGTGTGAGGGGTTGTAAGTGTCATGTGTTGTAAGTGTGAGGGGTTGTAAGTGTGAGGGGTTGTAAGTGTGAGAGTTGTAAGTGTCATGTGTTGTAAGTGTGAGGTGTTGTAAGTGTCATGTGTTGTAAGTGTCATGTGTTGTAAGTGTGAGGTGTTGTAAGTGTGAGGTGTTGTAAGTGTCATGTGTTGTAAGTGTCATGTGTTGTAAGTGTCATGTGTTGTAAGTGTGAGGTGTTGTAAGTGTCATGTGTTGTAAGTGTCATGTGTTGTAAGTGTCATGTGTTGTAAGTGTCATGTGTTGTAAGTGTCATGTGTTGTAAGTGTGAGGTGTTGTAAGTGTCATGTGTTGTAAGTGTCATGTGTTGTAAGTGTCAGGGGCTTTAAGTCAAGTTGCAAGTGTTTAAGAAGTAGTAAGTGTTAAGTGTGAGGAATGCAAGCTGCAATTGTGAGGGGTGTGATTGTGAGAGGCTGTGATTGTGAGAGGCTGTGATTGTGAGAGGCTGTGATTGTGAGAGGCTGTGATTGTAGGGAGTTGTAAGTAGTGTGAGTTGTGAGGAAAATATTGAAGTACATGGTTGGCGTAACCCTGACCACATCACCCTTAGAAAATATGGGCCTAACACCATATCCCCAATATGAAACATGGCATTTAAGAGATTCTCTACTCATTCTTTCACTTTATAGTTATTGGTTTTTTGGTTCCTTGGAATGGTTTTTATTAGTCACATGTGAGCAAAGTTTCTTCTCTATAAGGAAGTTGATATATTGTCTAAGTTAGTGCTTCTATCGGACTTTTTCCAATCAAGAATATATGAGACCTTCTTATTCAGCAAAGGACATGCTTGCTATTAGTTCAATTTTCAGAGTTTAGAAAAAAATATTGTAGTAGCTTGTTAAATTCCTCAAACCCCCACTCTTATGTCTCATTTGTTGAGGTAGAAGAGCTTGTGTGCCCTCAAGACCTTAAGAGCACAGCTACCAGCAGGGCCTCCCAAACCAGACAGGTTTAAGGGTAGTTTTTTTTCGTTGGTGAATCATATAGGTTATGAATACGGATGTTGGTTTTCTTAACAGTAATGTCAACTTCTATAATTTCTGTCTGGTTATTGGTGTTCACTACATATAATTGAATCTCATGGTTCATCTCCTCTGTGTCATTCCCTGTCCAGTCTGAATGCCTGGTATCCTCAGACTGAAAGTCTGTGGTTGCTATCGAGGTAGACCTCATTGATACATGCTACACCTATTTGATCTCCATTTAGTTGTTTTAATAGTAAGTCTTTTTTATTCATAAACACGTTCATATTCCACTTGTAGTATGTTGAGTATTCTTGGTATTTGGCCAATAACTCAGACATGCTTTGCAAGACCATCAACACACAAACAGCAGTATGAAAACAATGGTTGTAACAAAACTATTTTGCAAGCAGCAGCTGAGACCATCCTCAGAGGGGCAAGAAAAGAAACGCAAACCCTACTAGAGTGAAGAATTACAAAAGCTTGAGAGTGAATTATCAGAAACTACCAGAAACTTCACAGAGAAGTAGCAGTCAACCAAAGCAAATATTGCTCTCAAATAGATCACTGCAAAATACACAAGAATCAGTCAACAGGTTGGGAAAAAACAAAACAGAATCTCTCAACCTAGATTTGGAAACTAGCTTGAGTCCTGAAGTCGCACACTACTACGGGGATCAAGTCGATACCGCACCTCGTAAGGCAAACTGCCATGAAAACAGTCTTTCCAGAGAGGACTATGAGGTGCAGTTCTTGGTCAGTATTTTTTGTCTGACCCTGACTAACATGTCTGATCAGTATGTTGTGCCTGACCAGACGTTAGTCTTCCTCCCTAGAATGTATGATAAATCTATCTATCTATATATCTATTTTCAGTCTACTTTTGTCGTTAGACGTCGAGGGGAGGTGTGACCTCCTTTGTTTCATATTTTTTTTGGCAGGTGAAAATCCACTGGTGACTTTCCAGGTCAATCCCAGCATCTGTTAGCCCCTGGAATATACAATCACCTATTTTTGAGACTGGTGGAGGTAGAAATGTAAATTAGAGCATGGTAGACCCAGAGCCTGTCAAGCGCCATCTAAGTCACTCCGTTAACCACATAACGAAGACCTGTAGTTATAGCCACACAGTTCCCTTTTTTTGCGACATATTCTCTGTGGGGTGAATATCCCTAGAACAATTTGAGTAGATTTTTAACTTGAATTTTGCCAGAGTAGCGACCGTTAGGTCTACTCTTTTTTATTTCCAACTGCTAAGGTATTTTTAACGTGTGCATCGCTGTACACGGGTGTCTAATCTCACTACTCAGAGATCAGGGGAAATATTTACTGGAAGATCCACATGAAAAAATCCCGGTCTCCAATGAGATTTGAACCCATGACATCCAACACCCGAGGCGAACACCTTACCTCGAGACTACTGGGTCCCCAAACTAATACTAATACCAAACTAATGTGGCACTTGCAAGAAAAATATTCTTGTAATTCCACAGCAAGTCGGACTCAGACAACAGCAATGAACTGAAGATTAGATCACTCACATTGTCAGGAAATTGATGATGCCTTCCAAGAAAGAAACACATTCACTAGCAGTTTGGGCATGTTTAGAAAAAGCTTTAGATAACGTATGGAAAGAGGGATTGAAAGTCAAGCCGTATAGAAGTAAAGTTTGCAGAGAAATTTACAAATCAATCAGTCATTATCTTGAAAACAGAACTGCTGGAGTTCAAGTTCAAGGACAGACTAGCAGAAAGATGACATTAGAGCAGGAAGTGTCCCAAGAGGGAGTCCTGTTACGCTCATTATTATTCACATATAAATTATATAATTGAGAATATTTCAAAAGTGCACACAGTTCTGTTTTTGCAGATGATTTATCTTTGTGGATATCTGAAGAAAATGTCACAACATCAAGCATTCTGATGCAGCATGCTCTAACATCACATGGTTAATAAAGATAAATGAAGAAAAACCACATATACAATCAGTTCCCCTCTCAAACAAACCAAATAGCTCTAAAGTAAAAATGGAAAAATTCTGCAACTGGATGAAAACTCAAATTATTGAGGTATTACCTTTGATCAGCATCTGATGTGAAAAACACAGATATTGAGAATAGATTTGCTCAAGACAAGACAAAAAAATGTCAATCATGAAACTACTTGCTGGCAAAATCTTGGGGAGTAGATGAAAATGTATTTAAAAAACTGTATACTGGATGTGTGAGGTCGGTCCTAGGATATGGCATAACAGCAGGATGGGCAACTGCATGCAAATCAAACTTTGAAAAAAAAAAACAAAAAAAAACATCAAAGCAATATAAATCATAACAGGGTGGGCAACTGCATCCAAATCAAACTTTGACTAAAAAAAAAAAAAATTATCCAGATCAAAGCAAAATAAATCATAACATGGTGGGCAACTGCAGCCAAATCAAACTAAAAAAAAAAAAAATCCAGATAGAAGCAATATAACAGGGAACATGAGGGCCACACCAATTAGAGAACTAGAAAAGATTATGAAACTGCAACCAATGGGAGACAGAAGGAACAGCAAGGCCTAACAACAAGGTGAGAAATTCAGAAGACTGACAAATCACCCAATGTACCAGAGAATAATAATAAGAATAAGATGCAAGTGGGGTAACTTTGTAGTATCAGTAAGTGTTGAACAGATCCTACAAATGCCACATCACAAATAACACACTACACCCATGCTTTCCACCTGGAGAAAGCAGTGCTTCTAAGAGCACACAGAAAACAGAGGCAGAGGCCTTGAAAACTGCAGCAGCAGTTCTAATGGCAGATAAAAGCACAGAGAGAAGTAGCCTTTTTAACTAACATACTGTCAGAGGTTGTAGCACTGGCGAGCCAGAAAAATACAGACCTAAAGGAACTAAGAGTGATACTTTATCAACTATATCACCAATTCAAGAGAGTTGTGATACAATGGATTACATTTCATTGCAGCATTCTTAGCTGAAAATGCTGACAGATTGTCAAGAGAAGGTGGAAAGCTATCTTAACCTGATATAGGTATAACTTATGAGGGTGGAAAGCTATCTTAACCTGATATAGGTATAACTTATGAGGGTGGAAAGCTATCTTAACCTGATATAGGTATAACTTATGAGGGTGGAAAGCTATCTTAACCTGATATAGGTATAACTTATGAGGGTGGAAAGCTATCTTAACCTGATATAGGTATAACTTATGAGGGTGGAAAGCTATCTTAACCTGATATAGGTATAACTTATGAGGGTGGAAAGCTATCTTAACCTGATATAGGTATAACTTATGAGGGTGGAAAGCTATCTTAACCTGATATAGGTATAACTTATGAGGGTGGAAAGCTATCAACCTGATATAGGTATAACTTATGAGGGTGGAAAGCTATCAACCTGATATAGGTATAACTTATGAGGGTGGAAAGCTATCTTAACCTGATATAGGTATAACTTATGAGGGTGGAAAGCTATCAACCTGATATAGGTATAACTTATGAGGGTGGAAAGCTATCTTAACCTGATATAGGTATAACTTATGAGGGTGGAAAGCTATCAACCTGATATAGGTATAACTTATGAGGGTGGAAAGCTATCTTAACCTGATATAGGTATAACTTATGAGGGTGGAAAGCTATCAACCTGATATAGGTATAACTTATGAGGGTGGAAAGCTATCTTAACCTGATATAGGTATAACTTATGAGGGTGGAAAGCTATCTTAACCTGATATAGGTATAACTTATGAGAGTGGAAAGCTATCAACCTGATATAGGTATAACTTATGAGGGTGGAAAGCTATCAACCTGATATAGGTATAACTTATGAGGGTGGAAAGCTATCTTAACCTGATATAGGTATAACTTATGAGGGTGGAAAGCTATCTTAACCTGATATAGGTATAACTTATGAGGGTGGAAAGCTATCAACCTGATATAGGTATAACTTATGAGGGTGGAAAGCTATCTTAACCTGATATAGGTATAACTTATGAGGGTGGAAAGCTATCAACCTGATATAGGTATAACTTATGAAGTAGCTATGAGGTTTACCAGGTGTAGATACAGGAACAAGTGGGAAGCAGAGTACACATGTCAACAAACAAATGACGTGTATCACCAGCTCAAGAGTTGTGAGCTGGTGGTAATCTCTAGACTCTATAGAAGCTACAGCAAATGAAGATACCCTCTAGTCAACAAACTAAGGATAAGAAATACCGATGAATATTTCTGCTGCACTGATAAAATGCCTGCTGAACATCTACTACAAAGGTGTCCAACATACAAGTAACAGAGAAAGCACATATGGCCATCATAAATACAATTTCCAGGACAAACTCTATGAAGATACCAATATCTTCAGACTGACCAGTTTTCTTCTCATATATTCAAGTTGATATCTGAAAGCGTATGATGAAGAAGAAGAAGCAGTACCTCAGCTACCATATTTAGTACAATATTGCTTTGAGACTGGCTTCGCCCCTATATTTTACATTTTCATGGCAGTCTTGCCTGTGTCGTCATTGAAGAAGTCATGTAAAAAATTAAACTGCAATATCTTGTTAGGCAGGCTCACCCTTGTCGTGTGAAAGGCAGTAAGAACAGCTGAAACAGTATATGTTCTGTGACAACTAGTTCTCAAACAGATGGCAGCAATGATACACTAAAAGTCATTAGCCCCAGTACAAGTCAAACCCTAATAGGATATACTGGATAACAAATGAAGCAAACATCATTTTCTTAAAGAAGCAATGAAGGAGTGATAGTTAACTTACTTCACAAACCCTGCGAGGCTGACTGTTACGTGAGTGCCAGCCAATCTGGCAATGCCGCCAGCCCTGCAGAAACCAAGCCATACCGTAAAACTCTTGACATTAAACCTCTGATAGAATTTTGGCTAGATATCGAAAAAAAGACAACTTGTCTGTAAGTTACTCATATAATCGGCAATTATGGACATTCAATCCTGACTCCATATGCAAATTAAAACTTTGCTTGTTGATGAAATTATCTAGTATATTGATGCGGCTAATCAATTTTGGTGTTGCTAATCAGAGGAACAAGAAACAATGAGTTTTACAGCAAACCAACAAGGCTTCTCCAATCACATACCAAACACAAAATCTACAGTCAGTTCTACAGTAGTATGCAGTATGCTGGGAAAGTCACATTATTTGCCTATGATGTACAGGCATTTAACACAATCATTACCATGACCAGCAAGTGGCCAAGCAGTTAAGTTTCATCTAGACAGAAGAACACGGGTTCTAATAAATTATTAAGGTTTTTTTTGCTCCTATCAAGGGTGAAATCAAAATCTACCTTGCACACTGTGCATTGACTGCCAATATTCTAAAGTCAAAATCTACCTTGCACACTGTGCATTGACTGCCAATATTCTAAAGTCAAAATCTACCTTGCACACTGTGCATTGACTGCCAATATTCTAAAGTCAAAATCTACCTTGCACACTGTGCATTGACTGCCAATATTCTGAAGTCAAAATCTACCTTGCTCACCTTTTGATGACTGTCCATTATCTCAAGTCAAAATTTCCCTTGCACACTGTTTGTTGATGACTGTCCATTATCCCAAGTCAAAATCTAACTTGCACACTGTGCATTGATTACCCATTATCCCAAGTCAAAATCTACCTTGCACACTGTGCATTGATTACCCATTATCCCATGTCAAAATCTACCTTGCACACTGTGCATTGATTACCCATATTCCCACGTCAAAATCTACCTTTCACACTGTGTGTTGACTGTCAAATTCCCAAATCAAAATATATCTTGCATGCTGTGCATCAACTGCTAATATTCCTGGGCCTTCTAAATCTCCAAGATAGACCCCAGCAATGGAAAATAAGACGTAATGATAGTAAATACCATGAGCCACAGTGATGGTCAAGTTTACCCAACATCATACAGAGCCACGGGTCAGAAGAAAATGCAATCACAGAGTAGGACGCATATAAAGAAAAAAAACTTTTTTTTGTTTTTGCGTTTGCCTTATTTCTCTAATCCCCAAGGCGGTGTGCGTTGCACTGTGGTTTTAATTTTGCGCCTGTCGGCCCAGTACATCCGACTTCAGTATGCATTTTATGTAAGGGTCTGCTTCCTCCTGCATTTTCTAAGGGTTTGCTTCCCCGGGGTAACGGTCGGTGTTGTGATGGGGATCGAACCCAACGCCTTTGAATTGTGAGCCGTGCCACTTAACCACTAGGCCACGCCGTCCCCTAAGGAAATCAGTTGATAGTTTTACACAGAACTATCTGTTCTAGAATCCCCAGGGCAAGATAAACAGAGGAAGACCAAAACACACATGGAGAAGAGCGATCAAGATAGACACAAGAGATAAGGAAAACATAGAGTGAGCTGGGATGGATGACTCAGGACAGGACTTAGCACATATTTATTAAAGACCTATGCTCCAATGCTCCACAGGGAGTTGAAAGAATTAGGTTGGGAACAGTTGGACTGCTTTCAGGAACACTACACACAAAAAAAGAGGATGAATAAAATATAAATATGACATCTTCTGTTCATAAACAAATCTGAAGGTCACTTTTCGAGTCCCCAGCCCCCTTTCTTGTGTGCGTGTATGTGTGTGGATGTGTGTGTGTGCAGTTGTGTGTGTGTGTGTTTTCCTGGAAGTGATGGTTTCAGTAGCACTTTGTTTTACATATGAAGGCTGTCAGTTCCATGCACAGCACTGACTAGTCATCCTTCCCAACATGCATAGTAGGATTAGAGTGCTTGTCTCTCATGGTAAAGAGCATGGGTCCAATTCACTGTAGGAGCATTATACCAAATGGTATTATTCTTGTGAACTCCTGGGAAAGCGAGAACTCTTATTCCTTGTATCATATGATACATTGGTAATTGTTCTAGAACTATCTTTAAAACCCAGATGGTTATAAGTAATTGACGAGGTGTACAACCTCAACTATTGAGGAGCCTTCTCCTCCCCAGCAGTTGACCATCAGACCTATAAGAGGAGTAGAGAATATGAACAAGTACAGTAGCACTCTCCAGACTATCTGTATGTTCAAATATTCAATTTCTTTGTGACATTTATCATGCAACAAATCATGAAATAAATATGAGAAAGGTCACAAAAACAATCACCACCATCAGCAGTAAGCACCACATCCAGACAGGAAATTAAACAATATTAATATTAGGAAGGTCTTCAGTAAAATAAGAGATCAGTGGTGAGTGAAAAACGCAAGATGGTTACACTACAGTTTTACATAAGAATAGTAACAGACAAGAGCAGACCAATTACAGTGAAATAATAAACTTGACCAGCAATGACACAATAGACTGTCAATTCTATTTGTAGAGCTTTATCTTCTTCAACAATACCAGCGAAAAGTGAGTTATGAGCATGGGGCTGGCCACTGCATCTTGTCATCATGTAGCATGTCCTTTGTAGAACGTCGCTCCCATCACAGTCTGTCTGAAAGAAACTCGTTCCCTTGCCAAAACTCCAGCTTCCGCCACTGTCATACTCAGGCACTCCTGGATATCTTGGTGCCATCGTCTTCTTGGTCTACCCCTTCCTCTTTTGCCTGGCACCATACCTTCCATCACCGTCCTCTCAAGACCGTTGTGTCTCTTGATGTGACCAAAGTATTTGCATTTTCTAGCCAAAATGGAATTGATAAACCAGTTCTCCTCTATGCTCAACTCTTGCCGAATGTCTACATTTGTTCTTTTCTCTGTCCAGGGTATTCTGAGGATCTTTCTGTAACATTTTGACTCGAAGGATTCGATTCTTTGTCTAGAAGTTTTGGTAATCGTCCATGCTTCACAGCCATAAGCTGCCACAGGAAAAACACAGGCTCTCAAGACTTTTACTTTTATCGTTTTGTTGGTGCCCTGCCATAATTTCTTCAGGCTGTTCAGTCTCTGCATTGCCATAGCTAGTCTTCTTCTGATTTCTTTCGAGCAGTCACCATTTTTGTCGATTCTGGAGCCCAGATATTCAAAATGTGTAACCTGATCTATTTCCTCACCACCCACTGTAAATGTATGCTGACATTGTGTTTTATCGGTGGTCATTATCTTTGTTTTGTTTATGTTTATGAACAGATTTTGATCTTTACTATGTCCATTAACGGCTGAAAGTAGCTGCTCTAGCCCTTCCGCACTTCTTGATAGTATCACTGTGTCATCTGCATATCGTAACTCTGGAATCTCGTACCCCCCAATCGTAAATGGGTCGAAACTTTCAATGTTCTCATCTTCTCGCACATTTCTCATTATACATTCCGCATATATGTTGTACAGATAAGGTGAGAGTATACATCCCTGTCGGACTCCCTTTTGTACTGCAAACCAATCTGATGTTTGCCCAGATACTCGGACAGCGGCTTGTTGATCTTGGTATAATGTTTCAATGAGATGGACTATATGCAAAGGAAACCCCATTTCCTTCATGATTCTCCACAGATTTTGATGTTTTACCGTGTCGCAGGCCTTAGTGTAATCAATGAAACATGTGTACAGGTCTACATTAAACTCTCTACATTTTTCATAGATATTCCTTAAATTGAATATGTGGTCCCGGGTCCCTCTGTCTTTCCTAAAACCTGCCTGGACTACGTGAATTTCAGATTCAAACCTTTTCTCTATCCTTCTTAATAGGATTCGCAGGAGTATCTTGCTAGCATGGCTGATCAGTGCGATAGTTCGGTAGTTCGTGCACAGCTTCAGGTTGCCTTTTTTGGGGAGGGGAATATAAATTGATTTCTTCCATGCTTCTGGCCACTCTGCACTGTGCCATATCTGTTTACACAGCTTGTGGTAGACTCGAGCACATGCCTCTCCTCCTGCTTGTATTAGCTCTGCTGGGAAATCATCGCATCCTGGGGACTTTCCCTTTTTCAGGCTTTTAATTGCAGAGCGTACTTCTTCCAATGTTGGTTCAGGTTCTTTCTCATCCTTTGGTAGGATTGTAACTGAGCGCTTTGTGCTGTCTCCATACATGGTTCTGCAGTACTCTCTCCATCTATTCAGTATGTCTTTGGTTTCTGTTAGTGTGTTATCCTCTTCGTCATTTATGACATGTGGAACCGGACGGAATTCCCTTGTCAGTGTTCTTATTGCTTTGAATGCATCTCTTTCTTTGCCTTGTTGTTGTAGGTTTTCTATATCCTTACATGTTTCTACTATGTATCTTCTTTTATCTTTTCTTATTTCTCTTCTAACTTTTCTTGCGCAGTTTTTATATGGTGTGTTGGTCCCCTTACTTCCCATTTGCTTTAATTGTTGCCTTTCTGCAATGAGTTTCTGTGTTTCGTCTGTTATATAGCTCTGTGTCTTGTGCAATATCTTTGGAATCATTTCTTTTGCTGTCGAGATCAAAATCTCCCTTGCATACGATGTCAACTCCTCAGATGTCATCTCTTCCTGTATAGCAAGCAACGCCTCAAATTTGTTTTCTACTTTGATGTTGTATTCAGTAGGTATTGCTGATACATCGAAGCGTATTGGCTGGCAACCTTTGTAGATCCTGCGTAGTCTTGTTTGGAAAACTGCAAACAGTAATTCGTGGTCCGTATCGCAGTCTGCTCCTGGCAGTGTTTTTGTCGCCAGCACATTTGATCTCCATCTTTGTTGCACTAGGATGTAGTCTATTTTATTTCTGCTGTTGCCATCCGAGGAGGTCCACGTGTACAGTCTTTGTGGATGTTGTTTGAAGAAGGTGTTGGCAATGGAGAGGTTGTTTTCCATGCAGAATTCAACCAGTCTTTCTCCTCGCTCATTTCTGTGTCCCAAACCAAAAGGTCCTCGAACACTTCTCTCCTCTTCGGCTCTTTCCTCTCCGACTTTCGCATTGAAATCTCCAATGATGACCAAGATATCTCTTTTTTCAACTTTTTCCATCGCTTCTTGCAAGGTGTTATAAAAATCATCCATTTCACAATCGTCTGCTGCTGATGTTGGTGCATACACTTGAATTATTGTTAAATTTCTAGTCTTTTTCTTTAGTCTGATTACAATTATGCGGTCGTTGACTGGATTGTAACCGAGTAGTGAAGGTGCTGTCTTCTTTGACAGAATAAAGCCGACCCCACTTTTTCCACCCTTGTCAGTCCCAGAGTATATAAATGTTTCTCCTGAGGAGCTGGTACAGTGCCCTTGTCCGGCCCATCTATGCTCAGAGACTCCAAGAATCTCTATCTTGGTTTTATAGTTTCTACAAGATGCAGGGGGGGGGGGGGGGGGGGGGGGGGGGGTTTGTAGGGCAGAAGTGTGTAAGGGATAGCACCTCACGGTGAGAGGCAGCCACATCCTTGATGGCCAGGATCCTATTTGGTTCCCCCACTTCTGTCTAGCTCACGTATGGCTCCTAGAGTCTGCCTGTGTACGGCAGCGCCACCCCCCGGGCAACGGCTTTGGCTAGCCGGCTAAACTACGTGGGTGAAATGACAAGAAGGGGAGTCCACCCCTGACAAGTACACACAACTGCTGGTGGAAGAGGCGGAAGATCGACCTGTGTGACAACGACTCTGAAAGCGGGAGCTGGAAACGCCTGGTATCGAGCTAAGGGCGCACCAGAGACCATAGTTGGTAAGCGGCCAGAACAATGTCCAGAAAGCAATGGCAAACTACTGGATGTAAAATGCCAAGAAACCTATGACAGTCGAGAGAAACGAAACTCAAAGATCTGATGGTGAGGCCCTCAGACCAGGCAGATCATCGACGCCAACTGGGGAAGAGGCCAATTTCAGAGTCAGTACAAGTAATAGAGATGACGGCCTAAAGCCTGACTGCATTACAGTGGACAACTCTGAAATGGGACTAAAAACAAAACTAATAATAGGCACCTGGAATGTCAGGAGCCTATACCAGGGCAAGTTATTCATGATCGGAAGAGAAATGATCTTGTAGAAACTATAAACTACAAGAAAAAGAAAAGAAAACATCTACAACCCATGGCAGAAAAGGAGCGACTGTCAAGTCTAGTCAATGAAAAGTGAGTTATTCGCTCTTGTATACTGCTGTATTTTCTTCTTTGTTGTTCATTCTCAAATTCCCACTAGCAAGCCCCAAGAAAGGCTCTGCAAGTAACAGGATGTAGTCCAGAGAATGGAATGCGTTGTGTCCTAGTTTACAGCTTGACTGCGATATTTGCACCTTTTGGTCCGACTTCAGCATGGCATTTTTTAGTACCAGGTTAGCCTTCCCTCTTCGATGCCTTTCACTGTCTCATAAGGCAGAGGAAGTTGTACTGTGTTTTGACAACTAGTGGTCCAGTGCAAATGACTTCAGCATGAATCTTTTTAATGGTTTTATTTCCCCTTGTGGTGCTGATGCCAACCTTATTAGACAGACTGCCATGAAACATCCGGTTTCCAAGGAGAACAGCTTGGAAGTGAGGGGAGGTTTTGATCAGTAAGTTTCACCTGACTCTGACGGGAGAGGAGACTAACGTCAGACAAAATATACTGATCATTCATGTTAGTCAGGGTCAGGTAAAATATTCTGACTGACTGACCGACCGACCCAGCCATACACCCCACCGACCCACGTGCACACCCCCCCCCCTCCCCCACCTCACTTCTATGCAGTTCTCTCTGGAAATAGGGTGTTTTATGACTGACTAGCTAATGAGATGGGGGGGTCGACGTTTTCCTTATAGTAGTGAATGAAACACAAATGAAGCCAAACATGGCTTGGGTGCCACTGGCTTGTGACAATTAAAACTCTGTCTATGAACAATAATTTCTCTACAGAAATGAACAAACTTCCATTCAATAATTGTTAAACAGCATTCCAATGACAGTAATTCATTGCATAATTTATGTCAGTCTCTGATATATTTATATCCATGCCATTCAGTGCATTATTTATGTCTGTCTCTGATATATTTATATCCATGCTATTCAGTGCATTATTTATGTCCGTCTTTTATATATCTATATACCTGCTGAAGTCAGATGTGCAGGACCAAAATGTGCAGATATGGCAGTCAAGCTGTAAACTACAGCACAGTCCGTTCTCCGGACTACATCTAATTACTTGCAAAGCTCTTTACAGGGCTTGATAACGAGAATTTGATAACAAACGACGAAGAAGAAGAAAAAGTAAATTGATATCCATGCTATTCAGTGCATTATATATGTCAATCTCTGATATATTTATATCCAGCCATTCAGTGCATTATTTATGTCAGTCTCATATATTTATATCCAAGTCATTCAGTGCAATCTGTGCATTCATAACTTAGTGCACCAAGCTAATTACTTAACAAAAAAGTATGTCAAAATCTTCTTTGAAAGCAATTTTCTCCAACTCTCCTTTACTCGCCCATCCTATATCCCCAACCTAGATGTGCTGTGATGGTTTTCATGACCTGATGATCCTGTGAGCTATGTTTATGGGAATCTTTGCTTCTGGTATGTTTAACCAAACCAAATAGGCCATTTAATGAGGCCAGATAAGAGAGCATGCCTGTCCACCAGCTTTGTGGGTTTAGATACACCCGTAAAATACAGAATTTTATAAAAGTTGCAAAGGTTTCTACCAACTCTATAGGCTTCATCCTGGAAAACCCCTCAAGAGAGGTATATGATGCTGGGGATATCCCATGGGTAAAAATGAGAACGACAGCCCAAAATATTAATAGCTGAGGAGCATCCGCTGCAGTCCTATGTTGGAAGTGGGACCTGAAGAATCAAATCATAAAGACGTGCGCACACCTCACAAATACACGCACACACATATGCACATAAATAAAATAACAAACAAACAGTAATCAGTTATCTTAATCTTACCAGACAGTAGCGGACAAAGTTGAAGTTGCCCTTCTCCCAGAAATAGCAGAAGTGTCCGAAACCCGTGAGGAAGAGATACGAGGAGACCAATACCCTAATGTGCATGTAGATGGGTAATACCTGGGAATGACAAGGAAAGGGAAAAACACATATCAAGGACAGCATAATGAATGTTTTATTGATTGGTTTATATACACATAATGAACGAAGGCTGACTGGTTAGACTGCTTACCTGTCACATAAAAAACATTGTATATTTCTCTATTTCCCTCAGTTGTTGTTCGTCCATTGTTTCCGAAGAAGACCCCATTGTCATCTGTCAATCCTGGAGTGGGTTCGTAAGTGGCTGATCAAGTCAATCCGAGCCTGAAAGCGTCTGTCACACTGAGGGCAGAGAAACACTGTCTGACCGTCAGACGGAGGCAATTCGTCTTTTTCCGTGCCTATCGTGTGGCTCGCCTCCGTGCAGCTTCCACGATTCTTGTCTGTTCCATATGTGTCGTGCTAGAAGAGATTTTACTACACCAGGCAGACGATCAGCAGCAATGTTCTCCCAATTATTATGGTCAATGTCGTAGTTCTTTAGTGAGGATTTCAGTGTCTTTGTAACATTTTATTTGGCCACTACACGCTCGTTTGCCTGATTCAAGATCGCCAAAGAGTATTTTCTTTCGAAGTCGCTCATCTGACATGAGGGCAACATGGCCAGTCCATTTAAACTGCGATTTTCACAGAGTTGTGTGGATGCTTGTCATGCCAGCCCGTGAAAGAACTTCTACATCTGTGATCCTATCTTGCCAGTTGTAAATGGGCACCTAACTGACAGGGAAGGCAAGCGATCACCCCACCTCACAAAAGGTGATAGCTTATGCAATCAAGTCTCTTCTTCTTCTTCTGCATTCAAGTAATTGCTGACCATTGGGTTAGCAGAAGAGCCGGTCAAGGCCAGAGCGCCTACTCCATTCCTCCCTGGTTGTTGCTGGTAGGAAATGCGGCATAACGAGAGCCGAGATTGTTGCCCGATTATAACCTGTGGTTGTATGTGTTCTAATTGTTCCAAATATCTGTGTCGTAGCTAATACTCAACAATATTCCTGTAAGCTATCTCCACAGGCTGAACAAGATTGACTGGCAGGATCGAGTGCTCAATTCTGAAGTTCTCATCATGGTTGGGCTCTTGAGCATCCGTTCGATACGGCAGAAAGCCCAGATCAGATGGATTGAGCATGTTGTTTGCATGTCCGATGGAGGCCTCCCTAAGCAGCTGTTGTATGGTGAGCTCAAGACAGACAAGTGCTCGTCAGGAGGAAAGAAGAAATAATACAAAGACTCTGAAAGTGTCTCAGAACAGTTTTCTCATTGATGTAGTTCCTTCTGAGAGCTGCTTGCATTGAATCGATCAGCCTGGTACACTGCCATCACACATGGTGCTTACATCAGCGAGAAGAGAGTCATTGTAGCAGCACAGAAAAAGCGAGCTGCACAAAAGGACATAATGCAAGATGGTCCAATTACTTACACTGTCCATGTGTGCCCCACATTTTGTCACGCTCGGATTGGACTGTCTCCAGGGAGCGCTACTAGGAAGCCGAGGTGAGGGTCTTGGCCAGTATATGTCTCGACTTCTGAGCAACTGGGGTTTGGTATCCAGTTGGTGCAGGATTTTTCTGATCACAAAAACACCCCTGGGGTCAACTTAACCTAAAAAATAAGGTGCCAGAATAATCTGGAAAAGTAAAGGCAAGATGTTGGCCACTTCACACCAAATGTGACGTTGGTCAAGAAAAGTATGGACCTAACACCATATTGCGAATATGTCACACTGGCGTGTTAACGGGATATTTCCAATCTTTTTTTCTTTTTTTTAAAAAGACAAAAGAAAATTGCACAACTAGAAGATATATCTTTAATGACACTAACAACATAACATCAATAAACTTGCCCACCTTGCTGGCCCCTGTCAGGTGGTATATGAGAATCACCAACTGCATCCATCCCTTCCATTCATCTGTTTGGTCTCGATGTAAAACATTGATCTAGGAGTCATAAATGGTAAAACATTCATCTAGGAGTGACAAATGGTGAAACATTCATCTAGGAGTGACAAATTGATCTAGGAGTCATAAATGGTAAAACATTCATCTAGAAGTGACAAATGGTGAAACATTCATCTAGGTGTGACAAATGGTGAAACATTCATCTAGGAGTCATAAATGGTAAAACATTCATCTAGGAGTCATAAATGGTAAAACATTCATCTAGAAGTGACAAATGGTGAAACATTCATCTAGGTGTGACAAATAGTGAAACATTCATCTAGGAGTGACAAATGGTGAAACATTCATCTAGGTGTGACAAATGGTGAAACATTCATCTAGGAGTCATAAATGGTGAAACATTCATCTAGGAGTGACAAATTGATCTAGGAGTCATAAATGGTGAAACATTCATCTAGAAGTGACAAATGGTGAAACATTCATCTAGGAGTGACAAATGGTGAAACATTCATCTAGGAGTGACAAATAGTGAAACATTCATCTAGGAGTCACAAATCATGAAGCATTCATCTAGAAGTCACAAATGGTAAAACATTGATCTAGGAGTCACAAATCATGAAACATTCATTTAGAAGTCACAAATGGTAAAACATTCATCTAGGAGTCACAAATCATGAAACATTCATTTAGAAGTCACAAATGGTAAAACATTCATCTAGGAGTCACAAATCATGAAACATTCATACAGGAGTCACAAATGGTAAAACATTCATCCAAGCATCAGCCAATAGAGAAACATTCATTAATGTAGTGGTAGAGGACTCGCTTCATGGCGAAGGTATAGGATTCAACCTCTCATAAAGAACACTACCTTGCTGAATCCAAACATATGTCTGTTTGGATTGTGAGTAAAAACACAGGTCACTAAGCATTCTGCTATTCACTAAGCATTTTGCTATTTCCCCCCCCCCCCCCCCCCCCCCCCAATATAAAGTTTGAAAAAATGTGCATCAAGCCAACCACAAGAACCTGCAGCATGTTCCTACTGTACCTGGTCTGTGTTCTCAGTGAAGAAGAAGCCCAGGATCATGACATAGGCAAAGGGCAGAAAGAAGTTCAAGGGCGTGTAGTACTTGTTTTCCTTCATGAAAAAGTTGGTCCTGAGAAACAACATTAAAAAACTGATGTTAGTGTGCCAATCTTAGTATATCTTCGTGGCTCACAATCTTAACTTAAATACTAACTTTACTTACTGATGTTAGTGTGCCAATCTTAGTGTGTCTTCATGGCTCATAATCTTAACTTAAATGTTAACTTTACTTACTGATGTTAGTGTGCCAATCTTAGTGTGTCTTCATGGCTCATAATCTTAACTTAAATGTTAACTTTACTTACTGATGTTAGTGTGCCAATCTTAGTGTATCTTCATGACTCACAATCTTAACTTAAATGTTAACTTTACTTACTAATGTTAGTGTGCCAATCTTAGTGTGTTGTCATGGCTCACAATCTTAACTTAAATGTTAACTTTACTTACTGATGTTAGTGTGCCAATCTTAGTGTGTTGTCATGGCTCACAATCTTAACTTAAATACTAACTTTTCTTAATGATGTTAGTGTGCCAATCTTAGTGTGTCTTCATGGCTCATAATCTTAACTTAAATGTTAACTTTACTTACTGATGTTAGTGTGCCAATCTTAGTGTGTCTTCATGGCTCATAATCTTAACTTAAATGTTAACTTTACTTACTGATGTTAGTGTGCCAATCTTAGTGTATCTTCATGACTCACAATCTTAACTTAAATGTTAACTTTACTTACTAATGTTAGTGTGCCAATCTTAGTGTGTTGTCATGGCTCACAATCTTAACTTAAATGTTAACTTTACTTACTGATGTTAGTGTGCCAATCTTAGTGTGTTGTCATGGCTCACAATCTTAACTTACGTGCTTACTTACTTACTGACATGGAGCAGCGCATGAGCTGCAGTGGTCAGCAACCCATAGGTGAATGCTAGCGTCAGGGCCAGCGAACCAAAGCTGCCAAGACCCTTCTACACCTCCACGCGGTGACCCTGGATAACAGGCTGCAGCAGGGCAGACTGGCTAAGGAGAAGGGATCGAAGAGGGAATGCTAACCCGGTACTCAAAAAATGTTTGCTGAAGTCAGATGTGTTGGACCGAAAGGTGCAAATATCGCAGTCAAGCTATAAACTACGACACAACGCATTCCATTCTCTGGACTACATTCTGCTACTTAAGCCCTTTCAGGGCTTGGCAGCGGGAGATTGAGAATGAATGAAGCCAAGCCAAGCCACTTACTTACTTAATCTGTTTACTTTTACTTACTTAATCTTAACAGGAAGAACAGGAAATTTAAGAAAGGAGGTGTTGCTGGATAAGGCCATGAATTCTCACATGGAAAAAGCCATGAATTCTCACACAAAAAAAGCCATGAATTCTCACACAGGAAGGGCCATGAATTCTCACACAGGAAGGGCCATGAATTCTCACACAGAAAAAGCCATGAATCCTCACACAGGAAGGGCCATGAATTCTCATACAGGAAGGACCATGAATTCTCACACAGGAAGGGCCATGAATCCTCACACAGGAAGGGCCATGAATTCTCACACAGGAAGGGCCATGAATCCTCACACAGGAAGGGCCATGAATTCTCACACAGAAAAAGCCATGAATCCTCACACAGGAAGGGCCATAAATTCTCATACAGGAAGGACCATGAATTCTCACACAGGAAGGGCCATGAATCCTCACACAGGAAGGGCCATGAATTCTCACACAGGAAGGGCCATGAATCCTCACACAGGAAGGGCCATGAATTCTCACACAGAAAAAGCCATGAATCCTCACACAGGAAGGGCCATGAATTCTCACACAGGAAGGGCCATGAATTCTCAAACATAAATGACCATAAAAAACATACAAGACCAGTATGTGGACCGTATTTGCCAAAACAACAGAAAAGACAGAAGTAATTGACTCTCTCAGGATTCAAACTGCAACAAAATAATGTTTTGAGAATTGTGCCTGCTGAACACACACACAAAAAATGTGGCTACCTGCAACCTTATTTTTTTGTGAGAATGGAGACTAGTTTGATGATTCAAGGGGTGAATGGAGACTAGTTTGATGATTCAATGGGTGAATGGAGACTAGTTTAATTATTCGAGGGGTGAATGGAAACTAGTTTGATGATTCAATGGGTGAATGGAGACTAGTTTGATGATTCAATGGGTGAATGGAGACTAGTTTGATGATTCAAGGAGTGAATGGAGACTAGTTTGATAATTCAAGGAGTGAGTGGAGACTAGTTTGATGATTCAAGGGGTGAATGGAGACTAGTTTGATGATTCAAGGGGTGAATGGAGACTAGTTTGATGATTCAAGGAGTGAATGGAGACTAGTTTGATGATTCAAGGGGTGAATGGAGACTAGTTTGATGATTCAAGGGGTGAATGGAGACTAGTTTGATGATTCAAGGGGTGAATGGAGACTAGTTTGATGATTCAAGGGGTGAATGGAGACTAGTTTGATGATTCAAGGGGTGAATGGAGACTAGTTTGATGATTCAAGGGGTGAATGGAGACTAGTTTGATGATTCAAGGTGAATGGAGACTAGTTTGATAATTCAAGGAGTGAGTGGAGACTAGTTTGATGATTCAAGGGGTGAATGGAGACTAGTTTAATTATTCGAGGGGTGAATGGAAACTAGTTTGATGATTCAAGGGGTGAATGGAGACTAGTTTGATGATTCAAGGGGTGAATGGAGACTAGTTTGATGATTCAAGGGGTGAATGGAAACTAGTTTGATGATTCAAGGAGTAAATGGAGACGTTTGATGATTCAAGGGGTGAATGGAGACTACTTTGATGATTCAAGGGGTGAATGGAGACTAGTTTGATGATTCAAGGGGTGAATGGAAACTAGTTTGATGATTAAAGGAGTAAATGGAAACTAGTTTGAGATTCAAGGGGTGAATGGAGACTAGTTTGATGATTCAAGGGGTGAATGGAGACTAGTTTGATTATTAAAAGGCTACATGAAGATGTCCAATAACACAAGAACTGCATGAAGATAGGTTTAATAACCCAAGAGCTGAACGAAAACAAGTTTGATGATACAAAAACCATATGAAGATTTTTAATAACCAAAAGGCTGCATGGAGATGTTTGATGATACAAAAGACACATGAAGATAAGTTTGATGATACAAAAACCACATGAAGATAAGATTGATGATACAAAAGCCATATGAAGATACGTTTTAAAACCAAAGGGTTGCATGGAGATGTTTGATGAAACAAAAGTCACATAAAAATAAGTTTGATTTAGCAAGCCACATGAAGATAAGTTTAATAACCAAAAGGCTGCATGGAGATAAGTATGATGATACAAAAACCACATGAAAATAAGTTTGATGTTACGAAAGCCACATAAAGATAAGTTTGATGATACAAAAACTGCATAAAGATAAGTTTTATGATACAAAAATTGCATAAAGATAAGTTTGATGATACAAAAACCACATAAAGATAAGTTTGATGATACAAAAACCACATAAAGATAAGTTTGATGATACAAAAACCACATAAAGATAAGTTTGATGATACAAAAACCACATAAAGATAAGTTTGATGATTCAAAAGCCATATGAAGATGTTTAATAACCAAAAGGCTGTATGGAAATGTTTGATGATACAAAAGTCACATACAGACAAATTCAACAGATCAAGTGCTGAATGCAGACATGTTCAACAGCCCAAGAGCCACACTGACAAAAAAACAGGTTCCATGATCCAAGGGTTGCATGTGGACAGGTTTGATGACTCAAGTGGCAGTGATGTCTTGTCAGCATTTAGCCTCAATTCCACTCCCAGTTATGACAGGATTTTGGACCATCCATTTATACAATTTCTTACATTCATACATATACTATCTCACATAAGAGATGACTGTACGTCATTATGTTTAGTGTATGTCACTAAGTGGCAGACCATGACCTGAGCTGTCTGAATGTATCCTTCAGAATTGTCCAGCCCATAAGAACCCCATGTGGCTAGGAGGTGCACAGCAGTAGAGCTGTTGCATAAACTTAGAAATGACTCTGGACAGATCTAGCATAGACAATAAACCTGAACATAGAGCAAAGAAAAATGACCTGACAATAGGTAGGAGACTCACCTGTCACACAGGTAGAAGTAGGCCATGATCAGTCCCAGTTTGGACAAGGAGCTCATGATCTGATAGAAGCTTTCATTGTAGTCCTTCTGGTGAACAGTATGTCCATTTCTTTGACCATTCTCACCTGTATAAATGTGTACACTATATTAGCTATACTGACCACTCTCACCTGTATCAATGTGTACACTAAATTAGGATATACTGACCCCTCTCACCTGTACCAATGTGTACACTGTTTTAGATGTACTGGTCATTCCCATCTCTATAAATATGTACACTATATTAGATGTACTACCCATTATCACCTATATAAATGTGTATAGATTACTACACAGGCCATTCTCACCTGTATAAATGTGTGCAATATTAGCTACACAGATCATTCTCACCTGTATAAATGTGTGCAATATTAGCTACACATGACATTCTCACCTGTATAAATGTATGCAATATTAGCTACACAGGCCATTCTCACCTGTATAAATGTGTGCAATATTAGCTACACAGGCCCTTCTCACCTGTATAAATGTGTATAGTATTAGCTACACAGATCATTCTCACCTGTATAAATGTGTGCAATATTAGCTACACAGATCATTCTCACCTGTATAAATGTGTGCAATATTAGCTACACAGATCATTCTCACCTGTATAAATGTGTGCAATATTAGCTACACAGGCCATTCTCACCTGTATAAATGTGTATAGTATTAGCTACACAGGCCATTCTCACCTGTATAAATGTGTGCAATATTAGCTACACAGGCCATTCTCACCTGTATAAATGTGTGCAATATTAGCTACACAGATCATTCTCACCTGTATAAATGTGTGCAATATAGCTACACAGGCCATTCTCACCTGTATAAATGTGTGCAATATTAGCTACACAGATCATTCTCACCTGTATAAATGTGTGCAATATTAGCTACACAGGCCAATCTCACCTGTATAAATGTGTGCAATATTAGCTACACAGGCCATTCTCACCTGTATAAATGTGTGCAATATTAGCTACACAGGCCATTCTCACCTGTATAAATGTGTATAGTATTAGCTACACAGATCATTCTCACCTGTATAAATGTATGCAATATTAGCTACACAGATCATTCTCACCTGTATAAATGTGTGCAATATTAGCTACACAGATCATTCTCACATGTATAAATGTGTGCAATATTAGCTACACAGATCATTCTCACCTGTATAAATGTGTGCAATATTAGCTACACAGGCCATTCTCACCTGTATAAATGTGTATAGTATTAGCTACACAGGCCATTCTCACCTGTATAAATGTGTGAAATATTAGCTACACATATCATTCTCACCTGTATAAATGTGTGCAATATTAGCTACACAGGCCATTCTCACCTGTATAAATGTGTGCAATATTAGCTACACAGGCCATTCTCACCTGTATAAATGTGTGCAATATTAGCTACACATGCCATTCTCACCTGTATAAATGTGTGCAATATTAGCTACACAGATCATTCTCACCTGTATAAATGTGTGCAATATTAGCTACACAGATCATTCTCACCTGTATAAATGTGTATAGTATTAGCTACACAGGCCATTCTCACCTGTATAAATGTGTGAAATATTAGCTACACATATCATTCTCACCTGTATAAATGTGTGCAATATTAGCTACACAGGCCATTCTCACCTGTATAAATGTGTGCAATATTAGCTACACAGGCCATTCTCACCTGTATAAATGTGTGCAATATTAGCTACACAGGCCATTCTCACCTGTATAAATGTGTGCAATATTAGCTACACAGATCATTCTCACCTGTATAAATGTGTGCAATATTAGCTACACAGATCATTCTCACCTGTATAAATGTGTGCAATATTAGCTACACAGGCCATTCTCACCTGTATAAATGTGTGTAATATTAGCTACACAGGCCATTCTCACCTGTATAAATGTGTGCAATATTAGCTACACAGGCCATTCTCACCTGTATAAATGTGTGCAATATTAGCTACACAGGCCATTCTCACCTGTATAAATGTGTGCAATATTAGCTACACATGCCATTCTCACCTGTATAAATGTGTGCAATATTAGCTACACAGATCATTCTCACCTGTATAAATGTGTGCAATATTAGCTACACAGATCATTCTCACCTGTATAAATGTGTGCAATATTAGCTACACAGATCATTCTCACCTGTATAAATGTGTGCAATATTAGCTACACAGGCCATTCTCACCTGTATAAATGTGTGCAATATTAGCTACACAGATCATTCTCACCTGTATAAATGTGTGCAATATTAGCTACACAGGCCATTCTCACCTGTATAAATGTGTGCAATATTAGCTACACAGGCCATTCTCACCTGTATAAATGTGTGCAATATTAGCTATACTGATCATTCTCATTTGATCCAAAGTCCGCTGGGATGATAATATAAGTCAGTCTATTAGAGACAGAGGACTAGATTAGCCTGGTACTCTTTCTGGTAAACCTCTACACCAGGGTAGAAGAGGAATGACTAAGTATATAGATACTGCTAAGTAAAATCCTATGGACCATGTAACTGTATAGAAGGAAAGAAGATGAGTTTAGTTCTATTAAATGAGCTACAAGGTTTTTTTTGTGATGTCTCCAAAGCAAGAGACGTTTTGAGCATGGGGTGAAGCAGCAATAAGGACGTGCTCCAATAAGGACATGCTCTGAGTAGAGCCAGCCAGGATTAAATTAAGCATGGGCCTAGCGGATAAAGTCAGCTTCTTTGTTCACAATCTCCCGCTACCAAGCCCCTGAAAGAGGCTTTGCAAGTAACAAGATGTAGTCCAGCGAACGGAATGTGTTGTGTCGTAGTTTACAGCTTGACTGCGATATTTGCACTTTTCAGTCCTACACATTTTACTTCAGCAGGTTATTTTTGAGTACCAGGTTGCCTTCCCTCTTCGATCCATTCTCCTAAGCCAGTCTGTTCTATTGCAACCTGTTATACAGGATCACCACATGAAGGTGTAGAAGGGTCTTGACAGCTCTGGTTCGCAGGCCCTGACACTAGCAGTCAGCTATGGTTCGCTGACCACTGGGGCTCATGCGCTGCTCAGAGTCACGATAAAGTCAGCATTATCCTGACATAAGTGACAACAGAAGAGTTGAGCAAACAGCAGTTCTAACATGCTTGGAGATGGGAAGAGGTTTACTGGAAGGAGACCAAACAACAAAGAACAAATGATAATGAAGAGAAAATTTAGACAAGACTAGAAGCAAAGATTTGCCCACTGATAACAGGGATCAAATCATGGTGATTTAGGATAATGCAATGGTTGCATGTTTCACAGATCATCTAAGTAAACAAAGATAATATTCTGACCTGTCCGTGCCTTGTTCCCATTACGAGGTACTTTTCTCCGATATAGGGTCACACCCAAAAATATACACATGCTGAGGAGAGATAAGGAAGGCAATGAAGAAACCCAGAATGTGAACAGCTGTAGTAAAACTTAATACTATTGGCAAGTAAGAAACAAGAAAGGTTACAATATAGATTTATATGTTCTGTTCTGAATTAACTGTGTAGACTCATAGGTGATCAGTCTCCATCTTGAAAAATGGTAAAGGGTGTAGATCCTAATGGTTTCCATAGCTTGCTGGTTGTACATACTTCTGCTCTGTTCCTCAAGCCTCCTCTCTGCTGGAGCTGTGTATGTTTCAAACCTTGTTCATCCAAGTAGAAGCATGGGGCTTACACTGCTGTTCCCCTCCTTGCAGTAAGCTGGTTTCAAAGCATGTATGTGCTCTTGTGAAGATGCTTTCTGTAGCACATTGTTATATATGATGAGACTGTCCACTCATACATAACCCTCCCTATTCAGTTGTATTTTATTAAATGCATAGTAGGGTGATGTTTATAATATACTTACTTAGTCACTCCTCTTCTACCCTGAGGCTTAGAGGTTTGCCAGAGAGATCGCCAGACTGTTATATCAATGCGTCCTTCTCCTGGCCACATTTTAGTTTAGTTCTTGGTCTCTCAGGGATTGTTGTATGTTTTCTCAGCATGCTTTGGGACGTCATTGAGGTCTGGATCGCTGGCTATTGGCCTCCCATGATTGCCACGGTATCTGGTCCTCTCTCGTTCTACAGACATGGTCAAACCACTGTAGTTCAGACTGCTTCACTCGGGTATATGAGGATTGGGGGTTCAAGATCTTGATGTAATGTCTGGTTATGAATCTTAGCCATGCCTGTCACTTGGACCACCTTTCTTAACTCTTTCCATATACAGGAATTTAATAAAACTGCACATATGGTATCTCAAATTAATTAATATTCTGGGCATTACATATGAACAAACGCCTCATGTTATATAAATATAATTTTATGGCCACTATATTTTCATTTTAATTCATTATTTAGTATATAGAGTGATCAAATCAGTAATATTTGAAGAAAATATTTTTGTTTAATAAAACATTTTTCTGCTCACCAGATCACTATTGTGAACAAAATTCCATAAATTCAACAAAGAATAATGCTCATTTATGTCTGAAGATGACTGCCAAATTTCTTCGTCATATCTTGTTGATAATTTACATACATTTTTCTTTTTCAATGTCACATTTTTTTAAACTTGGAAAAATCTGTGCAAAATCATAATATACACTTTACATAAATGAAGATGTATAGAAGCCTTTATGTAAAGTTAGGCATTGTGGTATGCCTGAAAATAGTCCCTAGCATGAAGAGGTTGGTTTGTGCACGCTAAACATACAAGGTGGTGTGTTATTTTCCTTTCAGTGCGTATTGAACATTGTACACAAATGTGCTCACGTGCGACAAACTAAACAATATGACGAATTCCTTGGACATGCTCCATTGGGTTAGAAACTGGACATATTCCTGGTGCTCTTTCGACCACTTCTATAATGCTTACTGCCGCAATATTAGCAGTAATTTGTAAAATAAGTAATTGCCTGAAGGTTCATGAACGTCTCAATTTTATCCTTGCCTATATTTAAGATATTTGAATTTGTGTTTAATTTGAATAAGCTTGATCATTTTATAAAAAATTTGTTCTACAAGAAAAATGTTACATTTTGTTAATGAAGGTTTTGATGTTTATACATTTATTAAAATAATTTATTAATGATGGATTTTACTTCATTCTTATTTGTGCCACACATTTATCAAGTAAAAGGTTTGTGAGATCAAATTGTGATATAATGCTCAATATTCTGAGCATACAGAAGGAGAGTTTTATTTTAAAAAATCATTTGCAGTTTTAAAAAAAAGATTAAGCTAAATGTTGGCCCACTTCCTTAAATAATTTGCTACCCCTGGTCTAGAGCTAAGGCAAACCAGACAAAAAGACCTGTTGAAATTGGATGCACCCGGCCCTTAAGCCTAACAAAAAAATTTAATTTTGCTTGATGATGATGATGATCTGGCACAGTGAGCAATATATTACCAGACAAGAAAAGCTATGGCAGTGATGATCTGTAGAGTGGTGGCTCCCTCTGGTGTATTGCAACATGTCCCATCATTGTGGTTCATGTAATTGTTACAGTACATATTCAGTAACATCTGTATATCCTGAAAATGAATGGACAACAATAAATAAACCATCCTGAAAATAAATGGACAACAATAAATAAACCAAATACTCACCTCACACAGATATTGAGAGTCTCTCAGGACCTAGCTTACACAGGGACAAAACATTGAGGAGCACAAGATATGAAGACCTAAATAAACTGGGAGTAATACCAGAGTGGTCAAGAGTAGGATGACTGTAACCTTCCAAGTATGCCATACAAGGTTGGTAAGGAGGGTTGTGCATAGGGTTAGCAACCTCATCATATAAAATCATGCTATAAAACATGGGCAAATGCTTGGATTCAAGCTTCCTGTAAAGTGGCCAGCTGTAGTGGTGGCCTTATGTTTCACAAGAGGAGCTGGGCAAAAATGGGATGGTCATCAGCTGTTTTACAAAACTAAAACATGGTGGTCTTGAGAGAAGAGAAGTGATATTGCATTTCTCTGGGTGAACAGTCTCTGGAACAGGTCGAGCAGTTCAAATACCTTAGAGCAGTAATAAACCAGAAGGGAAGTATTAAAAAAGTTGGCTACATGAAGGGCTGTAACTGGTAACATTTTTCATGATATAAATAGAGGATTTCTCTGCAAAAGAGAAATAGGGAAGAAAATCAGAATGGTTGTATACCCCTTCACCTATATACCAGTTTTGTCTTATGGATGGGAATTATGGGCAATGATAACAAGCTATAAAATTCAGCTCCAAACAAAAGAAATTATTTATCTAATGAAGGTAGTCCAAGTAAAAAGAAGAGACAAGGTCCGTAATCAGTCAATACGACAAGATTTTGCAGTCCAGACCTTGCAGACTCAAGTTGAGCAATCTCCAGATCGGCTACCATGGCAGTCATGGGAAGCAAAGAGTCAAGGATTCAGACCATGAGAACAACCTAAAGTCCGCTGGGATGGCAACATAAGAGACTGTGCACAGGACTGGAACCAGGCCAAAAGGAAGACAGATGACAGATAGGTCTGGCGCTATTTCTGGTAAATCTCTACACCCCATGGTAGAAGAGGAGTGACTAAGTACATCTGAGGAAACAAAAGCAACAGTACTGAACAACTGGACTAACAACAATAAAGAACAAAAGTTTACAACATCAGAAATAATAAAAGTAAACAATTATGTTATCTAACAAAGATTAACCATCACAGTACTCTGGACAGTTCCATAGGCTCTGTTTCTTTCACCAAATGGTGAAAGTTATGGGTGCTGCTGGTTCCTGTAGCTTGCTAACTATACACATAAGTGCTCCATCCTCTTATGTGTCCCTCCCTGTTCTTCTTCTTCTTTGTTCGTTCTCAATCTCCTGCTACCAAGCCCTGAAAAAAGCTTTGCAAGTAGCGGAATGTAGTCCAGAGAACGGAATGCGCTGTGTCGTGGTTTACAGTTTGACTGCGATATTTGCACCTTTTGGTCCAACACATCCGACTTCAGCAAGCATTTTTGAGTACCGGGTTGCCCTCCCTCTTCGATCCCTTCTACTTAGCCAGTCTGCTCTGTTGCATCTTGTTATCCAGGATCACCGCGTGGAGGTGTAGAAGGGTCTTGGCAGCTCTGGTTCACTTACCCTGACGCTTGCAGTCAGCTATGGGTAGCTGACCGCTGCAGTTTATGCGCTGCTCTGCGTCTTGATCCCCCTCCCTGTTCGAACCAACCATGTCTGATTTTCAACTTCTGTAGTCTGTGTATTGCTGATTTATTTTGTCATGAAAAGGATGTTTTGTTATGCTGAGTCGTAGTTTACAGCAAGGCTGCGATATCTGTGTCTTTAACCAGACACATCCAGTTTCAGCCCAGCACATTTTTGGTACCAGATTTGCTTTCCCTCTCCAAACCCTATTCTCCCTGCCAGATAAATCAAGACTATTTCCAGGAATGCCACTTGGAGGTGGAATGTGTCTTGATCAGCTCTGGTTCGCTGACCCTGACTCTAGCAGTCAGTTATTAGTCATTGACTGGTCATTTCATTCAAAGCATCCTCTACCATTCTGATTCCTCAACGACAGTGTCTTCTTCTTCTTATTATTTTTGCTTATCCTGCTACGTCTGCATCAGGTTATTAAAAGATCTTTAGAACGAGCTTGTGTGCCTCATGCATAGTGACATTCATTGCCTCAGATATTTCCGTAAGCTACCTTTTTCGTGGTTGGGCTTTGGCCTTTAATCCTTTGTATCTAAACAGCAATGACAGTGTATATCATCTAATAAGCAGACATTGGTTGACTCCAGTATGTTTCCCCCCTACCCCAATCATTAGTCCCCACTATGTGTGTTTGTGAGAACAGTATGTCAGTTCTTATGAACCCCAGAATAACCAGCACACAAGAGTAACAACGACAAAAGCAACACCATAACCACCAACAACATGACACCTAGTACATCACCCTAAACAACAATGAGACAGATTCTGAGCCTGCAATAGTTCGATAACGTTTCAAATGAAAGCTTATGGGAGATAACAGGACAAAGATAGGTGGAACAGGAAACCTTAGGAAGAAGGTGGTGCTGGATAGACCACACTGTGAAAGCCTCAGCCCAGTATCATGGAAATTGCTGGAGAATAAAGGGAAAAGGAAGGTCAAAGAACATATGACAAAGAGACAGACGCATGAAAAACAGGGAGAAGCTGGTCAGTACTGGAGAAAATAGCACTGGACAGGACTGTTTGGAGAAGATTGGTTGATGGCATATGAACCCAAGGGTGATAATGGCAAAGATGTAGAAGACGACGCAATGGAAAGACGACGCAATGGAAATAAAAGCACAAACTATTATTTCAGCACTACAGCATAGACAAACTGGGCAGACAAAGATCTTCAGTCTCAGAACGAATCATTGCAGACTCAAGGCAAACCTCAAAGAATGGGTCTAAGAGACATCGCCACACGCAAATGCGGAGCACCCAAGCAAACACCAGAATGTATCCTGCAGGACTGCCCCACTTTTGCAGACAAAAGAGACAGCTGTAGGGGACCTACGAAGGCCTGAAATGCATAGTCTCCTTTATGAAGCTCATCATTGAGAGACATAGCATCAGTTAATCAAAGATGAAGAATTTCAGCATTTATAACATTGCTGGCATCTGTCAGAGAATTTATAGGGCTAGATCATTTAAGCTGTATGCCCCAGCAGCCACAGTGCAGTGTGCAGGATAGATTTTTATTTCACACACATCAGAAAAAATGCGGGACCTTACAGAGGTTCAAACCTATGTCCTTCTGAGGAGAAGATCAGTATACTAACCCACTTCTTATATATTATCAACAAGAACAGAAAGCAACATTTTTGCCACTACTCATGAGAAAAGTAGCACACAACCACAATGTGGGTAATTACTTACAATTTGCAGAGCCTGTTTCTGTATATGAAGTCCATCAGTGGTCAGTTCTTTCTTCAGCCCTTGTGCCACTAGTCGGGAGGAACTCCACAAGGTGACTGAGGAATCCTTTCTGGAATTTATGATTAATACAGATTACAACACGATCTGTTGCAGATTACAACATGATCTGTAGCAGATTACAATACGATCTGTAGCAGATTACAAGATTACAATCAATACAGCTGGAGTTTGGAAAGAATACAATTGAGATGGTGTGAAAACTCCTGCTCTATCCCACATTTAAAGTAAAAGTCCTGTTCTGTCCCACATTTAGAGTCAAACTCGTGTTCTGTCCTAAAGTCAAACTCCTGTTCTGTCCCACATTTAAAGTCAAACCCGTGTTCTGTTCCACATTTAAAGTCAAAGTCCTGTTCTGTCCCACATTTAAAGTCAAACTCCTGTTCTGTCCTAAAGTCAAAGTCCTGCTCTATTCCACATTTAAAGTTAAACTCCTGTTCCGTCCCACATTTAAAGTCAAACTCCTGCTCTATTCCACATTTAGAGTCAGTCCTGCTCTGTCCTTAAGTCAAACTCCTGCTCTGTCCCACATAGTCAAAGTCCTGTTCTGTCCCACATATAAAATCAGACTACTGCCATGCCATACATAATGAAGTCATCAGACTCAGATTCTGTCATACATATAAAGAGGAAAAGAGGATCTGGTGGCATATGGCTTGTTAGCTTTGTTTACAATCCCAACGTACCAGGTTCAAATCATGCAGTGGTCAATTTTACAGACCGGGCATACCATGGGTTTTTTTCATCATATAACCGCTTCTTCCAGTCAACCCAGCTATAAACGGGTACCTGACTAGGTCAGGAAAAATTAAGGAGATACAGAGTTTATGTTCTGTTGTCAACACTTTCAACAATGAAAAGGACTGAGCACATATGGGGGCACCCAGGTGCAATGAAGTTAGTTCTTCTTCTTACGCTGTCAGACGTCAACTTGAATTTGTTTGAAGAAAGCAGCTGTCATCCTGAGGCTGTCAACACTGTCATAGAGCTTGTCTAGTGTTGCCACTGGTGATGGCCACATGAGCTTTCTCTGATCCTCGTATGTCGGGCAATTTTGCAGCAGATGTTCAGCGGTCATTTTTCCTGTACCACAGGTGCATTCATCAGTGCCACCTATCTCAATGAAGTTAGTTCTATGAGCCATTTTCCTTTTTTTCTTTTCAATGCACCCCCATGCATGTTGCAAAAATAGAACCAAAGAGAGTTGTTTGTACATGGGATTACAATCTCATCGTGTACAACAAATTGCTACAGACACAATCGCAGCAAGAGAATGCACATTGCTTTGTCGCAGGCTCAACAAAGGAGATCAACTGTAGTGGTGGTCCTATGTTTGAGTGAAAGAGGACAAGATGAGATGACAAATTGCTCACTGCCCAAATAAGACAGAAGAATAATTCCCATCCATACCTGGAACAAACATGTCAAAAAACAAGTAAGAGGCAGTATAACAGAATCAAGTATATTCTAATGTAAAAATACTTACAAAACTGTAATGGCTATCTTATTGTACTTGTCTATCTGTTCGTTGGTGATCATACTGCGGTCATCCGTCAGTTTCTCTTCCTGTACAGGGTCTGTTGTGGAAGAAGTATCATGTGACAAGGGATTACTGATTGTCTGAAGAATTGGACAGGATGGGGGACAGGATGGGAACATGCCCTACATAAGCGGCAATGTAAAAAGTAAATAGCATGTCCTTTGCAGAACATCACTCTTACAACTGCCAGCCTATCTAGCTGATATTAGTGTCTTTGGAGCAGCGCATGAGCTGCGGCGGTCAGCAACCCATAGCATCAGGGCCAGTGAACCAGAGCTGCCGAGACCCTTCTACTGGCTAAGGAGAAGGGATCAAAGAGGGAAGACTAACCCGAGACTAAAAAAATGCCTGCTGAAGTCGGATGTGTTGGATCAAAAGGTGCAAATATACGCATTCCGTTCTCTGGACTGCATTTTGTTACTTGCAAAGCCATTTTCAGGGCTTGGTAACGGGAGATTAAGAATGAACGAAGCCAAGCCATAAGTGTCTTGGCAGGCGTGCAGTACGGTAGGTTGCCAATACTTTTCGTATGTAGAGAAGCAATCATCCCAACAAAAAAAACACGTCTGCCAAACTGGATACAGCGGGATTCGTACCTGGTGCATTGGGATTGTAAAACCGAGCACGTTTCCCCCCTAGGCCATGCTGCCACCTTATGAGAAGGGAGGTCTGCACAATGACAATTTCAATTACCCAAGGGCTGCACTACAGAAAAATCTCCATATGTCCTTGATCATGTAGATATAGTCACTTTATAGTATAGCACACTTCTCTTCAAATCTCATATTCTATCATATAGCAGGCAGATAATATGGTCATCAGGGTGCATGTTTGTGATTTCTGAGATTAACTAACCCTCAATCAGTGATAATCTAAATTTAGTTGCCCACCGAGAGTGATGATGGCAACATCATCAGATGGTTTTGTCTTAATGATGTAATTTGTGCTGTACAAGGGGCTTGTCATAAGTCTTTACCCTGACTATGGCACAGAATTCAATTTGTACTGGACTTGAGAAGTATGAATTTATCTGCTCGACAGGTTTACACGGTAAGGTGCATGGCACAACACACCTTAGTGATTGGATCTGCTACTTTAATGGTTTGTCAGAACAATGGAGAAATCAGAGGCCAGAACTGTGATAAAATTCTTGATGTTGCAGAAAAAAACACCTACAGAAATACACAGGGAGATGGAAACAGTGTTTGAGGAATTCTGTCCTTCGTATGCTTCTGTAAAAAACTGGTGTAGGCAGTTTAAGTGTGGCCGTTCCCATATCCTCAGAGTGCAGCGATGAAAATGCTGCAAGAGTGAAGAAAATCATAGACCAGGATAGGAAAATGACAAATGCAGAGATATCTAGGTCAGTAAAAATGAATGAAAGTACAGTTTTTAGAATTTTACACAACAGACTGAACATGAGAAAAGTGTGTGCCTGCTGACATGTGAGCAGAAACAAAAGAGGGTTAATTGCTGTGGCCAGTTACTCAAAATGTGTCGGTCGAAAAACATGTTTCTGACCACGTTGACAATAGATGAGACTTGGGTTCACCATTATGACCCAGAATCCAAAATTTCCAGCATGTGGTGGAAAACCCCGGGCTCACCAGCACATGTCAAGCCAAGAACACAGAAATCTGCAAGAAAAGTGATGCAGACTGTTTTTTGGGATGTCAAAGGTGTCATATTGAAAGATTACCTGCCTCATGGCAAACACGGTTAATGGGCAATATTATGCAGATCTCCTTACCAAACTAAGAAAGACTGTGACTAGAAAACGAGGGATAGCGCGCACTCAAATTCTACCTTTGCTTCAAGGCAACGCGCCTGCCTACAAAGCAAGGCTTGTGCTGCAAACAGTCACCGATTTGAATATTGAAATTCTTCCACACCCACAATATTCTCCAGACTTAGCTCATCAGACTTTTTTTCTTTTCCTAAAACTTAAAAAACAGCTGAAAGGAAATCATTTTGACAGTGACGAAGATGTTATACTGGCGTGTAATAGCTGATTTAGTTTAAAAAAATAGGTTACTTTATTCTGAAGGTCTTTTCAAGGTCACGGAGAGATGGCAAAAATGTATAAATTCAGGTGGTGGCTACATTGAGAAGGAATAAGCTCTGTGCCAAATTTCAACTTTCTCCTCCTACTACTTCACGGTCAGGGTAAAGACTTATGACAAACCCCTTGTATTTGGATTGAGGTAGAAACTGCACTGGTCATTAACCTTCACTCTCTGGTCTCGAGCTATCTTGGACCAGTGGCAGGACATAAGTCAAGACGACTGGAGGTAATTCAGGATGCAGGCACTCTGATCCCACCTCCATTAAGACCATGGGTAACTTGAAACATGCAGGGCTCGAACCCACACCATTTCAGTTCATCGCTTTTCAATGATTTACAAAGTTGATGAACACACGGACAGAACTTTCAACACACTAATAGGTTCATTTGTAAAATCTGCCCCACTTCACTTTTTTTCCATAATTTGTTTTACAATAATCATTTTTTTTAAAACAAATTCAAGTCAAAACACAGCCTACTGCAAGATACATCAAAATGACAACATTTGTTCATAAGAATAAATAAAGTATTACCCTGTAACATCCAGACAACTTTTGTAGAGTCTTTCAGCTTGTTGTACAATTCTCCTATCATTGTTAGATTTGCTGTTGCAAAGAAATTATGACAACATTATTCTGTATAGATACAATCATTTATAAAGTGAGAGTCAATTATTGAGTACAACTGTACCTTGCTTTTTCGATGATCCACATTCTAATGCAGTTCTAAACACAGCTTTTTACAATTTCAACTTAAACTGAATTGTCCAACAGTTAACTCAATTATACAACAGTTAACCCAATCATACAACAGTTAACAATTAGAGCTATAACCCAATTGCTTGACATTTAACTCAATCATATGACAGTTTTGCAAAATGACACTACTGGCTGCCTGGATTAAGTTTGTTTATAAATCATTTACTTGCTACATCTCTGTGTTTAAAATAATCATTTCTCTCTAACCCACTTCTTCATATTTCTATCGTTTCCTTCACTTTTTTTGTTTTTTGTGTTCGCCTTATTCCTCTATTTCCCAAGGCAGTGTGCATTGCACTATGTTTTCATTTTGAGTTGTTGGCCCAGTGCATCCAACTTCAGTATGCATTTTATGTAAGGGTCTGCTTCCTCCTGCATTTTCTAATGGTTTACTTCCCTGGGGTAACGGCAGGTGCTGTGATTGGGGAGCGAACCCAGCACCTTAGAATTGTGATGTCACTTAACCAGTAGCCCACACCGTCCCCATGTTACCTTCACTCTAGTTTCTTCCAGCATTACCATTTGTTGTGTTTAGCACAGAGACATCATTTACCTTTGTCAAGATTGTTTGGTTGTAGCGTATTTTTATCAAATTGTTTAATTTGGACCCACGTAAGACTGAGGCTATAATTAGATCTGTGATTATCTACATTGACACTATACTCAGCAGTACTCCAAAATAAAGTACCCCGGGGATCCCCACTGAACTTTACACTGACCAGCAATCTGTGATAGAGTATTGTCAATATTCATCAGATAGTCTACCACTTTTACTTTGCCGGTAGTTGTGAGACAAGAAAAATGCATTTAAAAAAATAGAAACGACACAAGACAAACACTTCTTCTTCTTCATCATTCGTTCACAGATAGCCACATCTATTTCCCTCATCAAACTGGCAGTCTGTCTCAGACTGTTCTTGTCAACATACAATTTATTCTATTCATCAAATAGCCACATCTATTTCCCTCATCAAACTGGCAGTCTGTCTCAGACTGTTCTTGTCAACATACAATTTATTCTATTCATCAAATAGCCACATCTATTTGCCTCATCAAACTGGCAGTCTGTCTCAGACTGTTCTTGTCAACATACAATTTATTCTATTTATCAAATAGCCACATCTATTTGCCTCATCAAACTGGCAGTCTGTCTCAGACTGTTCTTGTCAACATACAATTTATTCTATTCATCAAATAGCCACATCTATTTGCCTCATCAAACTGGCAGTCTGTCTCAGACTGTTCTTGTCAACATACAATTTATTCTATTCATCAAATAGCCACATCCATTTGCCTCATCAAACTGGTGGTCTGTCTGAGGCTTTTCTTGTTAACCTACAAGTTATTCCATTCATCAAATAATTGTTGTTGTTTGTGAATTACCACAATTAGTAGGTTACTCTTTTGTGCGCCCTGAAAAGGATGTTAAGTGGCGGGTTGCAGTGGCTTTCTTCGCATCCTGAGCGCTCTGATGAAGGTGGACCAGAGTCCTCCAGGCAGTTGTGCTATGCTTGATCTCATCTGCGTGCCACTCACTCCTACGAGGATCACATCGATACCAGCCAGGTTGCCATGAAAACAGCCCGTTTCCAGGGAAGGCTACTTGGAAGCCAAGGTGAGGGTCTTGGTCATTTAGCCTGTCCCTGACTAACATGTCTGATCTGTATATTTTTCCTGACCAGACAGTCTTTCTCCCCCATCGAATAGATACATCCATCTCCCTCATAAAACTGGCAGTCAGTCTCAAGTTTTTCTCATCATTCAGCTGATCTCTCAAATGGGTTGCAGAAGTCAATGTTAACCCTCTGCTCCTCTTGTGGAGCTGAAAGACTTGGAGAATATGTGATACAGTGAGACAAAGGCGAGATCTAATAACATAAATGTGAGAGAGACTTACAATGAAAGTTTGTCGCTGCATCAGCGCTACCATTGAAGAGTTTAATTGCCCACTGAAAAACAAATATAACCAATTATTCATCACTGGATCCTAAACCAGCAAATATTTAAGCCACAATCAGCAAACTACTAGTTTCTGTTTCTAAGAATCGACATCACTGCACTTCAAGCATACCCATAGGTGCTCAGTCTCTCTCAGCAAATGGCGCAGGGTATGGACGCTAATGGTTCTTGTAGTCGCTGCTTGTACTTTCTCTTGCTCCGTCCTTACATGCGCCCTACTCCGCTCGAACCTCATTTAATGTCTAAACTTTGCAGCCTGTGGATTCCTACTTCATCTATTGCAGTGCCCTCATCTAATAGGCGCTCATTAATTGATTTCAAAATATCATTCCTATCTATCACTAGCGTGCCCATGACGGGAGCTTGTGAAGCCAAGATGTCAGCTATTTCATTGCCCTGAGCCCCAGCATGACAAGGACAGTAGATCCATGTAAACTCCTACTAGTATATTTGTGTAGTTTAGTGGTTCCCAACTTTTTTCAGATGTGTAACCGATAGAACTAATGATAATAATTTGTTGAGGTCCTGACGTGAAATTAAAATCATTAAAACAAAAACCTGCACAGAACTCCACTGTGGTAACCTATAACTCTGAATATGACTCCAGCACCATTATTAAAAATGGCAAGACTAGGAGCTGCAAATAAATAATGCCACTGGACAACAAATTTGGACTTTTTTTGTGTATCTGAGATGAAACCAAGTTACCTTTATGTTGTTTGGGCTGCTGAACATAAACATGACTGTTAAAACACCAAATGAGTGAGGTTTTTTGAATATTAATTTACAAAAGTACTGGAGGAGAAGCAAATCCCACTATTAGGGATGTCAGTAGGGTTGCTGACTGCTGAATAGCCCCCTAATTTGGAGGATGGCTACAACTACTAAATAAGCAGCCATGGACAAAAATTGGCCAACAGATGTGAAGGCCGTAAGGAGGCAGTTCCATCACCATACATAGACACAACAGGCTAATCACATATTTGTCCTAACAAATGATTACAAGAAGAAACAGAGAAAACTATACTTAACTTGAAGACAACAAACTGGTGAGAACTAAGGACCACAGTTTATGGATCATGGAATATAAGAAGCATAAATGGGAATAAAGACAAATTGATGGAGGAGATGATGAGATCAAATCTGGAAGCCCTGGCGGCAACACAAACAAAGAAAAAGACACAGGGTGTCCTGAACTATGATGGAAACATGCTTTTGTATAGTGAGGTACGGGGAAAAAAATTGAAAAAAAATGTAAAAGTTCATTAAGGTTAAGTTTAATCAAAATTTAAAACTGGGTATGGTCAGATACAGCACCGAGGCGAGAACACAAATAAAACCTACGTTACGGCCAATAGGCCTTCATCAGGGACAACAAATAACAACAATACTGGACTAACAAATCAACATATAAGGAAAAAATGGTCTACTTATCTGACAGTAGACCCAGTCTGTCTAAGCGAACGGTAGGGTAAAATGCTTGACTGAATATGAAGGTGGCGGTCAAATAAGGTGACCAGGAGAGCGTAAGAAGTGAGGGGCAATGCACAGGATAAGCCAGTGGTGGCCAAATATGAAAACGGCAAATAGTGATCCAAGTGGGAGAACAAAAAGAAGGTGATATAAGCCGGGAGGGGATGAGATTAATATAGGGGGGGGGGGGGAGAGATGATGGAAGAAAGGGGGGTGGGGGCAAAAGAAGACAAATAGATGGGGGCCAGTATGTGGTTTTAAGAAAAGGTATGGAAGATATTAATGCCATGCGGTTGGAGACAACCCATATAGTGGAGTACCCACAACCAAAAGAGCTAGGGCGGGAGTGAGTTGTATTGTAGATAAGAACCAAATGGGAAACAGCAAAGAATGGAAATTCATTTTTGAATGACTGATGGCGCTTAGCCTATAATAGAAAGCCAGTAAAATCGATGCATTCATTGTATTGGCATCAAATGATGATGAGGGAACTGACGTTAAAGAAGAATTCTTTGAGCTTCTCCAAAAGACCGTTAACGATTGTCAAAATTCAATACTCATTCTGGAAAACTTGAACGTCAGAGTTGGAAATGACTTTCAGTTGGTAGGTATGGCGAAGATGTCCTAAATGACAATAGAAATGACTACTAGGACATAGCAGCAAACAAAACCTTGTTATTACAAACACATGGTTCCTACACAACCATATTCATGAATGCACAAGATGCGAACTAGCAAGAAAACAAAAAATCATAATAAGGAAAAGAATGGTTGAGTACATGAGGGACGATAGACTGTTCAGATGACAAGAGACAGGAAGCGACCATTACCTAGTGATAATAAAGAGAGTAACTGAAAAAGCTGCCCCATCAAGGCAACACTAAGCACCATGCAAAAAACTAAACAACGCAAGGGGAGAAAAGATAATTAAAGCAAACAAACTAAGAGAATCCGATATTAAGAGGAGATACCAAGCGCTTATAGAGACAGCAAATAGGAAGTATAAAGAAATTTGAAGAGGAAATGGAAACCCTCTGGTTAAAATTCAAGGACATCTTTAAAGTAGATGCAGCAGAGGCATGCTGTGAAATAGAAACAGGAAGGCAGATAGAAGAAGTGAAAAGGATAATAGGAGAAAAGAAAAAGGCATGGAAGCAATACCTGGATGCTGGAACTTCAGCAGGACAAAGAAAGAAATAAAAAGAATATGTAACTTTAAGAACTCAAACAAAGAAAACAGTGCTAACAGCAAAACAAAAATCCTGGGAGGGCTTTGGAGAAAGATGAAAAGAATGCAGGAGAAAACCAGAAGCTGTTCTACAGGACCCTAAAGAACAAGGGGAAGGGAAAATGGACTACCCACTTAAATTTGTAAAAGACAAACAAGGTACTTTGCTTACCACTCTGAGGGAGTTAATCTTAGTCTTAGTTGACCTGTACTTCTTTAAAAGTGGCTGCCTTTGTACAGTTCCCAACTCTTGTGCAAGTTGATGGTAGCCGGGAGGTGCATTTCTATGCTTAGCGGCTGAGCTTGAGCAGTACTGCATTCTTTTGTCTTGTGAGGGTACAAATACAGATTCCAGCCAGTTCTGTCTCGGGTTGTCCAGTGGATGGCTAGTTTGTTCGTTTCAGGGTAGCAAATGTTGTGCAGCTTGAGCGAATCTTGCCACTAAGTGGAGCGATCTTCCAGGAGATCTCTTTATTCTGTGTGATACGACAGAGTGTTGCTGTGCTCCAGAGCTCATCTTTCCTTCTGAGTGTATGACTTGCCAAGTCATGCTTGGAGTTGTTGGCATTACCCAGATGTCACTGTTGTGTAGGCCTATCTGGCACTGTTGCCTAAGTGATAGATCACAAGACAGTGCTCAAGTGAAGTATGTGTTGTCCTTAGATGGTTCTCCATGCTTTTTATCAGAGACCAGGTTTCATTTCCATAGCATAGCGCTGGTAGAACCACTGAATCGAATAGGTCTGTTCGTAGTCTGGTGACATTCATGGTATCTGCTGTTGTCTTGATCAAGTTGAAGGTAGCCCCACCTTCTCGTCTGCACCAGAAATCTCAGGGAGATAATGGAAAGACTATCTCACAGGGCTCAGAGGAAGACCAAGCTTCAGGTATGATGAACTCTAATAACAATGATCAGGTGTATATACTTGTCTTTACTACATAGCATAGAAAAATGGACACCAAACAAACAATTGGAGAAAAGAATTGATGCCTTGGAAATGTGGATATATAGCAGAATGGGATGTATTTCATGTGAAGAAAATAAAACAAACAAGGAAGACTTGGAAAATTAGGGGTTCAAAGAGAACTGATGAACAAAAACAGTCTGTTTTTGTAGCCCCATCAAAAAAAAAATGCTGGAAGGAAAGGCAGAGGGCAAACATCCCAGAGGTAAACAACACTATAAGTTGGAGGATAATTTCATAAGATGGACAGGGAAAAGCGTGGCAGATTGTATCATCAAGGCAAGAGACAGAGGACAATGGAGCTAACCATCAATGTAAAGATGGCACCTGAACTGAAAAGCATTGATGCAGGCATTCTTCAAGGACACCAAAGGACACTGAAGTAGCTTCCCCATTCACCTACAGGAGCTAAACAGTTGGAAGTTTAATAATAATAAGTGGCAAACACATAAAGTTACCGTAGCACTGCCAGTGATGAGAATATTTGGTCTGGCCCCAGGTTGGACACTTTTGTGCCATTTGTTGAACACATCGTACATTGTTGCATTGACCATAGGCTGCCACAGGAAGTCCTAAAATACAAAACAGCAATCTTACGCATGGTACTGACTATAGTAGGTGGTTAGCAAAACCTAGTATATCTTGTGACAAGGAATATCATCTTCTGACACAAGCTAGTTTATCATGGGACATGGAATAACATCTTTCAAAACAACCTAGAATATTCCAGGACATGGAATATAATCTTTTGAAACAACATATAACTTCTGAGACAACAAATATCATCCCTTAAAACAACATAGGATATTCTGGAACAGGGAATATCATCTTTTAGAACAACCTAGGATATTCTAAGACAGGGAATATAATCTTTTAAAGCAACTAAGGTTGTCTTGGGACATGGAATATAATCATTTAACTAACCTAGAGAATCTTCAGATGTCGAATAATCATCTTTTAACACAAACTAGGAAATTCTGGTGCTAGAAATAAAAATAATAATAAAAATAATAGTGTTATTTCTGACATGACATATGTTTTCATTACATAAGAGTTTGTCACATCTATTATACTGAGAACTGCACTCATAATCCTGCATTACTTATAAGATGATTGTCTCTGTCCGAAGACATGAGTACAAATCCCATTGAGGGGCCTCTGTGGCAAAGTGGTCAAGCCGTTTGCCTTGTGTTCAGATTCAATTAAACAGGCAATTTAACACACTCAGTTAGATGATCACAGGCAATTGAACACACTCAGATGATCAATGTACTTACAACTTTGATATTGATTTTGTTGTCATGATATTGTAAGTCTGTATGGGCTTTGGGATCCGCTTCTGGTCTGTCACTGATAAGACCCACAAATTCATGGTATAGTTGGCGTATGCGAGAGTCTCCCACAAATGCTATGTGATTGTGTCCTCCCCAATATGAGACATAATGCATGCATGTCCTGGCATCCCTGGAAAACAATAAACAGTGCACTGTCAATACTAGGATACCATCTCTATTTATTTACTTATATATATACTTTATACTATTACTATTAGCTATTACTAGCTTATACTATATAAGCTAGCTTCTGAAACATCCAGAAAGTGATTATCAAGATACTATACACACATAAAACACAAGTCATCAGGAAAAAATATAAACCAAATATATTGATATAGCATCCATTGACTTAACAGCTCTCCGATTCTACTACAGGGTGTAGAGGTCTTCTTTTAATTCTCTTCTGGCTTTTAGTTTTACAGGATGAAATAGCACCAGTCGCCTATTATGATATGCCCAGCAGGTTACAGAGTTACTATTTTTTGTTACATTTGTGCCCTCGTAATACACATTTCATAGCATCTTTTAGATATTACATTGTCCTAATATAGGAATGATGTAATAAAACTGGAGGCCAATGGTTGCTGAAATAAAACACATTCAAAATTGGCTGACAAAGTAGTGTCTACAATCGTGAAGACATATATAAAAAAGTTCAGAAAACACATACAGCAGACAAACTGAAAAGAAAGCCACGATAGGCAATCCGAAACTGAACACGGACCTCCAGGCAACGAATGCATATTACAAGAAAGATATCAGTTAAGGTATACCTCCCTTTGGAGGATTGGTTTGTTTGTATTTTTTATTGTTTTTGCTACTTTGTTTTGTTGCTGCTTCAATCTCCATTCTCATACTGGAGGTTATTGTCCTATATGCTCCTCTCAGCAACTACCTGATCTCTCATTCTAGCTGAGAAGTCCCATATAGATTTCTCACCATGTAGCACCATCTATTAGTATAAATGACGGCATCACTATCCTGAGTGTTGTCATACTGTTAGTTTGTTAACTTGCAGCTCTGCTTTGGTGTTTTTCATGAAAGTCTACAAAATTCTAGCATCTTGTTACCCTCCCCTGTGCCTATCAAGCTATATTTTTTTTTCGTTCGCCTTATTTCTCTATACCGCAAGGCAGTGCGTGTTGCACTATGTTTTTATTTTGCGCCTGTCATCCCAGTACATCCGACTTTGGCATGCATTTTATATAAGGGTCTGCTTCCTCCTGTATTTTCTAAGAGTTTGCTTCCTCGGGGTAACTGCTGGTGATGTGATGGGGATCGAACCCAGCACCTTCACCTTGTGAGCCGTGTCACTTAACCACTAGCCCATGCTGTTCGCTCATGTTTAATTGATACTCCTTGCTTTTGGACGTTCACTCCACACAAAGGGTTGTTTACATATGTCTGCACATAGGGAGAAGATGAATATATTGTTTTGAGGAAGTGTGGCAAGAGTATGGGTAAGGTTGATGAAATGTGACATCACACTATCAATATTATTATTATTCTCTTCTATTTTACAAAATTGTTAATCTACCATATTCTTAATATCCTGCTGAAGTCGGATGTCAGACCGAAAGGTGCAAATATCGCAGTCAAGCTGTAAACTACGACACAGCACATTCCATTCTCTGGATTACATTCTGTACTTGCAAAGCCCTTTTTCAGGGCTTGGTAGTGGGAGATTGAGAACAAACGAAGCCAAGCCATATTGTTAATATTCTTATCTGCTCTTTACTACCACTATCGACTTGATCCTTATTCAATGCACAGGAAAGGAAAATTACAACATGTGAAATAAAATGTCTGAGAAAAGCTATCAATGTTGCTAGAGATGATTGAATGAGAAATGATAACGTTATTTGTATTATGATACTATTGTGTTGAATACATAACAAAACAGAGACAAGTAAGACACAAGAATGCAATGTGATCAACTACCACTACACACATATAACACAAAAATATCAAGGCAATAAAAATCCCACAACAACACTGGCTTACGACAACTGACATGCCTTTTACACCTTTTTTGATAGCGTTAGGGCCATATCTTGAGTGGTGTGCACCGTCTTCAGTGTGCCCTGAGGACAGCACCATATCCTCTAAACTACTTCCCCCTTGTTTCAGCCAGTCCCAAGAAATAAATTTTGTTGTTTCTTATCTCCCCAGCCAACCTTTATCTATTTGTATAATGTATTAAAATTCTAGCTACCAAATCTGGCGGCTTTCATAGGTCAGCCACAATGCAGAGTCCTTGCTGCTTTTTCTGTGTCATGCTGTAAGCTCTATTGACAGAAGACCTTCTTATGTCTTGGATGGTTGAATTGCATATTTCTTTGTCTTTGCACTGCATGTCAAGGGTTATGATGACTGTGGTAATCTGTCATACTATTACCAGAGTGAACTCTTTCTGCCTTGACAATCGCATCAACTGTGATCACCTGCCAAATTATTCCCTCTGCCATGTGCAAGACATATTATTTTTCAATTAATCAAAGCAAATAACTAAAAAAAACAGAAACATACGCCCGTGTGTATTTATGCATCATACAACCATAAGGCTGCCAACTGTCACGGCCTGGAAAACGTCCTTCACTCATCAGCCATTTGCACGAATCATTACCTATGCCAAAAAAAGATAATTAAGACAAATGTGCATTACTTATCTAGATAATGCAGTACATAAGAATGACGTCATGACTAATCCTTAAAATATGTTCATGTTGGATCCACGGCAATGAAAAACAGGCTGAAGAGCTTGTCAACCAATCACAACCTTTCAGTTGTCTGTGAAGCACAGGTCTTCAACAAATACATGTCAAGTCCTGTTCTGAGCCATTGGCTCTAACTCTATCCATATCTCTGTTTCCTTTGGTCTGCGTCTACCTCTCTTGTCCTGGAGATTCTAGAACAGAGACTGCTTTGTAATGCTATCTGATGATTTCCTTAATGTATGTCCTATGCAATGCTAGCATCTTCTCCACACATATATGCCGAGTTCTTTCCAATAATTTCACATTTATGATCATGTCATACCATTTCAATCACTATTCAGAATCTTCTTTGCTCTGTTATTGAAACATGCATTTTTAGTATCACACTAAGCCTCAACAAAACAAATGTGCTGGAACAGGCAGCAGATGCCACATCAACTGTTGCCGTTGATGATTATGAGTTGGTAGCCATACACTAATTCATGTATCTGGTGTTCCTTAACAACAAGCTCTCTCTTGACAGAAATTGGGATCATGGTGCTGAGCGATGCATGAGCAGCAGCGGCCAGCGACCAAAAGCTGACTAATAGCGTCAGGGGTCAACAACCCAGAGCTGCCAAGACCCTTCTACACCTCCACATGGTGATCCTGGATAACAGGCTGCAACAGGACAGACTGGCTAAATAGAGGGGTTCGAAGAGAGAAGGCTAACCCGGTACCCAAAAATACATGCTAAAGTTGGATGTGTCGGACGGAATGGTGCAAATATCGCAGTCAAACTGTAAACTATGACACCTTCTGTTCTCTGGACAACATCCTGCTAATTAGTAGCAGGAGTTTAAGAACTAACGACAAAGAAGAAGACACAGAAATTGATAATCAAATTGGCAAAGCTGCTATCCTATTTGTTTGTCTCACAACATGTTTTGGGAAAACCAGAAACTTCCAACTAAGACCAAGATAGTGGTTTACAATGCGTGTGTCATTAGCACATTATATATGGTAGCGAAACTTGGGGAACCTATGTCAACCAAGAAAGCAAAGGCTTAACACCATCCATGATCCATACTTGACATTTCAGGGTGAGACAAAGTGACAAATACAGAGAAGCATTCTCACACATGTGGTCTCCCAACCATGTACAATCTTCTGATGCTGTAAAGACTACGATGACTTTAGTTACATTCGCTGTATGGAAAATGGTTGCATCCCCAAAGATATTCTCTATGCACAGTTGGGGGATGGCAAACAAAATTTGCTAAACGAAGTTAGCTAACCGCAGCTGAGGTTCAAAGATGTGTATAAGCAAGACATGAAGGCACTGGCCAAAGGTCAGGCATCTTGGAAAGGCAGACTGATTCAAGTGAAGATGTACCCTGAAGAAACACTTCAGACTGGGTGAAAAGAAGCTCCTGCAATATGGAGAAGTGAAAAGATAACACTGCAATGAAAAAGACAGCCAAAAGCTCATAGTTAGCCCTTGTAGGTCACACATTCTTATAGTCAGTTAAGACTGAAAGGGGCTACTATATTTATTTCTGTTACTTTACAATAAAATTCTGACCTGTGTTAACTGTGCCAGAAATGGGAACAAAGATTAGTACTCACTGTTGCGATGGACAACTAATAAATATCTACTAATAACTAAGTTGTAACTTTCTACGACTAAAGGGAGTTGGCCATAGGGTCGACTAGGATATCATGTATAAACTATATGCCATAACGAACAAAAAAGAAAACTCCTGCACCCTACTGTTGAAAAAAAGCGACTAACTTCAAGTTTCGTAAATAATAATTGCTCGACAGTGTTTTTAAAAAATTGGAGGGGTTGAAAGTGGATAAATGTCCAGGTCAAGATGGTATTCATCCAAAATTGCTGTTTGAAATTAGAGACAAACTAGCAAAACCATTGGCTATATTATGTTCTCAATCACTTGCAAAAGGGATTGTTCCACGGGATTGGAAAGATGCAGGAGTGATCCCTTTATTCAAAAAGGGCAAAAAATCAGATCCAGTGAATTATAGACTGGTGAGTTTAACGAGCATAGTCTGTAAATTGTTAGAGTCAATAATCAAAGAAAACTTTGTAATGCATTTAAACAAATTTAATCTAATTAGAAATAGTCAGCATGGGTTTACTAGAGGGAGATCATGCTTAACAAATCTATTAGAATTCATGGAGGAGGTTACCAAAATGATAGATAAGGAGAGCCGGTGGACGTTATTTATCTAGATTTTGTAAAGGCCTTTGAAAAAGTACCTCATAAGATTATATTGAAAGTTAAAATCACATGGAATAGGTGGGGAAGTTGCCAAATGGATTGAAAATTGGTTATCGGGAAGAAGGCAGAGGGTGCGCATAAATAAGGAGTACTCTGAGTGGTGTGAAGTGAAAAGTGGAGTGCCACAATGCTTGGTTTTGGGACCAATTTTGTTCTTGATATATATAAATGATTTAGACATTGATATGGGATCCATTATTGCAAAATTTGCTGTAGACACAAAACTATGCAGTAGTGTCTCATCTAGAGCAGGTGTAAAAATTGAGGTCGGATTTAGATAAAATTCGAGAATGGTCTGTAAGCTGGCAAATGGAGTTTAATGTAGATAAATGTAGTCATCCACATGGGTAGATCCAATATGGAACATAATTACAGAATGGGAGAGAACAATATTAGAAAAATAGATAAGGAAAGGGACCTAGGGGTTATAATAGATCATACAGGTAAGGTGAGGGAGCAAGTTCAGGTAGCAGTGAATAAGGCAAGTGCAATATTAGGTATGATAAAAAAAAATATTAAACATAGGAGCAAGGAAGTGATAGTCAAACTGTATAAAGCATTAGTTAGACCAAGATTGGAGTACTGTGTACAGATGTGGAGTCCTTATCATAGAGGGGATATAAACATACTGGAAAGAATACAAAAAAGAGCGACAAAGCTGATAGTGGAATTCCAGAATTACAGTTATGAGGAAAGACTCAGAAAAACCAGCCTACGGTGTTTAGAACAGAAGAGAGAAGAATTTGTGTTGACTTAATACATTATACAGGTTTATAAGAGGATCAGAGGAATGGATAACTAAAACAAGTTTTTTTTTCAAATACAGCCACCCACAATAACAAGAGGGCATAGCTAAAAGTTTACTAAAGAGAGGTCCAGATTAGATATTAGGAAATATTTTTTTAGTCAGAGAGTGGTGAATGCTTGAAGGAGATAGTGGAGGTTAGGACAGTTAATGTGAGTTAATGCATTTAAGAATAAATTGGATGCGCATAGCTTTTAGAGCAAGGTGATGTAAATGAAACTGGTTGTATACAGACTCTGCAGGGCCTTCTAAACCAGAATAGAGACGTTAAGTTAAGTGTTCAGTTGCCATTGCATGTTTTGTTAGTTCCTGTGTAAAATAAGACTCTTATTAAAAGAGAGTTGACATCGCCATCGGCTCCGTAGGTTAACAAATCATCAAATTGGATGGGTCTGGTCCTGGACAATTTTAGACAGATCTCGATACTCTATAAATTAAATATGTATATAGAACGTTATAGGTTTATTACATAAATATTAGTCACTGACGGCAGAGAGTGAATCAGTGAGTATCTGAGTACAGTATTTATCACAAATCAGTGGTAACTACTACTAACTAGAGTGGATAGAAAGGGTACTTTAACAACAGCAAACTAAATAATGTTAGCAAATGAAGTTACCGTATTTAAAATGCAGGGTTTCGTGATACATGATGAAAGCAACGACCATAGCAAGAGCCACAAGCTTGGCATTGTTTACATTTAGATATTGTGTTATTTCCTTTGTGGCACTGCTTGTGCCTTCGGCCATATTGTTTTCAAGCATTTGTTTTTTCTTTCTCTAGAGATGTCCATTCATATTTTTACACTTTGGCTTACGCCATCATAAGAATATATATATTATCTACTGAACCATTGCAAACCATAAAACTAACAATTGTAATGGACTAATTGCCCATACAGAGATATCATCCGTACTCTGAAGTCAAAGACATACAAACAAACAA